>OZ012736.1:124203919-124803919 GCA_963859935.3 Lathyrus sativus | reverse complement strand
AGATTGATATAGTTTCCTAACGCGGAAAGAAGATTGCTTCCTAACGTGGAAAGATAAAAGCGTTACTCCTAACGTGGACGATGTGATTCCTAACGTGGACAGGTGTTACTCCTAACGTGGAAGAGTGTTATTCCTAACGTGGGCGATTCAGTTTACGGAAATGCAGATGAATTATCCCCAGCGGAGTTGCCGAGATTTTCCTGGGTTGACAGTAAGTGGAGTCCTAACGTGGACAAGTTTTAGTTGAGATTTCTTCGTGTTGACAACAGACAGAGTCCTAGCATGGACAAGCAAGCAATCTGTTATGACAAAATCCTCTTCAGAACGATGAAGACAATCCCCAGCACGGTCGTGCGAGATCAGCGGGTTGCTCTAACAGTCAGATTCAGCTGACGAATGTCATTCCTCAAGCAGGAGCGCAGTGTATTTCTGCGGTTGGCAAATTTCTGGTTTCACTAGTATTCAACCGTCTCGTACCGCGAATGTCTGAAGGCTCCGGGCTCTTCATCCAATCGGGTCCAAGTCGCTTGAATAGGGGCAGCTGTTGCACCCTAAAATTTGCCCAACCTTATTCCTTGGTTTATGTTTCATCATCATTAGCATTTGCATGTAGAGTCATGTACATAGACTAACCATCTGCATAGCATAAACATAGCAAGTCATTCAACAGGGGACCAATCATTATTTTCATCTCTAGAGGCCTATCAAGAGGTTATTATCCCAATTCAGTCATATTCAAGTCATCAGGAAAGAATTTGAAAGCAAAGAGTTCAGCAGATCAAGCCTTGAGTCCATCTCCTAGCTGAGGGTATCTGAGGATCAACAAGAGGGTTGTGAGCTGTGGAGTGAAGGTATGGAGAGCATCTAGACCTTATGAGAGACTTACAAAGTCATTTGGAGAAGAAAGCAAGTCATTGATGAAAGCACAAGAGCTATAGTGGAAGACAGTCAACTAGGGTTTCATCTGGGTCAACCCTAGGTCAACCCTAGGTCAGTTGACTGACTTAAGAGGGCATTCAAGTCTATTGGAGAGATGTGGGGATCAACATTTGACATATGAAGAAGGATATGGAGATATGCCAAGGAGAATTCAAGAGAAATCAAGGAGAAGAGGAGTTACTAAATTAGGGTTTCTCTGTAAAATCCCCTAGTTTAGGTCAAATTTCCAAGCAAGATAAGTCAAAATGCTAGCTTCAAATGGCTTCTTGGCCAACATGAAACTTGTAGAGGATCTCAAGACCTTTAATTTGAGTGGTGGAAGACCTCAAGGAGATTTATAGAACTCAAGTTATGGTCCTTACAAGTTACAGGTCATCTGGGGTGTCTGAATTTTTGTCTGTGAAAGTGACTTGACTTCCAAGCTAGTTTTTCCCCTCAAGGAGATTTCAAATGAATTCTTGGTCAACATAAGAGTTGTTCCTCATTGTCTTAGCTTTCTAGAATGGTATGGTATGCCTTCATATGATGTGGAGAACTCAACTTATGGTCTTGACAAGCAAAGGGTATTTTGGGTATTTGTGAATTACAGGTCATTTTAACCTATGTCCAAAACTCATACAAGGAGGCCTCAAATGGAAAAACTTACAACATCAAACTTGCTCCAAATGGGATTTTAAGTCTAGAAAGAAGGTCACAAGTTATTGGAGAAGCTCATAGCATGATGTTACATAATTGGTCAAAATATGAACTAAAAAGGCTTATAAAGTGAATAATTTCAAAGTGAAAAATGGTTTGGGAGATTTCCAAGTCCAAATGGAGACTTCCAATATATGATTTTGAATGGAAAAACAATTCTAAGAACAATGGTTCACACACTTTTTTGAGTTTAGAAGGAAAAAATGAAGTTATCCATGGTTGCTTACCTTTTAAGAAACATAATCAAAATGAGCCAAAGTTTGAAAACAAGGGAATGTGCAAGATGGATCTAGAATGTACCATTGGGGTCTATATATTCATGAAAGATGAATTTGGCAAGGGTTGGCCTCATTTGCACCAAGAATTCCACAAGATTTCTCATTCTTTCTTCAAAAGTTTCATTCCAAATCTCTCAAATTCTTCATCAATCTTCATCAAGATCAATTCAATTTTACTCCATCATCATCATAGATCATAATTGAAGCCAGGATCAAGTGATTATCATCCATCTTCGAGTGCTTTTTGCAAGGATATCAAAGTTGCCAATTCCATTGGATAGCATAATTCTGGCCAAGTTTCATCCAAAGCTTGCATACAGAATCAAGTTCCTCAAGGATTAATCAAGATCCAAGTCTCAAAAGCTTCATATCTTCCATTTCCATAGCTGTTTTCAAGGTTTCTCATCAGGTAAGTTTTCATTCGATTAGCTTGATTCTGTTGGTTTCACATGATTTTATTAGTGTAGACTTGATCTAGGTGGTTAGGAGATTAAGTTAGATGATTTTGGAACGATTTGGTGATGGTTAGTGACAGGTGCAACAAACTGTTAGTGTTCGAATCTCTTGGATTAGGGCGTTAGAATGTTAGTTTGATTCATCAGATTAACCTCCATTATGTGTAGATTAGTTTAGGGTAAGTTTGAGGAAGAATGGTGAAGGTTCGTATCAGTGCATTTCAATGGTGGCCAGATGTTGCTTCGATCGGATTTGGTGTTGTGGTGAGTTTCAAGATGAATTGATGCCCTAGGATTATAGAGGGAGGGATTCTAAGCAAGTTTCGTGTTTATGGCGTGGCATTTCATCGCATGTGGAAGGAGAACAGGGAGGTGTAAGTTCTACTCGTGCATGGAGGTGTGAGGTTGAAACCCTAGTTTCAGTTGGTTCAAGGAAGAAGACGTAATCACGTCCGTTCAATGAGTGTAGGACCTTTGACCATCAGCATGATCCTGTGGCTGTCATTTAATCTGAGCGTTTGGAGGGAATTGACGTTTTGGCCAAAACGCACCGTTTCATTAATTGAAACGGGCGGGCCTGAGTTGATTTATGCTAATCCCACCCCCGTGTGAGCCCAATTCCTAGTTTCTAACGTGTTTCTGTTGCTATTCTTACCCCCTAGCGCGTTTCTATTATTTCTTTCAATTCTGAATGAATACTGGGCCTTGGCAATTCGCTACCAGCACCCCCCTGTTTGCTGGCCCAATGTATTTGAACTGGGGCGAGTTCCTATTCTGACCCCCCTCCCTCATTTTATTTGGTTTATTTGTTTTAATTCATTTTAATTTTTACCATTTTCATTAATTCATAAATAATTCATAAAGAATGCTTTTTCATCCATTCTTTTTACCATATCTTCATTAAAATGTCTAGAATATTATAGGAAAATAAATTTTCATTTTTAGTTTTATTTCATATTTTTTACATATTTTCTAAATAAATGTCACATTAAATAATTCATTTCATGCATCATTTTTATGATTTTTGTTCTCTCACATGCTTTGATATTTTTAGATCTTTCTTTTCATATTGTTTAGATGAGATATTAAGCTTGTAGAAATATTTTAGTTCCCATTTTTAGAGGTTAATTTTAGGTGATTAATAGATGCTTGAATATCATGAACAAAACTAGGGTTTTAGGTGACAACTTAGGAGTTTGATTTCATCTCCCTTAGGACTTAGGGTTTGAATAGATTAGTTATGGGACTATAGGGGCTATGGGTAGTTATTAGATCCCTTAGAGAACAGTTAGGATTCCCCTACTGCTATTATTACTGTCTGTATATCTGTTGTTTGGTGTGGTGTGCCCTCTGGGGTTTATTGATTGTTTGTATGGGTATTGGGTTTGTCTGGGGCCCTGGGGAAGCTAAAGATTTGTGAAGATGAAGCTATTGGAGATTCAAAGATTGAAGATCAACTGTCAGAGTTGAGGAGGAGTTTCTTGATGGCAGATGCTGAGGAGATTAGGGTTTAGGAGCTAGGCAGAGCTCTAGATTAGAAATTTTGTTTCTCAAACATGGATTGCCTTGTCTGCATCCATTCTTCTCTGTGATTCAGAGTCTCTCTAAGACACTCACCCCCTTCCTTTGGAAGGCTTGGTGATAGTGTCTATGAGATAGAACTCTTGAGAGAAAATGTCTCTTGTGTTAGAAGCAGTCTGTTCACCACCTTTGGTAGTCAGCTGATTGCTTAACACCCATTCACTCTTGTGACTGATCCCTCATCCTGGAGGTTTGAGCTTGAAGAAAAGCCGTTGCAGATGGAAGACTGATGATCAAAGCCCTTGTCTGAAGGCCATGAAGATGGAGATTGATGCTTGTTGAAGCCTGTAGCTGATTGGAGGTTACTTGAAGCCAGTTGTTGATTCAGAGCTGCTGATGCTGTTTCTTTTGGCTGTATTTCATTTGTTGATGTATTGATTGGTTTTCTGGACTGTATTGTTTGCTGTTTACCCTGTTGGGTTGAAAGTGAAGCCTGTTCACTTTCGCCTATTGTTTTCTAGGTTCGAGGTTGAGTGGGACTCCCTTGCCTCGCTTGTACTGTTGCATCCATGCATTTTACTGTATATATCTGATATTGTTTCTGTTTCTGCCTATCCCGTAGGATCTCTGTTTCTCTCTGTGCAAGAGAGGAGCATGATAGACACTAGGTCTTAACCCATGCATGATAACATTAGGTTAGTTTGTTTCCCTTCGCAACCGTAGGTTAGAGTTCTGTCTCTTTCTTTCTCAAAACAAACAGAAAAACACATAAAGATTTCAAACACAATAAAAGACACTTCTTCCGTAAAAGAATGTGAACTCATCAAAACGTCATTTTTGTCCTCTTGGACTGTTAATCAGAAAAACCTTTTTCAGAAGGAATAAAATCAACCAAGACAAGCTTGCGTCGTACGTGGCCCGAACTACGTTTGCTCTGATCTTTCATGCTGTATGAAAGTACGTAGGCATAGGATGCGACATCCTAGCGAGCAACCTTCCCCTCCTTTCCCGTAGGTAGGCGAACTACGTTGACTCTGATTTCTCGTTCCAGACGGGAATACGTAGGCATAAAGTGCGATACTTTGCCGAGTCATTTTTTTATTATTTTCATTTTCTTTTCTTTTAACCCCAGACCTTTAGCGTAGATAGAATAATAATCCATACCCGAAAACAAGCGTGGATCCCGTCGAGTACGACGGACGTGAGGGGTGCTAATACCTTCCCCTTGCGTAACCGACTCCCGAATCCAGGTTTTGGTTGCGATGACCATACCTTTTCCCGTCTTTGCGAGGTTTACTTCGAGCGTTTCCTTTCCCGCTCTGAGGGATAAATAACGCACGGTGGCGACTCTTCTGTTCAGCCGGCGCCGATTTTCGCAGTAGCGACACATGCTATCAAGCAATAAACAGCTAAAAGAAATGAAGTGCCATCAGGCAAACAAAACACATGCTTGAGAAAGAAAGAATCTATATCTAATCCCTAATCCTGACCCTGAAACAGAACTCTAATCAGAAGAAATCAAAGCCCTAAGCAAAACCCTGCACAAGAGAAATCAATCCCAGTCTTCAAGCTTCAAAACAAGCTTACCAAAGAAAGGGAGCTAAGTAGGCAGACTCATAGTGTCTTCCTCAGGAAAGCACTAGGAGGCTTATACTCAGGAATCATATCCTATGTGGCTCAACCACTGTGATCAGTTTACATTCCTCCTCAGGAGAAATTAAACTCATAAGCAGGCTCCAACGTCACTGGATATTTGAGAAATCCTACCTGAACTAGTGGAACTAAGTGAATAGACCTATAGGACCTTCCTCGGGAAAGTACTAGGAGGCTTCCACTTAGGAGTTGTATCCCATGTGGCTCAACAACATGTGATCAGTTTACATTCCTCCTCATGAGAAATTAAACTCACATGTTGGCTCCAACATCATTGGATACTTAAGAAATCCTAGATGACTAAGGGAACTAAGTGAATAGACCCATAGGACCTTCCTCAGGAAAGTACTAGGAGGCTTCCACTTAGGAGTTGTATCCCATGTGGCTCAACAACTTGTGATTAGTTTACATTCCTCCTCAGGAGAAATTAAACTCACAAGTTGTCTCCAACATCATTGGATACTTAAGAAAGAGGTGAGAAGAAAGAATGAAAGTCATTCATAGTGCCTTCCTCAGGAAAGTACCATGAACTTCCTTCAAACTTCAGGATCTCAAACCTCACAGACAGGGAGTAATCTCCAAGCTCTGGGTCTCTGAGTCTTGATCTTCAATCTTCTCTTCCATCATGCTCTTCAACAAGATCTTCAAAACAAACTAAGCCCCACAACAAATTCCCCAAAATAAACCCCAGAGATAAACAGATAACCACAGAACAGTCAAAACCATCAATCAACTTCAGAAAATACCTAAAAATACTAAAACAAGGGGGAAAATTCTAACAACTATTCACAAGGGTCTACAACACCTACCCATAACATCCCTATATGCCCATCCCCAAAAATCAAATCAAAACTCTCTAAAGAAAATGAACTATTTCACCTATGCATAGCCTAAACCCTAATTATGATACCCTAATGCTAACCTAATTAAACTAATCAAAGTCTAATCTAAAAATCAAGAATTAAATCCTATGGGGAACTATGATTCAATATCTAATCACACCAAAAAGAATGAATTA
This sequence comes from Lathyrus sativus, assembly GCA_963859935.3. Classification (NCBI taxonomy): domain Eukaryota; kingdom Viridiplantae; phylum Streptophyta; class Magnoliopsida; order Fabales; family Fabaceae; genus Lathyrus; species Lathyrus sativus. The sequence continues at coordinate 124,797,359 of OZ012736.1, read as the reverse complement.
AAAATCATAAGGGAAGGTCCTAAAAGAAATTCTACAAAATTGGATATCAAACTAAACCTATTTAAAAGCTATTTAAAAGAAAAATACTCTAAAAATATTAAAAGAAAATAAAATGAGAATTTTATTTATTTAATATTTTCTAGACATGATTATGAACATATGAAAAAAACAAGTATTAAAAAATATTCATTTTTCAAATTTATACGGATTTATTAAAGTGCAAAGAATATGAAGGAAGTAAAAAATAAAAGAAATTAATTAAAGGGGAGGGGGGGTGCTAACAGTAAGGCACCACGTGGGGTGCTGGTAGAGAGAGGGAGAGATAGTGGGACGCGTGTCAGGTTCTGGGGGAGTCTGAAGTGTGGCGTGGTGGGTCCCCTCTGGGTACACGCGTGGCGTGTCTTATATAGTGACAAGTGTCCTTTCTGGCCAAAAATAATGAAAAAACTGAATTGGACTTGATTGGGCTGCCAAAAACTGCACTGGGCCCATGAAAATGATTATCAATAAGCCAAAAAAAGTCTGAATTAAAAAGATTAAACTCAATTAACCTAATTAAGACTACCCCTAATTAATCACTAATCAGAAATTAAACCTACTTATATTCTAAAAATAATTAACTACTAACTGAACATTAAACTATCCTAATTAATCCTAACAAGTTCAATTAAATCTAAACCAAAGATTAGCTCCTAATTAACCTAAAAATGATTAAGATCTAATTAACTCTATGTTAATAAAACTTCTACTAATCTCTATTTAATCCCTAATAACCTCTATATTATTTATTTAAACTATTAAAATTCTATTATCCTAAAACAAAAACTATTAAATCTCTATAAAAACAAACTCTATTTATTAATAAAAGAAGAAAAACTATACTTTCTATATTATCTAAAAACAATTAAAAACTATTTAAAATCTATTATATTCTAAAAAATGATTTAAAAAACTATTAAACCAATTAAAAATTCTATAAAATTCTAAAAAAGATTTAAACTATTAAAAAAATGTTAAAAAACCTATTTAAATTCTAAAAACTTATAAAGCTCTAAAAAAAAACTTAAACTATTTAAAAGAGTTTAAAAATCCATTTAAATCCTAAAAATGATTAAAAGCCTATTTAAAATCCACAAAAGGCTATAAAACCCTAAAAAATGCAGACAAATGCAAATGACCACCATAAAAGGGCGTGCGACCAGATCAAATCAACCAGTAAACCCCTGGCATCAGAATATCTCGAAAACCACCATGCAGACTGAAAATCCCGAGAAGCGCACAATTTCCCGAAAATACAACCCTGATGATCTGGACTGGATCTGCCATATCTAGTAAATGAAACCCAAATTGTAACTCTGATATCCTCTGTCTGTGCACACCTATCATGCATCTGATATGCGAACACGAATTTAAACCACGAGCCAGCTAAGAGAACCGGTTGGTCAAATTTTGGGGTGCAACAGATGGCGATGCACAAGGCAATCGACTTACAAGGTTGAAAATGGCTCGATAAAATCGAGAGTTTGTTTTTGAAAATGGGTTTTGGCAACAAAGGTCATAAATGACCAACAATACCCACATACAAATGGCTATACAATCACATAGGGTTAGACGTATTGAACAAGGCAAAAACACAAAAAAAAAACGGCGAACTCCTTGAAAAAAAAATTTTTTAAGGTAAAAATAGCAACAAAAAAAAACGTGAAAACAGGGGGGCTGACATGGCTGGCCGTGTTGGATGACACGACCCGTGTCAAAAAGTGCATACAAAATGAGTTTTTGAGGCAAAACAGCGGGCTGACACGGCCGCCCGTGTCACAAAGTGCCCAGAAAATTTTTTTTTGAGGTAAACAACAGTCTGAGACGGCCGCCCGTGTCACACGACACGACTCGTGTCAGCATATCTGAGGGGCGCGCGTGAAGAAAAATCAAACAGCGGGCTGACACGGCCGCTCGTGTCAGCCCTGCTGGGTGGAAAAAACGAACTTTTTTTCGTTCTTTTTCGTTTTTATGGTTCTTACAGAGGTTCTTTGGTTCCTCTTAGGACCTTATACGATATACTCAGCACAACAACATTCAAAAGAAGAAAACAAAAGACAAATGCAAGATATAAAGAGGGAAAAGTTTGAAGAAATGGATACCCAAGAGTTTGTTCTCCTTCTTGCAAGACCTCCACTGATTTTTGTTGGGTATTTTCTTCACTCTCCTCTCTATGTCTTGGATGGTTCTGCTTCTCAATGGTCCTCTTGTGTTTCTATGTGACTCTCTTGATTTTTATTGGTTTTCTTGCTCTCTATTTTCTGGTTTTTCTTCCTCTCTATTTTCTTTTTCTCTAAATGTGTAATGAAGGATGAATGAATTGTTTGCAGGCCCTCTCCTCTTCTTATCTCAGCCCACTAGGGTTTTCTCTTCTCCCAAAACATCAGATTTTTTACTTAGAAATGTCCAATGCCACTTTCTTGGTGCACCCTCTTTCTTTCCATTTCTAGCATGTTGCTTTTCAGCTTTTGCTACTTTTTCTACATTGCTGTTTTTTCTGCTGCACTATTGCTGGATTTTGCTGCCCTTTTGCATTGCTCTTCTTTACTCACTTGCTCTTGGGCTGTCCTTGTGGTCCATGCTACTACCCTTTGACAACATTTTGAAAATTCTGATATTTAACATGTAGATGCATCATTGTGGGTTCATTTCCTTGATGTTATGACATGTAATGATTTTGTGATATAATGCAGATTGACACTTCTTGCATGGGGATGTTTTGGATCACATTAAAAATTATCCATGGCTAAGCAAACATAGTCTTGACCTTGACATGTTCCAATGTTGAATTAACTCCTAATTATTTTCTTTGGATGTTTGCAAGCATAATGTTGGACATGTAAACTTGTTGGGGCATGAAGGGTACCATAGCATGCAATTAATTAGAAGCTTGACTTAAGACCAGAAGTAGCTTAATTTTCTAAGTATTACCAAGAGCTTGTAACTTTGTAACAAATGTGACACTTTTGCAAATGTCATGAAATTTTTCTTTGTAATATTCTTGAGTCTAGTCTTGAATTCATGAATCTTGAACTTTGAATGATGGATTTCCCTTATACCATTGAATTTGAAATGAATGGAGTCTTGAATTATACACTTGTGATCTTGACTCATGCTTTGCAAATTTGAACTCCACTTGACCATAGAAACAAACATGGAAAAAGTCTTGAATTTAGCCTTGCATTTCATGTTCATTAGGAATATTTATCTTGAATATCCCAATATTTTCAAATAACTTCTTCTTGAAGTAATCTACATGAGTAGATTTTTCAACTTAAATCAAACCTTAGGTGATGAACCTTTTCTTCCAAGTAGCCCATGATAGGCAATTTATCTCATTTAAAACGAACCGACCCAATCCTCACCTTGTGAATCCACATGCTCGGTATGAAATAAAACGATGTATGATATGACGAATGTAGAGTATAAAAAGTTAAAGGTGAAAATGAGGGTGTGACAATTATGTAATGTTTCAGTACTTGTACTTTAATTAATAAAAAATAATATGAGTATTATGTTTGTTTTTGTTTATTAAGCATGTGCTCTTTACCTTGTGTGAGTGCACAACTTTTTCATTGCAATTGCCTTTGTATAGTATTTTTAATATGTGAGTTGTGCATCTGCGTGATGCTTCTAACGGATTGATTATCTTCTTTCTTTTTGATGTTGTTAAAGGGGGAGAATATGAGATCATGAAGAGGGTTATGTAAAACATATGCATACATTGGGGGAGCTATCAAATAGATATCAAGAACAATGCATAAATTTAGGGGGAGTTGTTTCGTGTAGCAAGAGAAGTGCAACAGGCTATGGCTACATCATATACGTGCGCTATCATCAAAAAGGGGGAGTATGTGAGTGTTGAGTATTTGTAACTACAAATTCAACTGAGTTTTGAATGATATCAAACAAGGAATAAGATAGTTTATCGTAGTGCTCTTGTATATTGGATGGTGTCAACCTAAATTTACATGCTCATTTGTCCCCTTAACCTTAGGATGCATACAAAAAAGTCTTTGAACAAGTTTGATAGGTCTTAGGCATGTCATGCATATCAAAAATCAAGTTTGTGTATCAAAACAATGACATATGCCGACCTATACGTGATCAGGAAAACCTATGGAAGCCTCAACTTCAGTAAAGGTCGGCATATCCATGTTTCAGGCCGACACCCACGCTATAATAACGAAGCTTATAGATTCTTCACACATGTTGCATTTCAGGTTGCTTCACAGGCCGGCCTGAACGCCTTCATAGGCTGACCTATGCAAGTTAAAACTTAAAAAATTCTTTGTGCATCTCATTTTTCTAGCCTCCTTTTGCCCATTTTCTTCATATACCTATGTATACTCATACATGTATCTTCTTCTAGGCAAGATTTCCTAGTGAATAAAACCTAAACAAAATTATATTACAATTTTCCCATCATCTTCATCCCTTATTTTATGCATACACACTATTGAACCAATAATCATTTTTCGATTGGATGACCATCTAGATTAGGGTTGATAACGTCCAATTAGGTTTGGTGTAATCGAGAATATTGGGTTGGGGGATTTATGTGTTTTAAATAAGAAAACCAAGGTGGGGTTTTCCTTCAAGATCAGGTTGATTTGAAGGTATTGGACGAGATCACATCAACATAAATTTGACCGAGTGAAAGCCTTGGGACAAGGAGGTTTCCTTGCAAGGGAGTAGCACCAGACAGTGAATTGTGTTCAGGAATCTAGGGTTTCAATAAGTTGCATATTCGGGATAATCGGAGGATTGTAGCCGCATTGTTGGTCACTTGATCAAGCTTTGATGAAGGGTTTGAAGGTGGAAAAATCAACACAAAACAATAGGGTTTTTGGGGTTTGCGTTCTTCATCTCTTGTATAAACCTTTTTGCAAAGAAAAGGTTAATAGCATTATCTCAATTCGATTTTGAATTGAGGGTAGATGTGTTAGAACAAGATTTGTTCATGACATATTTTCCTTGGGTTTTAATGATAACAAAGTATTGAAAGAATAATGATTTATTTGATGTGTGTTACATGTGTGCAGGTTCTAATACTTGTAAATATTATTGTCAGAATCTGTTTTACATTAAGCATACTTTGAGAGTTGTTGAATTGCTAGCTTCTGGTGGCAGAATCTGAAGAACAATTGCTAAGTGATGTTTGGCGTAAACTCTGAAGCTGAAGGTATCAGTATCATAAGAAGAATTATTATTGTCTCTACACTTAGTGAATGCAAATTAGCTTCTGGTACCATTCAGAGTTGGTGATAAAGTTGAAGTTGTCTGTACTGCAGAAAGTAAGATGTATTGTTAAATCAGTTTGTTAGCTAGAGTCTACAGATTTTAAAGCTCAAGAAAGGCTGAGATGCTTTATGGATATCTACTCTCAACGGCTATAATAGTACATAATCTCCTAAATAATTAAAGGTTAAAGATGTTATACATTAGATTAAGATCTTCTGGTGTATTTATCTTAAACGGCTCTTGTACTATGGAGTAACAAAAAAGACTCTTGATCAAGTTACCTCTTCAATGGCTAGTTTCTAAAAAAGGCTATAAATATGGCTGAAGGTTCAAACTAAATCTTTAACAAGGATCAACCAGAAGAAGGAGTAACAAGATTAGCAATTATCAACTCATTGTATATGCAGATTTTTCTTATGTAGGTTGTAACCGTAAATGCCTTAAGATTTCTTACACATTAAATATCTTAGAAATTTTAAGTGCTTTAGGTATTTGTTATGGTGATTTCCTGTACCTCTGATACTTGTATCATGTACACCTTGTTCTCTATTCTATTGAGCTTGTTCATCAGTTTAGATAAAAGTCCTGTGTCATTGGGATACAAGCAAGAAAGTCTCGAGCCAACATGCTTGAGCCACATAAGTCTCTTACTATGCACATGAGCTGTGAAAGTATTAATCAAGTGGACTGATTGTGCAGAAGTCTTGTATCATTGGGGTACAAGTAAGGAAGTCTTGAGCCACGTAAGTATCTTGTTATGTGCTTGAGCAGTGAATGTCTTAATCAAGTAGATTGATTGAGTAGGAAAGTTTTGAGCCACTGTGGCTTGAGCATGATAGCTTGGTTTATGAAATTTGGAGTAGTAAGTCTTGACTGGTGGGGTGAAAATAGAGAGGCTCGTTTCATGGAACCTGGAACAGAAGTTTTGAGCCTGAGGGGCTTAAGCATGAATGCTCAGTACATGGAATTAGAGTAGTAAATCTTGACCTGAGGGGTGCAAGCAGAGAGGCTCGTTTCATAGAATTTGGAGCAGAAGTATTAGGTTGAGGGCCTGAGCAAGGAAGTCTTGGGTTCGTGGAACCTGAGCAATAAGTCTCGAGTGAGGAGCTTGAACATAACTCTTGGACCTTGGGTCTGAGAAATTGTAAAAGTCTGTTGCATAATGCATAAGCGATTGTAATCATGTTTTGATTATAGTGAAAATCTCTTGTGAAGCAAGGGGACTGGACTATTATCAATTAGGGGAGGAACTAGTATAATTCTTTGTGTCTTGTATTATTAGTTATTTGCTTCTGTTGATATTCCGCTGCTAAGAATAAACCAAAATCTGAACACCAGTTTAGATTCTGAACTCTGACCAGATGCAAACTAAGAAAACGGAAAACACAATTCAACCCCCTTCTTATGTACTTTTCTCACCTTTAAGGTGTACCCATAGCGAGGTCGATTGGGGAACTTCCTAAACAAACCTTGGCCTCTCTATCTCTTCATATCTTTATTTCTTTTTGTTGATTACGCAGTTTATCGAGTTCGTCGTTGTTTGATCAATTCGATTGGAAATTGTTTTTTTAACATCTTTTAAAGGTGTTATTGTTGATATAATCATAATCACTTTGATTGTGATAGGTTTTAACATCAACAAAACAAACTATATTTCCAACTGTTATCGATCTCACATCAAGTGTTCGATAAATTTTTTGTGTGTATTTTGTTTGCGTTTTGGTTTATTGGATATACGAGTTACAATTAGCATTACATTTAATTGATTTGTAGTTTGATTGTTGTTGGACATTAATGTTCTCTATCACTTCATCTGGTTTGTGATACGTATATTGCTTTTTGATAGTAGGTTCGGTTAGACGATTCAATCCGGGTCATTTTTCCGCTGCACCTTATTTTGAAAACAAATTTTTGCCAAAAGTTTTTGGTTGTAAAATTTGTGATCTATTCACCCCCCCCCCCCCTCTCTAGATCGAAGCCTATCGTCTAACACTAAGCATCTTGTTTTTGAAGTGGATTTTGAAGAAGCGAGTTAATGGATGAATTGTTTTCAGCAGCATTACTATCTCCCTGGATAGCCACATGTTACATATCTTGCATAGGCTCATCATCTCCAACATGTTGCTCAGCAGTGGGATCAACAAATTCTGTAGGATCGTCAAAATTATACAACTTCCGTCCATGTTTTCCCATCCCTAGATAGTTCGCTTGAAGTTCTTCATCCCAAAAGTACCTCATGTTAGTTAAATCATGTTTGGAGAACTCTTTAATAGGGCCAGACGAGATGAATAGTAGATTTGGTACTCCAATGTTGAAGAAGTTCTGAATTTTTGAGATCATGGATGAGTAGCAGAAGGATGTTCTCTTGTTACAATCCTTGATGGTGAACATTCTAGGGACAAAGTTATGTGGCCAGTTGATGCAGATCTTATGCAGAAGGATGTACACAAGATTAATCTCTATGATGTCCACTCTAGAGTATCCTCCTTTCTTTGGGTGTGGAATGTGGGAAACAAGCCACAATAGAATTCTAGAAGCCATCTTAAGTTGGATGACAGCTATAGCCGCATGATAGTCTTCTGACCTCGGAGCCTTGAGAATTTCATTGAGATGAGTGTTCCATTCAAAGTCCCTATGAATATGGTTATCTGTTACCAACGGATCAGGTTCATCCTCAACATCAGGATCATTTATTGCGATGTCAAACAATTTCTTCCAAATGGTATTAGTAACCTCATACACTTTGTTGCCAATGGTGAATTTGAAAGAGGATCTGTTCTGATCATGCAATCTGAAATAGAACACCTGGACGAGATCCTCATTGTAGTCTTGCGACAATTAGAGAAAATAGTTTATCTGCTAGTGTTCGAAGAGTTGAGCCACTGCCAGAATTTCCAAACTTCCAATAATTGTTGGCTACCACACATGTTGTTTCATGACAAGGCGGTTCGAAAATTTCTCTCTGAATTCTACCACACAGTTGTTTAAAACCAAGGACAACACAGTTTCCAGAATGGTTAATGATGCGAAAGCCTTATCGGTTTTGTTTCTCGCAATTTTGGGAGCCATTTGGATTGCTAAAGGATATTTGATAGAAGTGTGATGTTTGAAACATGAAAGAAAGTGATGCCAATTTATAGAAAATGAAGAACGCAAAAACTTTATGTTAGAAGATATTGGAGGGTTGAATGATTTAATGCCATGAAATGAATAGCAATAGTGAGAATTAAGGACATAAAAAGGACTTACATTAATTGACTAGAATTCGTATAACAAAAGAACCATATTCATGAATCAACCATGAATGCAAGAAGATGGAAAATTCTGGTCAAATGAGCAATAATTTGTCTGCTTACTGTCATAGGCCGACCTGTATGAGTATGTGTCGACATATACTATGAGTTTTGTGAAAATTTACAATTTTTAATTCGCATAGGCCAACATATATGAGGTCAGGTCAACCTATACTGAACCAGTCAGCATAGAGATTTAATTTGCTTGACATAAGACGACCTGTTCAAATACGTGTCGACCTAAAGGCTTCATAACTTAAGAATATGACACAAATGAACCTCTAGACATCAAACAATGACTCAAGTTAGACTCATGCATACTAACTTGATTAGGGGCACATGCATATGACAGGGTTTCATGGTTTATTTGCTTGAATCATGCAACATGACATGGTTTTAAGATAAAGATGAAATATGATCGCGTTTGTGTATAGTTGCTATAAACATGTAAAAATGCAACACACAATAGTCACACTTGGTATTTTTGAAAGTATACACATATCACAAACATCATACACATAGTTTATCACATATCCATATGCAATAAACAAGTAAAAGAAACACTTATATATGTAACAAGAAATAGGGTTGAAATGATATTATCTCACCGTACACAAGACGGAGGATGCACTTGCATTCCACGAAGAACTTTATAACAAAAGTTGAAATAAATGCAACACGTGCCACAGAATACAAACAATACCAAACACTCTTGTCATTGTCCTTCTTGTACAAGTATTTGCAAGTGAGATTAGTAATGTATCCAAGAAGATCATTTGAAGAATATTGGAGGTTCTCCAACTCAAAATACGATCGTCCTCTGCATCCGAAATTTTCATCTTGTTTGATTATGATGTTAATATTTCTTTTCCTCAAGTTTCATCATCTTAGGTTTTCTCACTCATAGTTTGATGTACTTGAGCAAGTCTAGTCGAAGATAACCTGCATTATTGAACATAATACCTTTCCGACACTTCTCAGATATCATATTAGTAATCATTCACACACTTTTACAACATAAAAGAAAACACAAAGAGTTAACCTGATTGGTAACACAATCCACCTTGTTAGTCACATAGATCAAAATAATAAGGACATGTCATCGTGTTGTGCCTTGATGCTCCATAAATGAGATCTCATACTCTCTTCAGAAAGTCAAGACATTTTTCCTGCATGATTAATAAATAGCGCTAGGTACCCCATATTCATTCGGTCCTTGGGTATTAGTAAAGTCTTGGTTACACTTAGGCATCCATTGAAAGGTACCATTATGAACAAAGACACTTTGCAAGGGTGTGTCCCTTTTTGCAACAATAGTGATAATACAAGTTGAGAGAAGATAACCTTTTTCTATTTGGTTCCTTTTTAATGTAAATATACCTTTGATACAAATTATGAGATGGTAACTCATACTTGGAAGTATCTATAGCAAAAGTAACCTTGGGTTGCAAAGCCTTATCTATTTTAGCCTTGAGAGTCTTTGACTCCCTTTTCTAAATGTGACAAGTTTCACAACCAAACCACAAAGATTTAGGATCCTCATCTTGATCTTCTAGAATATCTTACATAGATTTCCTTAGTGCTTCCACATATTTTTCATTTTCAGCAACCTTAGCTTCCAAATGAGAGATAATTCTCTTGTTTGAAGCTAATCTCTTGAGGGCATCTATGGCTTGTCTTTTTAGATTTTCAAAAGACTCTTGAAGTTGAGAAAACGTTAAATCATGAGAAGCTTGAAGTTTATAGTGACTTACAACCTTTTTCTTTCCTTTGTTTGCCATATATCAAAGCTTGACCGATTTATCACTTGAAGTAGAGCTATCATCACTTGATGAATCACTTTCGCTCTCCCAAGAGGCATAAACTCTTCTTGATTTTATAGACATTTTGGGACGGCCTTTTTCATTCTTGATTTTAGGACACACCGGCTTAAAGTGACTGGCTATACCATATTTGTAACACGTGCTTCATGACTTCCCTTTTTTCTTTCATCTTCTTCTTTTGAGGAACTTGATAACCTTATTGATTTATCATGGCACTTGTTGGGGTGTTTATCACCATGTCTTTACATGTATTTATTGATTCGCTTTATAAACAGTCTCATATCTTCTTTGTTGGATTCAATGTCATCTTTAGATTCACTTTCCCTTTGCTCATCTTGAGAAGGCCTTGATCTAGAAGTATTAAGAGCAATGGACTTCTTCCCTTCTTCTTTTCCTTTCCTTTTCTCATTCTTCTATCTCTTTTCATATTCTTTTTCGTATTTTGCTAAACAAGTAAGCTCTTTCTCATGCTCTTCCAACTTACCAAACAAAGTCGTAAGGTCAAGCGATTTCAGATCATTTGCCTCTTTGGTAGCGGTGAACTTCGATTGCCATTCCCTACTTAAAAACCTCAAAACATTTTTATTAACATGTTCACTTAAAACGGGATTACCTAGTGCATTTAATATATTTATAAGATGCGTGAATTGTTTTTGCATATCTGTAATGGTTTAACCATGCTCAATGCGAAACAATTCAAACTCTCTATTTAATGTGTTGATCCTAGCTTGTTTGACATCATTAGTATCCTCATGGGTAATCTCTAATGCGTCCCATATAGCCTTGGCGGTCTCACAATAAAAAAACACGATAAAACTCATCAACTCCCAAAGAGGAAGTGAGAATGTTTTTCTCTTTTCAATCATGTGATCACTGTCGCAACTGTGGAAAAAACAACCAGTAAAGAAAACAGAAGAATCACCACCGAATGTGATTTATCCCAACGAAAGGAAAGGAAACGATCGAAGAAAACCTAAAATAAGGGAGACGACAAGGTCATATCAACCAAATCTTGGGTTCGGGAGTCGGTTACGCAAGGGGAAGGTATTAGCACCCCTCACGTCCGTTGCACTCAGCTGGATCTACGCTTGTTGTCTAATCAAATGGTGTGTTATATAAAACCTACTTCTAAATGAAAACAGGAAAGGAAAAAGAAAAATGAGACTCGATAGGACATCACCGCCCTATGCCTACGTATTCCCTCGTGCAATGGAAAAGTCAGAGTTAACGTAGTTCAGAAAACTGCGGGTGATGGGGGGAAGTTTACTTGCCAAGACATCACCGTATTGTGCCTACGTATCCTCATCTGGTATGAGAAATCAGAGCAAACATAGTTCGGGTAACTAATTGTTAAGTGTTTTTTTATGAGCAACGCTAAGTTCCCATTCCAGCAATTAGGGTCGATGCCTGTTTGCGGTAGAACAAAAAAGTAACGTACTCATTCTGAAAATGAGTTTGAAGAACAATCCCGAAGGATAAAAAGATTTGAAGTTTATTTATGAGTTTTAGAGGAGTGAATTGATTGGATTTGAGATTTACGTTGCACTAAAGATTATGATATAGGAATGAATGCGTCGCATATCTCCCTTAGACGAAACGTACATTAAACATTATAGACAAGTAAGGACAAACCCATCACTCATCATTCCCTATATGCTTAAGGCTCGTGGAGCACAATATTCATCGTCTTTATTATGTGTGTTGAAATTGTTTTGAGATGAGAAGAGAAAAGACTCAAAGGTTGACAAGAAAACAACTAAGGGAAATTGAACCCTAATGTTGTCATTGACAATGGTCCTAATATTGGGATAAAAGGGAAGTCTACCTAATCTTATCATACAAATGATGGACCTAAAGTTGAGGTAAAAGAGGGACTATCCTAATTGTTATCATGCAAAGGATTGAAAGCCTAATGTCTCTCTTACTCCCAACTTAATCAGAAATTAAGTGGAAATAGGAATCCTAAGGGATCATGTGAACAAGTACAAGTAAACACCATACTAATCAATCACAAATGAAAACAAAATTAAGACTTAACCAAGTATCAAGAAAAGAAACAGAAGAAAGAAGAATGAGATGGAGAAGAAGATGCAACAAAGTGAATAAAAAAGAAGTTCAACTTAAAAAGGAAAGGCATCAAACAAGCAAGCATTAATCTCAATCAAACAAGGTAAACATCAACAACATGTCAAGGTAAATCAAAGTGCATACATACCAAACCAAACTTAAAGATTGGAAGTCAAAAGAAATTGGCAAGACAAGGTGCCGACACACACACAAATGACCTAAAGTCCAACAAGAAGTATTATCAATCATCAAGCAAAGTCAAATGAAGTCAAATGAGATGAGAAACATGGTAGGGCAGTAGCAATGTCAATATGTATTCAACTCATGTCAATGGTCAAAGAAAGAGCATAAAGAATCAAGTCATGCATCTCATCAATATCCAAACAAATAACAACAACTATCTCATGCAAAACAAACTTCATGTGAGATTAGGGTATGAATCCAAATTGGAAGCAACATGAACATGTATATCAATCCAAACATTAGCACATGGATCACAAAATAATTCTAAAAGATAAAGTTCAAAGTATGCATCAAGACTAGTTAAACATCAATCATAATCATCTCCAAGGAAAAACATGTAAACAAGAATGGCACAAAGCACAAATGGTCAAGTTATACATACCACAACACCAAGGTCATAAAAATACTCAAATGGTACACATCATATTAATTTCCAAGATATCCAACAAATTCATGAAGGATCATGTTCAAAATGTGCTCAAGAAACCACTCAAATCACTCATTCAAAGAAAACAAAAGTTCAAGTGAAGAAAGGGATGTGAGATGATCATAGAATGGATATCATATCATGAAAATCAAAAACTCAAAAACATTATTAAAAGCATACAAGAGTTTAAAATTATCCATTAGATCATACAAGAAATCATCTCAAAGAATTAGGTCAAGAACAGCAAAAGGACACGGCTAAAACATCATCACCTTGGAAATGTAATCAAAAATTGAAAAATAATCAAATGAAAGTGAATCCAAATCTCAAACCAAGTTTAAAAAGCATGTAATCATATCAACTATCACCTCAAGCTTCACTTAAACACAAATAGGCAAAATGATTTCAAACTAGGTCAAACCTCATGCATATTCAATCCAAAACCAAGTCATAAATAGGTATCAATCAAAAATAGAAAAATTACCTAATAAAATCCAAAAAGAGGCTCTTACTCGTGTTATACCCATCAAGAATAAGTGTGCAAAAGATCTCAATAAGAATTGCATAGATGCATCAACAGTTGAACTAAACAAACTCAAGTATGAAGCTAATCGGGCACAAGTCAAAGGCCAAATGAAACCACATGAAAAATAACCAAATTTGATCTCCAAGGCATCAAAATCATACTCAAACAATCATCACTTATATTTCAAAACATGGTAAAAATATTGGGTTAAGAAGTGTCTCAAAAGTCATCAAACAAACAAACCCTAATCCAAGGGTAAACATGTCAAACACCTCTCAAATCAAATTCAAAATAAAATAGTAAAATAAATTGAAAAATAAAATAAAAGGAAAGGAAAATATTCTCAAGACATCAAATGATCAGTAACATATTTTTATGGATTTTTAAAATAGTTGTAACAATTAAAATAAAAATGAAAGTGAAAATGCAAAGAAAATTAAAAAATTAAAAAAAAAATAAGAATGAAGTAGATTATGGGGTGCAAAAGTAAACCAACAATGAACAAGGAAACAGTTAAAGCGCATGTTATGCCACTAATCAGTGGGTTGTGGATATCAAAACTAACTAGGCCCAGTCCAAATCCAAATAAAACTCAGAAACACAATGAAACACATATTTTCATTAATGTGTCAGCAACCACATAAGAGCCACGCACGCACCATGCAAGTAGTCAAAAGGGTCAAATAAGCCACATCAAAACTGAACACTAGATGTCGGAGTTTCACTCTGTTCGTCTTCTTCGGCATGAGCTCTTCGGAGCTCTCTGAAAACCATGTTAAAACACACAACTAAGGACCCTAAAAAGACCTTAGTAGGTATCAAATATAACCTCCATTTCCATTTTTAAACCATAAAAAGACCTTAAAAACACGCATGAAAGATGAACGTCAAAACTGAACCAACAACAAATCAACACAACAACCAAACAAATTTAATCCATACAATCTTGGAGACTAAAAAATGCCAACAACTGAGTGAATGGACATTTATCATGTAAGAAAAAAAGAAAAGAAAAGTTGCCCCACAAATGCAACCTTGAAGCTTCTGATCTTTGCTTGAAAACCTCCACAAACTTCTTCCTTTTCTTCCCTAAGCTCCTAGGAAGATAATACTGACAAGAAAAGGGATGGAGAATCCCTAGAAAACCATATTCGACGAAGGAAAGAATTTCAAGGTGAGAGAGAACTTTGTGATCTTTTGTCTGCTGAAAAATGGTTATGCCTCCTCTAGGGTTTCTTTTGGTTTATATATGATGATTTTGAGAGGTAAAAAGCCTTTACTGTGGTTAAAAATAGCATGGTTAATTTTTGGTGAAATTTTGAAATATGGAGGGTGGTGAGGATAGTACACACATGACATGGTTTTTGGGATGGTTTTTTGGTGTCCATTTGGTGGTTGCAGATGGTCAGAGAGTGGAATCATAGAGCACAATCTTGTTGAGAAAGTTTTTGGATCATTTGTCATTTTCCATTTCTTGCAAAATTTAGCTATGAAGCATACAAAGGTTACATGTAATGTTAGTTCATATTTGGAAATGCTTTGGACATAATCTTGGCACATGATGCGTGTGAAATTGATGATAAATGAGTTGTTGCAAAGGATGTTGCAAGACCATTACCAAAACATGCCAAGAAAACCAATTGGAAACTTCCACTTTCCATGAGCAAAGCTTGATGAATTTAGCTTCAATTGAGACACTCTTGAGATCAATGGGAAACACGGAGATTGAAAAAAAAAATTTATGTTGATGGCAACTTGAATTGAGACTTGGAAGATCATGAAAAGTTTAGTTGAAAACATGTCCACCATTATGCCATAAAAGAAAACTTAGAAAAATTCCAAGTCATGGAATTTGGCAACTTGATGACATAGACTTTGATGCTTCATATCTTGAGGATTTTTTGTTCAATGATAGATTTATTGTAATGAATGGAAATCTTGAAGAATAATCTTCAACTTTGATGTTCAAAGGAAATTTATTTGGAGCTAGGAACTTGATGAAAAATGCCTTGGAAGAGTGACCCAAAAATCTGCCTAAAAACTTGCCAAACTTGACATCTTTGAAACCCTAACTTAGAGACATCATAACTTGAGTTCTACACATCCAATGGAGTAGTTCTAGTACTCAAATGAAAGCTTGAAGAATTCTCTACAAATTTCATGTTGGAGGAAAATTCATTTGAATCTTAGATCACCATGAAATATGGGCTTGAAAACATGTACCTTAAGTTGAATTTCTATACTTAGAAAAAGTTCTAAGTGTTGAAATCACAAAACCTTGATTTTCTCAACTTTAGCTCTCCATATCTCTCAATCTATGAATCTTTTGGACTTAATTTCTTTTAAAAAGTTGTAGTTCATGATGTCATCTTTAATTTGAGAACAAGTTTGTCCAATTTGGATCAAGGATGATAAAGTTATGGATGTTGCAAAATGACTAGAATTAGGATTTTCCACACTTAAAAAAAGTTTCAACAAAACCCTAATTCAACCAATCTCCTGATTTTATGTTTCTCTTTGATTCTTCTTGTTCCAAACACATGAAAACACTTTAGAATACATAGAATGCCCTTGAATGACCTTGAAAACCAAGACTTTGACCTTATGGAGCCACAATTAACTTTTTTTAATCAGATGAAACCCTAGCACTCTTTCCACTTATTGAAGCTCATGTCATGACTTGTGATGAGACATAATACATGTATGGAACCATAAATATGTGTATTGAGTCATAGAACCATGTCTTTCCCAATAAACTAGTAACAAATGCCTTTTGACCAAAACCCTAATTCAGTTGTCCCAAAGATAGGAGGACATGCCCAATGCTTATAACCTTGATTCAAATGATTGTGAGATATGCTTTTATGATGAGAGGACCTTGGGGATTGAGAATAAACCCTTTCTTGAGCCTTTAGGATGATACTCTTCATCTTGATAACTAAACAAGATACCTTGATCCCCTTCCTAGAACCAATGTTATACACAAATGAAGATGCAAATGATATGAAACATAAGCCAAGAGATTAGGAAAAAGATAAGGCAAATTTTGGGGTGTTACAACCATAATTTCCAATCACTAGCATCCCATTGTGCTTCCGGTTTAGGTACAGTAACACCCTCCGCATTGGTTGTAGTTATTTCATTCGGACCATTCTGGATAGCTTCCCATATACCTTTGTCAATAGAGTTAACATGAATACGCATAAGAGCTTTCCAATAGCCCTAATTTTCACCGATGAAAATTAGTGCTCTATTGTACGTACCATTAGGTTCGATAGCCATTATTATAAGAAATATATCTCAAGCACGAAATGAACTAGAGCTATTGATACCATTTTTAGACGATAGGCTTCGATCTAGAGGGGGTGAATTGATCACAAATTTTACAAAAAAAAACTTTGGCAAAACTCTGTAATAAAAAATATGGCACAACAGAAAAATGACTCGGATTGAATCGTCTAACCAAAACTACTATTGAAAAGATATATATGTATCGCAAACCAAACGGAATGGTAATGAATATAAATGTTCAAAAACGATCAAGCTATGAATCAATTAAATGCAAAGTTATTCATAATTCTTATTTTTAATGAGAACAAAGCGATAAAAATACACACAAACAATTTATCGAACACTTTGTGTACGATGGATCACGTTTGGAAATTTGATTTATTTTGTTGACGTAAAAAGCCAATCACAATCAAAGTGATTGTGATAATATCAACAATAACAATTTAAAAGAAAGTTGAAAACAATTTCAAATCGAATTAATTTAAACAACAACAAAATCGACAATTTGCAAGAAAGTGGTGTGCAAAAACCTTTTATGTTGGAAAAGGTTCTTTGATTCAGGGAGGTTCAAAGTCAACCATTGTTTTTGGTGTTTTGGAATTCAAGTAAGTGGTGTGCTTCTTTGTTTTTCTTAGAAGATTGTAGGAGAAGTTTTGGTTTGAGGCTTGTACAAAGATCCAACAATGGTGAAAATATTTCACGGAGTGTGAGGGGATGAGATGTACCATTTATTGATAAGGGGATCTAGTATACTTCCTTGTGTTCATTTACTTTATTACATTTTAATTTTATGTTTCTTATTCATTCATCTGTTTATAATTTCACAAAATTACAAGAAATCAATAAAGCGCCTAAAATATCTAAAAATACCATTAAACCTAATTCACCCCCCCCTCCCCCTCTTAGGTTGTGAACTCAATACTTACAAATGGTATCAGAGCGAGTTAAAGTAACTTGCTCCTAGATCCGAGTAAAAATATGTCTCGCTAATCTTGTTTTTAGAGATGGTGGTAGTAACTACAAACCTCCATGCTTTGTTGGTGAGCATTATGGTTTTTGGAAAATTTGCATGCAAGCGTATCTTGAGGCACAAGGCGATGATATTTGGAATGTTGTTTAAAATGATCCTTTCATTCCCATGAGTGTTGTTAATAGCGTCGGTACACCTAAAATCAAAATTTCATGGAATGATGATGATAAAAAGAAAGTGATATTTGACAAGAAGGCTAAGAACATGCTTCAGTCATCCCTAGGTGTGGATCAATTCTTTTGTATATCTTATTGTAAAACAACAAAAGAGATTTGGGATACCTTAGAAGTCACACATGAAGACCGTGCAAATAAAGCATTGATGGCATCACATTATTTAAGTGATTAAGAACATGAGGTTATTAATTATGAAATTGATGATAGACCTTCATATGATGAATTACAAAATGCTTTTCATAAATTATATGAAGAATTTTTGAAACTTTCTAGACAATGCTGAAAACAAAAGAAAACTATTTTAAAACTAAAAAGTATTGCTAATGACACAAAAGTGAAATTAAAAGAAGTAAAAAACTCTACATGCAAAAAATGACAATATCATGAATCTAAAACTGTTGAATAAAACCAAGTTATCGAGAAACATTAAAAATGTCAAACTGGTTTAGAAAATGTGTTAGAAGTCGAAGATATCCAAGTAATAAATATGAACTTCGCTTTTCTAATTTTGATCAACCTAGTACAAGTCATACTATCATTGTAAAAGTTACTAACAAATTAAACAATATGGAATCAAAGAAAGTACATGTAGTAAATTATCATAAACGGCCTTATGATATAAATAACTTTTATGTCAATAAAAGGAATATAATCATGTTTTAAGACCTACTTGTTTCTATTGTAATACAAAGGGTCATACTTCTAATACTTTCTACATAAGAAATTATGGTATTCCTTATGGTGAGTATGTATGGGCGAGGAAGAGATCTAACACAAAAGGATCCAAAGAATATTGGATACCTAAGTATTACTAATTGAATTTTTATGGATTTTTTTAACTATTCGGGTGATTAAAATATTTTATATGATTTGTGTGAATTATATGGTATTTTGTTGGGTTTTATTGCGAGTTATTAAATTTTATTTAATTAAAAATAATAAGATAATTAAAATAGTGAATTATGGGGTGGAATTAGAATTTTAGTGAAATTAGTGTGGTAAGGAGTAAGAGCCCATAAATTGAGGGAAAGTTGAGAATTATGAAAAATATAATTAGGTCATTTACATTGGTAATGTGAGGGATTGGAAATTTTATCTGATACGTAGAATTTAAGAAAAGTGGAAAAGAGGCAAGTGGCTAGGAACCCTAACGAGAACTCTAGAAAGAAGAAGACATAACCAAAGTTGGAAACTTGCTACTTGAAATTAAGGTAAGGGGGATTAATTGAATATAGGTGTCAATTGCATGAAGGGTAGACAGGGATCTTCACCCTCCTCTAGGTTTTTTTTATCTTTTCTAGATTATTTAGGTTTATGTGTTCTTAATGAAAAGATATGAAAGGTATGTGATAATTATTGTAATTAATATGTGATTTATGCTCTAAATTACTTTGAAAATTATACCTGATGTGGTGATATGTATCTGAATATTATTGTTGTCATTGATGCATGTTTGGTTTTATGAATATAACCTTAGGTACATGATTAATTGATGAATTTTGATGTTAATCGGTGCATATGTGATGTTTTAATTATGGTATAACATGTATATTTTGTCTTTTGTTCTAATTGGATGATTGGGGGTCAAATATTGGAGCTTTGATTGGGCCCCAATGGTGGAATCATGTTTTTGATTTTTGTAGTTTTAGGCAACTTCACTTAGTGAGGATGGACGTCGCTTAGTGAGGAAGGCGCTCATTTAGCGAGTTGTGATAGAATGTCATGCATCATATATGTTAGTGATTAATGTATGGCCTTCGGTCCTAAGATAAGTTGTTGATTCGGAAGTGGGGATCAGTGACCAGTGGATGATCTAGAAGTATGGATCAATGATAAGTGAGGTTCAGAAGTGGGGACCCAGTTCAAAGAGGAACCATTTGTTGAGTGGACAAGATCAGTAACATAACTCTGATGTCCAAATTAGTGCCACATGCATTATTCGAGTTGTGAGTCATATTGGATACATAAAGACGTTGTGAATTGGTTGTTGTTGTAAATGAATTATATGTTTGATGATTGTCTTATTTGATGCTACCCTTGCATTCTCTTACATCGCTAATATGTTTGAGTGTATTCTCACCCCTCTCTTTTATTTGTTTGTGGCATTTTGCACGTTATGGTACAAATACTCTAGAAGAAGAAGTAGTTGCTGCGAGTTGGAAGATGACATTTAGGCTTTTCTTCCAGTTATTTTGTTTTTGGTTGCTCTGACCTGTAACACTGGGAACGGGTCATTTCGTTATTATTTTGAGTTAAAAATTTTGAATTTTTTAATCAAGTATTTCATCTTGAAGAGATAATTTGAGCTATTGTTGTTAAATATTGAATTATGTTGCATTTTAAATCATTTTAATTGGAAGAATATGCTTGTTATGAATGTGTAGCACCTTATTTGAGAATAATATTGTTTATATTTTTAAATAAGAGAGTCGAGGTTTCTAGGGTGTTACACTTGCTACATAAGAAAGTACGGTATTTCTTTTGGTGAGTATCTATGGGTGAGGAAGGGATCTAACCCAAGAGGACCTAGAGAATATTGGGTACCTAAGTATTACTAATTGTTTTGTAGGTACTTGAAAATTATATACTAGTATTGTCAAATCAAGATTGATCTTTAAAGACACAAAGCCATATGATATGGTAGTTCTAAAAGTTTCATTGAATGAAATATGTTTTGAAGAAGCGTCAACATTGATATTAACTTTGACTTCATATGATATCAACCATGAAAAGAAGATAAATTATCTTATGTTTAATTTTCCATATGTATAATTGAATCTTGTATATCTTTATCTTTCATATTTCATCGGTCTTTCCCTTCTTTTTGATAATTTCAAAAGGGGAGAATGATGTGTGCTTGTTATTTCCTTGTTTCTATTTTAATCTAGGTATAAATGTATCTATTTCACTCTAGGTATAAAAGTTTATCAACCCAAAGGATTTCAAAGGTTAATGAACTAAGGAGGAGATAACCTAGGGGACATGATCAATGTTTATATACCTTACGTGCTCAAGAAACAATTATGCATTCTGATCATTCAAAAAAATTATTTTTGACTTAGAAAATTTCAGACTTTCTTTTTACAACAATTTATCATCACAAATGACCAATGGATTATCATAAACGTTTTTTTAACTTAGAAAATTTTCCAAACTTTCTTTTTACTACAATATATTGTCATATTGAACAATGGATTGTCATGTTGTTAGTGCCTAAATAATTTTTCAAAACCAAGCTTGCAACAATCAGTTATACCCCATACGAATCGATTGTCAAACGTTCGTTTTTGAATTTTTTTAACGTTGCAACAAAGGCAACAATAGATTGTCTACTTAGAATAATCCATTGTTCCTGATGCATCATAAACTTTTATGAATTTTGACACACATTTTCATGGCATCCATTCCCTAATCATTGCATGATATTTCTGATCTTTCTCTAAGCATTGCCTTGAATTTTCAAATGGTATATTGTGTCATATAAATAGTAATAAGTTTCATATTCAAACTTACCTCTTTCATACAAAAGTTTAATATGATTGAAATTAATTGTCTAAGTGTGTTGCACCCCAAAATTTGCTCAACATCTTTTACCTGGTTTATGTTTCATTGCATTATCATTTTGCATAGTTCTACCATTTGCATATCATTCATCCAACAGGAGATCAAGTGTGATTATTATCAAGAGAAGCCTAGCAAGAAATCTTATCCAAGCTTGAGAAGTCATCCAAGTCATCAGGAGGTGGTGGGAGGTCTTGATCAGCTGAGGACCATCAATGGGATGTGAAGCATGAGGTGTGAATATAAGATGTGTATAGAGCTCATGGAGGGACTAGAGAGCCATGTTGGAGCTAAATCAAGTCATTGTGTCAAATGCAAGAGCCACAGTTGAAGTGCAGACAATTAGGGTTTCATCTGGATCAACCCTAGGTCAATTGTGCAATTGAAGAGTATCAAAGCCTACTTTGAGGTCATGGAGTTCATGAAATGATGTGATAAGACATTTTTGGTGTTGTGCCAAGATCAAATCAAGAAGAATCAAGAATGTGGGAAGTTGCTAAATTAGGGTTTCAGTGCAAATTACCCTATTTAGTGCCTAACTTCAAGGCCACATAAGTCAAGATACAAGTTTCAAATGGATCTTTGGAAAACATGAAACTTGTATAGCATCTCAATACCTTTAGTTTGAGTACTAGAAGTCCTCAAGGGGATTTATAGAACTCAAGTTATGGTCCAGACAAGTTATAAGTCCTCAGATAACACGGAAATTTGTTTGTTAAAATCATCTGACTTCAAAGCTATTTTTGACCTAGAAGGAGGTTTCACCTGAACTTTTGGTAAACATGAAGGTTGTTCCTCATGATCGTATCTTTCTAAATTGTACTAGAAGTCATCCATCTGATTTGTAGAACTCAAGTTATGAGGTTTACAAGTCAGGGGTATTTTGAGAAAGTGAGATTATAGGTCATTTTCAAGCATAGGCCAAAATCTCCAACTTGCAAGCCTCAAATGGAAAATTGTTCAACATGAAAGTTGCTTAGAATGATGTTTTGAGTGCAACCAAGTGGTCATGAGAGTTTGTTTTGGCTCATATCAAAAAGTCAGTTGAAATGGTTTGAAAAGGAAGAAATTTCAAATATGGAAAGGAGGGAAAATGGGATTTTGAGTTAGATGACCAAAACCAAGCAAATGGGTACAAATTCTGACTAGAAATTTCATTTTGAACACTTTGACACTTTTACATTTTTTATTTGAGGCATAATTCCATGACTTTCAATGTTGTTACTTCATGAACAAGTCACATATGCAAAATCATACACAAGGCAATTCAGGCCAATTTCTCCATCCAAACTCATTCTAAATGACATGTGCAAGGTGTTAGAAACTTCTAGAACCAATCCAAAGCTTGCAATACACGACTGTCATAGTGAATTTTGAAGAAAAAATCAGAAAATGCAAATCACTGTTTTGGGCTTCAACTTGGATCCAAAAGCCCATGAAACTCTTCTATATATTCATTAGAGTGAGTTCAGATCAATTTTGAGCTTCATTTCGCGCCAGAGCAAGCAAGAGCAATTGGAATTTCACAGCTGCAACTTGAAATCGGATTCTGAGTTTGGAGCCAATTCAAGCAAAATTGAGGTGTGCAATCTCTTTCTTGTAGATCATTGAAAGTTTCTGGAGCATTTGGAAGCAAGCCACGAGCTCTAAGTACCTCTGTCAACAGATCTAGAGCAGGTTAGTAAATCTCCATATTCTACATGATTTAGGATGATTCATTTAGTTTTGAACTTGCTTTTAGAATCAGGAAGAGATGTAGATCGTTTCTGGATAGGAATTTGGACAATTAGAGACAATGTAGGATCATGTATGAATTCTGTTGAGGCACGATTTGGCTTGATCTTGAAGAATTGACATGAATTGGATAGATGATGATGACCTAGGAAGCATGAGGAACAGTTCTGTGTATTTAGTTTAGGATTTGATGATGATCAGAATTGAGGTGCATTTGGAGTTTGCCTTCGAATTTTAAAACCTAGCCAAATCTAGAGGATTTTGAGTGGAGATTTGGAATGTACGTGAAAAACTGAGTTGATTTGGTATATTGTTTGTCATTTTTGATTACCTGGAACTAGACTCTCGCCGGAGAAGACGACCGGAGTCGTCTCCGGCCACCACGCACCACCGCCCTGTGTCTCTACTCAGATGACCTGAAAAATGGAGAAGATGATGTGAGAGCCCTTAGATCTTGCCTTGACCTTTGACTGCAGCCAAGATCCAACGCATGTGATTTAAAGTTGATTTGGAATTTCTGATGGCAAAACGCTGCGTATCATTTAATTGCGTGGCATCACCAGCGCGCTTGGATCCTTTGACTTGTTGACTGATTCAAAGGCCTTGATTTAATTCATTTTTTATTTCATTTTGTTTTATTTTAATTGCATTGTTATTCCAAAAATCATATAAATTCCAATTTTAATCACAAAATTATTTTAAAAATATCCTCATGATCCTTATGGAATTTATGATTCTCTAGGATTAATAAAATACAATTTCATAAATTTTTCAATTTAATTTGATTTTTCTTATTTTGTTTAATTCTTTTAATTTTGCATAATTGACCATCTGTTTTGTTGAATTTAGTTCTTCCAATTGGTGATGAGTTTGGCTTTGATTTTTTAATATGTGTTAGGGTAGGCATGTATGTTCCTTTAGAATTTTTAGTGGATTTTTAGAACAACATTAGGTTCTGTTTTAGGTATTGATATTAGGACCCTCCCAAACTTGTGGATTACCTTGACCTATCTCAATGTAGAAATTGTTTAGATAACTTAGAAGTTGATTTAGGCTTCAATATTTTTACACTAGGTTTTTCAAACATGTATGTTCCACTAGGAAATTAATTAGAATTTTACAAATTGGTTTTGTATTTTAGTTGTATTTTGAAAATTGCTTGTGTTTGTGTTATTCTCTCTTGAGTACCTTTGCTTGTTTGGGCTTGGTTGGTTACTTTGGAGCTTGCTTGGCTTGGAATTATTTTTGGTGAAGCTTATGGATTCATTGAAGATGCTTGGGATTGAGGATTGGAGCTTGGAGTTGAAGGCTTTTCCTCTTGTGGAGGTTCTTTTTAGGAGCTTAGGAAACTAGGGTTTTAGGAAATGCCTTAGACCTAGTTTTGATTCTTTCTTCAAACATAGAGTGCATTGTTTGCCTCTATTCTATCCAATGACACAAAGTCCTTCTTGGGAAGCTCCATCTCTCCTCAGGAGGGATGAGTGGTATGCCCAAGTGAGTAGAACTTTGAGGATACCTTTCATTTGCAATGTTGAGTTCTTAGTGATTTCCTTTGGTTGTCATTAAGTTTTCTTAACATTATAACTTGATCTTGATGTTTAATCCTTCTCTTGGAGTGTGCTTGGTGAAGCTTGAAGATAGAACCTTGTTTGAAGATGAGGCCTTGTTGTCAACTTTGCTGTCTATCCAATTTTGTTGTTTAGAGTTGCTGTTGCTGTTTGCTGTAGGAGTTTGGTACTGCTGCTTGGGCTGCCTCCTCTGTGTCTTTTGTTTTTTCTCTGTGGTGTTTGTTTTCTTATGTTGATTACCTCTAGGTTTGTGGTGGATTTTGTCTCCTCTTGCCTATTGTTTTTTTCTCTTGCCTCTCTTATATTGTTGCATTGCATGCATTTTACTGTTTACTGTATTTGCTTGTTGTCTTTTGCTGTTTATCCCCTAGGTCTGATTTCCTCTGTGCAAGAGGAAATTATGACAGACATTAGGTTTTGACCCATGCATGATAACATTAGTTTAGTTTCCCTTTCAACCATAGGCTTTTTAGAGCGTCTTTCTCTTCTCATCTCAAAACAATTCAAAAAAACACAGTAATAAAGATAACACGTGCTGTACGTTATGAGCCTTAAGCTATTTGAGAAAAGGTTGCTAGAGGGTCACTCTTCAGTAATCTGGCTGCTTAGTATGGTACCCTTAGGGTGACATGCGACGTAGTCACTCTCAGATCACAAGTCTTTAGTACAGTACAAGTGCAAACAGACTAAAAAACAGTTCTTTCGTAAAAAACTGAAAACAAATTTCAAATGTCATTTTTGTCCTCTTGGACCTTTAATCAGGAAAACCCTTTCTTAAGGAGATAAAAAAAACTGTCAAACAAACTTGTGTCTTCCGTAGCCCGAACTACGTTTGCTCTGATCTTTCATGCTGTATGAAAGTACGTAGGCATAGGATGCGATATCCTAGCGAGCAACCTTCCCCTCCTTTCCCGTAGGTGGGCGAACTACGTTGACTCTGATTTCTCGTTTCAGACGGGAATACGTAGGCATAAAGTGCGATACTTTGCCGAGTCATTTTATTTTCTTTTAACCCATACCTGTAGAGTAGATAGAATAACACACCCTTAGATAGAAAACAAGCGTGGATCCCGTCGAGTACGATGGACGTGAGGGGTGCTAATACCTTCCCCTTGCGTAACCGACTCCCGAATCCAGGATTTGGTTGCGATGACCATTCCTTTCCCTCTTTGCGTTAGGTTTACTCTGAGCGTTTCCTATCCCTCTTGTGGGATAAATAACGCACGGTGGAGACTCTTCTGTCATAGCCGGCGCCGATTTTCGCAGTAGCGATAACTGGCGACTCTGCTGGGGATTCCAACGGTTCCCTATGCGAGTCAATCCTAGCGTTTGTTTTCCCATCTGGGGTTCTGTTTGTATTTATCTTTCTGTCTTTACTTTCAGTACTATATTATTGTTGTTATGCTTGGTAGAGGGTTAGATTGAGAGATAAGCCGGACCTGGGCTTGAGTTTGCACATAGACTTAGAAGTAGAGAGTAGTGGTTAGCCTGCTTGCTTAGCTCGCACCAGCTTATCGCGAAATCTGCACTCGGACGAGATTCTCTTTGATGCTTCTTGCCTAGCCCTTAGGGCTCGACAAGTTGTCTGACCCGAGGATTGTCGACTCTGGGGACCTATCATTTGGGATTCAGCTAAGTGAGGTCGCTTCAAGGGATGATGATGCCACACCTTCTGGGTATCGTATCATCTCTCTTGAAAGTCTGTGACGTTGAACCCGCATAGGATGTCGTACCTCGTTTGCGAGTTAAGTACATACCTGTGAGGGGTAGGTAGGTCTGTTTGTAGGAAACCTTTGACCTCAGAGTACCTAGTTTATCTCTGTCAGTGAGATGTGGTTACAGGGTTCTTTTGAGTGGTTGGTTTGGTTTGAGGCGAAGATCTGATGGTTCTCAGGCTTCAGTACAAAGCAGCACAGTTCATCAGCATTGCATTTGATCTCCTATTTGCATATGCATGTGCATTTTCATGTTAGCATTTCATTAACGTGTATTTATGTTGCAGGTGTGATCATTCCCCTCTGATTCTAGTGTATCTTCTGGCCAGACATGGAGTCCATGAAGAGGACAATTGCTTACCGGTTACATTCGCCAGATATCAGTTCCTTGCTGGGATTAGTTGCTCTAGCAGATGAGAGAGTGAGGGTTGAGTTCAGAGTATCTTATGGGAGATTGCTTAGTTTGTTGTACAGACCTTCAGCATTTGAGACGACTGGGGTGTATACTTTGATGCAGTTTTATGAGCCTCAGCTGAGATGCTTCCTGTTCCCCGACTATATTCTGGCACCCACTTTGGAGGAGTATTCTTCTATGTTGGAAGTTCCTGTGTTAGACCAGATGCCCTTTATACATGTTGATGTTGAGCCTGAGTTGGCTACACTTGCTGAGATTGTCAGTTTGGACGCTTTTGAGTTCCCTGGAGGTTTGGTCAAGCTGAACGGAGCTTATGGTTTTCACCTGTCTGTCCTGGTTGAGAAGGCTACACAGTGCGCGAAGAGCGGATGTTGGATTGCCTTCAGTGCCATTCTAGCTGTCTGCATCTATGGGATTGTCTTGTTTCCCAATGTGCCAGACTTTGTTGACTCAGATGCCTTCTTGATTCTTGCCTCGAAGAATCCAGTTCCTACTCTCTTGGGCGATGTTTATCATTCTATTCACTATAAGAATGAGAAACGTCGTGGCAAGAATGTTTCCTGTTGTATTCCTCTCTTGTACAGGTGGTTCCAAGGGCATCTTCCGAAGACAGGGCCTTTTGTTGATGCTGTTGATACTTTGGATTAGTCTTCCCGGTTGATGGGGTTGTCTGCTGAGAACATCATTTGGTTTGATCGGAGCATGCTTGGCACTGATATTGTATATAGTTGCAGTGGCTTTCCGAATGTCCCTTTGATTGGATGGAAAGGTTGTATCAACTATAACCCTTCTCTGCTGGTGAGACAGTTTGGTTATGCCTTGAGAGATGCTCCTATTGAGGTTGAGATACAGGAATCTCTGTATCTCACGGGCTATTAGACGAGGCTGTTTTGATCAGGTTGAGACATGCATGGGCTAACATCCATAGGAGAGGGAAAGCTTTGCTTGGTAAGAGCAACAGCAAAGCTTATGATCCTTATTTGGCTTGGATCCACGAGAGAGCTAGGATTTCCTCGATGCCATATCCTGTTGTGGAACCTTTGTATCTTCCAGTGATTGAGGTACCTACTTCGGTAGAGATTGAGAAGTATAACAAATTGTCGGCTGAGAACAAAGAATTGAAGAAAGCCAATGATGAGTTATAGAAAGAGATCTTCCAGTTGCGTCATGAGAAGAATGAAGCTACCTTCACTGTGAAGGAACAGATTGAGTTGATTAACAGGTTGGGTTCAGATTTGACTGAAGAGA
Organism: Lathyrus sativus; assembly: GCA_963859935.3. Lineage (NCBI taxonomy): Eukaryota > Viridiplantae > Streptophyta > Magnoliopsida > Fabales > Fabaceae > Lathyrus > Lathyrus sativus. Next base: position 124,768,959 of record OZ012736.1, on the reverse strand, counting down.
CCAACAAGAGGGAAAAAGTGGGAGTAGCCTTGAACGGTGTTAGCAAGTGTCGCTACTGCGAAAATCGGCCCGGCTGAACAGAAGAGTCGCCACCGTGCGTTATTTATCCCAACGGAGGGAAAGGAAACGCTCGAAGTAAACCTACCGCAAAGACGGGAAAGGAATGGTCATCGCAACCAAATCCTGGATTCGGGAGTCGGTTACGCAAGGGGAAGGTATTAGCACCCCTCACGTCCGTCGTACTCGACGGGATGCACGCTTGTTTTCTAGTACGGATTGTTATTCTATCTATCCTACAGGTCTGGGGTTAAAAGAAAAGAAAATGACTCGGCAAAGTATCGCACTTTATGCCTACGTATTCCTGTCTGGAACGAGAAATCAGAGTCAACGTAGTTCGCCTACCTACGGGAAAGGAGGGGAAGGTTGCTCGCTAGGATATCGCATCCTATGCCTACGTACTTTCATACAGCATGAAAGATCAGAGCAAACATAGTTCGGGCCACGTACGACACAAGTCTGTCATGATTGTTTTTTTTATCCTTCTGAAAAAGGTTTTCTCCTGATTACGCGTCCAAGCGGACAAAAATGACTCTTTGATTGGTTTACAGTCTTTTACGCAAGAACTGTCTTTTATGATGTTCGCAATCTCTGACGCACTAGAGACTATGATTTGAGGGTGACTACGTCGTATGTCACCCTAAGGGTAACATACTAAGTAATCAGATTACTGAAGAGTGACCCTCCAGCAACCTTTCTCAAATAGCTTAAGGCTCGTAGTGTACGACATTGATTATCCTTATTACTGTGTTTTTGAAGTGTTTTGAGAGGGAAGAGAAAGAACTCTAAAACCTAGGGTTAAAATGGGAATCAAAATCTACCCTAATGTTGGCATGCATGGGTGAAAACCTAATGTCTATCATATTTCTCTCTTGCGCAGAGAGAAACAGAGATCCTAGGGGATGGACGGCAAAAGAAACAAATACATACAGTAAAGCAGTAAAATGCATGAATGCAGCAGGACACAACAGGAAAAGTGAAACAGCTTCACTTCAAACCTAAGAGGAAGATTAACAAACAATACAGCAAAGAAAAACACCAGCTCAGCAGCCCCCCACCAGCTCCTACAGCAAACAGCACAAGCCATAGCTCTGACAGCAACAGTTGATTTACCAGCAAAAAGTTGACAGCAACAACCTTCATCTTTATGAATAACTTATATCTTTAAGTTTCAATAAACTTTCAATCTTCAATGGACACCAACTTCACCAAGCTCCCAGCTTAAGCAAGCTCAAACCCCAACTAGTAACCAGCTTCAACAAGCTCCTGACTTCAACTTCAACAAGCAGCAAAACCCCAGCTTCAACAAGCTCAAACTTATCCTTCAATAAGCTTCAATTTTCTTTTTACCAAGCTTCCACAAGCACCTCCAAAGGAGAATCATTCAACAATATCTGGTTATAATGTTAAGAAACTCAATGACAACCCAAGGAAATCACTAAGATTTTAACATTGCAAATGAAAGGTATCCTCAAAGTTCTACTCACCTGGTCATACCACTCATCCCTCCTAAGGAGAGATGGAGCTTCCCAAGGAGGACTTTATGTCATTGGATAGGATAGAGGCAAACAATGCACTCTATGTTTGACAGAAGAATTTGTCTATTCTAAGCTCCTCCTATTTTATCCTATTTCTCCTAAGTCTTCAATCAACATCTTCAACCTCCAAGCAATCTTCATGCATCACCCTTGATCTTTGTATTCAAACTCCTCCATTGATTCTTCATGCTTCCACAAGCCCAAACCAAGCCCACGCCCCCAAATAAAAGCCCAAAAGCCCAAGCAGACAGACAAAACTCCAAAATCTAAAACAATATTTTTAATTTCTTATAATTTTCTTGAAATAATTATTGAAATGCAGCAAAAATCCCCACATTAAAATGATCATTTTTGAATTTTTTATGAATTTTTTCTGAATTATATACAAATGAAAAGAAAAGAAAAACACAATTGAAATTGACATGGCAAAGGGGGGTGGCGAAAGCAATCGATTATAGTTCAGAATATAAGTTGGGCCCAGGAGGGGGGTGCAACCAGCAATTGCGCTGGGCCCAGCCTGCTCAGAAAAAAAACAAAAGACAAAAAACAAACACAAACGGGGGAGGGGTGCAGATAGCATGGATTTGCTTGTTAATTTCTGATGGGCCCCAAATTGGGGGCGCGGATATCAATTGGGTTAAACCCAAACTACATCAAACCGGGGGGTGTGAACGGAATCAAGAGAGTAGGGTTCAGGAAATAGAAACTGGGCCTAATGCCCAGGCCCACACCATCTTCAGCCTCAGCATAACCCTAACAAAACTTCTCCTTCCCTTTACTGTTCATCTCCTCCCAAACAACCCTAAAACGGCGCAGCTAATCTTCCTCTGCAAAACTCTCTCCAATCTCTCCCTCACACAAACTACCACGCAGCTAAACCCTAACTCAAACTTCAATCCCTAACCACACACGCTACTACTCCACCCTAGTTCTTCCGCTAATCCATCATAAACTCTAACAAGCTTGGAGTAAAGAAACGAACCTGGCAAAAACTGGAGATTAGTGATGCTTCTCTGGGGATGACGAAGAGGACGGACCACGCCTTGAAGCTCAAGCCAACCGCGATCTGAAAAGCTGGACGAATATTGGAGGAGCTTTGAGGGATTTCTGAAGATTCACGGTGAAGTTGAGGCGCGATGACTCGGTTGTGATGATCGGATGGATCTAGATGAATGAAGTTCTTGAAGAACGCTCTGGAGATGAAGAACGAGACAGATTGATGAACGAACAGAAGGTAATCTTCGTTTGGATCTTGACGTGGAAGATCTGTTGAATGTAGCGAGATCTTGGAGAGATGATGCTCATCAAAAATTCCAGTTGAAGGTCTTGGAGTGTCTGGTGAGGATGATCAAAGGTTGATGAAGGTACCTGGAAAAATTCGATTGAAGGTTCTTGAGTGTTCTTGAGGAAAGAGGGTTTCTGAAAAGAAAAAAAAGCAAGGAGGACGATGAACATCAATGGATTTTCCGGCGAGTTTAGGATAATCTCTGATGAAGGTTGGTTGGAGGCAGATCGGAGAAGAAGAAGATCATATGGATTTTCTGGGTTTTTCCAGTTTCCGGTGAAACTAGCGGTGGTCGGAGGCGGTTAACGTTACCGGAGGGGTTGGTTAGGGTGGCCGCCGGCAGCTTTGCATGGCCGGCGGTGAGATTCAGGCGAGGTGATGTGGTGGCAAGAGGGAAGCATGCATGGGTTACACATGTGGCTGGAGAATCTGAGGGAGTTACACGTGGGTTAGGTGGCAGAGAGAGAGAACGTGAGGTGGAAGGGTCTTTTGCGTACGCGTGGCACACCTTCTTATATGACACATGGCATCACTGGACTTGGGCCTGATCTGGACTCTGATAAGTGGCCCATTAAGACTAATTTCAGATTAATGATGCTTAAGACCTAATTAAGACTAAAAAACCTAATTAACTATAAAACGAAAATTAAAAAGGAAAACCCCTAATTAATCTAATAAACCCTAATTAATTCTAAAATTAACTCTAATTAATATCTAAAAACGAAAATAGAAAATAAAACCCTAATTAAATCTAAAAATCTAAAAAAACTATTATTTAATCCTAATTAATATTTTTCTTTAAAATCCTAATTAATTCTGAAAAATCAAAAAACACTAAAAACAATTAATCTCTATTTTCTCTTTTATTCTATTAAATCTTTTAAAAACAAACAAAGCTCTAATGAAAATCTAAAAAACACTACTATCTATTATATTATTTTTTTCTCTACTTTTTTTTTAAAAGAACAATCTATTTATCTATTAAAACCTAATAAAAGAAAATTAATATCTAAAAATTATTAAAAACTATAATATCTAAAAATTCTTTTAAAAATCTATTAAACTCTAAAAAAAATGAAAAGAAAATTTATTTAGACTCTAAAACATATTTAAAAACTCTATTAAACTCAGAAAAATCAATTAAATGCGCTAAAAATCCAGAAAAAATGACAGAAAAATCCTAAAAATGCCAGGAAGCCAATTAACTCGACTAAAACCCAATTACGCAGCTGTAGCGAAACCCGTGCACCGAGACGGTCTGAAAACACGGGAGGTGAGCACCAATTCTCAACAGACTTTTACTCTGACTGGCCTGTACTGCCTGAAACGCCAGGGGCTATAATCCCAATAGAAATCAATTTGAATGATAAAAATGTAATGCATGCCGTATGCGAATGCGAATGCGAAATGTATTGAAGCATAAACCAGATATGGGGACCGGTTGGTCAAATTTTAGGGTGCAACAGCTGCCCCTATTCAAGCGGCTTGGACCCGACTGGGTGAAGAGAGAACGACCTTCAAACATTCGAGGTACGAGACGGTTGAATACCAATAAACCCGAAAATTTGCCAACCGCAGAAATAAACTGCACCCTCGCTTGGGGGACACCATCCAGAGAACTGAATCCAATTATTATGGCAACAAACTGATCGATCACCTGATGACACTTCTAATTTCAATATTAATCTCCTGTGTAACATCAAACCTGTAGATACCCTGGACGACTTCGCTGGGGGAGCATTGTTTTTTATTTTTTCAAAATTATACCAGAAAACTCATCTGCCTGCTTCGTACGGGGAAACTAGCTACAACCTGCCTGCTTCATATGGAAAAAACTAGCTTTGTGAGTACTGGAACATTATCTACGTCCGCCTGCTTCTTACGGAAGAAAACTATACACGCCCGCCTGCTTCATACGAGACACTGATCTACATTTGATACGAATCTTATTAACTTGTCAATAGAAATAAGCTTAGTGACTTCACCGAGGAAATATTTTTGTCTTTTTGTTTTTTAAATATCTGAACACATCCTGTCTATCATGGGACCACTGTTTATCTGAATACGAGAAATTCATCCGCCTGTTCCATACGGAAAAACTATCTACTCCCGCCTGCTTCATACGAGAAAACTATCATATTTGCCTGCTTCATATAGAACAAGTGATCTTGACATCCGCCTGCTTCTTACGGAAGAACTTATCTGTCTGATTCTTACAGAACAATTCTTTTGATATCCGCCTGCTACCTACGGAAAAACTCATCTGTCTGATTCTTACAGAATAATTCTTTTGATATCCGCCTGCTACCTACGGAAGAACTCATCTGTCTGATTCTTACAGAAAGAGCTTTTCTTACATCCGCCTGCTTCTTACGGTGCAATCCATTACATGTCCGCCTGCTCCCTGCGGAAGAACTTATTTGTCTGACTCTTACAGAACAATTCTTTTGATATCCGCCTGCTACCTACGGAAGAACTCATCTGTCTGATTCTTACAGAAAGAGCTTTCAAATGCATCCGCCTGTTCCATACGGAGTAAATCCATCATCTGCCTGATTCCTACAGAAGCACATTCATCCTTTTGATTTTTACTGATTATTTCTTGTTCTTATCCGCCTGTTTCATACGGAAAGACTGTCTTGCACATATCTTCTTTGCCTGTTTGCAACAACAGCTAACTCTACTGGGGACATTCTGAAAAATAAACACCGAACACTGGTCTCATTAACAAGTGAACACTCCTGAAATTTTGATTTTATGAAACCCTGAAATGCTGCCGCAGCAACCAACTTGAAAAGACGTTCCGCTGTTCGGATCCTCTTCATTAATAACTCTGTGGGGAAAACTGAATTGAATCACATCATCACCTGTCTCACAGCAAGACTCTGATTGTCTGAAAATACATTTGATCTTTTAAACTCCATACTCCTATCGAAAAAAGGATAAACTCCATATTCCTGTTGATAAATAAACTTCATACTCCTGTTGAGAAACAGATTTCGTACTCCTGTTGAGAAATACACTCCATACTCCTGTTGAGAAAACACACCTGAAAACAAAAGGTTAACCAACCTGGCTTATGTTTCAAAATGCGCATGTTTGACGATAGCGCAATGCTCCATACAGCATGGAAATGCTACGCGTTTTCTAGATGGATGTAAACATGATAATGCATGCAAATGCAAATGCAGGTTCGAACTGTTGGGATAGCCTTGATAAGCTCGCTTCATCACGGATGTTGAGGGCAAATACCACCCTGCTGGGTGTTGCACCCTAAAATTTGACCAACCGATTCTCCTATCTGACTCGTGGGTTAAATTCATATTCGCAGCTCAGACATGTGATATTTGTGCACAAACGGAGGATATCAGAGTTTGCAGCTTGATTTTCGTCCATCAGATATGGCAGATTCGGTCCAGATTATCGGGGTTTTATTTTCGGGAAATTGTGCGCTCCTCGGTGATTTTTAGCTTGCACAGTGATTTTGGGGGATATTCTGATGACCGAGGATCTCTGTTCGATTCGATCTGGTCTCGTGCGCTCTTTTATGGGGGTCATGTGCATTCATCTGCATTTTTAGGGTTTAATAGACTTTTGTGAATTTTTAATAGGCTTTACAGATTTTTCTGGAATTTAAATAGGGTTTTTGTATTTTTAATAGTTTAATTCTCTTTTTAGGATTTTATAGAATTTTTAAATAGATTTTTAGAATAAATAAGATTTTAAATAGTTTTTGGAATAATAAAGGAAAAGGGGAATATAGTTTTTCTTTTATTACTAATAGATGTTAATAGTTTAGAATTTTTTTAATTGTTTTTAAATCATTTTTAGAATTTTGTATAGATTTTAAAATAGGTTTAATTGTTTTTAGATAATATAGAAAATAATATAGTTTTTTCTTTTATTAATGATAGATTTTAATAGACATTAAATAATATTAGAATTTTAATAGAGAATTAGTAGAAGTTTAGAGTTAATTAGATCTTAATTGTTTTTTTAGATTTAATTAGGATAATATAGAATTAACTAGACTTTTAATCACTTTTTAGAGTTTAATTAGGTTAATTGACTTTTTAGAGTTTAATTAGGTTAATTGATTTTTTTAGGTTTAATTAGGATAATATAGAATTAATTAGAGCTTTAATCATTTTTTTAGAGTTGATTAGGAAATTAGCTAATTAGGTGCTAATTGATATTAATTAGATATAATTAGGTTTAATGGGTTTTTTGTTTTAATTCAGTTTTTTACAGTTTTTTGGCCATTTTTCGTATTGGGCCCAAAGTCATGCAAGGCCCAGTCTGCGTTTTTTTGTCCAGGTTACAATTCAGAAGTCCAGACAAAAAAAGTCCAGCATCTCCCAGTATTTTCCAGCGCCTTCTAGAAGGTTCCAGGCGTTTCAGTGGCATAAATAGAGGCAGCCACGTGTTGCTTGAGGAGAGGGCCCACGCGTTTTGCAGTGATCACAACAATACCCACTCAGACTCTCTCACACTCACACACGTGTCCCCCAGCTGTCCCCCACTCTCTCTCTCTCTCTGTGCATGCGAGACACTTGGCGCCACCACAGCCATCGCCTGAGCTTCACCAGAAAACCCACCGGCGGCCATGCATCCGCCCTAACCGCCCACCGCCGGTCACCCCTCAACGTCCTCCGGCCACCGTCTTTCTCGCCGGAATCCCCAAACATCCAAAAATCCCCAGAAACTCATCTTCTTCTTCCGATCAACTTCCCATCGTCTTCACCAACATCCAATCCTCTCCTCTTTCTTCTCCGTTCATCAGCTACCACCGATCAACATCAACAACAATCTTCCAGATCTTTGAAGATCCTCCTCAGAACGTCTCCAGAAATTTTCAGTTCATCATCAACCATCAACTTCATCCGTTTTTTCAAACAGTCTTCATCGGCCATCTCCAGGAATTGTTCAACCTTCAACATGTTCGAAGACCTCCAATGATCTTCGTAGAAGCTCCAGATCGTTGACGACCTTCATGCGTTTCATCAGCGTATTCATCTTCCAACGCCACTTTCCAAGAAGTTCATCGTCATTCTTGAACATGATCGTCACCAACAATCTTCGTCAGCATTCGTCAACATGGATCTCCAGATCCTTTTATCGTTCAAGCTAAAACTCGTCCAAGAACTTTCACAGATCCAGATTCCTCGTTCTTCAACAAAGCCACCAAGATTTTCAAATTTCAGATGCGTCCAAATCGTCTTCATCTGGATCTATGAAGAACACAAGCGCACTCATCCAGATCTCCAGATTCGTCGTCTGCTTCCAGGAGATTTCCAGATTTCTTCGCTCCAACCTTCATCTATAGCGTCTTCAGAAAAGTCCTTCAAAGAAGGCGAACTAATCTCCAGGTTCTTTGCAATTATCTTTGTTGATGTTCGTCTGTGAGCGATTTCCGTTACGTTTTTGTCTTTGTCCAAAAGTTTTTTCTTCAAGAACATTCTTCGAAGGTCCTTTCCAGAATCATGCATGTTAGAAGTTTGATTGGGTGTGTAAGGCGAATGAACATAGGGTTTGAAGGAGAAGGACAAGAGAAGACTCAGATTGAGTGAGGTGGAGAAGAATAAGGAAAAATTAGAGAGAGATACAAGATGGAGAAGGGAGAGCAAGAGAGAGGAGACGGAGAAGAGAAAGGGTGAAACGGCGCAAATTCAAGGATGAACAGTGATAGAGAGGAGTATGAGGAATTAGGTTTTTTAGGGTTTCTGAAATTGGTTGTGTGGGTCTGGGCCGTGTGAAGCCCGTTAGCGTTTTTTCCTCTACACACCCTATGTTTTACTTCCCCACCCCCCTTTGCGTGTGTGCTGCTGAAATGGGCTAGGCCCATGGTTTTTTCCTATTACAGCCTCTATTTTTGAATCTCACCCCCTCCCTGTAGGTATGTCATTGTGGGCTGGGCCTGAGGTTGTTTTGCATTAATAACTCATAAGTCTTGCTGTTAGCACCCCCCTCCCATTTTGTTCAATTTTAGTTGTTAATTTCTTTTTTAATATTTTCTTGCATTAGAAAATTCATAATAAAATGTAAACAAGTGATTTTTTAATTCTTCTTCTTTCTACCATTTCATCATAATTCCTAGAAAATTAAATAAAAATAAAAATGACATTTTATTTTTGTTTGTTATTTTTTGGTATATTTTCCATTTAATTGATTTCTTTTAATTTTTTTAATGCATGCATATCATTAGAAAATTCATGAAAAATAGTAGATTTAGTCAAATAATTCCGTTCTTTTTTCTGTAGACTCGTGATTCAGTGTAGAATTTTATAATATAAAAACATTAGCTTAATCATGCATTTTCATTTTAATTGCATTTTTTCACTGTTATTGATGTTGAATAAATGGGTTTGTGGATATGTCTGTGTTGCTGATTTTAGTTCTTTCATCTGGTGTTGAATTTTGTTCTGATTTTTCAGTATGTTGTCTTAGAGCCATGTAGGTCTCCCATTGGATTTTTGATATATTTTTGTAGGGTGTTCTGATGTGATTTGTCTGAGCCTGAAGATAGGAGAAGTCTTGATGACTTCTGACTTTGAAGTTCAACTGTGGTTGAACTTCAGAGATAGTCTCTTGTGGTTTGTTGGCCTGTGGGTTCTTCTCAAGGTGGGAGCTGATTGAAGTCCTGTTGGAGCTTGCAAGGATGCAGTGGATTGAGGCTTAGTCTAGGAGCTTGTTGTCTGTTTGTGAGGTTCGAGATCCTGAGGTTTGAAGGGAGTTTATGGTACTTTCCTGAGGAAGGCACTATGAATGACTTTCATTCTTTCTTCTCACCTCTTTCTTAAGTATCCAATGATGTCGGAGCCAACTTGTGAGTTTAATTTCTCCTGAGGAGGAATGTAAACTGATCACAGTTGTTGAGCCACGTAGGATACGATTCCTAAGTGGAAGCCTCCTAGTACTTTCCTGAGGAAGGTCCTATGGGTCTATTCACTTAGTTCCATTAGTTTATCTAGGATTTCTTAAGTATCCAATGATGTCGAAGCCGACTTGTGAGTTTGATTCCTCCTGAGGAGGGATGTAAACTGATCACGTGTTGTTGAGCCACATGGGATACGATTCCTAAGTGGAAGTCCCCTAGTACTTTCCTGAGGAAGGTCCTATGGGTCTATTCATTTAGTTCCCTTAGTTTGTCTAGGATTTCTCAAGTATCCAGTGACGCCGGAGCCTTCATGTGAGTTTAATTTCTCCTGAGGAGGAATGTAAACTGATCACAGTTGTCGAGCCGCATAGGATATGACTCCTGAGTAGTAACCTCCTGGTACTTTCCTGAGGAAGGCACTATGAGCTTGTCTGCTTAGCTCCCTTTTCTCTGGTAAGTTTGTTCTGAAGCTTGGAGACTGGGATTGTTTCCTCTTGCTTAAGGTCTTGATTAGGCGTTTGCTTAGATATCTGCTTGAGGTGTTGCATAGAGTTTTGTTTAGAGATAGATTAGGAGCTTGTTTCAGGTTGGTTAGGGGCCTTGCCCAGGAGTAGCTTCTTGTTTTGTAGATAGAGGCTTGTCAGGTTAGCTTGCCTTCTCTTTGGATTGTTTGACTTGTGTGATGTTATGTTGCATTAGACTTAGGTATTCATCTAGATAGTTCTGAGTAGGTGCATCTTAGAAGTAGACTTGGTGTGCATGAGAAGTTGAGGTGGTCCTCCTTCTGCTTGTTTGTTATTGAGTGGCTTTGCTTGTTGGTATTTGGTAGAGCTGAGCTCCCTTGCCTTTGTGGTTTGCGGCCTTTGCGCCTTGTTTGTTTATTCGTTGCATTCATGCATACTTTCAGTATTCCTTTACTGTGCAGTTTCTTGTTTGTAGTTTAGTCCTGTTGCCATGATCCCTTAGGAGCTCTGACTTCTCCGCTGCGGAGTTGTTATGATAGACATTAGGATGGTCAACCAGGTGTGATAGCAGTAGGTAGATTCCCCTGTTTCTCAGCTATAGTTCTAGGGTTTCCCTTTCCTTCCAGTAGGAGCTTTTGAGTAGCTTGATCCGTAGTTAGCTGAACTACAGCTGCTCTGATTCTTCGTACCAGACGAAGATATGTAGGCATAGGACGCGATATCCTAGCGAGCACACTAACAACTAACCTTTGTTCTCTCGCGGCTGTGCGATCGAGGCTTTCCCGCTAACGACTAGTTGTTATCCCTTTCTCTTGCCTGAGCGCATTTGAGACCAGATCGTAGTTGTAGGTTCCCGAACCTTTAGGACCAGTTTGTTTTCTCACTGCTGTGTGAGAGCCCCTGTTTACCCGTAGTTAGTCGAACTACGTTTGCTCTGATCTTCCATACTGTGTGGAAGTACGTAGGCACAGGACGCGATGTCCTGGCGAGCAACCTTTTCCCTGTTAGACGTAGGAAGTCGAACTACGTTGACTCTGACTTTCCCATTGCACGAGGGAATACGTAGGCCCAGAACACCGTATGTTCTGTCGAGTCCTGTCCTTTTATTTTCTTTTCAGACCAGCCATTAGCGTAGATAGATAGCACACCCTTTTACCTATAAACACCAAGCGTGGATCCCATCGAGTACGATGGACGTGAGGGGTGCTAATACCTTCCCCTTGCGTAACCGACTCCCGAATCCAGGTTTTGGTTGCGATGACCATGCCTTTTCCCGTCTTTGCGAGGTTTACTTCGAGCGTTTCCTTTCCCGCTCTGAGGGATAAATAACGCACGGTGGCGACTCTCCTGTCAAGCCGGCGCCGATTTTCGCAGTAGCGACAGCTGGCGACTCTGCTGGGGAATGATGGCATCTAGGGACTTTTCCCATCCCTTATGCTGGGACCGTTTCCCATCCCCTACGCGAGTCAATCCTAGCGCTTGGATGTTTATTTGTTGGGTGTTGTGCATATTGTGTTTTACTTTTCTGCACTTTACTATTCTGTACCTTTACCTTTCCGCATTTATTTTCCAGCATTATATTATTATGATTATTGCTGTGGGCAAAGGGAGGTTACTGTGAGTGAAAGCCGGACCTGGGCTTGAGTACACACCTAGATATAGTTGCGGAGAAGTAGTAGACGAACCTGTCTGCTGAGCAGGCACAGTTCCCTACGAAAATCTGCGCTCAGACGAGATTCTTGCAGAGGTGCTCCTTTCCGGTCCTGAGGATCTGAGGGGAGTCCAGACGTGAGGGTTGTCGACTCTGGGGACCGATCATTTGGAAGTCAGCTAAGTGAGGCCTCTTCATGATTTGATGATGCCACTCCTTCTGGGAATCGTATCGTCACTCATGAAAGTCTGTGACGCTGATAACCGCATAGGATGCCGTACCTTTGTCCGTGGATTAGGTCTATCCTACCTGTGAGAGGGACTGGGTTATTACAGGAAAACTGGCCTTCAGAAACCATGATTCAGTATCTTTATCAGATGGTGTTCTTGATTCATCTCCAGGTGTGTTGTCTGGGTCAGATGGGTTTCTTATCTGAGGTTGAGGCTATTATCAGATGGTATTCTCGTCAGATACAGAGGTTCAGATGGTTTTCTTACCAGATTGATATTTTGAGTATCAGATGATAGTTAGTGGCATGAGATTCTGGTGACCGTGTTGGTTTTCTGTTCATGATCACAGAGATTTTCCTCTTCAGGCTACAGCATAGCCCCTGTGTTCACAGATTGCATTATTTATCATATTGCATCATTGCATTACCATCTGCATTCAACTAACGTGTGTGTATTGCAGGTACATATTTTCCCTTCCAGTTCTGGTGTTTGTTCCTAGCAAGACATGGAAAACCTGAAGAGAGTATTGCCCTATAAGTTTCCGTCGCCGAATATCAGTCTATTGTTAGAGTTGATTGCTATTGCTAAGAAGAGGGGAATGGGTGACTTCAGAAAGAGATATGGGAGGATTTTGACCTACGTTTATCAGCCATCTGCCTATGAGACCAGCGGCATCTATACTCTGTTACAATTCTACGACGCGGAGCTCAGGTGTTTTGTATTTCCCGACTTCGTTTTGGCTCCTACCCTGGAGGAGTACTCTGCACTTCTGGATATACCGATCCGTGAGCAGATGCCTTTTTATCGTACGGACGCTGAGCCTAAGCTGGCTGAGCTTTCTGCCATCCTGTGCTTGAAAGAGTCTGAGCTGTCTGGGAAGATGATCAGAAGAGGAGACGTATGGGGATTTCCCTTGGATGTCTTAGTGGAGAAGGCTCGAGAATATGCCCAGAAGGGTAGCTGGGGTGTTTTTGACGTCATCCTTGCTGTATGTGTGTATGGCATCGTGCTGTTCCCGAACATTCCTGATTTTGTTGATTCCGATGCCTTCTATATTTTGGCGGCGGAGAACCCAGTTCCTACTTTGCTGGGAGATATCCACCATTCAACTCACTATCAGAATGAAAAGCGACGAGGAAGGAATGTGTCTTGCTGTGTACCTCTCCTATGCAGGTGGTTCACCAGTCATATGCCTAAGTCAGGCCCGTTTGTCACCTCTATCAATTCTCTAGGATGGCCCGAGCGCTTAATGGGATTGACTGCTGAGAACGTGGTATGGGTCAATAAAGAGGTATTTGGAGCTGAAGTCATACTCAAAGGCGAAGGATTCCCGAATGTTCCGTTAATAGGAAGGAAAGGTTGTGTCAACTACAACCCTTCCTTATTGATCAAGCAATTTGGGTATGTACCTCAAGGAGCGCCAAAGCCCGAGGAGATACAGGAATCTCTGTATCTCACCGGGGCAATTGGGAAAGAGATGCTGACCAAACTTGAGAAAGCCTGGAAAAACTTGCACAAGAGAGGGAAGCTTTCAGGTAGCAGAGGGGACACTCGAGTTCCTAGCCCGTATATGGAATGGATTCGTGAGCGAGCTGTGAAGTTCCTTATGCCGTATCCAGCGGTTCAGCCATTGCATCCTCCGGTAGAGGAGCCTACCACTGTGGACATTCAGGTCTACCGGCAGCTGATGGCGGAGAAAGAAGAGCTAGCAAGGGCTAAAGAGGCTTTAGAGCAGGAGAATGCCCAGCTTCGGCATGAAAAGATTGAAACAGGATACTTTTCTAAGCAACAGGCTGAAACTCTGAAACATCTGAAGACTACGCTATTGGAATTGACTGAAACCAAGAAGCGTCTAGAGTTAGATGTAGACTCAGTTAGTAGTGTGTTGGCCACCAAGAAGCAAGAGCTGGAAAGGGCCTACACAAAGCTAGCCAAATTCAGAGAACACTGGGATCTCACTATGACCAAGCGCAAAGAGCGGGAAGAAGAGCTGAAGACACAGATTGCTCAGTTAGAAGAACAGGTCAAAGTGAAGAATGAAGAGCTTGAAGAAGAAGCCTGTCGCCGATACGAAGCCGAGCGCAAGCTGACAGATGCCATGAAGAATTTGGAAGATTTCCAGCATAGAGCAGATGCCAAGAGACCCAAACCTGGGGACGGTGCCAATGATAAGGCTTGGGAAGACTTTGTCAGAGACATCCAGGGGACGGTCAGGAAGAGGGATCGGCTGATAGAAGGTTTGATTTATCAACCGGATCATGCAGAGACAAAGAAGATGGTCGAGGACTTCCGCAACCGTACCCGTACTTGATTTCTCTCTTGTATTCTGTATGTTGAGATCACCACCAGGCATATTGGCTGGGATCCTCCTTATCATATCAGCTGTATGGAGCATAGTTATGTAACTTCTTGACAAGACTATTATTCTAATCAATATATGAGGGTTTTTCCAAATATGGTCTTTATGGTTTATCTCGTCTTGCTACCACTGACACTGGAATTGGAGGGAAAATATCTCCAATGCACACATGCACGTTAGCATTTTTGTATTTCTGTTTGCATAAATCATACTGCATAGCATTTCTCTAGCAGGTCAGAGCACTTATCCAGCCTTTGTTTTCACCAGACGGTGATTCTCGGGGAATTGTTTGAGGCAAGAGTGGAGTGTTGAAGACGACCAAGGGGCTGAAGCGGATTTGAGCAGAATCAAGCAGCATAGTCGGTTACAGGTAATTGGTAGTTATGTCTGAAGGCAATTTCCAGTTTCCTGACACCCAGGCAGGGTTTACTGTGGCGTCCAACCATCAGTATGATTCTATGGGAGGCTTCCCGCAAGCGAACAATCTTACTGCAGACCAAGTTGTACAGCCAACTGTTGAGAACCGAGATCGGCATGAGCAGTTCGTTGCCCGAAATGAACGTTATCCTCCTGTTAACAATCAAAGTGTCGCTTTCCCTGCGATGAATTGCCGAAGAGATATTCCAGTGACCGGGTTAGTAGATCCAAGAGCTCTTGACGATGGTAGAAGACTCCGAGTGTTGGAAGAGCAAATGAAAGCCTTAGAAGCGAAAGATGTTGTTAACCTGGATGCTGTGGCCATGTGTTTGGTCCCTGACCTGGTGTTGCCTTACAAGTTCAAAGTGCCGGAATTCGAAAAATACAGGGGAGATAGCTGTCCAAAGCTGCATTTGATGATGTTCTGCCGAAGGATGACTTCGTTCGTACGAAATGACCAACTAATGATCCATTGCTTTCAGTATAGCCTGACTGGGGCATCCCTGAGGTGGTATGTGCAATTAGAGAGTAATCAGATCCGATCATGGGTGGATTTAGCCAGAGCTTTCATGAAGCAGTACGATTACAACTTGGATTTGACTCCTAGTCTTGTAGATCTGCAAGAATTATCTCAGGCGGAGAATGAATCATTCAGAGCGTATTTGCGAAGATGGAAAGAATTGGCTGCTAGTGTTCAACCACCGCTTCCGGAAAGAGAACTGGTTGACATCTTCTTGGGCACTCTGAAAGGCCATTATTTTGACAAATTGTTCAGTTGCACAGACTTTGTGGGCCTGATGAGGCTGGGAGAGATTGTTGAGAGAGGACTCATGAGTGGAAAGTTTCGAGGTGTTCCTTACGTCCCAGTTGATAAGATTGAGTCAGTTGTCAGTTCTCAAGAAGAGTGGGAAGGAGATGATGCCACCTCAGAATCTCTAGCATCCCAGGATCAGTTTTCAGACACTTCAAGTCAACGATCATCCTATCGCCGATCGCGTCAGCATGCTCCACGAAGACCAAGGAAACCTGAAAGGCAGTTTACCCAGCTACCAGTGTCGTACAGTCAGTTGTTGCCAGATCTGGTCAAAAGCGGATTGATAGTACCGAAAGAGACTAAGCCGGTGATTCCACTGTATCCTCCAGGTTTTGATGCCAGCGCCCGCTGTGAGTACCATGTTGGGGCACAGGGGCATTCAACCAATGACTGTAAGGTGCTCAGAAGCCAGATTCAGGATCTGTTAGACTCTAGCCGGATTTGCATCACGCCTCAGGGTTTTGTTCAGATTAATGATTTTCCATCATCCAGCTGTATGGGTTCGTCAGTTAATGTCATGGAGGACTCCACAGGAAGTGTGTACTCTGAAGATTGTCAATCAGAAAGTTCAGTTGTATGGGAGAAATTTCTAGAGGTTTTCGCGCCGGATGCCGCATCTGTTTTCTCTGCTTAATCCGTTTAGCTTTTTGTGCCCTAGTGTCTGCCGACCACCACCAGGATTGTTGGCTGGGGTCGTTATATTCATACTCATTTGTGCTTACTTGCTGATTTTGTTGGTTGTACATATGTGGGAGATGTTCGTCTGCGTGCTTATAGCTTGAGTTTCTCTTTGTCTCGTTATGAATATGTGTTTGTTTGCTACGCTGCATTATCATTTAACAGGTATATCAGAACCGTGGGCCTTACTTCCTCATCGTCCAGTTTGTTGCAGGAACTCCTTCAGAGATATGGAACAGAATCAGTTTGAACTGATCGAAGTCCAAAGCCAGCTGGGGCAGATGATGAGAGACATGCAAGAGATGCGTTCAGAGCAGAAGATTCTCAAGGAGGAGAACAATCAGCTGAAGGCCCAAATGAGCTTGATCATGGAGGTAGTCAAGAATGTGCTTAGAAAATAAGACGATCAGCTATTTGAAGCCGCAATGAAGAAGCTCGCGCCACCTGTGCGTGTGGAACCTGAGCAGCAGCAACAGAAGATACATCCGGCTCAACAGAGGATCCAGGAAGGGAAGCCAAAGAGAATGTTTGAGGCACCACCTATGACCTATGCTGAGCTCTTGCAGACCTTATTGAGGTTTAATCTGGTTGAGAAGAGAACGTTGGAACCACCAACGAGAGCGTTTCCTCAAGGGTACGAGGCCAGCAAGCAATGTGAATTTCATTCCGGGGCATTCGGACATGACATCGAGGGTTGCCATGCTTTTAAGCACAATGTTCAAGACCTGATTGACTCACACGATATTGAATTCACGCCGGGCGGCGTAGCTGTGCATATTGCTCCTGTCTCAGTCGATGCTGAGATGACAGATATTTCTAAAGCTGCAGTGGGTCAGAAGCGTATCCTGGACTCCATGGTGTCAGAATCTCCAGGCCCACAATTGTTGCCTATTCCTGGGGCAGATCTGAGAAAGAAAATGGCTAAGCATAAGGAGAGCGTTAATCAATACATTGAAGATCAAGAAACCGATGTTGCATTTGATACGAAGGGTGTTCAAAGGTCAACCCGATACCAGCAGCAGCAGCCGCAGCAGCAGCCCCAGCAACAGAATAATCGGGGGTATAAAAGATATCAGAATCAAGGTCCTTTGGCAAGCCGTCATTTGGAAACTCCTCCTATGCCGTATGCACAGCTTCTGCAGACGTTGCTTCAGCTCCAATTGGTTCATAAAAGGACAATGGCTCCCTTAACGGGACCACCACCACCGGGGTATGATGCCAACGCTACTTGTGAGTTCCATACCGGGGCACCAGGCCATACGGTTGAGAACTGTAAAGCATTTAAGCACAAAGTGCAGGATCTGCTTGATAGTGCAGCAATCAACTTCGGGCCGGGAGGTCCTAGAATCATCTGAATAAAGGAGGAGGGGCTCTATAATTTGGCTAAGTCGTTGAAAGCAGATCAAGGCAGCACCGAAGTGTCTCTGGTAAAGATAGCTGGTTCAGCAGCAGGGCAGATATGAAAGCCTGGTTCTCGGAAGCTAGCATATTTTCTTTGTTTTAGCTTGTCATTTCTTTACATTTGTAGTTACTTTCCTGTTTGAATTTGTAATCTTGTTTGTAAAACTTGTTGTTTTCATTTCAATTGATGATAATGAAATAAATATGCATGATTTTGATTAAATCCATTCGTGCTCACTAACTATTTTGCAAATATCCAACGCTTGGTTAAGAAGAATTTGGGGAGGATGACGAAAATGACCGACATGCAACTACCGATATTGTATGCTTTTGAGATAAAACCTGCTGATGATGTACAGGCATTGTTTCAAATCCCTAAACACCGGAGACATAAGGAAGATAATCCCTTGTCAACCCCTTTGAGCCTTGTAGTAGGAGTTCTTTCTGAAAATGAAAAAACCTCGGTCTTTAACCTGGGGCAGGGTAGGTGTTAGCTAATTTGACCGAGCGTCCAAATTGCAAAAGGAGTGTCCGTTCGAGGATTAATTGCGCCCTTAGAGGTCGTGCCTAAAAGACCACAATGGTTCAATCAAGAGTGGGACAGCCACATCACTTCCCAAAGAGCCAGGCAACCAGTGTCACACGACTTGTTCGAAAGAAAAAATGAAAAAAGAAATCAAAAGCCCGCTAAGTCAAGAAAGCTTCAAAACAAATGACTTAGGCAAAAATGAGGGCATCCCGCTGGACTTAAAAAAATCAAAAGAAACTCAAAAGGAGTCAGTCCAGGCAAAAGTTAGGGATATGAAAAGAAAAAGGTGAAAAGGATCAAAAGAAAAATCCTCAAATGTAATACGAGTCGTGTGACCTCAAGTGTCAAAGATGAAAAGTGAGTGGCTGTCACTCCAAAATCCAAAGGTTTCTCGAACTATCATTCCTATTTTCTTTCAACCTCTGAGAGGTGAGCGCTAAGGTTGAATTAGCTGAACGTAGGATGGGAGAACATCAAGGAGAACGGGTGGGTTAAAATAAACTTTGAGCCTTTATCCTTTCTTTCAAAACCATGAACCTGACCACGTTACAACCTCCAAAAGTCCTAATTGAAGCAGGTTGTTTCGAAAGCATACTCCGGTCAAGGTCGCGTCGATTTTGACTCCTAAAAAGGTTCCTCTTACCATGTTGATACTAATGTTGATAAACGCTTTATGCAGTATATGCCATAAACTGTTTTTCCTTTTCCCAGTGAACAGATTGGATGTCAAAGCTGTCATATGTGTTGCATTAATACATCTTTTATGCAGAACAACTTGTTTTACTTGCGAGTAAGCGCTTGACAGCAGAAAAGCTTCCTACAATGGAAAGTATGGTCAAGATAGAATGCAGAACGCCCGAATGTTCCGAGAGCAGGGGCAAGCTTTTACTGTGATCCCCAGTCAGGTCAGCTTTTCGAAGTCAGTTATTCTGGGGTAATCAGGTTGAGATTCAGGCGAATACGTCGTAGTCAAGGGCACTACTCTGAATCAGATAATCGGGGCAAGGTCATTGCAGTCAGGGGCAGACCATCTTAAGCGCGCAAAGGTTGTGCGAGAAGCAGGTGAGGTAAAGTATCTCTCAGAAGTTCAGAACGCTGAGGCATGTTATATCAGACCATCGAGGAACAGATTTGCAGATTTCCTTTCAGGGACTATCCCCACAGAGGTCCCGTAGGCTGAGGCATATCAGGAGCGGAAGAATTATTCTTCTCCGTATCAACAGGGCCATACAGAGTTATTCGAGCAGATGCAGTCGATTTTCGAGAGCGAGATGATTGCGGGAAGTCGTGTTACTATCCCTTGACTCTTCACTGAAAGGTTGTGTATTCAGGAAGAATGTTTTCCAGCGTCAGTTGTACTTGACCCAGCAAGATAGCTTAAGAGCTCAAATCCATGTCTGCGATTACTATGAAGCCCATCCGTGTTGGCGCATCGGTTTCCAGATCCGAGCTTCATCAGAACGCGGGAAGATTCCGTTCATTTTCGCCAGCAAAGTCCAATTTGTCGTTGACACGGGTGAGCTATCTCTAGAGGAGTCTAATCATATTCGGCATGTTGGCTATTTCACAGAGGAGTTATATTCCCCGGTAGGATATTACTTCATCGGTGGTGTTCGGTTAAGTTCCCAATATCCCCGGCAGAGTTGATTTCACTCTCCTAGCATTTATTTTGCTAGGACGATTCAGTGATATCCGGGTTATCCCCAGCAGAGTTGGCCTCGCCTTCAGCATTTATTTTGCCGAAGTGGTTCTGTACCCGGCCTTCTCCGGCAGTTCGAGCCTGCATGAGCATATTGCATGCATCATCATATTTGCATCATACTTGCATATCATCGTCAAAATGCGTAGCATTTCCATCTAGAATGGAGCATTACGCCGTGAAAAGATTAAAGCATATGCATAAGCATACGAAGCATAAGTCAGGTTTTCTATCAGCCTCATATGGCGCGTGAATTACTCTGTGATCAGTTCAGGGGCATTTATCCAGCAACAGTATTCAGACAGTTCAGCAGATTATTTGTATCTCAGATCATACAACGATTATGCTTTGATCAAGCAGTCATCTGATATCGACAGACTTTTCTTCCCGTCAATTCATATTGACGATGTGTTCCTCCAATAAGTGGATTTCTCCGTCTACCATTAGACGTCTTGAGTACGAATGTGGTTTTCTTCCCGTCTATCAGTAGACGATGTGAAATTTTGGTGGATTTTCAATAGGGTTCAGAATAGAGTTTTTCTAGCAAGTGGCTTTCCTTTCCGTCTGTCAGCAGACGATGTGAAGTTTCGGGTTACTGTTCAGCGGGTTTCTTATTGCCAGATCATACATATGATGAGGTGTTTCCCCAGCGAGCCTTCTCCGGCTATCTTTGGTTGTTGAGGGGTTTCAAAACGATTTTGGATATTGGTTCTCTCTCTGGTTATTGGATATAATGGTGTTTCAAGAGGGACTTTTCTGACTGTCAATCCTTATTGATGTCGAGGCTCTTCGAAGAATGTTCAGTTTTCGTGATTGTCGATTCTTATTGACGACATGGTCCCTTAAAAGGTGGCTTTCTTCCCGTCAGTCCATACTGACGATGTGGCCCCTTCAAGGATATTGATCTTTCCATCAATTCCCGTAAACAGAAGAATTCTGAAATTCAAAGGATGATTCCGTCTATCCTTAGACGATGTGAATATTGATTTGTTTCATCAATCAGGATGATCCCGTCTACTCTTAGACGATGTGAATATTGATTTGTTTCATCAATCAGGATGATCCCGTCTACTCTTAGACGATGAGAATATTGATTTGTTTCATCAATCAGGATGATACCGTCTACCCTTAGACGATGCAAGTACGGAGATTATTTCTTCCCGTCTATCCTTAGACGATGAGAATATTGATTTGTTTCATCAATCAGGATGATACCGTCTACCCTTAGACGATGCAAGTACGGAGATTATTTCTTCCCGTCTATCCTTAGACGATGTGAATATTGATTTGTTTCATCAATCAGGATGATTCCGTCTACCCTTAGACGATGTGAATATTGATTTGTTCATCGATCAGGATGATGCCGTCTACCCTTAGACGATGTGAGTATGGAGATTACTTCATCCCGTCTATCCTTAGACGATGTGAATTGGGAGATTAATGTTGTCTTTCCGTCTACCCTTAGACGATGTGAGTATTCAATCAGGGTGTCTTCCCGTCCATCTTTGGACGATGTGAGTATGTTTCTGCCTGCCTATCAGTAGGCAATGTGAAAGAATCAGGTATTTTGTTGCAGCCCTCGAGTTTTGTTATATGGGGTATCACAAGCGACGGGTATTCAAATCAGGAGCTCTTTGTCAGAGGATTGATCAGTTTGGTGCCGTAATAACTGGACTCGGTTTTCTGGACTTTATTCCCCAAGCAGTTTACAGTATATGTTCGCGGTTGGCAAATTTTCGGGTTTTATTTGTATTCAACCGTCTCGTACCTCTGAATGTTTGAAGGCTGAGCGCTCTTCAAACCCTTCAGGTCCAAGTCGCTTGAATAGGGGCAGCTGTTGCACCCTAAAATTTGACCAACCGATTCTCCTATCTGACTCGTGGGTTAAATTCATATTCGCAGCTCAGACATGTGATATTTGTGCACAAACGGAGGATATCAGAGTTTGCAGCTTGATTTTCGTCCATCAGATATGGCAGATTCAGTCCAGATTATCGGGGTTTTATTTTCGGGAAATTGTGCGCTCCTCGGTGATTTTTAGCTTGCACAGTGATTTTGGGGGATATTCTGATGACCGGGGATCTCTGTTCGATTCGATCTGGTCTCGTGCGCTCTTTTATGGGGGTCATGTGCATTCATCTGCATTTTTAGGGTTTAATAGACTTTTGTGAATTTTTAATAGGCTTTACAGATTTTTCTGGAATTTAAATAGGGTTTTTGTATTTTTAATAGTTTAATTCTCTTTTTAGGATTTTATAGAATTTTTAAATAGATTTTTAGAATAAATAAGATTTTAAATAGTTTTTGGAATAATAAAGGAAAAGGGGAATATAGTTTTTCTTTTATTACTAATAGATGTTAATAGTTTAGAATTTTTTTAATTGTTTTTAAATCATTTTTAGAATTTTGTATAGATTTTAAAATAGGTTTAATTGTTTTTAGATAATATAGAAAATAATATAGTTTTTTCTTTTATTAATGATAGATTTTAATAGACATTAAATAATATTAGAATTTTAATAGAGAATTAGTAGAAGTTTAGAGTTAATTAGATCTTAATTGTTTTTTTAGATTTAATTAGGATAATATAGAATTAATTAGACTTTTAATCACTTTTTAGAGTTTAATTAGGTTAATTGACTTTTTAGAGTTTAATTAGGTTAATTGATTTTTTTAGGTTTAATTAGGATAATATAGAATTAATTAGAGCTTTAATCATTTTTTTAGAGTTGATTAGGAAATTAGCTAATTAGGTGCTAATTGATATTAATTAGATATAATTAGGTTTAATGGGTTTTTTGTTTTAATTCAGTTTTTTACAGTTTTTTGGCCATTTTTCGTATTGGGCCCAAAGTCATGCAAGGCCCAGTCTGCGTTTTTTTGTCCAGGTTACAATTCAGAAGTCCAGACAAAAAAAGTCCAGCATCTCCCAGTATTTTCCAGCGCCTTCTAGAAGGTTCCAGGCGTTTCAGTGGCATAAATAGAGGCAGCCACGTGTTGCTTGAGGAGAGGGCCCACGCGTTTTGCAGTGATCACAACACCACCCACTCAGACTCTCTCACACTCACACACGTGTCCCCCAGCTGTCCCCCACTCTCTCTCTCTGTGCATGCGAGACACTTGGCGCCACCACAGCCATCGCCTGAGCTTCACCAGAAAACCCACCGGCGGCCATGCATCCGCCCTAACCGCCCACCGCCGGTCACCCCCCAACGTCCTCCGGCCACCGTCTTTCTCGCCGGAATCCCCAAACATCCAAAAATCCCCAGAAACTCATCTTCTTCTTCCGATCAACTTCCCATCGTCTTCACCAACATCCAATCCTCTCCTCTTTCTTCTCCGTTCATCAGCTACCACCGATCAACATCAACAACAATCTTCCAGATCTTTGAAGATCCTCCTCAGAACGTCTCCAGAAATTTTCAGTTCATCATCAACCATCAACTTCATCCGTTTTTTCAAACAGTCTTCATCGGCCATCTCCAGGAATTGTTCAACCTTCAACATGTTCGAAGACCTCCAATGATCTTCGTAGAAGCTCCAGATCGTTGACGACCTTCATGCGTTTCATCAGCATATTCATCTTCCAACGCCACTTTCCAAGAAGTTCATCGTCGTTCTTGAACATGATCGTCACCAACAATCTTCGTCAGCATTCGTCAACATGGATCTCCAGATCCTTTTATCGTTCAAGCTAAAACTCGTCCAAGAACTTTCACAGATCCAGATTCCTCGTTCTTCAACAAAGCTACCAAGATTTTCAAATTTCAGATGCGTCCAAATCGTCTTCATCTGGATCTATGAAGAACACAAGCGCACTCATCCAGATCTCCAGATTCGTCGTCTGCTTCCAGGAGATTTCCAGATTTCTTCGCTCCAACCTTCATCTATAGCGTCTTCAGAAAAGTCCTTCAAAGAAGGCGAACTAATCTCCAGGTTCTTTGCAATTATCTTTGTTGATGTTCGTCTGTGAGCGATTTCCGTTACGTTTTTGTCTTTGTCCAAAAGTTTTTTCTTCAAGAACATTCTTCGAAGGTCCTTTCCAGAATCATGCATGTTAGAAGTTTGATTGGGTGTGTAAGGCGAATGAACATAGGGTTTGAAGGAGAAGGACAAGAGAAGACTCAGATTGAGTGAGGTGGAGAAGAATAAGGAAAAATTAGAGAGAGATACAAGATGGAGAAGGGAGAGCAAGAGAGAGGAGACGGAGAAGAGAAAGGGTGAAACGGCGCAAATTCAAGGATGAACAGTGATAGAGAGGAGTATGAGGAATTAGGTTTTTTAGGGTTTCTGAAATTGGTTGTGTGGGTCTGGGCCGTGTGAAGCCCGTTAGCGTTTTTTCCTCTACACACCCTATGTTTTACTTCCCCACCCCCCTTTGCGTGTGTGCTGCTGAAATGGGCTAGGCCCATGGTTTTTTCCTATTACAGCCTCTATTTTTGAATCTCACCCCCTCCCTGTAGGTATGTCATTGTGGGCTGGGCCTGAGGTTGTTTTGCATTAATAACTCATAAGTCTTGCTGTTAGCACCCCCCTCCCATTTTGTTCAATTTTAGTTGTTAATTTCTTTTTTAATATTTTCTTGCATTAGAAAATTCATAATAAAATGTAAACAAGTGATTTTTTAATTCTTCTTCTTTCTACCATTTCATCATAATTCCTAGAAAATTAAATAAAAATAAAAATGACATTTTATTTTTGTTTGTTATTTTTTGGTATATTTTCCATTTAATTGATTTCTTTTAATTTTTTTAATGCATGCATATCATTAGAAAATTCATGAAAAATAGTAGATTTAGTCAAATAATTCCGTTCTTTTTTCTGTAGACTCGTGATTCAGTGTAGAATTTTATAATATAAAAACATTAGCTTAATCATGCATTTTCATTTTAATTGCATTTTTTCACTGTTATTGATGTTGAATAAATGGGTTTGTGGATATGTCTGTGTTGCTGATTTTAGTTCTTTCATCTGGTGTTGAATTTTGTTCTGATTTTTCAGTATGTTGTCTTAGAGCCATGTAGGTCTCCCATTGGATTTTTGATAGATTTTTGTAGGGTGTTCTGATGTGATTTGTCTGAGCCTGAAGATAGGAGAAGTCTTGATGACTTCTGACTTTGAAGTTCAACTGTGGTTGAACTTCAGAGATAGTCTCTTGTGGTTTGTTGGCCTGTGGGTTCTTCTCAAGGTGGGAGCTGATTGAAGTCCTGTTGGAGCTTGCAAGGATGCAGTGGATTGAGGCTTAGTCTAGGAGCTTGTTGTCTGTTTGTGAGGTTCGAGATCCTGAGGTTTGAAGGGAGTTTATGGTACTTTCCTGAGGAAGGCACTATGAATGACTTTCATTCTTTCTTCTCACCTCTTTCTTAAGTATCCAATGATGTCGGAGCCAACTTGTGAGTTTAATTTCTCCTGAGGAGGAATGTAAACTGATCACAGTTGTTGAGCCACGTAGGATACGATTCCTAAGTGGAAGCCTCCTAGTACTTTCCTGAGGAAGGTCCTATGGGTCTATTCACTTAGTTCCATTAGTTTATCTAGGATTTCTTAAGTATCCAATGATGTCGGAGCCGACTTGTGAGTTTAATTCCTCCTGAGGAGGGATGTAAACTGATCACGTGTTGTTGAGCCACATGGGATACGATTCCTAAGTGGAAGTCCCCTAGTACTTTCCTGAGGAAGGTCCTATGGGTCTATTCATTTAGTTCCCTTAGTTTGTCTAGGATTTCTCAAGTATCCAGTGACGCCGTAGCCTTCATGTGAGTTTAATTTCTCCTGAGGAGGAATGTAAACTGATCACAGTTGTCGAGCCGCATAGGATATGACTCCTGAGTAGTAACCTCCTGGTACTTTCCTGAGGAAGGCACTATGAGCTTGTCTGCTTAGCTCCCTTTTCTCTGGTAAGTTTGTTCTGAAGCTTGGAGACTGGGATTGTTTCCTCTTGCTTAAGGTCTTGATTAGGCGTTTGCTTAGATATCTGCTTGAGGTGTTGCATAGAGTTTTGTTTAGAGATAGATTAGGAGCTTGTTTCAGGTTGGTTAGGGGCCTTGCCCAGGAGTAGCTTCTTGTTTTGTAGATAGAGGCTTGTCAGGTTAGCTTGCCTTCTCTTTGGATTGTTTGACTTGTGTGATGTTATGTTGCATTAGACTTAGGTATTCATCTAGATAGTTCTGAGTAGGTGCATCTTAGAAGTAGACTTGGTGTGCATGAGAAGTTGAGGTGGTCCTCCTTCTGCTTGTTTGTTATTGAGTGGCTTTGCTTGTTGGTATTTGGTAGAGCTGAGCTCCCTTGCCTTTGTGGTTTGCGGCCTTTGCGCCTTGTTTGTTTAGTCGTTGCATTCATGCATACTTTCAGTATTCCTTTACTGTGCAGTTTCTTGTTTGTAGTTTAGTCCTGTTGCCATGATCCCTTAGGAGCTCTGACTTCTCCGCTGCGGAGTTGTTATGATAGACATTAGGATGGTCAACCAGGTGTGATAGCAGTAGGTAGATTCCCCTGTTTCTCAGCTATAGTTCTAGGGTTTCCCTTTCCTTCCAGTAGGAGCTTTTGAGTAGCTTGATCCGTAGTTAGCTGAACTACAGCTGCTCTGATTCTTCGTACCAGACGAAGATATGTAGGCATAGGACGCGATATCCTAGCGAGCACACTAACAACTAACCTTTGTTCTCTCGCGGCTGTGCGATCGAGGCTTTCCCGCTAACGACTAGTTGTTATCCCTTTCTCTTGCCCGAGCGCATTTGAGACCAGATCGTAGTTGTAGGTTCCCGAACCTTTAGGACCAGTTTGTTTTCTCACTGCTGTGTGAGAGCCCCTGTTTACCCGTAGTTAGTCGAACTACGTTTGCTCTGATCTTCCATACTGTGTGGAAGTACGTAGGCACAGGACGCGATGTCCTGGCGAGCAACCTTTTCCCCGTTAGACGTAGGAAGTCGAACTACGTTGACTCTGACTTTCCCATTGCACGAGGGAATACGTAGGCCCAGAACACCGTATGTTCTGTCGAGTCCTGTCCTTTTATTTTCTTTTCAGACCAGCCATTAGCGTAGATAGATAGCACACCCTTTTACCTATAAACACCAAGCGTGGATCCCATCGAGTACGATGGACGTGAGGGGTGCTAATACCTTCCCCTTGCGTAACCGACTCCCGAATCCAGGTTTTGGTTGCGATGACCATGCCTTTTCCCGTCTTTGCGAGGTTTACTTCGAGCGTTTCCTTTCCCGCTCTGAGGGATAAATAACGCACGGTGGCGACTCTCCTGTCAAGCCGGCGCCGATTTTCGCAGTAGCGACACTGGGGAGTGAACGGGTATCACAAAGTATTCCGACAAAATAAATGCCAGGACACCCAACCAACTCTGTCGGGGAGAGCTTTAAACACTTGCTGAAAAGAGAGAATTCCGCTGGGGACGAAACGACTCTCTCGGGGAAAGTCAACTGACTACGCTGGGGGGAATAGACTGTCTGGGTACAGCTCACAAGTTTGGAAATATTAGTCTTCTGAGGCTAAACAACTCCGCTCGGGATATGGAATCCTTCTGGGGACACCACACTGTCTGAATACAGCCCACAAATCTTGGAATCACCAAACTCTGCTGAGGGTAAACGACCCTGCTGGAGAATGTCCTTCGGATAAGCTGCGACTAGCTGGGGAATTTGATACTTCTTCAGTGAGGAACATTGTCATCTCAGCTTCAGGGAATGAAGCGCGGCCTGCGTGGGGATTCACTTCACATAATGATCAGGTCTTCTCGTTACGAGCCTCTGGTTAGGACTGCAATCTTCTGATCGTCCACCTCATATGGGCAAGAACCCTGCAACACCACAAACGAGACAAGACAAGTCTATACAACCAAATCTATTCAAGTTAGCGTTAGTGACATCATTTTCAGTCAATTCGAAGTTTTAGCAATTATTGGCAAGGGCCAGCAACGTTATGCACTTGCTAGTTTTATTAAAACATTGGCGCTTTTCACATACAAAACAGTAAAGAACAAGCACCAAATACTGAATAACATGTTTTATTAATTGGGCCCCTGAATGGGCAGAGTTTTATACACTGGATGTAACTCCTGAAAAGAGGAAGTTACGCACAACAAACATACAAGTATGCACAGGAAGCATAAATACGGTGACAAATCAAATTTGCACATATGTCGGCACCGTGATGCAGACAAACATCATGAGTTGATCCTCCTATGACTCGCCTGACTCTGGCGCTTTCCCGGTATTCAAACTTCTGAAGAGATTGTATCTGATAATCGAGTCCCCAAATATTCTCCCAACCACCAAGCAATGCAGCATCAAATTCGGACCGCAGTCATTTGCTTTTCAAATCCCTAACTTTTGCGTGAACCGCCCTTTGCGGGTTTTCAGTTCAACGGGATACCCTTTTTTGCCGAAGCCACCCAATGTAGGTTTTCAATTTCGCGGGTGTACATTTTTTCAATTTTATCCCTAATTTTTGCCCGAACCTTTTTATTCTGTTTTTGGTTCGCCAGGATGCCTCATTTTTGCCTGAACTCTCTTTTTTTTTCCAGCGGGTCAATTTCAAGCAAAGTATTTTTTAACTGTGTCCGAATTCACAGGCGACGTAAAGTCTTCACCGTCCATGGTGGACAACAACAATGCTCCTCCTGAAAAGACTATTCTGACAACATATGGTCCTTCGTAGTTGGGGGTCCACTTGCCCCTGTGATCAACCTGTGGCGGGAGAATCCTTTTCAACACAAGGTCGCCCGTCTGAAAGCTCCGAGGATGTATCTTTTTATCATACGCTTTCTTCATTCGGCTCTGGTACAAACGACCGTATGCTAGAGAAGCTAGCCTCTTCTCATCCATTAAACTCAACTGGTTCAACCTGTCTTTCACCCATTCTGCCTCGTCGAGTTGGACATCTTGTAATACCCTCAGGGAAGGAATCTCAACTTCCAGTGGTAACACCGCTTCCATTCCGTATACCAACGAGAACGGGGTTTCCCCGGTTGATGTGCGTACTGTCGTACAATAACCGTGCAAAGCGAAAGGTAGCATCTCATGCCAGTCCTTATAGGTCATCACCATCTTCTGAACAATCTTCTTTATATTCTTATTGGCCGCTTCGACAGCGCCATTCATCTTGGGTCGGTACGGAGAAGAGTTGTGATGTTCGATCTTAAAACTCTAACACAGCTCCTTCATCATTTTGTTGTTTAAGTTCGAACCGTTGTCGGTAATGATCCGCTCAGGGATTCCATATCTGCAAATGATATCTCGTTTGATAAACCTGGCCACCACCTGCTTGGTCACATTTGCATATGATGCCGCTTCCACCCACTTGGTAAAATAATCGATTGCTACCAAAATAAAACGGTGTCCGTTAGATGCCATCAGCTCGATCTTTCCAATCATGTCAATCCCCCACATCGAGAATGGCCACGGTGACGACATCACGTTCAGAGGACTTGGAGGCACATGGATCTTATCCTCATAAATCTGGAATTTATGACACCTCTTCGCAAACTTGAAACAGTCAGTTTCCATAGTTAGCCAGTAATAGCCTGCCCACAACAGCTTTCTCGTCATAGCATGCCCACCAGCATGCGTACCAAATGTACCCTCGTGTATTTCCTCCATAAGCAACTTCGCCTCTTTCTCGTCTACACAACGTAGCAGCACCAAGTCGTGGTTTCTCTTGTACAGGACACCGTCCGGATTCAGATAGAAATTACCAGCCAATCTCCTGAGAGTCTTCTGATCGTGACTGGATGCCCCAGCCGGATACTCCTTGTTCTTCAGGAAATTATGGATATCAAAATACCAGGGTTTATCATCAGATGCCTCGTCAATAGCAAATACGAAGGCGGGTCTGTCAAGTCGAGAGATAACAATTCTGGGAGCCTCATTCCAGAAGTTGACTTTATACATGGAAGACAATGTGGCCAGGGTGTCAGCCATCTGATTTTCTGCTCGCGGTACATGATGCAATTCAACCTTGTCAAAGAAGGGCAACAATCTCCTCGCGTAATTCATGTACGGTATCAAGTTGGGCTGACGTGTCTCCCATTCTCCTTTTATTTGATTCACCACCAGAGCTGAGTCTCCGTATACATCCAGATTTTTGATTCGCAAATCAATGGCTTCTTCAAGCCCCATGATGCAAGCTTCGTATTCAGCTTCATTATTGGTAACCGGAAAGGTCAATCGAGCAGTAAATGGGATGTGCGACCCATGTGGAGTAGTGATGATTTCCCCTATTCCGCTACCATAGGAATTCACAGCTCCGTCAAATATCAACTGCCACTTGGAATCCGTCTTTGGCCCTTCATCCGGCAACGGCTCTTCCCAATCTTTCATCTTCAGGTACATGATATCCTCGTCAGGAAAATCAAACCTCATCAATTGGTAATCCTCAATAGGCTGCTCAGCTAGATACTCCGATAACACGCTCCCCTTTATGGCCTTCTGTGAGACATATTGGATGTCATATTCGGTCAAAACCATCTGCCAACGGGCAATTCTCCCCGATAGTGCCTGCTTTTCAAATACGTATTTGATAGGATCCATCTTCGAGATGAGCATGGTTGTATGATTTAGCATGTACTGCCTCAAACGCTTGGCGGCCCAGGCTAGCGCACAACAAGTTTTTTCGAGCATTGAGTATCGAGATTCACAGTCAGTAAACTTCTTACTCAGGTAGTATATTGCATGCTCTTTACGCCCTGTCTCGTCATGTTGACCGAGAACACAACCCATACTCCCCTCAAGAACCGTCAAATACATAATCAAGGGTCTCCCTGCCACTGGAGGTATCAAAATAGGAGGCTCCTGCAAATACTGTTTTATTTTATCGAACGCCTTTTGACAATTTTCATTCCATGTTACAACCTGGTCTTTTTTCAACAGCTTGAATAACGGCTCACACGTAGCTGTTAGGTGAGCTATGAACCGAGCGATGTAGTTCAATCTCCCTAAAAACCCGCGCACCTCCTTTTCTGTTTTAGGCGTTGGCATTTCTTGTATTGCTTTTATTTTCGCAGGATCAACCTCTATTCCTTTTTCGCTTACGATAAACCCCAGCAGTTTACCCGATCTCACCCCGAAGGTGCATTTGTTAGGGTTCAGTCTCAGCCTGAACTTCCTAAGCCTCTTGAATAATTTCAGCAGATTCACCAAATGTTCTTCCTCCGTCTGGGATTTGGCAATCATATCATCAACATAAACCTCGATCTCTTTATGCATCATGTCATGAAAGAGAGTCGTCATTGCACGCTGATACGTTGCCCCAGCATTCTTCAATTCGAAGGGCATCACTTTATAACAAAATGTTCCCCAGGGAGTAATGAAGGTAGTCTTCTCCATGTCTTCTGGCGCCATTTTTATCTGATTATAGCCCGAGAAGCCGTCCATGAAGGAGAATACAGAGAATTAAGCGGTGTTATCGACCAGCACATCGATGTGAGGAAGTGGAAAGTCATCTTTCGGGCTCGCTCTATTCAGATCACGGTAATCTACGCACATTCTCACTTTACCGTCTTTCTTTGGAACTGGCACAATGTTAGCGACCCATGAGGGATATTTTGTAACAGCTAGGAAACCAGCATCCCACTGCTTTTGAACCTCCTCCTTAATCTTCACAGCCATGTCCGGTCTAGTTCTTCGGAGCTTCTACTTAACCGGCGGGCAGTCTTCTTTTAGCGGCAGACGGTGCACAACCATATCCGTATCCAGCCCAGGCATGTCCTCATACGACCAAGTAAAAATATCGCTGTATTCTTTGAGCATTTCAACCAATCTTTGCTTGACGTCGCTCTGCAGCGCGGCCCCTATACGGATATTCCTTTCAACCCCTTCCGACCCCCGATTGACGATTTCGATGACCTCCTCATGAGGCAGAATGATTCGTTCTTCTTGTTTTACCAACCAAGACAACTCTTTTGGAACGTCGCCATCTTCAACAATCTCTTCTTCGGTCTGGACTACCGGGTGCTCAAAGTCGAAGTGAATCATAGGCGGTTCATAGATGTCATCTGAAATAGTAATCCTGCAAAGGAAATGGTTAAACGCTTCAAAATACATACAAAGCGAACAACCACGTTGCCATTTTATTGTAAAAAAAAAATAAACATAGGAAAAACAGGGATCACAATATTTGTACATGAAAAACGCCTTTTATTTAACAATTAAACAGTGCGATGTACATAACAGAACAGCCGTAAGCAAAATCATGATGCCCTGGGTAGGACACCGGATTGTTCAACAATTAAGAAAATAAAGTATTACTGTTTAGTTGTCACAGGAACAGTCTCCTGAATAGACCAGTTGCAAAGCCCTTGTCCTGGCACGCTCGGCTGAATCCAGGCGTCCATATCGCAGTCGCTGTCTCCTTCTTCGGAATCTGAAACAGCGTTGATGGTCTCGTGATATACTCCGCTAGCCGTGATTGTTATTGGTCCTTTGAAACGGGGTGCCCCTGCAGCAGGCGTTGATGATGAAGGTTGATATCCCAGCCCAAATCTGTCCATTTTCACGGGAATATCCAGAACCTTGCCCCATCCCTTTGTCTCACCAGTCTTCACTAGAGCCTGAGCCTCCTTGTATGATGATACCGCCACCTCTGATGCTTTACTCGGCCCCGGAACTTTGTCTTTGATGCACAACCCTTCAAAGGCTTGACAGGGTGTCTCATGAATCTCGCCGTTGACTTCTACGTACTTGAATGACAACAAATGGCTGACCAGTATATCCTCCTCTCCACAAACTGTGACCACACTGTCCCCTACCATATATTTCAGCTTTTGGTGTAAGGTAGATGTGACCGCCCCAGCACCATGGATCCATGGGCGTCCGAGAAGGCAGCTATATGCGGGTTGGATGTCCATAATGTAGAATTCAGTTTCAAAAATCTCCGGCCCCACCTGCAGAGGCAAAGTTATGGATCCAAAGACTGGCCTCCGTGTACCATCAAATGCCCTGACCACCAAGTCGCTAGGCGTACAAACGATTCCCCTGATGTCCAATTTCATCATTGCTTTCTTTGGCAGCACGTTCAAGGAAGACCCGGTATCTACCAGCACGTGGGACATGACTACTCCCCTGCATTCAACTGAGACGTGCAACGCCATGTTATGCTCTCTTCCCCTCGGGGTCAAATCAAAATCCGTAAATCCCAAACTATGGCATGCATTCACGTGCGCCATGACCCCCTCCAACTGATTCACAGAAACATCTTGGGGTACAAACGACGTGTCCAGAATTTTCAATAACACATTCCTATGGGCTTCGGAACACAATAACAGTGACAGTATGGATATCTTTGACGGCGTCTGTTGAAGGTGCTCAACAATTTTATAGTCACTCTTACGGATAAGACGCATAAACTCTTCTACATCCTTCAATGCCGTTTCTTTTTCATTCCTCTGCACAGGAACATCCTCATTCACTTTACCTTTACCTTTTGCCAATCGTTCAACCTCTACCTCAGGCGATATAAAAATTCTCCCGCTCCTTGTCATCCCTCCAGTCCCGACGACATTGTCCACGACCTCAGCTGGCTGCTTACTGATATCAATTTTCTCCCCATCACAATACGCTTCCAGCCCATAAGTCTAGGGTACTGCCTTAGTACTCTCATAAGGGATTGGCCCTGCCTTCGTGATAGTGATCGTCGGTCGCCTGGCTGGCGCCGTTATAGTTATCGTTTTTCGGGGAATTGTCACCGTAGCAACATCACTTTGCTCATCATCTAAAGCTTCTGCAGGTTTCTTGACTGCCGTTCTGTCGAATTGCAACGTGCCTTCATCTATCAAGGCCTGAATACCCCTCTTCAATTCAGCACAACCCCCAGCTTGGGTCCAACATTCTAGACAAAACTCATCGCAGCCCGGATACACACCTCCTTTCAATAACCTGCTCTTCACTTCACACAGCGGTGTTTTCAGTTCATCAACACTCATGATCAGATTCAAACCCTCCTCAGTCAAAATAGCATTTGCCCCATGGTTGGGCATTGGCTGTTTTACTATGTTCGGACCTGCTTGTCCAAAATTTATGGCCCTGCTATCTAATAGATCCTGCACCACATACTTGAAAAGCGTGGCAAGCTTCTACGTCATGTCCGGGCGCCCCGGAGTGAAATTCGCAGTGTTTGTTGGCGTCGTACCAGTACGGAAGTACCGCCCCTTTAGGTGGTGCTAGGGTCCTCTTTTCTACCAAATTTAACCCCAACAATGTTTGAAGCAACTCTGCATAAGTAGAAGGAGGTGCGTCGAACAACCTTTTCGTCTTCTGAAACCTTCTCTGTCCATAATCCTGCCCCTGCTGTTGTGGTTGCTGCTGTGGCAGTATCTGTTGTAGTGGTATTAGTTGTTGATGAAATGGAATTGTGACGCTTGCCACCTGTTGCGGATGATTGTATTGATTCCGTCCTCTGCCCCGGCCTCGGCCTCGGCCTCCGAATATTGCACTTGTGTCACCCTGACGGCGACCACCAAAAGCTTTTCAATTACTTCCAGCTGAAGTGGATTCCTCCGCTTGGAATCTCCCCATTTTGATATTACTTTCAATCTTCTCGCCCATCAAGATTAGATCCGAGAAACTGCCCAAGGAAGCAGGAAACAGCTTATCATAAAACATAACGGTGAACGTTCCTATGAACATGTCATTCATCTCCTTCTCAACCAAAGGAGGATGAACCCTCGCAGCCATGTCGCGCCACCTTTGCGCATATTCTTTGAAACTCTCATCTTTCTTCTGCGACAACCCCTGTAACTGGACCCGGTTTGGTGCCAAGTCACTGTTGTACTTATAATGAGTTACAAACGCTTCAGCCAGTTGCTTCCATGTCTTTATCTGAGTAGGATCCAACCCCATGTACCATTCAAGGGAAGGACCAGACAAGCTGTCTTGAAAGAAATGTATCAGCATTCTTTCGTCATTCGAGTAAGCGGACATCCGTCTGTAGTATGACCGCACATGCACCTTCGGACAGGTATCTCCCTTATATTTGTCAAATGTGGGAGCTTTAAACTTCAGCGGTACCCTCAGGCCAGGCACCAAACCCATCGTGGTCATATCTAAACCAACAGCACTTTGATTCACAACACCTTTCATCTGCTCCTCGAGCATCTTGATTCGCTGAGCGTTGTCTACAGGACCTTCGAAACCTCTACCAGAGAAAGCATCCTCTTGTTGGTCTTCCATCCAATTAACATTCTCATTCCCGTACCCATCATACCCATTGTTACGACCGAATCTAGTCTGATTCATCACAGGGCCCCGTCCCCTGTTACCATACCCTTGAGCGACCCCGGCGGGTCCAAAAGGCATCATTCCAGCACCATTTCCATTACCGAATCCGCCATAGCCCTGATTGGCATTACCAAATCCATCCTGTCTGAAACCTGGAGCGTTGAAGCCAAACTTCCCATCCTGGTTAGCATAATCAAACCCCTGGTCGTTATAGCCAAATCCGTTGTTACCGAAGCCATTACCTCCATTATTATCCCCGCCCAGATTGGCGTCTCCGAATCCAACGTTGTTAATGACAGTTTCGTTACCCATTCCTGTATTACCATTCCCGGCGCCAGTGCCATTGTTCACGTTCACAGCAGGTATATTCACCACAGGTGGAGCTACAGGTGTAGGAGTACCATCCCCATGAATGGTGTCAACACGTACAGAATTGTGGTCTTCGTTTCCATGCCCAGCATTTCTCACCAGTAATGGCTGCACCAAAGTTTGCAAGTTTTCCTGTCCTTTCACAATTGTCTCCATCGTCTGCATGAACAGTGCCAGC
Organism: Lathyrus sativus; assembly: GCA_963859935.3. Taxonomy (NCBI): domain Eukaryota; kingdom Viridiplantae; phylum Streptophyta; class Magnoliopsida; order Fabales; family Fabaceae; genus Lathyrus; species Lathyrus sativus. Next base: position 124,733,189 of record OZ012736.1, on the reverse strand, counting down.
TTCTCACGCATGTCCTGCATCTCACTCAGCATCTGATCCATAACTCTTTTGCAGTTGGTACGAGTAGAGTATCGGTGCGGGCGTTGACTTTCAATCCTGGAAAAACCTGGAGAATGCAGGAGATGAGATACAATTCAATAATTACCTGTAATGCAATATGAATGCGAATGCAATTATGTAAATATGCTACAGGTTATATTCCCCCGATTCTAGTTCCAGAGAGAAAGTCATTATGGCAAGGGAGTCCCTATTCAGCAAGCAATAAACCAGAAAATCGTCATATATAACACATGCCAAGAGGCTGAGTACTGAATACAACCGAAGAGACCTCGGCCAACAAGTCTGGCGATGGCCCAAATATGAGTACAAATAGCAAAGGTAAGGCAAAGATACATCAGGCCAAGTGGCGTGCTCGGACGTCCTCCAATATCCTCATCGTCTCTGAGTTCCCTAGTCGGGAAATCAACTCCTGAATCAGTAAAGCATGCCGCTCGGTAGTGGATCTCAGCTTCGCGGCGTCGTCCCGGGAAGCTCCTTTGCTCGAACCCTCTTCAGATCTGTACCTCTTGGAACCGGCCTTCTCCTCGTAACCTCTCGACTTCTCATCACTGTCAATGACTCTGAGATCAGCAGTACTCCTAAGGGATGTTTCTTCAGCAATCCTTGCTTCATGGGCTTTAACCTGTGCCTTCAGCGTGGCAATCTGCATTTTCAGTCCGTCTTCGCGCTCTTTCCGCTTGGCGAGCATGGCCTCCCACAAAGCTTCCCACTTGCTGATACGAGCATAAGCCTTGCTTAGAAGTTCCTTCTTGGACGTAAGTACCTTGCTAACACCGTTCAAGGCTATCCCTACTTTTTCTTTCTTGTTGGTTGCTTCTGTCAGCTCTGATCCCAACCTGTTAATCAATTCGGTCTGTTCTTTCACCGTGAAGGTAGCTTCCTTCTTCTCTCGTCGTAACTGGAAGATCTCCTTCTCTAACTCTTCGTTAGCTTTCTTCAATTCCTCATTTGCAGCCACCAACTTGTTGTATTTCTCGCTCTCTTCTGCAGGAGGTACCTCAATCAATGGAAGATACAGTGGTTCCACAGCGGGATAAGGCATCAAAGAAATACGAGCTCTCTCACGGACCCAGGCCAAATAAGGATCATAAGCTCTGTTGTTGCTCTTACCGAGCAAAGCCTTCCCTCTCCTGTGGATGCTAGCCCATGCATGCCTCAACTTGATCAAAGCAGTCTCGTCTAAGGAGCCCATGAGATACAGAGATTCATGTATCTCAACCTCAATAGGAGCATCTCTCAAGGCATAACCAAATTGTCGTACCAATAGTGAAGGATTATAGTTGATACAGCCTTTCCGTCCAATCAGGGGAACATTCGGAAAGCCACTGCAACTATATATAATGTCAGTACCAAGCATACCCCAATCAAACCAAATGATATTCTCAGCAGATAGCCCCATCAACCGGGACGGCCAATCCAAAGTATCAACGGTATCAACAAACGGCCCAGTCTTTGGAAGGTGCCTCCGGAACCACCTGTACAAGAGAGGAAGACAGCAGGATACGTTCTTGCCATGATGTTTCTCATTCTTGTAGTGAATAGAATGATAAACATCGCCCAAGAGAGTAGGAACGGGATTCTTCGAGGCGAGAATCAAGAAGGCATCTGAGTCGACAAAGTCTGGCACATTAGGAAACAAGACAATCCAGTATATGCAGACAGCCAGAATAGCACTAAAGGCAACCCAACACCCATTCTTCGCGCACTGTGTAGCCTTCTCAACTAGGACAGATAAGTGAAAACCATAAGCGCCATTCAGCTTGACCAAGCCCCCTAGAAACTCAGAAGCGTCCAAACTGACAATCTCTGTGAGTGTAGCTAATTCAAGCTCGGTATCAATGTGTACAAAGGGCATCTGGTCTAGCACGGGAATATCCAACATAACATAATACTCTTCCAAAGTGGGTGCAAGAATGTAGTCTGGAAACAAGAAACATCTCAGTTGCGGCTCATAAAACTGCATCAAAGTATACACCCCAGTAATCTCGAAAGCTGAAGGTGTGTACAACAAGCTAAGCAGTCTCCCATAGGATGCTCTGAACCCAACCCTCGCGCTCTCATCTGCCAAAGCAACTAAACCCAGTAATGAACTGATGTCTGGTGACTGCAACCTGTAAGCAACCGTCTTCTTCAGGGACTCCATGCCTGGCTAGAAGATATCCTAGAATCAAAGGGGAATAATCACCTGCAACATAAATACATGTTAATGAAATGCAAACATGAAAATGCACATGCATATGCAAACATGGGATCAAGTGCAATGCTGATAGACTGGGCTGCTCTGTACTGAAGCCTTGAGAACCATTCAATCTTTATTTCAAACCAAACCAACCACTCAAAAGAACCATGTAACCACATCTCACTGATAGAGGTAAACCAGAGATTCTGAGGTCAAAGGTTCCCTGCAAACAGACCCTCCTACCCCTCACAGGTGTGTACTTAACTCGCAGACGAGGTACGGCATCCTATGCGGGTTCAACGTCACAGACTTTCAAGGGCGATGATACGATACCCAGAAGGTGTGGCATCATCATCCCTTGAAGCGGCCTCACTTAGTTGAATCCCAATTGATAAGTTCCCAGAGTCGACAATCCTCGGGTCAGACAACTTGTCGAGCCCTAAGGGTCAGGCAAGAAGCATCAAAGAGAATCTCGTCCGAGTGAGATTTCATGGCTAGCTGGTGCGAGCTAAGCAAGCAGGCTAACCACTACTCTCTCTCTAAATCTATAGGTGTACTCAAGCCCGGGTTCGGCTTATCTCTCAACAGATTACCCATACCCACAGCGGCAATGATAATATAAGGTTAGTAATAACATTGCGGAAAGTAAAGACAGAATAGTAAATCCATACAACACCCCGGATGGGAAAACAAGCGCTAGGATTGACTCACGTAGGGAACCGTTGGAGTCCCCAGCAGAGTCGCCAGCTGTCGCAACTGCGAAAATCGGCGCCGGCTGAACAGAAGAGTCGCCAGCGTGCGTTATTTATCCCAACGGAGGGAAAGGAAATGCTCGAAGTAAACCTACCGCAAAGACGGGAAAGGAATGGTCATCGCAACCAAATCCTGGATTCAGGAGTCGCTTACGCAAGGGGAAGATATTAGCACCCCTCACGTCCGTCGTACTCGACGGGATCCACGCTTGTTTTCTAGTACGGATTGTTATTCTATCTATCCTACAGGTCTGGGGTTAAAAGAAAAGAAAATGACTCGGCAAAGTATCGCACTTTATGCCTACGTATTCCCGTCTGGAACGAGAAATCAGAGTCAACGTAGTTCGCCTACCTACGGGAAAGGAGGGGAAGGTTGCTCGCTAGGATATCGCATCCTATGCCTACGTACTTTCATACAGCATGAAAGATCAGAGCAAACGTAGTTCGGGCCACATACGACACAAGTCTGTCTTGATTGTTTTTTTTATCCTTCTGAAAAAGGTTTTCTCCTGATTACGCGTCCAAGCGGACAAAAATGACTCTTTGATTGGTTTACAGTCTTTTACGCAAGAACTGTCTTTTATGATGTTCGCAATCTCTGACGCACTAGAGACTATGATTTGAGGGTGACTACGTCGTATGTCACCCTAAGGGTAACATACTAAGTAATCAGATTACTGAAGAGTGACCCTCCAGCAACCTTTCTCAAATAGCTTAAGGCTCGTAGCGTACGACATTGATTATCCTTATTACTGTGTTTTTGAAGTGTTTTGAGAGGGAAGAGAAAGAACTCTAAAACCTAGGGTTAAAATGGGAATCAAAATCTACCCTAATGTTGGCATGCATGGGTGAAAACCTAATGTCTATCATATTTCTCTCTTGCGCAGGACGCAACAGGCAAAGTGAAACAGCTTCACTTCAAACCTAAGAGGAAGATTAACAAACAATACAGCAAAGAAAAACACCAGCTCAGCAGCCCCCCACCAGCTCCTACAGCAAACAGCACAAGCCATAGCTCTGACAGCAACAGTTGATTTACCAGCAAAAAGTTGACAGCAACAACCTTCATCTTTATGAATAACTTCTATCTTTAAGTTTCAATAAACTTTCAATCTTCAATGGACACCAACTTCACCAAGCTCCCAGCTTAAGCAAGCTCAAACCCCAACTAGTAACCAGCTTCAACAAGCTCCTGACTTCAACTTCAACAAGCAGCAAAACCCCAGCTTCAACAAGCAACTAGCTTCAACAAGCTCAAACTTATCCTTCAATAAGCTTCAATTTTCTTTTTACCAAGCTTCCACAAGCACCTCCAAAGGAGAATCATTCAACAAGATCTGGTTATAATGTTAAGAAACTCAATGACAACCCAAGGAAATCACTAAGATTTTAACATTGCAAATGAAAGGTATCCTCAAAGTTCTACTCACCTGGGCATACCACTCATCCCTCCTAAGGAGAGATGGAGCTTCCCAAGGAGGACTTTATGTCATTGGATAGGATAGAGGCAAACAATGCACTCTATGTTTGACAGAAGAATTTGTGTATTCTAAGCTCCTCCTATTTTATCCTATTTCTCCTAAGTCTTCAATCAACATCTTCAACCTCCAAGCAATCTTCATGCATCACCCTTGATCTTTGTATTCAAACTCCTCCATTGATTCTTCATGCTTCCACAAGCCCAAACCAAGCCCACACCCCCAAATAAAAGCCCAAAAGCCCAAGCAGACAGACAAAACCCCAAGTGGGAACATCAAACAATCATTCTATTTGCAAAATACACTAAAAATAGTAAAATAGCATTTAAAATTCTAGAATTTATTCTAAGGGTATTTCTATATCTACCCTACATATCCTATATGTCCCATAACCTGATTCACGCTAAAAACCCCAAAAGAAAATATTAGAATACACCATGTTGAATTTAAACCCTAATTATACTAACCTAATGTTCCCTAATCACAACTGATCAAAATTAATCCACAAAAATATGAAATAAATCTCTAAAGGAACTTAATGCTCTAATCTAGCTACCACAAAGAGAATGGGATCAGAATGCAAGTTTAAATGCCTAAACAAAATTCAACAATATATATGTACAAACAATATGAAAATAAAAGCAATTAAAATGCAAAAATTCACCATAAATGGAAAAAAAAATCTAAAACAATATTTTTAATTTCTTATAATTTTCTTGAAACAATTATTGAAATGCAGCAAAAATCCCCACATTAAAATGACCATTTTTGAACTTTTTTATGAATTATTTCTGAATTATATACAAATGAAAAGAAAAGAAAAAAACAATTGAAATTGACATGGCAAAGGGGGGTGGCGAAAGCAATCGATTATAGTTCAGATTATAAGTTGGGCCCAGGAGGGGGGTGCAACCAGCAATTGCGCTGGGCCCAGCCTGCTCAGAAAAAAAAACAAAAGACAAAAAATAAACACAAACGGGGGAGGGGTGCAGATAGCATGGATTTGCTTGTTAATTTCTGATGGGCCCCAAACTGGGGGCGCGGATATCAATTGGGTTAAGCCCAAACTACATCAAATCGGGGGGTGTGAACGGAATCAAGAGAGTAGGGTTCAGGAAATAGCAACTGGGCCTAATGCCCAGGCCCACACCATCTTCAGCCTCAGCATAACCCTAACAAAACTTCTCCTTCCCTTTACTGTTCATCTCCTCCCAAACAACCCTAAAACGGTGCAGCTAATCTTCCTCTGCAAAACTCTCTCCAATCTCTCCCTCACACAAACTACCACGCAGCTAAACCCTAACTCAAACTTCAATCCCTAACCGCACACGCTACTACTCCACCCTAGTTCTTCCTCTAATCCATCATAAACTCTAACAAGCTTGGAGTAAAGAAACGAACCTGGCAAAAACTGGAGATTAGTGATGCTTCTCTGGGGATGACGAAGAGGACGGACCACGCCTTGAAGCTCAAGCCAACCGCGATCTGAAAAGCTGGACGAATATTGGAGGAGCTTTGAGGGATTTCTGAAGATTCACGACGAAGTTGAGGCGCGATGACTCGGTTGTGATGATCGGATGGATCTAGATGAATGAAGTTCTTGAAGAACGCTCTGGAGATGAAGAACGAGACAGATTGATGAACGAACAAAAGGTAATCTTCGTTTGGATCTTGACGTGGAAGATTTGTTGAATGTAGCGAGATCTTGGAGAGATGATGCTCATCAAAAATTCCAGTTGAAGGTCTTGGAGTGTCTGGTGAGGATGATCAAAGGTTGATGAAGGTACCTGGAAAAATTCGATTGAAGGTTCTTGAGTGTTCTTGAGGAAAGAGGGTTTCTGAAAGAAAAAAAAAAAGCAAGGAGGACGATGAACATCAATGGATTTTCCGGCGAGTTTAGGATAATCTCTGATGAAGGTTGGTTGGAGGCAGATCGGAGAAGAAGAAGATCATATGGATTTTTTGGGTTTTTCCAGTTTCCGGTGAAACTAGCGGTGGTCGGAGGCGGTTAACGTTACCGGAGGGGTTGGTTAGGGTGGCCGGCGGTGAGATTCAGGCGAGGTGATGCGGTGGCAAGAGGGAAGCATGCATGGGTTACACGTGTGGCTGGAGAATCTGAGGGAGTTACACGTGGGTTAGGTGGCAGAGAGAGAGAACGTGAGGTGGAAGGGTCTTTTGCGTACGCGTGGCACACCTTCTTATATGACACATGGCATCACTGGACTTGGGCCTGATCTGGACTCTAATAAGTGGCCCATTAAAACTAATTTCAGATTAATGATGCTTAAGACCTGATTAAGAATAAAAAACCTAATTAACTATAAAACGAAAATTAAAAAGGAAAACCCCTAATTAATCTAATAAACCCTAATTAATTCTAAAATTAACCCTAATTAATATCTAAAAACGAAAATAGAAAATAAAACCCTAATTAAATCTAAAAATCTAAAAAAACTATTATTTAATCCTAATTAATATTTTTCTTTAAAATCCTAATTAATTCTGAAAAATCAAAAAACACTAAAAACAATTAATCTCTATTTTCTCTTTTATTCTATTAAATCTTTTAAAAACAAACAAAGCTCTAATGAAAATCTAAAAAACACTACTATCTATTATATTATTTTTTCTCTACTTTTTTTTTAAAAGAACAATCTATTTATCTATTAAAACCTAATAAAAGAAAATTAATATCTAAAAATTATTAAAAACTATAATATCTAAAAATTCTTTTAAAAATCTATTAAACTCTAAAAAAAATGAAAAGAAAATTTATTTAGACTCTAAAAAATATTTAAAAACTCTATTAAACTCAGAAAAATCAATTAAATGCGCTAAAAATCCAGAAAAAATGACAGAAAAATCCTAAAAATGCCAGGAAGCCAATTAACTCGACTAAAACCCAATTACGCAGCCGTAGCGAAACCCGTGCACCGAGACGGTCTGAAAACACGGGAGGTGAGCACCAATTCTCAACAGACTTTTACTCTGACTGGCATGTACTGCCTGAAACGCCAGGGGCTATAATCCCAATAGAAATCAATTTGAATGATAAAAATGCAATGCATTCCGTATGCGAATGCGAATGCGAAATGTATTGAAGCATAAACCAGATATGGGGACCGGTTGGTCAAATTTTAGGGTGCAACAGCAAGGTGCTTGCTTCCAAGAAGGAACTCTTAAACAAAGCTTATTCCCGACTCGGCAAGTGGGAAACATTGTGGAATACCATGCTTACCAAGCGGAAGGAGCGTGAAGATGAGCTGAAGCTGCAAATTGCCACGCTAGAGGCGCAGATTGCCCAGGATGCGAAGATTGCTGAAGAGACATCACTTAGGAGCGTTGTTGAGCTTAGATTGAGTGACCTTGGCAAGGAAATGAGAGGTTATGAATTGAAGGCCGGCTCCAAGAGATGCAGACTCAACGAGTGTTTTGGTGAAGGAACCTGCAAGGACGACGTAAAAAAGCTGAGATCCACTGCTGAGCGACATGCATTACTGATACAGGAGCTAATCTCCAGACTAGGTCATTCGGAGACGTTGAGGATATTGGAAGATGTCAGAGCGTGCCATTTTGCCTGATTTATCTTTGCTTTGCTATCTGTACTTGTATTTTGACCATCGCCAGACTTATTGGCCGAGGTCTTTTCAGCTGTATTCAATTGTATTCTTGTACTTTGCCTCTGGGCATTTGTCTATGTATGAGGATTTTCTGATTCCTTGCTTTCTTGATTGGGACTCCATTGTCGTAATGGCCTTCTCTCTGAAACTAGAATCGGGGGGAAGATAACCTATAGCATATTTATACATTTGCATCTGCATACTCATATTGCATGACCGGTATTCTTTGAATCTGTATCTTATTTCTTGCATCTCACAGGTTTCAGGATTGACAACCCGAGAACGCATTGTTATTCTACCAGGAACAACTGCAAGAGAATCATGGATCAAGTTCAAGTCGAGATGCAGGAAATTCGTGAGAAGTTGGCACTTTTCATGCAAGCAATGGAAACCGTGGTCAAAGGCCAGGAGAATCTCCAGACTCTGGTGCAACCGCTGCTGGTGTGGGCGAATGGAAATACTGATTATCACTTTGTTGGAACTCCTCACAGGGAGGATGGGATACCTACAGTGGTCGTTCCCACAAGTGGTGGAGTTGGTGCCGGTGATGGCAATGGCAATGGAAATACTGGTGCTGGTGATGGTAATGGTAACACTGGTATTGGTAACACTGGCACTGGAAACACTGGAAATGGTGATGGGAATGTTGTTAACAATACTGGCAATGCTGGAGATGCTAATCAAGGGTTAGGTGACAACACTGGTTTTGGAAACAATAACCAAGGGTTTGGCACTGGTAATCATGATGGTAATTTTGGTTTCAACAATCAAGGCTTTGGCTACGATGGCTATGGTAACAACAATCAAGGGTATGGATACGGTGATGTTGGCTTTGGTAACATGAACAACAATGGTGCTGGGATGGTGCCTTTCAACACTGGTTATGGACTAGGTAGGGTCAACCAAGGATTCGGTAACAGAGGATGGGGTCCTATTTTCAATCAACAGGGATATGGCCGTAACACTGGTTACGAGGGATATGGCAATGAGAATCTGAACTGGGGCGAGGATCGTCAGGAAGATGCCTTCTCCGGGCAAGGCGTGGGATTTGAAAGGCATAATGATAATGATAGGAGATTCAAAATGCTGGAAGAGCAGATCAAAGGGATAGCCAATCAGAACTTTGCTGGGTTAGATATGACTACCATGGGACTAGTGCCTGGGCTGAGGGTGCCTTTGAAATTCAAAGCTCCAACATTTGACAAGTATAAGGGGGATACGTGCCCTAGAGTTCATGTACGTTCTTATTACAGAAGAATGTTTGCATACTCCGACGACGAGAAGATGCTTATGCATTTCTTTCAAGATAGTTTATCAGGACCATCGCTGGAATGGTACATGGGACTGGAGCCCACCCAAATTAGAAGCTGGAAAGAATTGGCTGATGCTTTTGTTAAACATTACCAATATAATAGTGACTTGGCGCCAAACAGGGTCCAGTTGCAGAGTTTGTCTTAGAAAAATGGTGAGAGCTTCAAGGAGTACGCGCAGCGTTGGCGTGATATTGCGGCTAGGGTGCATCCCCCTTTGGTCGAAAGAGAGTTGATTGATATGTTTATTGGAACATTCTCTGGAATGTATTACGACAAATTGCTTAATGTCTCGATGGGCAGTTTCTCCGACATGATTCTCATGGGAGAACGGATTGAAAACGGAATTAATATTGGGAAGATTCAGGCAGGTGAATCCACCTCAGCTGGAGGTGCAAGGAAAGCCTTTGGTGGAAGGAGACAAGGCGATGCCAGTGCGGTATATGGTGGTAGAGGTCGTGGAAGAGGAAGGAATCAGTATCAGCCACAGCAAGTTGCTAGTGTTACTATCCCGATACCTCAGCAAAAACAACAACAGCAACAACAGCAACAGCAACAACAGCCGCAACAACAGAGAATGCACCCTGCTCAGCGTAGAATTCAAGAGGGTAGGCCAAAGAGAGTATTTGAAGCACCTCTTTCAACTTATGTTGAACTTCTTCAAACGCTGTTGGGTCTGAATTTGGTTGAAAAGAGAACGATGGCCGACGGGCACTCCTCCATTTGGTTTTGACGCTGGTAAACATTGTGATTTTCATTCCGGGGCGCCCGGACATGATATTGAAGGTTGTCATGCTTTCAAACATAAGGTTCAAGATTTGCTTGATAGTAAGGCCAATAACTTTGGTCAGGAGGGTCCCAATATTGTACAACAACCCATGCCGAATCATGGAGCGAATGATATCATAACGGAAGAGAATTTGAACTTGGTTATGGATGTGAATGAATTGAAGAGACCGTTAAGTTGTGTTAAAAGCTAATTGTTGAAAGGGGGTGTATTCCCCGGATGTGATGAATATTGTCTGGATTGCTGGACCCAATCAGGGGGTTGCGCTGATTTGAAAAGAGGTATCCAAGCCATGATAGATGAGGGGATTTTGCAATTTGATCGGACTGCTGTTGAGAAGCCTGTTGAGGCATTGTTTGAAAAGCAGGATGAGATTGCAACTGTTACGATCCCAAGGAAGACTATTACGATATCGGCGCCCGCCAAGCGGCCGACTATCACAATAACAAAAGCAGGACCCGTTCCTTTTGAGAGTACAAAAGCGGTTCCATGGACATATGGGTTAGAAGCGTACTGTAATGGAGAAAAGATTGAGGTGAATAGCCGGCCGGCAGGGGCAGTTGACAATGTTGTTGGAACGGGAGGCATGACCCGTAGTGGAAGAATCTTCACCGCACCTGAAGTTGAAGCAGAGAAGATTGCTAAAGGCAAGGCCAAGGTGAATGAAAGTGGACCATCCCAGTTGAAAGACACGTCGCTCAAGGACATAGAAGAGTTCATGAGGCTAATTCGCAAGAGCGATTATAAGATTGTTGAGCACTTACAACAGACACCCTCAAAAATTTCAATCCTATCTTTGTTACTTTGTTCTGAGGCTCATCGAAACGCTTTGTTGAAGATATTGGACACGTCATTTGTACCTCAGGAGGTTTCTGTCAACCAGCTAGAGGGGGTACCGGCGCATGTCAATGCTGGACATAGTTTGGGTTTCACTGATTTTGATCTAACACCCAGGGGCCGAGAGCATAATATGGCTTTGCACATATCGGTGGAATGTTGGGGCACCGTAATGTCGCACGTTCTTGTGGATACCGGATCATCTCTGAATGTATTGCCTAAGAAGGCTATGATGAAGTTGGATATCCGAGGAATTATTTGCACGCCAAGTGACTTGGTTGTGAGGGCGTTTGATGGAACGAGAAGGTCGGTGTTTGGATCGATAACGTTGCCATTGCAGGTCGGGCCAGAAATATTTAACACTGAATTTTATATCATGAATATTCATCCAGCTTATAGCTATTTACTTGGGCGTCCGTGGATACACTCTGCAGGGGTTGTGACGTCCACGTTGCATCAGAAGCTTAAGTTTGAAGCCGGTGGTGGCATCGTTACTATTTGTGGGGAAGAGGACATCTTGGTCAGTCATCTCTCATCATTCAAGTACGTTGAAGTGGATGGAGAAATCCACGAAACGCCATGCCAAGCCTTTGAAGGGTTGCAAATCAAAGACAAGTCCAGTGTTCCCAGCAAAGTTCCAGAGGTTGTTGTGGCTTCGTACAAAGACGCTCAAGCATTGATTCAGACTGGTGATACCAAGGGTTGGGGTCAAGTGCTGGAAATTCCTGTCAAGATGGACAAGTTTGGACTAGGGTACCGCCCTACCTCATCCTCTTCTTCACAGAAAGCACCCAAGTTCAAAGGACCGGTGGTGATTACTCCAAAGGGAGTCTGCTTCGAGACGATTAATGTTGTTTCCGACTCTGAAGACGGAGATAGTGATTGCGATATGGACGCGTGGATCAAGCCTAGCGTGCCAGGACAAAGTCTCTGCAACTGGTCCATCCGGGAAATTGTCCTAGTGACTACAAAACAGTAATAATTTGTTTTCTTGATTATTGTATAATCCTGTGTCCTACCCGGGGCATAGTGATTTTGTTTTAGGGCCACCTGCTTATGTGTATGCACTGTTTAATCATTGAATAAAGGCGTTTTTCTCATACAAATTTTGTGTTCCCTGTTGTTCCTGTTTTTATTTTAACAATAAATGGCAGCGTGGTTATGAGCTTTGTTTGCACTCATTTGAAGCATTTAACCATTTCCTTTGCAGGATTCATATTTCAGATGACACTGAACACGAACTTCCTATGACTCGCTTTGACTTTGAGCACCCGGTATTTCAAGCTGAGGAAGAGATTATTGAGGATAGTGACTTGCCAGAAGAGCTGACTCGACTGTTGAAACAGGAAGAAAGAATCATTCTGCCTCATCAGGAAGAGATTGAGATTATCAACGTGGGGTCCGAGGGAGTTGTCAGGAACATCCGGATAGGGGATGCACTGCAAAGCGACATCAAGCAAGGTCTGATTGGGATGTTGCAAGAGTACAGTGATATCTTTGCTTGGTCGTACGAGGATATGCCAGGATTGGATACTGACATGCTTGTTCATCGTCTGCCATTGCGAGAAGAATGTCCGCCTGTTAAGCAGAAACTTAGAAGAACCAGACCAGATATGTCTGTGAAGATTAAGGAGGAAGTTCAAAAATAGTGGGATGCGGGGTTCCTTGTTGTTACAACTTATCCATCATAGGTCGCCAATATAGTACCGGTACCAAAGAAAGACGGTAAGGTGCGGATGTGCGTAGACTATCGTGATTTGAATAGGGCGAGCCCAAAGGACGACTTTCCGTTTCCTCATATTGATGTGTTGGTCGATAACACTGCTTAATTCTCCGTGTTCTCCTTCATGGATGGCTTCTCGGGTTACAATCAGATAAAAATGGCGCCAGAAGACATGGAGAAAACAACCTTCATTACCCCATGGGGAACATTTTGCTACAAAGTGATGCCCTTTGGTTTGAAGAATGTTGGGGCAACATATCAACGTGCTATGACGATGCTCTTTCATGACATGATGCATAAAGAGATCGAGGTTTATGTTGATGATATGATTTCCAAATCCCAGACGGAGGAAGAGCATTTGGTTAATCTGCTGAAATTGTTCAAGAGGCTTAGGAAATTCAGGCTGAGGCTGAATCCTAACAAGTGCACCTTCGGGGTGAGATCCGGTAAACTATTAGGGTTTATTGTGAGCGAAAAAGGAATTGAGGTTGATCCTGCTAAGATAAAAGCAATACAAGAAATGCCAACGCCTAAAACAGAAAAAGAAGTGTGTGGGTTTTTAGGGAGGTTGAACTACATTGCTCGGTTCATATCTCACCTAACCGCTACATGCGAGCCATTATTCAAATTGTTAAAAAAGAATCAGGCTGTGACCTGGAATGAAGATTGTCAAAGGGCATTTGAAAAAATAAAAGAATATTTGCAGGAACCTCCAATATTGATACCCCCAGTAGCCGGGAGACCATTGATTATGTATTTGACGGTTCTTGAGGAAAGTATGGGTTGTGTTCTCGGTCAACATGACGAGACTGGACGTAAAGAGCATGCGATTTACTACTTGAGTAAAAAGTTCACAGATTGTGAATCCCGTTACTCAACGCTCGAAAAGATGTGTTGTGCGCTAGCCTGGGCTGCCAAACGTTTGAGATAGTACATGTTAAACCATACAATCATGCTAATTTCAAAGATGGATCCGATCAAATACGTATTTGAAAAGCAAGCACTCTCCGAGAGGATTGCTCGATGGCAAATGGTGCTGACAGAGTATGATATTCAATATGTTTCTCAAAAGGCTATCAAAGGTAGTGTTCTGTCAGAGTACCTAGCGGAGCAGCCAATTGAAGATTATCAACCAATGAGGTTTGATTTCCCTGACGAGGATATCATGTACTTGAAAATGAAAGATTGTGATGAGTCGTTGCCGGATGAAGGTCCAGAGTTGGGTTCCAAATGGCAGTTGATATTTGATGGCGCTGTTAACTCCTACGGTAGTGGAATAGGGGCAATTATCACTACTCCTCAAGGGACGCACATTCCCTTTACTACCAGATTGACCTTTCCAGTTACCAATAATGAGGCTGAATATGAGGCATGCATCATGGGTCTTGAGGAGGCTATTGATTTGAGAATTAAAAATCTTGATGTGTACGGAGACTCTGCTTTAGTGGTCAACCAGATTAAAGGAGAGTGGGAGACGCGACAGCCCAATCTGATACCCTATATGAATTATGCAAGGAAATTGTTGCCTTTCTTTGACAAGGTGGAATTGCACCATGTGCCACGAGCAGAAAATCAGATGGCCGACGCTCTTGCGACGTTGTCTTCAATGTATAAAGTTAACTTCTGGAATGAGGCTCCCAGGATTGTTATCTCTCGCCTTGATAGGCCCGCCTTCATATTCGCCATTGAGGAAACGTCCGATGGCAAACCATGGTATTTCGATATCCAGAATTTCCTGAAGAACCAAGAGTATCCGGCTGGGGCATCCAGTCGAGATCAGAAGACTCTTAGGAGATTGGCTGGCAATTTCTATTTGAATCTGGATGGCGTCCTGTACAAGAGAAACCACGACTTGGTGTTGTTGCGATGTGTGGACGAGAAAGAGGCTAAGTTGCTCATGGAAGAGATCCATGAAGGTACATTTGGTACGCATGCTGGTGGACATGCAATGACGAGAAAACTGTTGCGGGAAGGTTACTATTGGCTAACGATGGAAACAAATTGTTTCAAGTTTGCGAAGCGGTGCTATAAATGTCAAATTTATGCGGACAAAATTCATGTGCCTCCGAGCCCTTTGAATGTTATGTCATCACCGTGGCCTTTCTTGATGTGGGGAATTTATATGATTGGCAAGATTGAGCCCACGGCATCAAACGGACACCGGTTCATTTTGGTAGCTATTGATTACTTCACCAAATGAGTGGAAGCAGCGTCATATGCTAATATCACCAAACAAGTGGTAGCCAGATTTATCAAAAGAGATATTATCTGCAGATATGGAATCCCGAAGCGGATTATCACCGACAATGGCTCAAATTTGAATAACAAGATGATGAAAGAGTTGTGTCAGAATTTCAAGATCGAGCATCACAACTCTTCTCCTTATCGGCCCAAGATGAATGGCGTTGTCGAAGCGGCCAATAAGAACATAAAGAAGATTGTTTAGAAGATGGTTGTGACCTATAAGGACTGGAATGAGATGTTGCCTTTTGCATTGCATGGTTATCGTACGACGGTACGCACGTCAACCGGGGCAACCCCTTTCTCATTGGTGTATGGCATGGAGGCAGTGTTACCATTGGAGGTTGAGATTCCTTCTTTAAGGGTTTTACGCGATGTCCAACTTGATGAGGCAGAATGGGTAAAAGATAGACTGAACCAGCTCAGTTTAATGGATGAGAAGAGACTGGCTTCTCTCGCTTATGGTCGGTTGTATCAAAGCCGGATGAAGAAAGCTTACGATAAGAAGGTATGTCCTCGAAGCTTTCAGACGGGCGATCTTGTGCTGAAAAAGATTCTCCCACCACAATCAGATCACAGGGGCAAATGGACTCCCAACTACGAGGGTACATATGTCGTCAGAAAGGTTTTCTCTAGAGGAGCCTTGTTATTATCCACCATGGATGGTGAGGACTTTACGTCTCCTGTGAATTCGGACGCAGTTAAAAAATACTTTTCTTAAAGTGACCCGCTGGACAGAAAAAGAGAGTCCAGGCAAAAATGAGGCATCCCGGCGAACCATAAAAAAGGGAATAAAAGGTTCGGGCAAAAGTTAGGGATAAAGTTGAAAAAATGTACACCCGCGAAGTTGAAAACCTGAAAAGGGCAACTTCGGCAAAAAAAGGGTATCCCGGTGAATTGAAAACCCGCAAAGGGCGATTTACGCAAAAGTTAGGGATTGAAAAAGCAAATGACTACGGTCCAAGTTTGATACTGCATTGCTTAAGTGGTTTGGGAGTACCTGAGGGTCGTATATCCAAAACAATCTCTTCCGAAGATCGAGTATCGAGAAAGCGTCAGAGTCAGGCGAGTCATAGGAGAATCAACTCATGGTGTTTGTCTGTACCACGTTGCCGACATGTATATCAAATTTATTTTGTATCTTTCTTTGTGCTTCTTATGCATATGTTGTATTTTGCTTGTGCGTAACTTCCTCTTTTCAGGAGTTACATCCAGTGTACAAAGCCTTGCCTATTTACAGGCTCATTCAATAAAGCATGTTACTCAGTACTTGATGCTTGTTCTTTACTATTTTGTTTGTGAAAAACGCCGATGTTTTTGATAAACTTGCACTTGCATAAACTTGCTGGCCCTTGCCAATAATTGCTAAAACTTTGAATTGACTGAATGAACGTCACGGATATTAACTCGGATAGATTTTGTTGCGTAGATTTGCTTTGTCTCGTTTGTGTTTTTCAGGGTCCTTACCTTTGAAGCAAACGGTCAGGAATTGTATTCCCCAGCCAAAGTCTCTTGACGTAGGGCCTGACTTCAGTTGATGTCGTTTTTTTAGAAAGTCGTATCTTATCCCCAGAGAGTGGAGATGGCGCTTATTCCTACCAGATGTAGAATTGTCCTCCTCGAGAGAGTATCACCAGAAATGTCGCCTGAAGAGTATCCTCATGGGAGTGGTCCATAGGATATCCCCAGCGGGTCAAAATCAATATCCCCGGCAGAGGACGCCTCCCCAGAGGATGGTTATTCCTTTCCCCGCAGGTCGTCATTCTTTCGTCAGGATGATTATCCTCAGCTGAGTTTGTAGCTTTGAGTTTGTAGACTGTGTCCCGACAGTGTAGTTCTTCCCCCCAGAAGGGTCGCATTTTTCCCCAGCAGGGTTTGTGTTTTCTTTCCAGGTGTTTGATCTCTCCCCTAGCAGGGTTGGTTGTTGTTTCCGGCATTTATTTTGCCGGAATGCTTTGTGATACCCGTTCATCCCCAGTGGAGTTGGTTTTGTTCTTAGCCATTTCATACCAGAGTGTTTCTCAGCAGTTTGAGCCTGCCTTAGCATTTGCATATATCATCATATTTGCATCTACCCAAACGCGTAGCATTTCCATGTCGAATGGAGCATTACGCCATTGTCAAACATATGCATTTTGAAACATAAGCCAGGTTGGTTAACCTTCTGTTTTCAAGTGTTGTTTTCCCTGCAGGTGGAGGGAGCTCTTGCTCAGATTAATTACCAGATAAGCAAGGTCTCGGCGTGAGACATGTAATGATAATGTTTGTCTTATTCACCACATAGTGCTTGGTTAAGTTCCTCTTACCCCTCTAGTGGAGTATTCCTTCAAAATTATTGCTATGACAGTATCAAAAGATTTTGTGAATCAATTTTTGGAAGTTGCCGCCTATGTCGAAGTAGGTGTCTGGCAGTTTGGGTTCAGAAAATCCCCAACAGAGTCCTTCTCAGATTTGCTGACATGTCCGCGCTAAAAGTTTGAAGGTTGGACCAGTATTTTGTTACCCATTTGATTGATGGAGTTAGCTACTGCAAAGATAGGCAGAGAGGCTGTACCCAGAGTGATTTTCCTGTATTTGGTAGAGTGATTTTCCTGTATTTGGCAGAGTGATTTTCTTGTATTTGGCAGAGTTATTTCCCGTAGTGTTGACGGAGTTATCTTCCTGTATTTGGCAGAGTGATTTGCCTGTATTTGGCAGAGTGATTTTCCTATATTTGGCAGAGTGATTTTCCTGTATTTGGCAGAGTTATTTCCCGTAGTGTTGATGGAGTTATCTTCCTGTATTTGGCAGAGTGATTTCCTGTATTAGTGGCAGAGTTATTTTCCTGTGTCGGATAGAGTCATTGCCCGTAGTGGTGACGAAGTTATTTTCCTGTATTCGGCAGATTTATTTTCCTGTTATTGTCAGAGTTATTGCCCGTAGTGGTGACGGAGTCATTTTCCTGTATTTGGCAGAGTATTTTCCTGTATCGTTGGCAGAGTTATTTCCCGTATTTTCCTGTATTTGGCAGAGTTATTTTCCTGTGTTGGCAGAGTTATTTCTTATTTGTTGATAAAACTATTTCCTCAGTGGAAGTCGCCAAAGTTATTCCCTGTGTTGTTGGCAGAGTTATTTCCCCAGTAAAAGCATCAGAAAAGATTGTACCTGTAATGGACAGAGATCACGCCTGTGTTAACAGAGATTGTTACCTGTGATTGACAGTGATTGCTACCCGTGTGTACGGAGTTATTATCCGTAATCAATGGATTATCCCCAGTGGAGTTGTTACTTGTGATTGACAGAAATCATTATTCCAATTATAGACGGAATTGTACCCATGTTGGTGGAGTCCTTCCTCGTGTTGATGAAGTTTAGTCCCGTTGTGGACGGAGTTGTTTCTCGTAAAGTTAATTTGATGCCTGTGGCGTCACACAGGGAGTTAATGTTGAAATCAAAAGTTTTATTAGAAGATTGATCAGTTGTGGCCGTAACAACAGGGTGCAGCACAACAGATGTTGTTCACCAAATAGTCTGTGCAGTTCGTGGCTGCAGTTGGCAAATTTCCGGGTTTCTTGGTATTCAACCGTCTTTTACCTCGATTGTTTGAAGGTCGTTCGCTCGTCACCCAGTCGGGTCCAAGCAGTTTGAATAGGGGCAGCTGTTGCACCCCAAAATTTGCTCAACATCTTTTACCTAGTTTATGTTTCATTGCATTATCATTTTGCATAGTTCTACCATTTGCATATCATGGCATATCATTCATCCAACAGGAGATCAAGTGTGATTATTATCAAGAGAAGCCTAGCAAAAAATCTTATCCAAGCTTGAGAAGTCATCCAAGTCATCAGGAGGTGGTGGGAGGTCTTGATCAGCTGAGGACCATCAATGGGATGTGAAGCATGAGGTGTGAATATAAGATGTGTATAGAGTTCATGGAGTGCCTAGAGAGCCATGTTGGAGCTAAATCAAGTCATTGTGTCAAATGCAAGAGCCACAGTTGAAGTGCAGACAATTAGGGTTTCATCTGGATCAACCCTAGGTCAATTGTGCAATTGAAGAGTATCAAAGCCTACTTTGAGGTCATGGAGTTCATGAAATGATGTGATAAGACATTTGTGGTGTTGTGCCAAGATCAAATCAAGAAGAATCAAGAATGTGGGAAGTTGCTAAATTAGGGTTTCAGTGCAAATTACCCTGTTTAGTGCCTAACTTCAAGGCCACATAAGTCAAGATACAAGTTTCAAATGGATCTTTGGAAAACATGAAACTTGTATAGCATCTCAATACCTTTAGTTTGAGTACTAGAAGTCCTCAAGGGGATTTATAGAACTCAATTTATGGTCCAGACAAGTTATAAGTCCTCAGATAACACGGAAATTTGTCTGTTAAAATCATCTGACTTCAAGGCTATTTTTGACCTAGAAGGAGGTTTCACCTGAACTTTTGGTAAACATGAAGGTTGTTCCTCATGATCGTAGCTTTCTAAATTGTACTAGAAGTCATCCATCTGATTTGTAGAACTCAAGTTATGAGGTTTACAAGTCAGGGGTATTTTGAGAAAGTGAGATTATAGGTCATTTTCAAGCATAGGCCAAAATCTCCAACTTGCAAGCCTCAAATGGAAAATTGTTCAACATGAAAGTTGCTTAGAATGATGTTTTGAGTGCAACCAAGTGGTCATGAGAGTTTGTTTTGGCTCATATCAAAAAGTCAGTTGAAATGGTTTGAAAAGGAAGAAATTTCAAATATGGAAAGGAGGGAAAATGGGATTTTGAGTTAGATGACCAAAACCAAGCAAATGGATACATTTTCTGACTAGAAATTTCATTTTGAACACTTTGACACTTTTACATTTTTTATTTGAGGCATAATTCCATGACTTTCAATGTTGTTACTTCATGAACAAGTCACATATGCAAAATCATACACAAGGCAATTCAGGCCAATTTCTCCATCCAAACTCATTCTAAATGACATGTGCAAGGTGTTAGAAACTTCTAGAACCAATGCAAAGCTTGCAATACACGACTGTCATAGTGAATTTTGAAGAAAAAATCAGAAAATGCAAATCACTGTTTTGGGCTTCAACTTGGATCCAAAAGCCCATGAAACTCTTCTATATATTCATTAGAGTGAGTTCAGATCAATTTTGAGCTTCATTTCGCGCCAGAGCAAGCAAGAGCAATTGAAATTTCACAGCTGCAACTTGAAATTGGATTCTGAGTTTGAAGCCAATTCAAGCAAAATTGAGGTGTGCAATCTCTTTCTTGTAGATCATTGAAAGTTTCTGGAGCATTTGGAAGCAAGCCACGAGCTCTAAGTACCTCTGTCAACAGATCTAGAGCAGGTTAGTAAATCTCCATATTCTACATGATTTAGGATGATTCATTTAGTTTTGAACTTGCTTTTAGAATCAGGAAGAGATGTAGATCGTTTCTGGATAGGAATTTGGACAATTAGAGACAATGTAGGATCATGTATGAATTCTGTTGAGGCAGGATTTGGCTTGATCTTGAAGAATTGACATGAATTGGATAGATGACGATGACCTAGGAAGCATGAGGAACAGTTCTGTGTATTTAGTTTAGGATTTGATGATGATCATAATTTAGGTGCATCTGGAGTTTGCCTTCGAATTTTAAAACCTAGCCAGATCTAGAGGATTTTGAGTGGAGATTTGGAATGTACGTGAAAACTGAGTTGATTTGGTATATTGTTTGTCATTTTTGATTACCTGGAACTGGACTCTCGCCGGAGAAGACGACCGGAGTCTTCTCCGGCCACCACGCACCACCGCCCTGTGTCTCTACTCAGATGACCTGAAAAATGGAGAAGATGATGTGAGAGCCCTTAGATCTTGCCTTGACCTTTGACTGCAGCCAAGATCCAACGCATGTGATTTAAAGTTGATTTGGAATTTCTGATGGCAAAACGCTGTGTATCATTTAATTGCGTGGCATCACCAGCGCGCTTGGATCCCTTGACTTGTTGACTGATCCAAAGGCCTTGATTTATTTCAGCATTTAATTCATTTTTTATTTCATTTTGTTTTATTTTAATTGCATTGTTATTCCAAAAATCATATAAATTCCAATTTTGATCACAAAATTATTTTAAGAATATCCTCATGATCCTTATGAAATTTATGATTTTCTTGGATTAACAAAATACAATTTCATGCATTTTTCAATTTAATTTGATTTTTCTTATTTTGTTTAATCCTTTTAATTTTTCATAATTGACCATCTATTTTGTTGAATTTAGTTCTTCCAATTGGTGATGAGTTTGGCTTTGATTTTTTAATATGTGTTAAGGTAGGCATGTATGTTCCCTTAGAATTTTTGGTGGATTTTTAGAACAACATTAGGTTCTGTTTTAGGTATTGATATTAGGACCCTCCCAAACTTGTGGATTACCTTGACCTATCTCAATGTAGAAATTGTTTAGATAACTTAGAAGTTGATTTAGGCTTCAATATTTTTACACTAGGTTTTTCAAACATGTATGTTCCACTAGGAAATTAATTAGAATTTTACAAATTGGTTTTGTATTTTAGTTGTATTTTGAAAATTGCTTGTGTTTGTGTTATTCTCTCTTGAGTACCTTTGCTTGTTTGGGCTTGGTTGGTTACTTTGGAGCTTGCTTGGCTTGGAATTCTTTTTGGTGAAGCTTCTGGATTCATTGAAGATGCTTGGGATTGAGGATTGGAGCTTGGAGTTGAAGGCTTTTCCTCTTGTGGAGGTTCTTTTTAGGAGCTTAGGAAACTAGGGTTTTAGGAAATGCCTTAGACCTAGTTTTGATTCTTTCTTCAAACATAGAGTGCATTGTTTGCCTCTATTCTATCCAATGACACAAAGTCCTTCTTGGGAAGCTCCGTCTCTCCTTAGGAGGGATGAGTGGTATGCCCAAGTGAGTAGAACTTTGAGGATACCTTTCATTTGCAATGTTGAGTTCTTAGTGATTTCCTTTGGTTGTCATTAAGTTTTCTTAACATTATAACTTGATCTTGATGTTTAATCCTTCTCTTGGAGTGTGCTTGGTGAAGCTTGAAGATAGAAGCTTGTTTGAAGATGAGGCCTTGCTGTCAACTTTGCTGTCTATCCAATTTTGCTGTTTAGAGTTGCTGTTGCTGTTTGCTATAGGAGTTTGGTACTGCTGCTTGGGATGCCTCCTCTGTGTCTTTTGTTTTTTCTCTGTGGTGTCTGTTTGCTTATGTTGATTACCTCTAGGTTTGTGGTGGATTTTGTCTCCTCTTGCCTATTTTTTTTTCTCTTGCCTCTCTTATATTGCTGCATTGCATGCATTTTACTGTTTACTGTATTTGCTTGTTGTCTTTTGCTGTTTATCCCCTAGGATCTCTGATTTCCTCTGTGCAAGAGGAAATTATGACAGAAATTAGGTTTTGACCCATGCATGATAACATTAGGTTAGTTTCCCTTTCAACCATAGGCTTTTTAGAGCGTCTTTCTCTTCTCATCTCAAAACAATTCAAAAAAACACAGTAATAAGGATAACACGTGTTGTACGTTATGAGCCTTAAGCTATTTGAGGAAAGGTTGATGGAGGGTCACTCTTCAGTAATCTGGCTGCTTAGTATGGTACCCTTAGGGTGACATGCGACGTAGTCACTCTCAGATCACAAGTCTTTAGTACAGTACAAGTTGCAAACAGACTAAAAAACAGTTCTTTCGTAAAAAACTGAAAACAAATTTCAAATGTCATTTTTGTCCTCTTGGACCTTTAATCAGGAAAACCCTTTCTTAAGGAGATAAAAAAAACTGTCAGACAAACTTGTGTCTTCCGTAGCCCGAACTATGTTTGCTCTGATCTTTCATGCTGTATGAAAGTACGTAGGCATAGGATGTGATATCCTAGCGAGCAACCTTCCCCTCCTTTCCCGTAGGTGGGCGAACTACGTTGACTCTGATTTCTCGTTTCAGACGGGAATACGTAGGCATAAAGTGCGATACTTTGCCGAGTCATTTTATTTTCTTTTAACCCAGATCTGTAGAGTAGATAGAATAACACACCCTTAGATAGAAAACAAGCGTGGATCCCGTCGAGTACGATGGACGTGAGGGGTGCTAATACCTTCCCCTTGCATAACCGACTCCCGAATCCAGGATTTGGTTGTGATGACCATTCCTTTCCCTCTTTGCATTAGGTTTACTCTGAGTGTTTCCTTTCCCTCTTGTGGGATAAATAACGCACGGTGGCGACTCTTCTGTCATAGCCGGCGCCGATTTTCGCAGTAGCGACAAAGTGTTCATTCATTTTTAAAATGTTAAAACTTTGTGCATAAAATTCAAATCATTCATAAAAGTTTCATAATATTTTTAATCCCTTAAGGTTCATATATTATTGAATTGTACATTGAAAGAGAGGATCAATTGTCTATTGAAATTGATTCATGAACAACTTTATATATTCAAATTTGTTCAAGTTTTGTAATTGATCACCAAATGTGTGATGACTTAATTTATAAATAAAGTGTGTGTACTTTTTTAAAGTGTTTGCAAATAGAAAGTGTTTTATATTTTTTTTATTTGTGTTGGAAAAGGTTCTTTGATTCAGTGAGATTCAAAGTTCATTGTTGTTTTTGGAATTCAAGGAAACTGTGTGCTTCTTTGTTGTTGTTAGAAGATTGTAGGATAAATCTTGGTGTGAGACTTGTACAAAGATCTAAAAATAGTGAAAATATTTCATGGGATGTGAGGAGACTCTATATGTCCTTGGTTGATAAGAGGGGGGGGGGGTAATATAGTTCCTTATGCTCATTTATTTTACTGCACTTTATTTTTCTGTTTCTTATTCATTCATTTGTTCATAATTCTGGAATATTACAAGAAACTAGTAAAGTGCTTAAAATCTCTAAAAAAAATACCATTCAACCTAGTTCACCCCCTCTTAGGTTGTGCACTCAATACTTACATCTTTCAATTATTTTACGAAAAGATTGACAGGGATATGATGTCTTTGGATATGATTCAAGACAATAAAGACACCATTAGTGATGTGGAACAAGCCTCATATCTAATTAATTATCGATAGTGGAAACTCAACTCAGACTTGATTAACATTAAGTATTGAGTTTAATGATGAAAGTACACTATTAGAGTGATTAAAGTATTTGACAATAGATACATCCTAAGAAATAAAAGTACTTGGACCATAAGAATACATGTGATAGGATGAGATTTTTCTCTTAATAGACATATATCATATGTTTGCTATAATGCATAATTATAGGTGCATTTCTGATATAGCTTGCCTATATGAGAATGAAGTGGTTCCACTTCATAAAGTTTAAGTGTTTGACTATTAAATTCTCATGAAAATGATACGAGACACAAAGCTTTATTTAATGTGTCATATTGATAATTCGATCAATGATATCAAGATTTCATGTGTGAGTTATACACACTTGTTTTAATAAATAATTGATTCAAAGCTTGTCTATCAATCTATTCAGGGATGAGTAAAAACTTAACTTACTAAGTAATGATTTAAATTGTAAGATACCTTTATTTGAAACCATGAAATTTTATGAATAATAAATTTATATATATTTTGAAAATTGTGGAGGATTGTTGGAGAAATTTCCAAATATTTAATTGATAAATAATAATGATTAAATTAGTTTTATAAGTCTTTTCAATAATGAATGGTTATGTTGGTGTACTGGTTGTTACTTCACTACAAGAAAAGTTTTCTTCAACCACGTGATTTAGTGACGTGAAATTCACATGGCTAAAAAGGAGGGTTATGACATGAAAATCACGTCACTAAATATTTAAAATAATAAAATAATAAACGACAGGTTTTCATATATTTCACATTGCTAACCATGTGATTTAGTGACGTGAATTGTAAAATTTTCAAAAAAAATAGTTGTGACATGTATTTCACATCGCTAACCAAAATTCAGACATTTTAAAAAAAAATTGAGTGGGAAATGTTGACTGATTGAATTGATTTTTTGGCTAACAACTTTATCAGTTTGTTGCGTGATTTTCACGTCGCTAACATTTGTGGCGTAATTTTCACGTGGTAACTTTGTGCCATGATTTTCATGCGTCAATTTTGCTCTTCACCACATGTTATCAGTTTCTCAAAATCTCTTCTCACTTCTTATTTTCTCAACCTTTCCTCTTCTTCTTTCTCCGTCGAATTCCCTCCAACATTTTCTTTTTCTTCTTTCTCCCCTCCGCCATTTTTCTTACACCAAAAACCAGTCCGCCATCATTCATTCAAAAGGTAATATTTTTTAATTTCGTTAAGGTTAAAACTATAATTTTTTATTATTATTATTTGATTTTTATTTGATTTGTTGACAAAGACTCAAGAACTTGATCAAGACTCAACAAACTCTATTGATTGGTCTCTATTTTTATATAATTTCTTCACTATAAGGTATGTATTTTTATTTTATTTTCATATATAAAAATATATTTAGTTATGGGTTGTTTGATTTTTTTATGTATTGTTGTTATATTTATATAAATATGTTTAGTTATTTTTTTTATTTTTTTTAAATCCAAAAATTTCCATTTTTAATTCTCATTTAAAATCAAAATATTTTCGTTATAAAAACATAAATATACATATTATTTTCATTTTAATATCTTTGTTTATTAAAACTTTTATTATAAACACATAATATATATTAAAATAAATATATAATATATTTTTTTATAATATTAAATCTATGTAGACATTTGGCGTGATTTTCACATGGCAAGTTTGTGGCGTGAATTTCACGTGGCAGATTTCTGACACGTAGCAGACGAAACCTGCAATCTATGTTGAAGTATGTGGCATGATTTTCATGTGGTAAAGCGTTGTGACGTGAATGTCATGTGGCAAAGTTGTGGCGTAATTTTCACATGGCAAAAAAGTTGCCACAAGTGCTCCTATCGTGTGATTTTCCATGTCGTTAATCAATTGTTGTGACATGATTTTCACCTTTGTGGCGTGAAAATCACATGGCTAATTACTATTTTTTGTAGTGCTTATAATATAAACTCATTTTCATCCAATTTTCTTAAATTGGTGGATGCGAATCGAACATAAAGCTTAGTGTAAACACACATTTTAGAATTTATTTTGTGCAATTATCATCATGACATTTTCATCTTCTTCTTATTCATGTTTTGCAGCAGACCCCAACACAAGATCTAATACATGTCAATCTTATTAGGCAGGTGTATTAAGTGTTTTTTTTTCAAAAAGAATGTATTTTGAAAAATTAGGGGAAGTAGTGTTTTTTGATAACACGGAGAAAAATGTGTGGTAGAATTGAAATAAGCAAATAATTAACTATTAATCATAGTGGTGGACCAATTGTTACCACATCTCTAAAATTAAAGTGGGTGAAGTATATTTTTAAAAATATGCAATTCTTTCGAGGGAATTTCTTAATGCACCTTATATATTATTTAGGCACCACTTGAAAATACTAAAATGTCCTCAGATTCCAAAGATGCATCTCCAAACACACCTAATTCTAATTTAACGTTAAAATATTCTAGAGATACATCTTCAAATGTATTTTCAAATATTCTAGAGATACATCTTCAAATATATTTTCAATCAACATCAAGGACATTAGAGACATCATCCAACACTTAAACAAAGTCTAAATTTGTAAGTTGTTGATGTTTTTTATAAGTTTTTTGAGTTTTGTGTAAATGAGTATAAAATGATGATTTAGGTAAGAAATGAGTAGGAAATGTAAGAATGTTAGTTTATACATACTGTAAAATATGTTTGTTGAAAATCATGATCAAACCATTTTTTTAGGTTTGCACGTATGCATTGCCGTCATTGATGACTTGAAGAGTTGGAGAAAATTTCGGAGATGCATCTACGAAATTTTTTTAACATTTAGTTTCCTAGTAACTGGAGATGCATCTTTGGAAATTTTTAGTCTATTTTTTTTCTTGTTTGTAGTGTTGTTTGTACTAATTGTCGAGTTTAATTACAGGCATTATGGCTGATAGACACGATAGAATGAGGCACTAGAGGATTGCACAACATGCATTAGTGCAGCGGGAGAAGAGTCAGGTTTTGCAGGCTCCTATTCACTTTGGTTATACAGAGACATCTACTTATAGGGCTCATGTTTCTCCATCTTATTCTTCACATAGGATACGGGTTTCACCTACCAACGCATCACTCCTTCCACCCTTCCGCAGGCGCCAGGTTTTACCTATTCAAGCGTCAGAGGTACCCGAGTCACCAGTGATACCGGAGGCACCAGTGACACCTACGACGGATGATGCTGTTGAGCCAGTGCCACCTTTGGATGGTGATGTTGCTCAGGATGATGAGCCAGAGCCATCTCAAGCATTTGGAGGAGGCCCTGTAGAGTTGTCACTACTGCCTCTGTACCCAAATCATACTGCCAGACATATCTGGGACGGAGAGGTAACATTAATTGGAGTAATTATTTTTAATTTACGTTTATTACTTTATTACAAGTTTCTGACATTGATTTATTTTTCTGTAGGACCTTCATCCGCTAGAGATTATTAACCATAGGCGAAAGATTATTGGCTTGTCTCAGTCGAATGAGAAGTGGTTTCAGGCAGCTTTGTCCCTATCTGGGATGAAAGACTTATACATGACCGGTTATATTACGGTCAACCACTGAATGCTTAATGAATTCGTGGATAGATGGAACACCGAGACCTTATCATTTCATCTCCCGCTTGGTCAGATGTTTATCACACTCGACGAAGTGTCGTGTTTGCTACATCTTCTTATCAAGGGGAACTTCTAGATCATGGAAGGATTAACAAAGACGGGGCACTCGAGTTGATGGTATACTATTTGGGAATTGACATAGAGGATACGATAACGGAGATGGAGAGAATCAAAGGGGCTCATGCTAGGTTTGAATTCCTGAGAAAGGTTTATACAGATGAGCTTCATAAAGCATAGTAGACTAGAGGTGATGACGAGCAGGTAGGGCTCCATAGAGTGTATGTCATGAGAGCATACCTGCTATATTTAGTTGGCACTTCAATTTTTGTGGACAAGAGTGCCACTTATACAGATGTTGTTTACCTATGATGCTTTGAGTACTTTGAGCGGATCCATGAGTACATCTGGAGGGCGCTTGTTTGGTCTACTTGCACTTGAAGTTATCAAAGGGCTATAAGTGGACGATGAAGTAAGTCACTGGCAACATCACACTACTAACGATAATATTTATTGGTCTTTTAATGTTTCTATGTCATTTTTATTTCATCTTTGAAATGCCATTACTGATGATTCGTATGTTCGAATATTTTCCTGGCTTGGATCCTCCAGCACTTCTCGCACATCTCTAGCTAGGCGGGTCTACTGAATTACATTAAGGATATTCGCGTGTTTTTGCATTTTCCCCGCTCAGAAGGAACCTGACAATAGAGTCGCTCAAAGTGTATCTTGACTGCTTGGTTGTCGAGGACATGTACTTCAACAGCTATGTCAATCACCGTGAAATGTGGTCATTTGATGACATATGGATATACTCGGGATGCTTGACTTTTGAATCACGTCTCACTGCTCCTCATCTGCCCGAGCGCGTGATGCGGCACTTCGGCTACACTCGGACTATTTCCAGACACCCTATTGTTTCTCCTCCTTTTTCTCTGACACGTATAGAGATAGATGTAGAGTTTGATGATTATGAGAGTCATCTGGTACCGGAGGAAACACATAGTACCTTAGCTAAGAGCGACTAGAGTTATGTCGACGACTACATTAGGTGATGTTTTAGTGTGTCACATCCATATATGGTGCAAGCTGCTCCAAAAGATCCGTTGAGGCCAGCTCATCAGGAGATACTAGAGGAGGAGCAGGTACAGTTAGATCATGTTGAGAATGTTTTGCCTAGATGTTGTCGCGTAGTGGAGATTGCGTAAGTAGACATTGACAGAGGTGTCTACCTTGATGGATCTGATGTGAGGCAGATTCTAGATGTCATCATGACGGAGGCACGAGAGACATTGTTGTACCGGAGACAGCGCCGGAGGATTGGAGGTATTTAAGGCCAAGGAGGCAGAGGAGATGTAGTTTAACATATGCAGTAGTGCAATAGTATATAGTAGTAGTACTTTGGATTTATTATAGATTGTATTTTATTTTCACTTCAGGCTACTTTATCATGTATTTCGACTTTATATATATATATATATATATATATATATATATATATATATATATATATATATATATATATATATATATATATATATATATATATATATATATATATATATATATATATATATATATATATATATATATATATATATATATATATATATATATATATATATATATATATATATATATATATATATATATATATATATATATATATATATATATATATATATATATATATATATATATATATATATATATATATATATATATATATATATATATATATATATATATATATATATATATATATATATATATATATATATATATATATATATATATATATATATATATATATATATATATATATATATATATATATATATATATATATATATATATATATATATATATATATATATATATATATATATATATATATATATATATATATATATATATATATATATATATATATATATATATATATATATATATATATATATATATATATATATATATATATATATATATATATATATATATATATATATATATATATATATATATATATATATATATATATATATATATATATATATATATATATATATATATATAAAATTTTTGGATCATCTGGATTTTTATGTTATTTTTTACATATCGATTTTTTGGTTTAAATCTCGTCACATAATATGATACATTACATTTATAAATCTTTATTTGAATAAACATAACATATGTTTTGATAGGTTACAGAGATACATCTTCGTAATATAAACGGAGATGCATCTTCAGAAATAAACATGTAAAATGTCTTTCTAAGTGGATGCATGGTGTATGTTTTAAATGATTATGGAGATGCATCTCCAGATAAGTTAACGTTTTGATTTAAGACAGAGTACGTTCAGAGATGTATCCCCAAAATCTGAAGATCAATTTTGATTTTTCAACTAGTGTTTTTTCACCATATAGGGTGTGGTGTCATAAGAAATTCTCTTCTTTCGATTACAAATTAAATACCAATTACAAATACGGTACAGTGTTTCAAATTTCAGTAGTGTAATTCAATTTATAAACCCAGGGCCAAGAACCAATATATGAATCATACTTAACATTAAAAAGAAAATGGCAGGCTAGCTAAAAACATCCTATGATAGGAGTTACTACTATAAAAGAAGGAGAAAAAACATCACAAAAATCATGGAGAAAGATCATCCACAGTGGCAAGGCTAGGTTTCCATTTCAAGTCCCTATATAATCTTGGAAATGGTGCCACAAAAGGTTTCTTCCCTTTTACTATTCCTTTTCTTCTCGAATATCTTATTGACTTATCCTTTGAAACATAAAACTCATTTGCAGTAAAACAAGATTCATCTCCATCTTCTCCACCTTGAAACACATTCACCTTTGCATTCACTTTCTCTTCACCAACCCAATTTGTCTCCTTAACCTGATCACGCTTTTCATGGATTCTGCATTCATTAGGAGGTAGTATATTTACTGCATTTGGTGTACTGAGTTTGATATTCTCTTTGGTTTTATCTTGGTGATGATGTTTACGCTTAGCCTTGTTCTTTCTTCTTGGATTTTCATTACTGTGCTCCACTAGGCCTAAGGAATGAACAACACGCTTCAGCATAGTCTCCAATGTTTCATCCTCGTCTTTAGCAAACAATGGTGGTAAGAAATTATCACATGAGCTAATGAGTTTGATTCTACTGATTTAATATAGAGCGAGATCATTTTTGCTTCATAGAGCCAGCTGTATGTATGTGTCTTGAGATTTTCACCACCGTATAAGACAATAAAGAAAGTTTCTGTTTTGCTGAAGTATTTGGAGTGAGAACAAAAGTTTTTATTGACAAGAAAGCATCCAATCTTCCTCAAACTTAACGCCATGGCTTGGTGTTGTGTCAACTTTATGGTACATTCTTTTGTTTATTAATTTAAGGTTGTTTTACACATGTAAATGAAGACAAAATGAACATGACATTATAGTGTGGTAGACAGAATTGTATAGTGAAATGTGTGAATTTCAGCTGGAAAATGATAGAATAAGCACCTGAAAAAACACTTACTGCACTGGTAGGGCTGGAAATGAGTCGAGTCGAGTCGAACTCACCTCAGCTCGGCTCGACTCGTTAAGAATTGTTCAAATTCGAGTTCGAGTTCGAGTTTGACACGAACTTTTTTTTAAGCTCAAACTCGACTCGTTATAAGTTCACGAACAGTTTGGTTCGACTCGTTAGGTTCATCTCATTAGGTTCAGCTCACATGGTTCACGAACTTAAAAACTATTTTTTTAAATATATATATTTTTTAGTATATTTGACATTTTAAATAAATATATATATTTTAAACAAAATATTAAAATAAAATAAAAGTTATCATATTGAAATTTAACTTTATCTTCGAAATCTACTAATTCAAAACCTACACAACTTTCAAGAGATACATTTGAGAGTCTAATTCAAAAACTACTAAATTGAAGTTTAAATTTGTCTAAGATTTGAAGTAAATATTTAAACCTAATCTTAAAGACAGTATAATTCTTTTCATATGTAATCGAGTTGACTCATGAACCTAACGAGTCGAACTATGTATAGTTCAAGTTCAGCTCATTTAGTTAACGAACTTAATTTTTCGCTCATACTCAACTCATTTGGTTCATGAACCTAGTTCAACGATTTAATTGTCGGGTCGAATTCCGAACTATCTTCGAGTTGGTTTGGTTCATTGTCAGCCCTATGCACTGGTAATTTTTATTATGATAAAAGGGTTTTCAGATAAACATTTGAAGATTTAATTTGGCTATTCCAATAGAGTATGCTCAAAAACAGTTCTTAAAAAATATTGGGTACAATTATAAAGTGTTAAAATAATAATAGACCGAATTTGTGTCAACAATAGTCAATAATTTGCAAAGTAATGATCATTTTCTCTTCGGTTAGTCAGTACGTGTTCTGAACTGGGTCAGAGACTAGCTTATCTTCGGGCACAGTCCAACTCAACTCTTCGTCGGGAGGTTTTAACAAGGGTCCAATCCATCATCCCGCACGGAGAACACTCCTCACGCGTCTTTCCCACACTCTTCGCGGGCTCCCCACTAGGGGACACGTCATCAGTCAACTACCTACGACTTTGGGGTGTCAGTTTCGCTCCAAGAACAGGTCCTCCACCTCCCGAAGTTCGTGGGACAGTTGACCTAGGACGAAGACCACGTGCTGGTTTTCTCTACGTCGCGTAGATCTTGGCAGTTATCCATGTTGGGCCTAAAGATCCAACCTAATGCGGATAACCATTGGCCCAGTGCTAGGGGCTCATTATAAATACTCTCCTCCAGATGAGGGTCAGGTATTCTTAAACTCACTAGCTTTTTGTACTTGCTCACTCTCTCTCTCTTTTCTCACTTTGCCATCGGAGTGTCATGCAGATACACCCCCCTCCTCTTCTCCACCACCGGCGATTTAGAGCTCACGACGTGTTGTTGGCTGCCGATCCCCTTTCTGATCCGGTAAGATGGGTGGTGCCGTCTGTGGGAACCTCTTACTTCCCAGTCTTTTCTTCCTCCGAAAGGACCCAAAAAAATCTTCAACTTTTCTCGATCATGGTCAGCCAACACACTGACGACAACGTCCACGAAGCTTCCTTCACCACCTTCGCTGATGGCGACGACCACAACAACAACAACGTGGCACCCACTGTTGAAGAAGGTGACCCCAGGGATGGGCACATCGCCTCTCCCTCCCCCGACGATGTGGCCTGCAACACCGGCCAAAGTTTCGAGAGTCCAGCGGTTTTCCAGCCAATTTATGTGTCGCCCAACGCCGATCCTACCACAGTGGCATTGTTCCCGACCATCAATCAGACGAACCTGGTGATTTTCCAGCAGAGCGAGCGCATTGGGATGTTGGAGAAGCAACAATCGCTCTCTCCCCCGCAGAGGCATAGGCGCCCAGTTTCTCGCAGCACGTCCCCGCGACGACGAGAAACGCGTCCCCTCTCTCCCCTGCGGAGACATCAACAGGACAAATCTCGAAGCCCCTCACCGCGACAGCCCGATCGTAGGCCGCGGCTGGAGAGACCACACACCGCAATCACACAGAAGTGGGATCGCTCTCCTCCTCGCAAGGAATGCTGCTCCCCGACTCCCAAAAGGAACAAAGTCGGCGGGCAGCAGGAGAAACTAAAGGGTCGGCCAAGGAATTTGTCGCGCCGCAGCAGAAGTCTCTGTTACGACCGTTCCCCGTCGCGCACACTAGTCTGGAGCGACGAAGACGACCATGCGGTCTACTGTCCCAGGAAATCATGGAGACCCCCATCCTCATCGGGATGGAGAAGCCACCAAGACTAGCGACCTACGATGGCACCACTGGCCCCAACGACCACATCGAGAACATCGACGCGGTGCTCGATTACTGTAACGTCTGGGGCGCCATTAAGTGCCGACTCTTCCACACCACTCTAAGGAAATGAGCCATGGAGTGGTATAAAATCCTTGAGCCCGAATCTATCACCTTCTGGAAGGACCTGAAGACACAGTTTGCCAGGCACTTCACCGCCTCCCGTCGACATCCGAAATTCGAGGTTTCGCTCGAAGCCATTATTCAAGGGGAACACGAATCTCTTCGCGACTATATAGAGAGATTCAATCGAGAAGCTGTTCAGGTCCCCACGACCGACCGGATGAAAAGATATTTGCTCGAGCGAAGGTTGCGTCCCCGCAGCGACTTCGCCAAATCAGTGGGTATTGAGACGCCTCACTCGCTGGACGCCCTTCTCCTCAAAGACCAGGAGTACATACAGTACAAGGAGAGAGAGGCCGCTAACAAGACCCGCGACACGCAGAACCAGTAGGTTTTCAAAGTCACGGCGTGCAATGACTATGTGGCTCCCCAACGAGGCGCAGAGAAAAGAAGAGACGATAGGCCCCGCGACTCCCGAGAACATAGGGGGCCGACAGACTGTTTCATCGAGTACACGCTACTCACTGCTCCCCGCAAGCGCACTCTGGCCGAGTTCATCAACTCGGAATTCCAAAGAGGTGGGGACGGTTTTCCCAAACCGATATCCCTCAAGTCCAACATCGACAAGTCCAAGTATTTTCGGTTCCATAGGAACCACGGACACGTCACAGAAGAATGCATCCACCTCAAGGATGCGATCAAGATCCTGATCAAAGAAGAGCATTTGAAGTAGAACACCAGAAGAAATGAATCCCCTTAACAAGAAGCCCGCGAGGCGAATAAGGTCGAGGAGGTGACGCCACCCTCCCACAACGCTGGGCTGTAAGTCGCCATGTGCGTCTCCTAACCGGAGGACTTCTGTCTCCCCTACAAGGCCGACACACCTTTGTCTGCTTGTAGCACATGGGAGGATTTTCCCTCTGCTATGGTCATATCCGGTGGAGGGTTCAACAAGCTCTTTGTGGGGTCAGTAAAGAGGATGTTTGACAAGCTAATCGACGTCAGCTCAAAGCATAACGCCACCCTCGATAGGTTCGAACAAAAATCGAAGCCCATCACCTTCTACCTTGAGGAGCTGTCGGGTGGCGCCCCCAATTCTAGCATCTATCTACTGATCAAAGCCCAGATGGTGAACTTCGACGTCCTCCGCATCCTGGTCGACCAAGGGAGCTCTGTCAATATTATGTATGCTCACTTGTTCACAACCCTCCAGCTCGACGAGAGGCGTCTGACCCCGTACTGGGCTCCGACTTGCAGGGCTTCAATGGCACCACCACTAGGCCATGGGGCTATGTTGAGCTTCTCATCACTTTCGGGTTCGAGGAGACGGCCAGGCAAGTCAAAGTCTGCTTCCTGGTGATAGAGTGCCCCTCTCTATACCAGTGCATCCTAGGAAGACCAATCCTGGACGAGCTAACCGCAGTACCATCCACAGTCCACCTGAAGATGAAATACTACACAGCCAGGGGTCGCGTCGTCACCCTCCAATGGGACATTGAGGTTTCAAGGAGGTGTTTTGGAGCAACCACCAAGGGGCTGAACTCAATCAACATAACACCCAAAAATGCCAGCAAACTAGCTCAGGAAGAGGAGCAAAAGTCTTTGCCTTACGTCAACTCAATCGACCTCAACAGCCGTTTCCCCAGCAAGCAAGAGCAGAACAAAGCAGCGACAGACGCCTCCCCATCATCAGAGAGCAACGGACATCCTCTCCACCCAGTGTACTCCACTCCAGATGGTGACTTCGAGCTCATTGCCCTTAGCAACAACCCAAACAGAAGTGTGAAGATTGGCACAGGACTCCCCGACCTAGTGAGGAAGCTGCTGAAAGCCTGTCTCAGGGAGAATGCTGACTTGTTTACATGGAGCGCTGCGGAGATTCCCGGGCTCGACCTCGATGTGGCCTGCCATCAGCTGACCATAGATTCGGTCGCTAGGACCGTAGTGCAACGCAGGAAAATACAGTCTCCCGAGAAAGCGGAGGCTGTTGAGTTAGCTGTAAAAGACCTTCTAGAGGCAAATTTTATTTTGGAAGTCCAATACACAACCTGGTTGTCCAATGTTGTACTTGTCAAAAAATCTAATGGAAAATAGAGGATGTGTGTTGACTATGCTGATCTCAATAAGGTATGCCCCAAAGATGCATATCACTTGCCTAATATCGACAAACTAGTCAAAAATTCTGCAGGTTTTAAGTTATTATGGTCATGGATGCATACTCGGGGTACAACCAAATCCCCATGGCGAAATTAGACAAGCAATGCACGACCTTCATGACCGAGTCGGGTAACTATTACTACAACGTAATGACCTTCGGCCTGAAGAATGTTGATGCTACTTGCCAACAGATGATGAACAAAGTCTTTCAAAGTGAGATCGGGGACATGCTCGAGGTCTACATGGACGACATGATTGTGAAGTCACGAGAAGAGACCGACCATACTATCCATCTCAAAAGAGTCTTCGACGCAGTGAGGAGATGCAGGATGAGGTTCAATTCGAAGAAGTGCACCTTCGGTGTTCGATCAGGAAAATTCCTCGGCTTCTACTTGATAGAGCGAGGAATCGACACGAACCCCGACAAGTGAAGAGCTTTCTCCAAGTTCCCGAAGCCCAGCTCAAAGAAATCAATTAAATCCCTGAATGGGATGCTCACTTTGCTGTCCTGCTTCGTGGCTAAGTCTGCCCAACACACCCTTTCATTTTTCAAACTTCTACGCAAGGAAGCCTCATTTGAGTGGACAGAGGAGTGCGAACAAGCCCTCCTCCATCTCAAACAAGTCGCTTCGCAACCCTCAGTCCTCTCGCGACCAAAAAACTGGGAGACTATATTTGTACCTCGTCGTCGTAATCAAGGCCGTCAGCGCGACTCTCATTCGCAAGACCCTCGAGGGACAGAAACCAATCTATTTCACTATCAAATCCTTACACGGCCCCGAGCTCAAGTACCAGCAAATCGAGAAGGTCGCTCTAGCCCTCATCAACGCGGCCAGAAGGTTGCGGCACTACTTCCTAGCACACACGATCGTGGTTAGGACTGACTAGCCCGTAAGACAACTACTAGGTTGTCTCGACATGGCATGCAGGATGCTCAAATGGTCACTCGAGCTCTCCGAGTTTGACATCCAATACAAGATCAAGAAGGCCCTCAAAGCTCAAGTGTTAGCCGACTTCATCGCGGAAATGAACGTCCCTATCTCCCGACCGACGGGGCTCACAAGTGGACCATCCACGTCGACGTGGCATCCAGCTCGTCAGAGAGAGGAGCAGGTATCATTCTTGAGAATGAGGAAGGCATCTTGATTGAGGTGTCCCTCACTTTATCCTTCCCGGCGTCGAACAACCAAGCCGAATATGAGGCCTTCCTCGCGGGATGCACCTAGCCCAGGACCTCAGTGGGAATGAGGTAAAGATATTTACTGATTCCCAATTGGTCGCCTCTCGGGTACGGGGAGAGTACCAGGTCAAAAAAGACAACCTCGTCGAGTACCTAACCCTGGTGAAGGAGAAGATGAAGTTGTTCGACTCCATGGAAGTAAAGCATGTCCCCCGCGAGCATAACACCTGGGCAGACATCTTGTTGAAGCTCACAAGCACGAAGAAGAAGGTCGAAAACAAAAATTTCATCCAGGAGGTACTATCTCGACCAAGCATCAAAAAATTTTCCACAACCATCGACGTGAATGCGATCAGCGGTAGCAACTGCTGGATGACCCTGATTTACACATACCTCAGCATAGGGGAACTGCCCAACGACTCCAATGAGGCTAGCGTGGTCAGACATCGAGCTTGCTCTTACGTTTTGATCGAGGACAAGTTGTATAGGCAGGGATTCTTCATCCCTCTCCTCAAGTGTGTCAAAGAATCCAAGGTCCCTCATATACTTCAAGAGATCCACGAAGGGATCAACGCCTAACACCTCAGGGGATGATCCCTCGCTCGGAAGGCTCTACGAGCAGGATATTATTGGCCCACCATGCAGTAAGAGCAAAAGAGCATGTCCAGACGTGCGAAAAGTGCCAACGACACGAAGACATGCACCTGGCCCCGCCCAACGAGCTCAAAACGCTCTCGTCCCCATGGTTTTTCGCCTGGTGGGGAATGGATATTCTTGGGCCCTTCACCACGGGATCGTACTAGAACAAATATTTGATAGTCAACGTCGACTACTTTACAAAGTGGATAGAGGCTGAAGCCCACGCCAAAATCATCGGGCATAACATACTCTGTTTCTACAAGAGAAACATACTTGCCTGGTTCGGAGTCCTGCAGGCTCTCGTCACCGACAACGGGACACAGTTTATCGATGAGAACTTCCAAGACTTCGTCGCCAAGCTAGGCACCAAACAACACTTCACATCTGTCGAGCACCCATAAACCAACGGGCAGGCTAAGGGCGCGAACACAATGATCTTACGAGGCCTCAAACGAAGATTGGGTGAGGCCAAAAAGAGGTAGGTCGAAGAGCTACACAACTTCGTTTGAGGCCAAAAAGAGGTAGGTCGAAGAGCTACACAGCGTACTGTGGGCCTATAGGACGACACCACACTCGACCACCGGGGAGACTCCCTTCCGACTAACTTACGAAACCGAGGAAGTTATCCCCGTGAAAATTAAAGAGCCTTCCAGGCGGACAGAGTCTCCCCTTGACAAGGAGATGAACGACAAGGTATTAAGGGAGGAACTCGATCTGGTCGAAGAAATTCGGTCGGGGGCAGCCTTTCGCGAAGCCTCGTTAAAGCAAAAAAAATTACCCTGCGACATGACGCCAAAATCATAAGACGCAAATTCCAAATCGACAGCCTTGTCCTGCGAAGAAATCAAAAATATTTGCGTGAGGGAAAACTTGCCGTGAACTGGGAAGATCCCTATCGTGTTCGAGAAAAATTAGACAACGGGACCTATACCTTGAAAACCTTTACGAGGATGAACTTGTTCGACCATGGAACGCTGAAAAGCTCAAACAATATTACAGTTGGACATTGCAGTCGGCATACTTGGTTCGACCACAACGAAGCATGTCCCGACTATAGGAGCGTGTTAAAGTACAAGCACGGCTTCTCAACTTGAAACGAATGACTAAGACCCTACTCTTGTGTATGCGGGCAGACTCTTGACCCAACGGGGACACCTCGACCGAGCTCCGTCGTTGTCGTACCAGTAAGGCAGAACACCCAACTTGCAATGGGAAGTTCACACCGCGAAGCAAAGACCTCGACCGAGATCTTAGCTCCATTGTAGATCGGAAGCCAGCTCCGATCACCCAACTAGTTCCCTACACAGTCGGTGACAAATTATGTCGAGCAAAGGCCCCAAACACTTAGTCAAAATAAGCTAACATGTCTCGCATACATACCAACGAGGAAAATAAGTACTCAACATACAAGAACATACACACATAGCGAAAGAAAACATTCATATTAAAATCTCAAGTTAAATATTCTATTACAAAAACGGACAAAGCCCATTGTTCAAAAAACTACATGCCATGGCGCGCAGGCCAGGAAAAATCAAAGTATAAATGGGGACGCAGGCCAAACAACTAAACAAAGGAAAAACTAAACATCCACCTCCTCTCCAGGCTGGGTCTCTCCTTCAACTTGATCACCACTTTCACCGCCCACGGCTAGAGCGACCACCCGGTCGTCGATCACCTGATGAAAAGGGTCAATTCCCTCGTTGACGAGTTGAACCTCAGGATTAATGACTTGAAGCTGCTCCACTGCAATATTAAAACCCAGCTTGAAGGTGCCCAGGCAGTCCTGTTCAAGCAGGCACCCCAAGTTGCCAAGGCCTTCTCCTCGGCGGTTTCGTCCTCGACGGGCCTGGCAGCGGCCTCCAACTCAGCAACCCTCGATTGAAGTTGGTCCCTCTCCTCGATGGCTTTGTTCATCTTCGACTGTATCCCATCCATCTCACGTTAAAGGCCGACCTATATCTCATACTTCGCCTTGTAGTCAAGGAAGTCATTCTCCACCTGGGTCTTCTCCGCCTCGAGAGTCACGAGTTCCGCCCGCAACTTTTTCAACTCGGTAGAGGGGCAAGTCCCGTCGTTGAGGACCATGGTCGTCTCAAAAATCCTCATCATGGCAGTCATGTCTTTGGACAAAGCTTTCCTCCGGGTCACCTTGTCGACTCCCATGATTTCTTTAAATTTTACCGCGGGCATGATTAGAGAGTTGTCCCCGACGAAGAGGCCCTGATGAAGGTGGCAGTGAGGCAGCATGAACCTTTCCCCAACAACGCCCTCCATGAGGTCGACAGACCCGGACTCATCAGCGAGTTGCCTCTTGGGCGGATTCTCTTTGGAAGACGGGGCCTAGCTGCATTAGGGCGAGGAGGAGGAACCCCTGGAATGTTGGTCGGGCTTGACCATCTGCTAGACTTGGGAGACTCGGCCTTTAGTGACCTTCTTGGTGCCTTTGTTCGCCGCGAGCTTCACCATGTGTTCTTGGAAACTTGACATCTGACCTACAAGAAAAGAATAAGTTAATATAAAAGAAAAATAAGCAGACACACAAGTTAGAAATGAACTCGCTACCTAAGAGCCTCAAAGCCTCTCCATTAGAACCACATTCGAGGAGCACCTTAGTATTAATCAACCGGGCCTCGAAATAAATTTTCCTGTTCGCGTCGTGGATGAAACTCCCATCTTTGTTCACTAACTTGGCAGGAGTGAAATTATCGACGAAAGTCATTATGTTGTCATAATCAAGCATGTTCTCTTCGTCCAGCTCGTGGGGCTTCATGAGGTAGCTCTTTGTCCCTCTTTTAAAGTGGATCCTCTGCCACTCAAGAGAGAACTTTGCTTCCAAGGTCTTCTCCCTCTGCCCGTCCACGAGCTTCACCACACGCTTAAACAAGGAACCGACGATTGTGTGTATTACAGGCTTCAGAGGAAATACCTGTCTTTGAAAGACCTGATAGAGTCCAGATACGCACTGAACAGCTTTCTCGATTGCTTCAAGGATACCCAATTGTGTCGTCCATGATGAGTCTACTGCTGGAGATGGAAGAGGTGAAAGAACAGCGGGAGTGTAGCGCCGACGCGAAGATGTTGGCACACGAGCTCGAACACGATCGGATTAGGGTGAAGCTGTGAGGGCGCTAACTTCAACCATTGAAATACCTCCGCTTGGAAATCGCTGAAGGGTAGACGGAGCCCCGCTTCCCAGAAGGCGAACTCATACATCGGGAAGCGCTTCCCCAGGTACGACGGGCATATCCGGTTCGTCTCTTTTGGCTTATAAACCACTCAGTTCGTGGATGTTCCTTCCCCCCGGTCCTCGACAGTAACGAAAGCGTCTAAATCGTCAAAGACGGAACGTGAAGTAACGGCCAGGGGTTCCAGTCCGACCCAGTCGAGCGGGGATTCACTGCACGGGTCGGACAGATTTTCCTCGACATCTACACCAACATCTTCTACGTCGATGGCGTCTACGTCGACCATGACGACATCCTCGGGATTTGCTGTCATTTAACCTGAAAAGCATAAAGAAACAGTGAATTCGACATCAAGATCAAATTCACCATTCCACCGCAAATCATGTGAAAGGGTGAAAGAAAAGCGCGAGGACACGCCATCAACCAAAGCCCTTGCCGACAAGAGTGTAGTCAAGAGGAGCTTCTCCCCGGCATAAGGCTCAAAACTTGCTGCACGGAGTGGGTCCCTTCGACAGAAAAAATTCATACCAAGCCCGTCAAAGGAAGTAGACCTCCTCGACGCGAGAGCTTTTTCCAACCCTGCGGGGAGGAAATCCCCCCGACAGTAACCCGACGAGAACATAAAAACCTCATGAGGTCCTCAAGACCTTCATCGAAAACTTCGTGAAATTTCTCAGGATCTTCATGAGTCTCGCGGTATTTTCATTGGAATCTTCATGATCCCATCGGGAACTTCATGAATCCATCGGAAACTTCATGAAGTTTCCCAGATTTTTCACGAGTCCCCGGTATCTTCACGGAATCTTCATGATTCCACCAAGAACTTCATAAACCCACCAGAAACTTCATCAGAGACTCAAGAAGCTCGTCGGAAAGTTCATAACAACACCGGAAAGCACGTAACTACTACGCTAGCCAAGAAAAGACAGAAAACTTACTTGTAGGAAGAAGATTCTGGAGATTGCGACGGTGGAGAAAAGGGGCTGACGGCGGCGTACGAACAGTAGGAGAGCAAAGAAACCCTAAGAGACTTGAGGAATTCTTGTGTGCTTAAATGTTGTGAGCATGCAAATGAATCAGTCTCCCCCCCTATTTATATCCTCTAGTGCAGGAAGCGAAGCGTTGCCTAGGCACCCCAAGCACCCCCTACTCGTAGTCGTCATAGGCATTTATTACTTCTGACACGTGGCTCAAGATAACACAATGCGTGTCCCTTCAAGCTCCCTCGTACGGCTCAAGGAAATGACGTGTCCACTCCTTTCACTTCCGCCACATCGTCAACACGTCGAGCACGACGCTCGACTCTCGCATTGTCGCGTACGTTTCCTCGGGGAGACTGAGAAACAAGGCATGAATATGTGAAACGTGCAAGTCTCCACGCGAGTACTTGTCCGCTGGATAAACGCCTGATTGGACCTTGTCGTCGATCACAGGCAAACCCTCGCTGTCGAGCACGACTAGTAACTTCTGCGTTTAGTCGCGCATAGCCTGCAAACTCATCATCTCGAGCACGAGCGATGCTCCCCCGAGCAAGCTCCCTGTGCCTCTCTTCGACATGAGAGTCGACTCTTAAGTCATTACTCATGCTAAGGAGCAAGACTTGGGGAGCTTCTATTCTGGACTGGGTCAGAGGCTAACCCATCGTCGAGCACGGCCCAACCCAGCTCCTCGTCGGGAAGGGTCCAATCCATCATCCCGTACAGCAAACACTCCTCACGCATCTCCCCCGCGCTCTCCACGTGCTCCCCACGCGGGGACACATCATCAGCCAACTACCCACGACTTTTGAGCATCGATTTCACCCTCAAAAACAGGTCTTCCACCTCCCGAAGTCTGCAAGGCAGTTGACCCAAGACAAAGACCACGTGCTAGTTTTCCCTACGCCACGTAGATCCTGACAGTTATCCATGTTGGGCCCAAAGATCCAACCCAATGCAGATAACCGTTAGCCCAGCATTGGGGGTTCATTATAAATACCCTCCTCTAAAGAAAGGTTAGTTATTCTAAAATTCACTAGCTTTTTGTACTTGCTCACTCTCTCTTTTTTCCCACTTTAACATCAGTGTCTTGCAAGTACACCTCCCTCCTTTTCTCCACCACCGTGATTTAGAGCTCACGACGTGGTGCTGACTGCTGATCTCCTTTCTAATCTAGTAAGGTCAGTAGAGCAATGGCATGCTTTTATGTTCAAAATTCTAGTGCTTGCAAACTATATGTATGAACGTTCCATGAGAAACAATGGATCCTAAATCATAATTTGTGAGGTTATGGTAGATTGGAAGTTACAATCTAGGTAAACAATTTTCTAGAACTCATTCGCAGGATAAAAACAATACATAAAAGAATAAAAATTGAAAGTTGTCTTTCTGTATTTCTATAACTCATAATACAGAACAAATATAAAAACTGTTGCACTGGTAAAGTAATAAACACGTTCCATTCATCATGTAATAGCTCTTCCTTGACATTAAAAGTTCTAAATCCATGGAAAAAAAATATCAATGAGTTCTGAAAACTCATTGTTTAGACTTCAGCTTGACAATGAGGAG
Organism: Lathyrus sativus; assembly: GCA_963859935.3. Lineage (NCBI taxonomy): Eukaryota > Viridiplantae > Streptophyta > Magnoliopsida > Fabales > Fabaceae > Lathyrus > Lathyrus sativus. Next base: position 124,689,881 of record OZ012736.1, on the reverse strand, counting down.
TCTCAATCATGGGCAAGTGGTATTTCTTTCAATTCAATATAGTTTGAGCATGAAACACTACATTTACACCTAACATTAGAAAACAGTCTATATTGGTCACTCTACTAGAATGACAAGTATTAGAGTTTTGACTATGAATACCCCCTACAATTGATCAAACATATATTTTCTTACAGTTACAGGTAAAAGTTGCCACAAGCACAAAAATTGTGAGGCCGGATGAACATTTACTTGAATGAAAAAAAAATTCCCTTGTCAAAACCTTATTTTGTCAATAAAACAAACAAATCCACAAGTTTTGTGCTTTTGCATCTTGCCTGAGATGAGAACTTGTTGGTGTGATATCCTCCCTGTGTATTTTGAACCAAAACTCATGCAGCTTCCATCTTTGCTGTACTTTTATCAAATTTTTCGTATAAATAATATGAATACATGGGTCAGCAATAAAAAAATTGTGTGACCCGCTTGAATATCTGCTATGGAAACAAAGATCACTCCATGGAATCAGCCTGTTTTCTAGTTAACCGAGCATATAAACCATCTTTCAAGAGAAGTTCCCTGTGACTTCCATTCTGAGAGGCAGATGTTGGTCACAAACATGTTTCAGATTAAGGCAAAAAAAGGGATAATAGAAAAGTAAAATAAAATAAAAAATTTGTTTTTCATAGACACATTAAGTCCAAATAGTTCCATAAATGCTTGCAAATCTAAAGATGCTCTCGGGCCTGTTTAAAACGGATCATTTACTGGCATAAGCACTTGTGAGACTATTTAGAAGGGCTTATGGAAACGTGTGACAGGCCTGTTCTTAAGAGTCTCACATCGAGAAATATGACCTGAATAATTGCTATAGGTGGCAACACTCATCACCTTATAAGCCAGTTTTGTAAGGTTGATTTAGACTCGACCACAATTCTAAGATGGTATAAGAACCTGTCCAAGATCCATTTGGTCACCTGCTATCCACACACAATTGTTTATAAGTGGGGGCACTCCTCACCTTACAAGCTGGCTTTGTAAGGTTGAGTTACGCTCAACCACAATTCTAAGACTATTTTCAGTTATTTCCATAAGTTCCCGGGATAACTTACGAAAACAGCTTATAGTGCTTACTCAAACTACTTATCCAAACCGGACCGATGAGGGCAACTTCCCTTGTGAAATATGACTGCTCAAACTAAGTTGTCTATTCATAACCCCAAGATAAAGATACAGCAATAGTGATTGTGCTTATGGTCCTATCCATCATGACCCAGCAGAAAAGTTTGAGGAGTCAAATTTTAATTTAAAATAACAGAGAGAAGTTAAACATTGGGCTCAAGCTATGTAGCACCGACACCTCTGAAAAAATGTGGGTCTGTGTCCGTGTCAGACATCTGCGCCGACACTGGTGATTGTGTTTAATTTATTCATTTTTTCAAATTATTACACCGTGTCAGTGTCGGATCATGTTCGGGGTGTCCGTGCTTCATAGGGCTCAAGTTTCTAGGTAGCTTTACATTGAATAAAAAAGGTGATGAAAATATCAAAAGGATAATAAGGTTTAAAAAGGAATATATGTAAGAATAATTAGGGCATTGAAAAGAAATCAACAAATCACCAACCTCAACAATTTGACCCCTATCCATAACCACAATCCTGTCGGCAGCTTGTATGGTAGAAAGCCTGTAAAAGCAGATCATACATTTCAAAACTAATACTGCAATATCAGTACCACTTAATGGGCATTGAAACAAAGTATCACCTGTGTGCAATGACTATGACACTTCTCCTTGATGCAGAATCACTTCTAACAGATCGAAGAACACCCTACATGTAATGGAGAAACTAAAGCATCAATATCTTCTTTTATTATTTATCACACTTCACATTTATTGTTTCTAGTTGGTATCTGTCTTTTAGTAATTTTCATTTTCTATAATCTTTCATACCTTCACATTGTGTTCACTTTCAGCATCCAATGCACTAGTGGCTTCATCAAGGATCAATATTTTTGGGTCCCTAAGAATGGCCCTAGCAATAGCAATTCGCTGTTTTTGTCCACCACTTAAAAGATCATCATCAACAAGTGTTTCATAACCATTAGGAAGTGCTGAGATAAAGTCGTGAGCATAGGCCTGCTTCGCAGCCCACTCAATATCCTCCTGCTTTACATCTCGAGTACATCCATATCTGATGTTCGAGCTAATATCCATCCGGAATAGCTTTGGTTCCTGTACAAAGAAAAATTCGGCCATAAGAAAGGAGCTATGTTGATTCAATGAATTTTTTTCGTTAGTTTCTTAAGTACCTGTCCCACATATCCGATTCTCTCTCTCCACCACATGACATCCAAGTCTTTATGAGGGACACCATCGATCAAAATCTGCAATAAAACATTTTGTTAATATTCTGCTTATCTTGGCGATTCATTTTAATTAAAACTATCTTAGTTCAATCTCGGCTTTAAGGAGATAAACAAACTCTACCTGACCACTTGTAGGCTCATAGAGACGGAGCAAAAGATTCACCAATGTGCTTTTTCCGCTGCCACTAAGACCGACCTATGCAAAATGAAAAGAACCAGCAGATTAGCCTCTTAGCCATTATGCAGGGAAGGAACGAATTCAAGAGACTCGAAGCAATTTCTTACAATGGCAACCACCTCGCTAGGATTGACAACAAAGTTTACGTGTTGCACTACAGATACCTGTCACAATTGAATGTCACTAATTGAGCTTGTATAACAGACAATGATAAAAAGTACCAAATATACAAGCTGTCAGCACTAAAGAGTACCAAATATACAAGTTGTCAACAATATGAGTCGTATGGAGATGATATCACTACGAGGCTTACCGTTGGCCTCGAAGGATAGTGAAAAGATACATTTACAAACTCCAAATGCCCCGTTAAACTTTGCAACCTCATTCCTGTAGCAAAAATTACATCCAACCTTCAATATATTTGAATACGACAAAATAAGAACAAAACTGGTGCGTGGTAGTTCATCTTGTCTATCATCAGAGCTTCTCTTTTCTATTTTTAGTTATATTATATGATACTACAAGTAGACGACTAGAGTTATATACAGGTAGTAACTTGGTAAAGTCAAATGAAGCATGAAAAGGATGAAATCAATAAGAAGCTTTTTACTAATGAAGTAGATGAATTGAACATGGCTCTTAAAAACGCTTGCCTTCTGTGATAAATTGGCTGCTAGGTGAGAGATCCATTAAATTGAACACTTTTTCACTAGCTCCAACTGACTGCATCAAATTGGATATATTGTCGCCCACCCACCAGGTTGAATAAATTAACCATTCACTGTATAGTATAAACTTAGTAAGTTTCTCTGCTGTAATATGACCAGCTAGAATAGACATTCCTCCAAATAGCACGGCAATAACCTATAACATTTAAATGTTTCAATAAAAGCAAGAGTCAAGTACAAAGGCTTAATTGAACTTAGAAAATTGTTGATTATTAATTCTAGAACATTTTTTATTCAATATATCAGATCATAGGTTCAAAACAAATAAATAAATACATGGAAAACACTGTGATCCATACCTGAGTTGAGTGATAAAGAGTGTTGAAGTTAAAATTCCAAAATCCATATGCAGCGCTTTGGCGCAAGCTTATGTCAGCTAATTTTTCCAGCCACAATTTGTACCTGTGGTTAGAGATGGACGATATGCATGAATAGAACAAAAACAATGGTAACAAATGAATGGACAGTAAATGTTATAGTTGCAATGGCATTATCACCTCTCCTGTTCTTCTTCTTCTGTTCCATAAACTCGAACAGTTCTAATAAGAGAGAATGTCTCTTGAGCTACCTACGATTTCAATGTGGAGAAAATTGTGATCATGGTGACAATTCATAAAAAAACGAAACAAATTATTGTAGTGTAAGGCATTGTATTCTACATTATTAGCAGAAGCAGTGACTTCTTGGATCAACCTTGCTGCCTTCTTCTGGTACCTATGCAGAAATATATAATCAAATTAACAGCATTGCTCATATAATTTGCACTAGTCAACTGTAAGCCACAAGAAATGCAATATCAAGTTTATAAATGACGAATTTGAAGAAAATCAACCAAGAATTACCTTCCATAACGTAACATGACCGCTGCTAATATGGAGCATATCACCAACGTACATAAACCAAGTGGCCAAGACAAAACCAACAAGTAGATTAATGAACCTCCTCCCTAGGAAAACAGGGGGAAAAAAACAATTAAAGCCTCCATCATGCAGGATAACTTCTATTAGCATTACATATTTCGTAAATAAATAAACCTGAAGGACATTGCGCAATATCAAGTTAAGATCATTTCCAATAACCCTTGAAACTTGCTGACAATCTGCCCCAAGTCTACTTGTCAAATCTCCTACTGTTTCATTGTCAAAAAACGATATATCCTACAATAAGGACACTATCAAATGAGTTAACCACACCAAATAAAAAACTAAATGCGGCGAGAGGTCAGTTATCCAGTGAAGCAGAACCTGAAGAAGGAGGGAAGAGTATAATGTTTCTCTCATTCTCTTAACCTGCACATTTAAAAAAATTGTACAACAAAGTTGAAGAAAACCCTAAAAGTCAAATTCAATGGGGACAGAAGCCTGCAAATGGTCATTGCTCAAGTACAAAATAGTCTTGGTCTGATAATTATAGTTCTTAGTTTCTTTATGGTTTTCGAGTCCATTTGACATGAATCATCTAGTCATATCCACAAATATCAGTAGAGATGCTCACCAGAATCATGTTCGCAATGCCAAAAAAGCAACCTCGAATCCCACTGAAGCACAGGAAAACTCTAGTCAACTTGTGTCAGGAAACCTTACAACTCACTTAAAGGATAAAAGAGTTTCAAACTAAACATTACAATTCACTTGAAGGACAAAAGAGTTTCAGACTAAACAGAACTAAAAAGAACTAAAAACATCTTCAAAATATACTTAACACGCTAATCATCTGCTATATGATTGGTCTTAATAGTATAAATGGATACCATTAGAATCTCATAAAACATTAAGCATTATCAACGACTGGAAAAACACACAAATGCAGTGTTTTGGCAGATTTAGATTTTCTGAATTTTCCGCAGCCATGCATCTCTCACCATCCCATTAAAATTAAAAAAACTAGACGCCTCATGTTTCAACTGCATATTTTGAATCCAATTCACCAAGTTGAAATGTGAATCATCCGATTCCTAGTTGCCTCACAAACTACGAAGCCTGGACACTAGGTCCATGCCTTCGGCCTAAAGTGTTAGTGTTACATAGCTTGCAATTGTTTCCCAAATGTAGGGAATCCAAATTACTGTTTGGCATACTGTGATATCCTTTTTTTTTTGTTTAAACCCTCAGGTTTCTAGAGGGGGCATCCCCTCTTTTAGTTTAACCAAAATGTATCATTTTCTTCCTTTAAACCTTATCTAATCTACAGTTAGTGTATGTTGTTTGGTTTCAAGTTTTGAGCACTCAGAATTATTATGGGTGTGTACAATTGATTTTAACATATTTGGTTACTCTCCAGTAGAATTGATTATAATTTTTAGAATTGATTCTACTTGAAGATAGAATTTGTAGCTTTTGAGTCTAAACGTGATACTCACTTTTGCAGAAATTTATCCAAATATAAATCACTTTACAGAATCAACTCACTCAAAATCAATTTTTTTTCACCTTAGAACCAAACACACTCTGCGTACTAAACATATAACTGTTGTCCAAATATAAATCACTTTACAGAATCAACTCACTCAAAATCAATTTTTTTTCACCTTAGAACCAAACACACTCTGCGTACTAAACATATAAATGGATACCATTAGAATCTCATAAAACATTAAGCATTATCAACGACTGGAAAAACACACAAATGCAGTGTTTTGGCAGATTTAGATTTTCTGAATTTTCCGCAGCCATGCATCTCTCACCATCCCATTAAAATTAAAAAAACTAGACGCCTCATGTTTCAACTGCATATTTTGAATCCAATTCACCAAGTTGAAATGTGAATCATCCGATTCCTAGTTGCCTCACAAACTACGAAGCCTGGACACTAGGTCCATGCCTTCGGCCTAAAGTGTTAGTGTTACATAGCTTGCAATTGTTTCCCAAATGTAGGGAATCCAAATTACTGTTTGGCATACTGTGATATCCTTTTTTTTTTGTTTAAACCCTCAGGTTTCTAGAGGGGGCATCCCCTCTTTTAGTTTAACCAAAATGTATCATTTTCTTCCTTTAAACCTTATCTAATCTACAGTTAGTGTATGTTGTTTGGTTTCAAGTTTTGAGCACTCAGAATTATTATGGGTGTGTACAATTGATTTTAACATATTTGGTTACTCTCCAGTAGAATTGATTATAATTTTTAGAATTGATTCTACTTGAAGATAGAATTTGTAGCTTTTGAGTCTAAACGTGATACTCACTTTTGCAGAAATTTATCCAAATATAAATCACTTTACAGAATCAACTCACTCAAAATCAATTTTTTTTCACCTTAGAACCAAACACACTCTGCGTACTAAACATATAACTGTTGTCCAGCAAACACAGTAAAAAGGCAAAGAGAGTGATCTACTTTAGGTAAAGCAAAAGTGTATCAAAAACTAAAAAAGGCCTAAAGCAAACAGCAATCAAGAAATTGAGAACAGAACAGCCAAAAGAAGGGAAAATGAGATGATATGAGAGTGAAAGGTATAAGGGAGATTCGACCATACAAGATTTTGACCTGCATATTCCAGAAATACCACACAAGAGAATCAACAACCGCACATTCCTATGAAAAACTGTAATATCCCCACCCTGTGCTGAGAATATTGAAGCTGTCAAGAAATGTGGTATAGAAATCTCCGAAACCTGAACAAACAAACAAACCCAAATAACAAAAGTTCACAAATTTAATCTCATTTAGGCAACACAAAAAAAAAGTAGAGGGTTACTTACTGCTGCAATGATAAGAGCAGTGAAAGCAGCGAAAATGACCCATCTATCACGAGCAACAAGGTTCCACATTTTACCCAAAGCGTACCAAACGGTAACCGGTTGACCGAATATCGAAGCATCCACTTCATCGGAGAAGTTCCACCAGGTTCCTCCGGGAAAAATTGAAGGAAGGAACTTAACCAGTTCTCGTATTCTGCCGAGAATTTCATCAGAAATACTGGAAGCTTCTGGATTGTTCTGGACGGAGACTTCGTTGATGGACGCCGACTTTAACGGAGAAGGTAAGAGAATGCGCTTGGAGTAGGATAGAGCGATTCGATTTGCTGCGAAATTGAAGCGGTTGTTGGAGGAGACTGTGATTAGAGGTTTGATCCAGTGATGACGGTGGTGACGGATTGGTGGTGGAGGTAAGTAAGGATGTGTGCCTGTGAGTAGGTGAGGCATGGCGGTGGTAGAGAAGTTTGGAGGAAGAAGAAGAAGATGGGTTTTGGGGATAAGAGGTAGAGATTGAGAAGAGTAGCACCAATGGAGCGGTTGCGGTTAAGCTTTCAATTCAATTTCAATGCTGGATTTTCTTTTCTTTGTTGTTCTTGTTTTTCCTACCACACAATTAATCACATGTGCATGAATCATTGTTGTGGATGATTTGGGTTTGGACGTTTGGTTGATAGGAGGGAAAAAAAGAGTACATCCCCAAATTGCCCTTATATTTGTACTCTTGTATAGTTTAGAAAATCTTGATTTTAAAATATGTACAAGGCAATTGCTAAAAAAAAATTATCTAACCGCATTTTCATCTCGCCACATTGAGAAGGATGGTAAACGGGTATGTTCGTTTTGTTTAGATCTGTTTTATAAAAGTCTGTAAAAAATAAGATGAAGTGGGACGGACATTTTTTAGAGTGCGGATCTAAAAACTTACCTTACTCCGCATAAAAGTGAGGACTCACGAACATTGAATATTTTAGACCTAAAAATTGCATGTAAAAGTTTGTACCCACAAAAAATGGAGCGAGGTGGGGTGGGCATATTAAATGGTGCTAACCTAAAATCTTGATCTGCCCCATAAAAAAGTGTGAGCAAAACGACATTGTCTGACGGGTCTGTTTTCCTTGAAAATCGGAAAACAATCGTTGATCTTCCAAATCTAACTTTGGTGACTCACAGGATCGATCAGATTGATCCTAGGACATGTGCTAAAAGATTTATTTTTGGTATTAAGAATTTATTCAAGTTCCACACTCGAACAGTATTGGGGTGAAAGAATTCTAAAGGAACATCTATTCGACTACGGGTGAATTTCAAGACAAAACAAAGCTTTCAATAAAGGAGAGGAAAGTTTGTTGGGAGAAGAGAAGTCAGATTGAGGACGAAGAGAAAAGAATTGCATAGGAAGGGGAGAAATAAAGTAAGGAGGAAAAGGGGTAGAGACAATAAAGACAATAAAAGACTTTGTAAAATTTAAAGTAAAAACAAGTAAATTGCATTAAGTTTAAAAAATGGTGTGTTTACATCACGTACATTCTCTTACAATACTCGATTTCTCTACACTCGGATACTTGGAGTAATTTCAAGAGTAATTTGTACAATAGTAAATTACAACACACTTTGGATATGTCTAAGACACCCTATTTATAGTAATAAAAAATAACCTCTCATAACCTCCACCATAATCTCCCTCCGCCACTTGTCTCAAATGCATGGATCTATTACTCATAAGGTGACACGTGTCTCCCTCAATTTTCCACAAGCAAAACTGTTCCCTTCAATATTTAAATTTCAAATCCTTCGACAAACCATTCTTCTCAGCAGGCGGTCGAACTCTAGGCCTCTGAGTGAGTCCTTCGACTTAGCTATTTTGCTTCTTTCGACCCTTTTCTAGTATTCAAGTTATTTTCCACCATTTTGTCTTAGATACCTTCTTTCTAACTGAGGCGTCGAATTTAGGAGCTAACAAATTGCCGCCCAAAAATGTCTTTTCAACTTCGACCGTGGAAAAGCACATTTTTTGACAGCGTATGACCTTCGACACCGCTTTGCCCCCATGAGTGTCGTCTGATACTCTTTCCACCAATGTAAGTCTAAGAAGTTGAAAGGGAATGAAAGAGAAAAAGAAATATAGCTATGAACACGCAAGCTACTGTTCCTCCACCTTGATGCACGTTTATGACGTCACTATCATCATGGCCATTTTCTCGGGAATCAACAAAATCGTGGGCCATCATCACCTTTCCAACCTCGGGGACGTGAATTGCAACTACTGCCTCTGACATCCCACATCTAAACACACACGTGGCCCACTAACTCTAGCCCCTTAATGATGAAAACTTTCAGTCTTCCATACCTTATATAAGTAATTTCCCTTTTATGTTTTCATTTTTTACAACTTCTCTAACTCTCCACAACTTTCCTTGCTTTTTCTCTAATTTTCTGCTTCCAACCAACAAACTCTCACTTTCTTCAGAAATGGCTGATCATCAAAAGAATAAAATGCCATCTAAAGGACAAACTTCTGCCTCCACACTTCCTCCCTTTTCTAGCTTGAGCGGCCCCCAGGTGGTAAGGAATCAACAGTTCATCCGCGAACCCCTGACGGAGGAGAAACGCCACATTTACGAATCTCAGGTAATCATTCCTGTTACTGTTGCAGGGAGACCTTTAGCCATGTCTGGGCCTTTACCCCCTCCAGGTCTTGACTACTCCGCCATTAAAGATTTTTTCCCTTCTTATAGAACCACTAAACCCCTAGGGCAAAAAGACTTCAATAAAATTTCCACTGACGGTCCTGATAGCCTGAGCCTTTTCGACGTAGATTTTAGGTATCTTCATGATGGGGCCAGATTATTTAGGGCCACTCCCTACTTCAAAGATTCTGAACTCTATCTCAACTGGCTGACGAAAATAGAGAAGGTAAAAGCCCAGGAATGGAAGGACACTGGGATTTACGATCTGATTATGATGTCGAAGGTAGGCCCTTCGTACTGCCCTCTTATGTTGGCCTCTTCCTTATTCTTCTGGGATAGGACTCACAACACTTTTCACCTTCCTTGTGGGATGATGACACCCACTTTACTCGACGTAGCTGCCATTGTAGGTCTAAAACCCTACGGCCTTGTTTATGATCCCGAGATCGATAGTCATGACAACATTGGTTTTGCCAATACTAAACATACTTATACAGCTTTTGTCCAACACTACCATAATAAAACTAGTACCTTTGTTGATGATGAATAACACATAGCCTTTTTGGCCACGTGGTTATCTCGCTGTGTATTTTGTACCAAATCTTTGTAGGTGGCGCGAAAGTATCTGGTCCTAGCCAACCAACTACATGTGAAGAGAGGCGTTTGCCTAAGTGAAATGATCTTGGCCAGTCTTTATGAAGCCTTAGGCGAAGGTGCGGGTAAACTGAAAGATCCTGACAGCCATGGCAACTTACTGTTGTCGGGCCCCTTCTGGCTTCTTCAGTTGTGGCTTAATGCCACTTTTGAGCACAGTCTTCCCAACAAAGGTGAAGTTGATGAACGTTCGCCTGCAGTTGCTGAGAGAAGAGTCGAATGGCCTCGCCTGGCTCAACTTACTCCTAGCGAGGAAGGTCATTCCCTTCGATCCAATTTATCCAGCTTTGTTCATATGTTTGCAAAATGGCATGAGTTTACCGCGAAGATGGCTCCCTTCGCAGAACGAAAATGTGGGCCAGAATGGTTTACTAGACCTTTTCCTGCTCCCTTAAAGAAACACGAGGAGGAGTCAAAGCTGATTTGGGAGAGATTCCTCATTCCCCGCCTACTGATTCACAAACTAAACCTTGTAAAAGGTCACTCCAGCTTGCTAGTCTATCAACCAAACTTGGTGTCCAGGCAATTCGGGTTAATTCAAACCTTGCCCAAATGCCTGTATGACAAGAAGTCACATATCATTCTCCCTTTTACTGTGCTATCTCCTCTAGATTGTTCGACGCAACTGGCACGCCACGCTCACAAGTCCTACATCACACTTGTTCACTTTGAACCTTCTTACTTTTGCTCCCAAAACTTCTATGACTGGTGGTCGAAACATTACACCTCAGAATTTCTTGACGCTCCTAGTTTTACTCGCTTGATTGACCAAGCTTTCATTGATGTACAGGAGAAGATCAAGAAAGGTACGTCTACTCATATCAAAGAGATCCAAGCCTTCCAGAAGTATTTCGAAACTGCCTATCGACCAGATGATGTTAGTCGAACCATCCGCGAGGCTGCTGTCACCTTGAAAGAAAAATTTTCCAAAAAACTGGATAGTTTAAAGATTCCCTCTTCTGTTCCTCGCGAGAAACAGTATGAGGTTGCCTTTAAACTTTTTCCCCAAAAAGTCCCTCGACTACCAACCGCTGGTTTTCGCGTGGCTTTTGTCCCTCCATTTCCAAATTGGTTTATTTGTGGAGACGCTATAAAAATTATTCGACAATAGTCTAAGCCCAAGGCACAGCGGGTGGTTCCGACTAAACATACACTCGATACGTTTAAAGGGCACCTTCATGTCAGTATCGAAGATGTTCACATCGAATCCGACATTCTTGAAGGTTCATCCCCCTTCGATTTGGACTTCCCTCTCTGAGCTTTATTGTTGCTAACTATTTTAAGTATCATCTATTTTTTCAGCTGCTCTGAAACGTACTGCCCCAACAGCCAGGACTGAAGTCAAGGACGAAGGTCAAAAGGTAGCCTTCCGCAACTTTTACTATCTCGATCTCCTTAATCAATCTCACCATTTCATGTTGTTTTCAGGCTAGTCGAAAACCACCTACCCCTCAAAGAAGATTAAAAAGGGCTTCTCCCCAAATTATTCTTGATTCTGATGACGAAGACGAGTCTCCTCGTGAGAGTCTTCAAGCGAAAAGAAAAAGAAAGATTATCCATGATGTGGATGCTCCTGATGCTCCACCTGCTCCTGTTGTGACCAACACACCTCAACCTACCAATCCTCCTCAAGAACCTACTCCAACTCCCTTAGGGGATGCTTCGATCCAAGCGGTTGTCCCCATGGGAAGTGACAATTCGAGTCCCGCTGACGAAACTGTCAAGGTATGTTGTGCATCTACCTTTCCTTGGGTCTTTGCACTGGTCCTTTAGTCTTCATTCTTTCTAATGTCCACCTTTTTAGGATGATGTTGGAACTTCACGATCTAATCCCACTGTGGTTCCTCTGTCGCTCTACCCCTTGAATAGCCAAGGCGAGCCTACCTATCATCCCACTTCTGATTTGGGTTCTGGTGTGAGTTCACTTGGTGAAATTAATAAACCCGATTCCTTCACAGCCCTTCCATCTCCTGCAAAGACCACTACCCAGCAGTCTCAGACTGACGGTTCTGATCATGAAGACGACAATCCTCAGGTTGATCCCATTACAATGGATGATGAGGTTGGGGCTTCAGAGGGGAAAACAACTTTGGCTTACACAACCAACTTTCCTTTGGGTCAGACAGTAGATGTGGATGAAAAGGTTGTCGAGGGTGATCAAGCCACTGAGGATCAGGCTAAGCTCCAGCCTGAATTGCATGAATCCAGTGACAAAGGTGTTGGGGATGAAATGGAGGAGGATGGCGACAAAGCAAAGGAAAGCCAAAATAAAGAATTGAAAATTGTGGACACCTCTGTCAAAGAACCTGCAACTGCTGATGAAGGTGAGAAAATACTTAGAAGGGGGGGTTGAATAAGTATGACAGAAAACAATCAAAGATAAAAACACAAGTATTTTTATCCTGGTTCGTTGAACTCAACTACTCCAGTCCACCCTTTTTAAGAGTGATTTGCCTTTCTCAACAAGGACTTAATCCACTATTCAAATCAACTGATTACAAATAGCACACCTAAGAACAACTGTTCTTAGTCTTCTTAAGAGCTACTGATCTAACCTAGATCCTCTTAAGGAAAACTTTCTTTACAAATTAATGTAATACAATGAAAGAGTAAGAATTGCTTCTATGAAAGCTATAAACACAACTGTGTTATTTCTCTAAGTTTAGAACAATGTATGAACAGTGAAGAATATGAAAGCTTTTAGCGTGAGAGAGTTCTTGTCAATATTGTCGTAATTCAGCTCTTGAAGAATGAGCTATGATGTCCTTTATATAGCCACTTGAATATTGGAGAGAATATTTTACCGTTAGAGAAAATATTTCCAATATCAAAATAGTACTGTCCTTTGTACTATTACAGCAGAGAGACGGCGCACAAATAGTGGGTGTAGCAATTGTCTGCTGAGCTGTGATTTTTCCATATAAGGAATGTACCAGAGGAATAATATTCTTGCAGAGAATTTTGTCTATCCCAATTAAGGAAAGATTTGCTGGCATATTCCAACGGATATATTAAAATAATCTTCTTCAAATAATTCTTCAAATAGTTCAGATCAACACTCAATATCAGAGTCTTCAGTCTTCAGAACCTTCTGGAAACTTCAGAGCCTAATATGTTCTTCAGATGTTGATGAATCAGAGTCTGGTGCAGCTGTGTGCTTGAAGCGTAACATGCTCTTAGATCAGAGTCTTCACTCAGATCAGAGTCTTCTCTCATTCAGAGTCTCTTCACTCAGAGTCTTCTCTTATTCAGATTCTTGATAATACATGTAGCGTGTTGTATCTTCAGAATCTTGATAACTAAGCTCTTATACTTCAGATTCTTCTAATCTTCAGATGCTCTTGAGCCATTCAGAATTCATTGTTCACATCAAATTTGCTCTTTAAGATTAAAATCTTTTGTGCCTGTAGAAAACAGTTTAGAACAAATTTAGAGAGTATAATTCTTGTATACAAATTATCATTAATGTTATCATCAAAACATAGAGATATTACTAAGACACAATCTGTGCTCTTACAATCTCCCCCTTTTTGATGATGACAAAACATGAGCAATTTGTTCAATAAAAATGAATTAAAATTACTCCCCCTGAGATTAACAATCTCCCCCTGAAATGAATACTCTAATGGAATTAGATACTTCCCTTTCTGATTGAGTATATTTCAGATTCAGAGCCTGATTTCATTTCAGATTCAGAGCCTGATTGCATTTTGGGTTCAGAGCCTGATTAACATCCTGATTGAAGCCTGGTTGACAAATCCTGGTTGACATATGTTTGACTTCTAGAGTCAAAGCTTGATGCCAAAGCTTGATGTCATATTAAAGCTTGATGCCAGATGAACAACTTCAGAACACTTGGTTGTTTATCTTGCCATTTCCTGTCTTGAGTTATCTTTTAGAACATAGTACTCAAGGTTAAATATCAGAGTCTGGTCTTTAGATATCAGAGTCTGGTTTACTCAGATTTAGCTATTTTTGATCAGGTTCTGAAAAGATAGATCTCAGGAAAAACTTCAATGAATTTTGTCAGAGTCTGGTTAGATAAATTTATCAGAGTCTGGTTAGATTCAAAGAATGTTAGTAACATGTCTGACTTAGTTCAGATAATTGCTTATAGATTTGAACAATCAGATTCTATTTTGTTTCTCCCCCTTTTTGTCATAATCAAAAAGAATTTTAAAAAACAGTAAAGATGCAGAAGAAACACATATCCAGATAAGCAAAAGATCATTTTCATTAAGATAACATCCAGAGTCAGATAGAAGCAAACAAAACATATCAGAAGACAATCAAAAACAAAACAAAGCATGAAAAACTTGTGCAAAAACATTAAGAAGGTTTGGCAGATGAGGCTTGTTGAGAAGCGATGAGATGCAGCAGTGCTGTAATCCTCTCTGAATTCTCATCTTGCTTAGCCATCCAAGTTTTCATTTCTTCATTTGTCTTCTTTTGATCAACCATGAAATCCTTTAGTTCCTTGACATCCTTCTGAAGATCTGTAGATACTGAAATAGAAGATTCTGGAGCAGTGGATTCTGAAACAATCTGAGTGACATTGGGTGCAGGAATTTCTGGAGGTGGAGGAGCTTCTAGAAGAAGAATAGGAGGAGGGTTTTTCTTAATCCGTTTCTGATAAGCAGCAAACCTTACTTTTGATAATCTAAGACATTGAGTCCTGATTTTCAAAGCCTCCCTATTCAGTCTGTAAAGATATTTCTTCCAGACAGCATTAGCAGCCTCTTTGTCCATAGTAGTCATGCACACATCCATGATGTCAGCAAAGTCTGAGACATTATCCTTCTCAAAATCTCTTAACATAGTATAAACACTTGATCCCAATTCTGCTTCATCAGGGATTCTGGGTTGGGTTGGTTGTGTTTGTGGTGTTTGTTTAGAAGGTTGAGGTTGTGAGGATGGATGTTCAGATGTTTGAGGTTCAGATGTTTGTTGGTTGATTTGTGGTTCAGAAGTTTGTTGGTTGGTTGGTTCAGATGTTGGTTGTGGTTCAGATGTTGGTTGTGGTTCAGATGTTGGTTGTGGTTCAGATGTTGGTTGTGGAGTGTTTTGAGTTGGGGAGTTTTGTGGAGAAGGTGGATGTTCAGAAGTGGGAGATTTAAAAAGTTGTTTCCAAACACTCTCAGTACGAGGTTGTTTGAGATCATTCAAGCATTCATTAATAAAACCAGATGATTCATCATCAGATGATGTATCAGATTGGTTAGATTTTTCAGAAGTTGAAGATAAAATGATAGAACGGTTTAAGGGTGTGATATCTAAAATCTCATTAGGATCAATGGGATTTTCAGGTTGGTCAGAGTGTTCAGGGTGAACATCCTCTGGAATGGTAGATTCTGGGATGGTGTTTTGAGGTTGTGGTGTTGCTTGTTGGGTTTGTTTGGATTGTGGTGTTGGAATGATTGTTGGTTGTGGTGTAAGAGTCTCAGATGGTCTAGATCTTTTAAATATAAGGGGTGAGTCAGATGGTGTGGGGGTAGCAGAATGATGAACAGGATTAGAATCAGTGTTAAATACCTGTTTCAGAGTATCTCTTATCTCTTCAAAAGTTGCTGCAGGAGGATTTTGTTGAACCTTCTTCAGCTTCTTTCTTTTCTTCTTCTTCTCAGCATCTGAATGCTTTCTTTTCTTCTGATGACCTTCTTTATCAGCTTTTCTCTTGCGTCTTCTTTCCCTTGTCTGATCAGGAAGAACTTGGCCTTCCTTCTGCACAAGATTTGCAGGGATCTCAACACCATCTCTGATGCAGCAAGCAACATACTCAGCTATTAGCTCTCTGGGTTCATCTGAGGTAAATAGAGGAAAGTCCTCAACAGGAATCCTTCTCCCCCTAACTTCTTCAGAGTTAGTTTTCCTTGGTTTCTCAGATAAATCTTCAACCAATTTCATCCTTCTCAGAGTTAAGCCATTTATCTCAGAGCCAATGATAAAGTTCAGATCTTCTGTTAATCCAGCCTCTTGCAGATGCGCCACAAGTTGGTTTTCTACCAGAATATCTGAAATCAGTCTTCCCATAGGAATCCATGATCTGACTTTTCCAGTTTTATCTCTGGCAGTTTCCCTTGTTTCCTTGACATGAGATACCAGATGATTGAACAACAGATATGGAAGATCAATCTGAATGTTTTGATGTAAACAGTACATGAAGTACAGTTGTTCAGCATTAACATAGTCAGATGAGTTTGAGGAGGGTCTGTGAAAAATGGTGTTCAAGAAAATCTTAGCCCATAGCTTGTAAGTGGGTTTCAAAAACTTAACCTTCTTACAAGGTTCACCAGTAGTGCAGATTTCTTGACAAACATCTTTCAGGTCTTCACGCGCAGAAGATAGAGAGGTTACTCCATCAGTTGCCTTGAAACCTATAAGTTTCCTGATCAGATTTTCAGTGATAACAATCTTCTTACCCAGCACAGAAGAATGAACGAACTTTGGAGTAGCGAATGCATGGATCCAAAACTCCTTCACTAACTTTGGATACACAGGACCCATCAGCCTATCAAAGTAACCGTCCCAACCTTGTTCTTTGATTGAAGGAACCAGATCAAACCCATTTTCAGCAAGGTCTTCCAAATCCACGAAACTTTCACACAACACTTCTAGAGAATCAACAGGAGTCAGGAGAGTGCGTACTGGTTCAATGATAGTGGTAGAATCTTTGGTAGTAACTGCTTTTGATGTAGATGCCATTGTTGATGATGAAGAAGGAGATGACGGTTTCTGGGTTCTTTTAGGGTTTGCGAAGAGAGAGAACAACAAGCAAAAACGCATATGTGTTGAGAATGTGAAAAGTGTGAATGTGTTGTGAGAGTGGTTTATATAGAAAAATAAAACACGCATGGGAAACACAACAGACATACATAGGACACATACGCACGTTTGCATTTAATGAAAAGTAATCATTTTTAATTATGATATGACATTTGGGGGAAAATCAAGACAGATTGAGATTTTCAAAGCAATACCTTAAACGTCATAATCAGTAGGTGTACTCCATCTTTTCAGATTCTGAGTGACACGTGTTTGCTTTGCATGTGATTCTGTAACTCTTAAGAAATGAAACGTTTTCAACTTTCAGATCCTCTGAGATGGTCAGTACAGAGTTTCACAAAAATAAATCACAGATAAATTATACAAGCAAAACAGATGAAATACTTCAGAGTGTTAAACACTTAGCATCTGAGAAGTAGACTCTGAGAAATATTACTCTGGACAAAAATCCATACAAATATTTTTCAGAATAAACTTAAACCTATCTTCAGCAAGGGGTTTTGTGAAAATATCTGCCCATTGATGATCTGTATCAACAAAGGCTAAATTTATTACACCCTTCTGAACATAGTCTCTGATGAAATGATGTTTAATCTCTATATGTTTAGCCTTAGAGTGTAAAATTGGATTTTTGGATAAACATATAGCTGAAGTATTGTCACAGAAGATAGAAAGATTACTCTCATAGATTTGATAATCTTCTAGTTGACTCTTCATCCAGAGCATCTGAGTGGAACACCCAGCAGCAGCAATGTATTCTGCCTCTGTGGTTGATAGTGCAATTGTTGGTTGCTTTTTGCTGTACCACGAGATCAGATGACTTCCAAGAAACTGACAGCTTCCAGAAGTACTTTTGCGCTCAACTCTATCTCCAGCATAGTCAGCATCACAGAATCCAACTAGTGAATATTTGTCAGATCTTCTGTAGCACAAACCAACATTAGTAGTACCTTTCAGATACCTTAGAATCCTCTTAACAGCAGTTAAGTGTGATTCTCTAGGATCTGATTGGAATCTAGCACATAAACAAACACTAAACAGAATGTCTGGTCTAGAAGCAGTCAAATAAAGAAGAGATCCTATCATACCTCTGTAGAGTTTCTGATCTACCTTCTTACTTACCTCTTCCTTACCTAGAGTGCTTGTAGGATGCATTGGAGTCTTTGCCATTTTGCTATCCAGCATGTTAAACTTCTTCAGAAGCTCTTTAACATACTTGGTCTGATGTATGTAGGTGCACTCTGGAGTCTGATTTACTTGGATTCCCAGAAAGAATTTCAGTTCTCCCATCATGCTCATCTCAAATTCTTCCTGCATACATTTAGCAAACTCCTTTCCAAGCATAATATTTGTTGATCCAAAAATAATATCATCTACATAAATTTGACAAATCAACAAATCTTTCTTAATGGTTTTACAAAATAGTGTGGTATCCACTTTTCCTCTGATGAAATTTTTCTTCAGAAGAAAATTACTCAACCTCTCATACCAAGCTCTGGGAGCTTGTTTTAGTCCATAAAGAGATTTTTTCAGTTTGTAAACATGATCTGGAAAATTTTCATTTTCAAAACCAGGAGGTTGGTGGACATACACTTCCTCTTCTATAATTCCATTAAGAAAAGCACTTTTAACATCCATCTGATAAAGAGTGATGTTATGTTGTGCAGCAAATGAAATAAGTAAGCGTATAGACTCTAACCTTGCAACAGGAGCATATGTTTCTGTGTAGTCTATGCCTTCTTGTTGACTGTAGCCTTGAGCAACCAGTCTTGCTTTGTTCCTTTCAACTTCTCCTTTTTCATTCAGTTTATTTCTGAAAACCCATTTTGTTCCAATAACATTGAAACCTTTAGGTCTTGGAACCAGATCCCAGACTTCATTCCTTGTGAATTGATTCAGCTCCTCTTGCATAGCTAAAATCCATTCATTATCTTCCAGAGCCTCATCAACAGATGAAGGTTCTATAATTGACACTAAGCCACAGAAGGAAGATTCAGAAGTTCTGAGAAATGCTCTTGTCCTTATTGGATCATCTTTCTTTCCAATTATCACATCCTCTGGATGAGAAGCTTTCATTCTGGAAGAAGATCCTCTGACTGTTGGTCTTTCAGAAATATGCAGATTGTCAAGTTGGGAAGTTAAAGGTGTAGCATCTGGATTTTCTTCAGAGTCTTTGTCTTTAGTCTTGTTTGCCTCTGAGCCTTCAGAGTCTGTGAGAATAACTTCTCTATCTGCAAAGCTTTCAACTTGCTTTGGCTTTTCAGAGCCAAGCTTATCATCAAATCTAACATGAATAGATTCTTCCACAATCTGTGTTTCAGTATTGAATACTCTGTAGCCTTTAGAGCGTTCAGAATAACCAAGCATGAAACACTTCTGTGCTTTGGAATCAAACTTGTTTAGATGATCTTTAGTGTTAAGCATATAACAAATACATCCAAATGGATGAAAATAAGCAATGTTGGGCTTTCTGTTTCTCCACAATTCATAGGGAGTCTTTTCCAGAAGAGGTCTTACAGACACTCTGTTCTGAATATAACATGCTGTATTTATTGCTTCTGCCCAAAAATGTTTTGCCAGATTTGTCTCGTTGATCATGGTTCTGGCCATTTCTTGCAATGTTCTATTTTTCCTCTCTACAACTCCATTTTGTTGTGGAGTTCTAGGACAGGAGAAATCATGTGCAATTCCCTTTTCAGAAAAATATTTTTCAAAATATTTGTTTTCAAATTCGCCACCATGATCACTTCTGACTTTAATAATTTTGCATTCTTTTTCAGTCTGGACTTGATTGCAGAAGTCAATGAACACAGAATGAGACTCATCCTTGTGTTTTAGAAACTTTACCCATGTCCATCTGCTGTAGTCATCTACAATGACTAACCCATACTTCTTGCCTCTGATGGATGCAGTTTTCACTGGTCCAAACAGATCAATGTGAAGTAATTCCAATGGTCTAGAGGTGGAAACAACATTTTTTGGTTTAAAATGGGATTTTGAAAATTTACCCTTTTGACATGCGCCACACAGAGCATCTGAATTGAACTTCAGATTAGGGAGTCCTCTGACCAGATTGAGTTTATTAATCTGAGATATACGTCTCATATTAATATGTCCCAATCTTCTATGCCAGACCCATTGCTCATCATTCACAGATAAAAGGCATTTTACATTTTGAACTTTAAGTTCTGAAAGGTTAATTTTGTAAATGTTGTTTTTCCTCTTTCCACTGAATAAGGTTGAGCCATTCTTTTGACAAACAGCTTTGCAACATTTTTGATTAAAGATGATATCATAACCATTGTCACTTAATTGACTTATGGACAATAGATAATGTTTCAATCCTTCAACTAACAGAACATTAGAAATAGAGGGTAGGTTACCATTACCTATCGTACCAGAGCCAATGATCTTGCCCCTCTGGTTCCCTCCAAATTTCACGTCTCCTCCAGATCTAAGTTCCAGGCTTTGGAACATAGACCTTTCGCCCGTCATATGTCGTGAGCATCCAGAGTCCAGGTACCATGATTGGTGTCTGGATTTTGCTGCTAAGGATATCTGCAACAGGTATTATTTTGCTTTTAGGTACCCAGATCTTTTTGGGTCCTTTGGGGTTAGATGTTCTGCGGTTTTGCCTAAACTTCTGTTTTTCAACATAGTGTTTATTCTGGCTAACCCTTGGCTTAAACACATAAGTACTCTTTTCAGAGCTTGTATGTTTAATATCATTCAGATGACCAAACTTGAAATGAGAATACAGAGGAGTCTTCTTGATGAAGAGTTTATCAACAGACTTTGGATTGCTTCCAGAGGAGGATTCACATCCAATGCCTCTTCTGTTGTTCCCACTAACACCATAGATCATAGAAGCCATTTTGCTTCTGTCTATGCTTTTAGTGAGAAATCTTCTAAAACTGGAGTCATATTTTTCTAAAATATTTTCACTAGACTCTGTTTCAGTATCAGATTCTTGTTGAGTTGTTTCTAAATCATTTTTGAGTTTTAAATTTATTTCTTTCTGCTCAACAAGTTCTGTTCTCAGAAGATTAATCTCAGATTCAAGATTGCTTTTCAGCTTCTTGTATTTGAGTTTAATCTTGCTGTAGCTTTCCATCATGTCAGATAAACTTTCAACAAGTTCAGCTCTGGAGAGTTCAGAAAATACCTCTTCAGAGTCAGAGTCTGATTCTGACTCAGATTCAGATGATGACGTTCCTTCATCTTGATCATCTGTGTTGGCCATCAGCGCAACATTTGCACATTCTTCCTCAGATTCAGAAGATGATTCAGATTCATCTGAGTCATCCCATGTAGCCATCAGAACCTTTTTCTTTTTGTCAAACTTCCTTTTGGGTTTTTCCTTTTGAAGTTTGGGACATTCACTCTTGTAGTGTCCAGGTTCTTTACATTCAAAACAAGTGATCTCTTTCTTGCCAGATCTTCTGTGTCCAGAAGATTCTTTCTTTTGATCAGATCTTCTGAAGTTGTTGAACTTCTTCCCTTTGTGCTTCCAGAGTTTGTTGATCCTTCTGGACAGCATTGATAGTTCATCTTCTTCTTCAGAAGAAGATTCCTCAGAGCTTTCTTCATTAACCTGCAAGGCTTTAACAGATTTGTTAGATTTAAAAGCTAAGGATTTACCTTTATCTTTCTTCTGGGGTTCATCTTCCTCCAGCTCAATCTCATGACTTCTCAAAGAACTGATGAGTTCTTCTAATGAGATTTTGTTCAGATCCTTGGCCAGCTTTAATGCAGTCACCATAGGTCTCCATTTGGTAGGAAGACTTCTGATGATCTTCTTGACATGATCAGATGTTGAGTAGCCCTTGTCCAGAACTTTCAACCCAGCTGTTAGAATCTGAAATCTGGAAAACATAGTCTCAATGTTCTCAGATTCTTCCATTTTGAACGCTTCATACTTCTGTATCAGCGCCAGAGCCTTTGTTTCTTTCACCTGAGAATTTCCCTCATGAGTCATTTTGAGAGACTCAAACATATCATGAGCAGTTTCTCTGTTGGTAATTTTCTCATACTCTGTATGCGAGATTGCATTCAGAAGTATGGTTCTGGCTTTGTGATGATTCTTGAATTCTTTCTTCTGCTCCTCAGTCATTGATTTTCTATCAATCTTTTTGCCATCCTTAGTAGGATGTTCATACCCATCAATGACTAAATCCCAGAGATCAGCATCATACCCCAAGAAAAAACTTTCAAGTCTATCCTTCCAATAATCAAATTTTTCTCCATCAAACATTGGAGGTTTGGTGCTGATTCTGTCTCCTTCATATTTGTTGCTTGATGTAGGAATATCACCCATATTAGCAACCAAATAAATAACAGAGTATTTTTCTCACTGGATCTTTATCTGTCACGGTTAAGCGAATGCACACTCAGAACCGGAGCTCTGATGCCAACTGAAGGTGAGAAAATACTTAGAAGGGGGGGTTGAATAAGTATGACAGAAAACAATCAAAGATAAAAACACAAGTATTTTTATCCTGGTTCGTTGAACTCAACTACTCCAGTCCACCCTTTTTAAGAGTGATTTGCCTTTCTCAACAAGGACTTAATCCACTATTCAAATCAACTGATTACAAATAGCACACCTAAGAACAACTGTTCTTAGTCTTCTTAAGAGCTACTGATCTAACCTAGATCCTCTTAAGGAAAACTTTCTTTACAAATTAATGTAATACAATGAAAGAGTAAGAATTGCTTCTATGAAAGCTATAAACACAACTGTGTTATTTCTCTAAGTTTAGAACAATGTATGAACAGTGAAGAATATGAAAGCTTTTAGCGTGAGAGAGTTCTTGTCAATATTGTCGTAATTCAGCTCTTGAAGAATGAGCTATGATGTCCTTTATATAGCCACTTGAATATTGGAGAGAATATTTTACCGTTAGAGAAAATATTTCCAATATCAAAATAGTACTGTCCTTTGTACTATTACAGCAGAGAGACGGTGCACAAATAGTGGGTGTAGCAATTGTCTGCTGAGCTGTGATTTTTCCATATAAGGAATGTACCAGAGGAATAATATTCTTGCAGAGAATTTTGTCTATCCCAATTAAGGAAAGATTTGCTGGCATATTCCAACGGATATATTAAAATAATCTTCTTCAAATAATTCTTCAAATAGTTCAGATCAACACTCAATATCAGAGTCTTCAGTCTTCAGAACCTTCTGGAAACTTCAGAGCCTAATATGTTCTTCAGATGTTGATGAATCAGAGTCTGGTGCAGCTGTGTGCTTGAAGCGTAACATGCTCTTAGATCAGAGTCTTCACTCAGATCAGAGTCTTCTCTCATTCAGAGTCTCTTCACTCAGAGTCTTCTCTTATTCAGATTCTTGATAATACATGTAGCGTGTTGTATCTTCAGAATCTTGATAACTAAGCTCTTATACTTCAGATTCTTCTAATCTTCAGATGCTCTTGAGCCATTCAGAATTCATTGTTCACATCAAATTTGCTCTTTAAGATTAAAATCTTTTGTGCCTGTAGAAAACAGTTTAGAACAAATTTAGAGAGTATAATTCTTGTATACAAATTATCATTAATGTTATCATCAAAACATAGAGATATTACTAAGACACAATCTGTGCTCTTACAGCTGAAACAACAAAGACTTCTGTTTCTTCTACCCCAAAGGATACTCCAACGAACTTCTTCCCAGGCGAAGCTCAACTTACTCCCGCCGAACTAGATGCAATGAAGGTTTCTAACCCTCGACAATACATTAGACTTTTGTTGAGTAGGAGAAGTCATTCTTCTAGCCGTACTCCCAGTGCTTCGACTTCCGAGGGGCAAACCTCAAAGCCACCAACTGACAATGCCCTCGACAAGGTTAAGCAAAAGATCTTCAAAGGGGATCTTTTTACCCTCCTGCAGATGGGCCCTGCCAGCCATCTTCCCCTCAAAGCTCTTCTTCAAAAAGTGGACATTAAATCTCTTACTCTTGAGGCTGCAAGTGTTATTCGAGAGGTTGATACCCTGATCGACCAGGTTTATAAAGACTATCGACTGTTGCCCCAGATTAAGGGTGAGATTGAGACGAAGGCTGGCAGCGAAGCTGCCGCTTGGAGCGCTGTTATCGACTCTAAGGAGAGATTGCTGAGTTGGAAGAAAGAAAGGAGAAAAATAAACAAGAGGTCCTGACTAACGAGGCGAACATCACCTGCTGGGAACAGAAGATTAAAAAGCTCTGTGGTAAGATAGCGAAGGCTAGGAAAAGGAACGTTGAATTATCTTCCTTCGACGACTCCTCCTTAACAGCTGAGCTTGATCATGCCGTCACCTATGCTGAGGAAGCCCGTCGTTTGGAATCTGAAGTTGCCCAGCTGAGGGCAAATAAGGCTCAATGACAAAGACGTCTCAAACTTCAAAAATCGACTTACCTTAAGATGAAGGCGAATCTTCCTTTTTGATTTGTTGGGTTTTTGTAATAGAGCAGACTATACTGGCCTTTATGAGCCATTTTTTTTTATTTTGTTTTTAATACATTGGCCCATTTTGGCATATTTTAAATTACCATTTATGGCTTCATTTTATCTTTGACAATTATTCTGTTGATATTTTCACCTCTTGAAGTGCAGGCTTATACTTCTTTAAATATTTGCCATTTACTTTTAATACTCTCTCATCCTTACTCAGCTCTGTCACTTCATATGCCCCGTTGAAGAACACCTTCGATACCTGGAATGGTCCTTCCCACTTCAGGGACCACTTACCTAGGGACCTCACCTTTCGGTCCATAGGCAGGATTACCCTCCACACCAAATCTCCAACCAGGAAAGTCTTCGCTTTGACCTTCTTGTTATATGATTTCTCCACTCTTCTCTTTTGTCTTCTCAAGAGTTCTAGAGCTTTTAATCTCTCTTCGTCTAAGTCGACTAACTCATCAAGCATCATGTCCCAATAAATCTCTCGAGGGATTTCATGATGTCTTTGAATTCTTACTGGCTGTATGTGTATCTCAACTGGCAACACTGCGTCATGGCCGAAAGTGAGTCGATAAGGGGAAGTGTTGGTTGCTTCCTTCGGGGATGTTAGACATGCCCATAGGACTTGATCCAATGTCTTATGCCAATTCCTAGGCTTGCTTCCAATCTGTTTCTTTATCATGCCAATTATTACTTTGTTTGCCGCTTCGACTTGGCCATTGGCCTGGGCATAGTAAGGTGTCGAGGTAAGAAGTTTAAATCTCATTTCTTTAGCAAACTCCTGCATCTTCCTACCCATAAATACTGACCATTGGTCTTTCGTTATTGTCTCTGGTAGGCCAAACATGTAGATGATATACTTCTGAATGAATTCGATAACATCTTCTTGGTCTACCTTCGGTAGAGGTATAGCCTCGATCCACTTGGTAAAATAGTCTATCCCTACCAGAATGTACTTCTGGTTTTTGGAAGACGCAGGTCGAATCTCTCCTGTAAGGTCTAAAGCCCAACCTCTGAATGGCCATGGCTTGCCTATGGAATGCAACTCGCTTGCTGGGACATGTTGTATGCCAGTTGTCGCACCTCGAAAAATCACGGAGACATTTCGGAGAAACGACCCTCACGCGAAAGGCGCGGAAATGCGGTTCGACAG
The DNA here is from genome assembly GCA_963859935.3 of Lathyrus sativus. Classification (NCBI taxonomy): domain Eukaryota; kingdom Viridiplantae; phylum Streptophyta; class Magnoliopsida; order Fabales; family Fabaceae; genus Lathyrus; species Lathyrus sativus. Next base: position 124,664,212 of record OZ012736.1, on the reverse strand, counting down.
AGTCGCCACCGAACTTTATTTTTCCCGAATGAACGGGAGAGGAAAATATCGAGAAAACCTCTTAAAACGAAAGGGATAGGAACAGGGCTGTCGCAACCAAGTTCCGGGTTCGGGAGTCGGTTACGCGAGGGGAAGGTATTACCACCCCTCACGTCCGTCGTACTCAACGGGAACCTCTTAAGGTAATTGTAGGGAGTGTTGTTTAGGTTTACTTGTTTTCTTCTCGTTGATAAAGGCGAATTGGTAGGGTAAAAGGTTAAAAACGCTAAGGGAAAAGGGATGGTTAAAAGATAGGGTGCTCGCCAAGGATTGGGGCCCTTGTGCCTACGTATGCTCATTCGGACGAGAATGAGAAATCAGAGCGTCGTAGTTCAACTACGGGAAAGGTTGGGAATGTGTGGATGGAATAATGGAGGAAGATAGATGTGTGCTCGCCAAGATCATCGCAATCTTGTGCCTACGTATCTTACATTCAAGAGTGAATGAAGAATCAGAGCAATCGTAGTTCGTGGTAACAACCACAAAAAGATGAAGTTTGAAATGGATTGAGAAACGAAAGAGTGACTGACAAGCAACCCAAGGGCATGCCTCAAAAGCTTGTCATTCAAGAATTCAAGGAATGCAAGATCCCAAGAACTCAATTCTTTCAGAAATTGGGTTGAAAAGAGTTGGAGATAAAGGATTGAATGTTTTGAAATCGAAAGAATGAACTAATAACAACTCAAGAGCGCGCCTCGAGAGTTACTCATTCGAATATTCAAAGAATGCTAGATTCTAAGAATATCCCTCTTTCGTAAGTTTAAAAAAAATGTTTTTAAAAAGATTGAATCGAAAATGGAATGTGAGACAAAGGGGAAGTTGTTTTGAAGTAGCTCGACGACATGGAGTGCGGAGTTGGATTAACTGAACACTACCCTGCCCCAGGTTGAGTGTAAAAGGTTTGAATATCCGAAGGAAACTGCTACTCCTAGGCTCGAAGTGGTTTACTAGGGATTAACTCCTTATATCTCCGGTGTTTAGGGGATTGAAGCAATGCCTGTACATAATTGACGTGATTCTATCTGAAAGCATACAGTTTGCAATTATGGGTATCTCATTTTCATCATCCTCCCTCAAACCATGATAAACAACAGTGGATAGCGTGAAATGAATAAATGTGTCGGTGATAAGTGAAAAATGAGTGAATACGACATAACTAATTCAAAACATGCATAAACGATACATTAATGAAACCAGATACGAATGACAATTGTTCAAAGCATACAGTACTTAAACACACAAAGAAAATATAAGAAATGCAAAAGATTAAATGGCAGCATGACGGCCTTCTTCAGAGAATGGACTTGACTGGACTTGATCTGATGTTGGCACTAGTTGGCTGGCGGCATCGGGTCATTGATGGCACTGAGATACTTCCCATCAAAGGTGAGAGCTTCCTTGTCAACCAGGTCTTAAATTTTGTGCTTAAAAAACCTGCAGTTCTCAATGTCGTGACCTGGAGCGCCCTTATGAAACTCACAATGAGCATTCGCGTCGTAATCAGCAGGAAGGACAGTTGGGGGAGCTAGATCTCTCGGGACGATAGCCTTTTTCTCCATCAGTTGAGAAAAGATATCTGCATATGTCATTGGAAGACTATCAAATACTCTATCTGGCTTCAACGTTCTGTGTTGATTTTGCTGACGCGGTCATTGAGCGGTTCGCTGTTCTGATTCCTTTCCAGTTATAGAGAGGGCTTCGAAGATCTGATCCATCTTTCTGTTGAGGGATTCCAGCTCCTTTCTGATAGCAACTTGTTCTTGCTGAATCTGCTCCATCGTTCGTCTCGTATTGGCTCTAATTGCGTACTGGTGTCGAGGAATCAACTTGATTTACTGGAGAAGAAGGAACGGAGACACGAGATTCTGCTGAAGGATTGGAAATGCAAAATGCACAACATATGAGATGTAATGCAAATGATATGCAAGATGCAATGCAAGATACAAGATCCAGGATCACAGTATCACAATCAAACAATTTTGGAGCTGATAACTGTAACAGGTAGGTAACCATAATTCCTGCTCAAAGAAAACTGACAGGCAAGCCCTATACGGGAAGGTCTAGACACTCTACCCATGAACCCACTCACGGGATGGTTTCTACGTTTGGTTCCCAGGATCACGGACACTAATCATATCAGCGTCACGCAACAGGCTAGCTGTATTACGACGATAATAACGATACGGTCTCTCCTGAGTGGAGTCCTCATGCCAGGCCCACAAGGAGCAAGTCCTCGGAGACTAACACTACACGACCACCATTATTGGAACTGGTGCTAAAAGAAGGTTCCCAGAATCATGGACCCTTCATTAATCAAGTCGTGCAACAGGCTAGCTGTGTTACAACAAGATCTACGAATAGGTCTCCTCTGGAGGAGCTTTCATGCTAGGCACACAAGGAGCGAATCCTTGGTGACTAACACTACTCAACTACCAATTCTAAACTAAGTGTTCTCTCTGCTTTTACCAAAGCTCGGGCGTAGAGCCTTACTCATGACGTCATCCCAAGAACCAACAGGCCAAGATAACAAGCACAAATAAAATCTACAAGAGAACAAATACATAAACAAGAAGAAAACAAATAAAAAAACAAACACTCCTCGCAAACCAAAAGATAGGCTCGAATCTCTCTTTGCATGGAGCAAAATGTCCCCAGCTGAGTCGCCAGCTGTCGCACCTCAAAAAATCACGGAGACATTTCGGAGAAACGACTCTCACGCGAAAGGCGCGGAAATGCGGTTCGACAGAGTCGCCACCGAACTTTATTTTTCCCGAATGAACGGGAGAGGAAAATATCGAGAAAACCACTTAAAACGAAAGGGATAGGAACAGGGCTGTCGCAACCAAGTTCCGGGTTCGGGAGTCGGTTACGCGAGGGGAAGGTATTAGCACCCCTCACGTCCGTCGTACTCAAAGGGAACCTCTTAAGGTAATTGTAGGGAGTGTTGTTTAGGTTTACTTGTTTTCTTCTTGTTGATAAAGGCGAATTGGTAGGGTAAAAGGTTAAAAACGCTAAGGGAAAAGGGATGGTTACAAGATAGGGTGCTCGCCAAGGATTGGGGCCCTTGTGCCTACGTATGCTCATTCGGACGAGAATGAGAAATCAGAGCGTCGTAGTTCGACTACGGGAAAGGTTGGGAATGTGTGGATGGAATAATGGAGGAAGATAGAAGTGTGCTCGCCAAGATCATCGCAATCTTGTGCCTACGTATCTTACATTCAAGAGTGAATGAAGAATCAGAGCAGTCGTAGTTCGTGGTAACAACCACGAAAAGATGAAGTTTGAAATGGATTGAGAAACGAAAGAGTGACTGACAAGCAACCCAAGGGCATGCCTCAAAAGCTTGTCATTCAAGAATTCAAGGAATGCAAGATCCCAAGAACTCAATTCTTTCGGAAATTGGGTTGAAAAGAGTTGGAGATAAAGGATTGAATGTTTTGAAATCGAAAGAATGAACTAATAACAACTCAAGAGCGCGCCTCGAGAGTTACTCATTCGAATATTCAAAGAATGCTAGATTCTAAGAATATCCCTCTTTCGTAAGTTTAAAAAAAATGTTTGTAAAAAGATTGAATCGAAAATGGAATGTGAGGCAAAGGGGAAGTTGTTTTGAAGTAGCTCGACGACATGTCGAGGATTTGATCAAAGATGAAACCGACTTGACGACGTGTCAAGGGTTAGATTGTGAGAAATGATATTGGTCTCTAAGGGTGCTTCCAATATCAAAACCACGAGGAGTTGTGAATGCGTGTATGAAATATGGGTTGCGAATGCGTACGAGCATTCGACTTAGGAGAACGTTGAAAAATGATTGAGTTTGAAAAAAAGTCGAAAGGTTGAGTGAGTAACAACTCAAAGGGCGTGCCTCGAGAACTATTCACTCGAAAATTCAAGGAATGCTAGATTCCAAGAACCCCCTTCTTTCAAGGTTTGAGTCGAGAAAGATATTTGAAAAAAGTCAAAAGATTGAGTGAATAATAACTCAAGAGCGTGCCTCGAGAACTATTCACTCGAAAATTCAAGGAACGCTAGATTCCAAGAATCTCCTTCTTTCGGAGTTTTAATCGAGAAAGGTATTTTAAATTGAATCGAGGGTATGGAAAGAGTTTGCAGTATAAGGCGAGAGTACGAGATTGGATTTGTAAAGGACAATTATTTAGTAAATGACGATTATTTGGTAAATGAGACGTAGGCCTCACAATCAATTAATCGGGGTATCATTTGGATGCTAGATCCTAACAACACCTTTTTCATTCGAAAATTGTTTGGATGAACAACGGATATATCACATGGAATGCTAGATTCCTATGATATTTCTTTATTCTAAATAGTGTACTAAAATGAAAAGTCGAATGACATATTATTTAAGGTGTACACCTCCATAATGTTCGTCCAAAAATCCAAGAAGTGCTAGACTTCAAAGATTTAATTTGCTTTGAAAAATACTCAAGGTGAGTTGAGATTTTGAATTCAAATTTTAAGCCTGTGCACTAGCAAAGTGGGTCAGTCTTCTAAGTGACCAACTAGAAATAATTGATCAAATAGGTATCACTGTAAGGAAGCCCAGGATTAAGCTTTAAAATGTTGTGTATGATGATCGAAGGTCGATGGCGATGCTTTGAAATCACTCGACTTACATAGGTGAAAATGACTCGATAAATCGAGAGTTAAATTTTTTTAAAAATTATTTTGAGTCATTAAAGCATAATTAATAAAGAAAACTATAAAAGCTATTACATTTGGAGATAATCCCATTTGACTTTTCAAAACAAGTCAATTATTTTTAATTTAATACAAAATAGAATAAGATGGGAAATGAAATCCCCTACTCAAAATTGGCAAGCATCACGTTGCAACTCCCCTTTGATTCCAAGTCTTTGACCAAATATCATTACCATGGATGAAATCTTGTGAATATCCACAACACAAGTGGAACCACGTAGGCCAACACTGAGCCATAAAACCATCATGAATTCCACATGTAAAATTGGGTGCTGCAGAACCGAATCACACCGAATAAGTTGAAATGTCGCCACCGTTGACATTTCGGTTGCTACAGATTCAAATCATGAAGTTGAATATCCTCATTACACAACCGATTTTCCTAACCTGAATGTCTACTACAAGGCCATGCTTAACAACTCATTTATAATATGATAAGAAAATTCAAACAACCAAAAACAAACAAGCCACCACTTCTTGACATGTTTTTTTAACACCAGCAAGATTTGGAAATTATTACTAAAATAAAATCTAGCATATTTACTATTAGAGGACACCGAATCCTATAAGAAGCAGCAACATATATCAAGATAAATGTGAACCGTTACCGAAACCGCAACAAGGGAGAACCACAACCAAGAACGGAGCAACCTCTTCTTCTGAATCAACAAATATACCCTGCTGCTTTCTGAACAACACCTGTGAGTAGTTGTGCAACTACGACATGAGATCAAACTAGAGTGCGTCGGTGTGGGTATTGTAATGTTGCTGCTGCTGTTAACATTGTTGTCGACCTTGTTGCATTTGATTGTTGCCAAACCTGGTTGTGCTTTCAGCCGCAAACATACGGGCATCCAAAGAGATGACGACGCAGTCGGAGCTGGCTCGACTTTACAGTTGCCTCCGCAACATTTAGAACTGAAATTTTCCGCTACTAACTGGGGATGTCGCATCTTCATCTGAGCCGCAAACCGTTGTAGCTTCCTTTATTATCATCTCGCCGTAGTTGTGGCAATGTTGTTGTTGTTATTTATAAAAATCAAACCTGCATAAACTCAATTGTAACTGAAACTGATGAAATTTTGCCGAAACGGGGATGTGTGTGAGCTTATATCAACCAGAATCCCACAAGAATCCCACAAGGATCCGCACTTCAACGTTTGTCGCAAGGATGTTCGCTTACCTTGCATCAGATTCGATACCTGTAATGAACAGGCAAAGCATGACACATAGAATTTGTGAAGGATACATTATACCGTAATTTGGAACCGTAATCAAACCGAAAATCATTAAGGACCGCAAAATAATAAGAATCGTATCAAGGTGTCATGACAAGCTTCGGTGAATTGGTGCCTTGAACTTGTTGTTGTACACTTTGAATCCACGCTTCTGCTATCGACATTCGAAGTCGCAACCTCTTCGATACGAAATTGCCACAATCACCAAACTTGAGTCTGAACCTTAGATTTAACCTCAAACTTGCAAAGTAAACCCGTCATCAACAATAGCACAAGCTCTTAAGGAAATATTAACAGAAGGAAACAGAGTTGAATTGAAAACCCGGAACGATATCACCATCTTGCTGCTGTTACTTGCTTATGAACTTTCTGTTAACTTTCTGTTGCATTTTTGAGTTATGATTTTTGAGTTACGGAGAGCCATCATGAGTTTATTCTTGATGTCGTTGCCTGACTCCAGCCAAACAAAACTTCCACCTGAAACACATAATAAACAGAACAAATGGCAAATAACAATGTCGAATCCTTTGAGCCGAATACACAGCTGATGTTTGAGAGCTACTTCTGAGTTGCCATTCACACGAGGGTCGTCGCAAGGTCGTCAACATCATTATTCACGACGTCCTTGGTCAATTTACGGTGTCAGACTCGAAACGGCTTATACGGCATTGTTGTTGGATGGATCTTGAGGTGAAGGACTTCAATTAGGGAAACGGTTCATTGGGGGGATAAAGATGGTGAGAGGTTTGCGAAAATGGCGGTGGAGAGATGAAAACAGCGGATTAGACGAAGCCACGATGATGGCGGCTGCGGATCTTTTCCGAAATGAAGAAGGTTAGGGTTTAGGGTAGGTTAGTGGCGAAGGTTATGTAGATGGCGGTCGGATTTGGAAGGGACGATGAGCAGTATCAATTTTTAGGGTTCTTTCTATGTTGGGATTACGGCGCCGTTTGGGAGAATTGGGGAGATGATGAACAGTGAATCTAGGGTTTTTCTGAATCAATTTTCCCTTTTCTTTATATAACCCCAGCCGGTCCCAGCTTCTGAAGGGTTCCACAATGGGCCTTCACTCACGGCCCACAACCTAGTTTACTGACCATTAATTTTTCTTAATCAACTTCTTATGTTCTTAATTAAATATCAATGCTTAATTAATAATAAATATTAACAAATACTAAATAATAACTAAAAAAATAAATTAGTATACTAACAACTATTTAATACAAATATTAACAATAATTATTAAATAAATATTAACAATTAACAATTAAATAAATATTAAAAAATATATAAAAAAACAACTAAAATATATATATATATATATATATATATATATATATATATATATATATATATATATATATATATATATATATATATATATATATATATATATATATATATATATATATATATATATATATATATATATATATATATATATATATATATATATATATATATATATATATATATATATATATATATATATATATATATATATATATATATATATATATATATATATATATATATATATATATATATATATATATATATATATATATATATATATATATATATATATATATATATATATATATATATATATATATATATATATATATATATATATATATATATATATATATATATATATATATATATATATATATATATATATATATATATATATATATATATATATATATATATATATATATATATATATATATATATATATATATATATATATATATATATATATATATATATATATATATATATATAAAACGAGAAAATAACTAAAAAAGAAATATTATTAATAACATTTAAAAGAGAAAAAGTTTAAGAAAACAATATTCACAAAAAAGGTTGTTAGGCCACGTGTCACGCCTTAATTGGTCATAAAGATTATTATTTTTTAATTAAAAAAATCGACCAATTACGAGCGGACACGTGTCTAAATAATAAGAAATAAGCAGACAACGTAAAATAGAAAGTAAAATCGCAAAGTGAAAATAATTGAAAACGGGTAAGACAAATTTAGGGTATGACAGATGCCCCTATCTAATTGGCTTAAACCTAGGGAAATGAACTGCTGCAGCGTTCATTATCCAAGGTAGAAGTCAATTAGATATGAAGAAGACCCTGAATTTGTCTGAAAAAAGAGATACTTGAGAATTGAAAATGCTGGATGATGTAAACCTCTGAGTCAACCGTAAATAAAATGACAGAAGGTCATCATCACCAAAAGGATGACGAAATGACACACACACGGCTACTACCACCAAAAGGATGATAGAGCAACACACTTGCACAATCTGGCATTAATGACTACGCCAGACCCCCACCAAAAGGATGACGGAGCGAAACACAAACAAGCTATCGCATAATCTATCACCAATCCAAGTGACAGACCCCCCCACCAAAAGGATGACGGAGCGAAACACAAACAAATATCGCACAATCTATCACTAATCCAAGTGACAGACCCCCCACCAAAAGGATGACGGAGCAAAACACAAACAAACTATCGCACAATCTATCACCAATCCAAGTGACAGACCCCCCACCAAAAGGATGACGGAGCAAAACTCACACAAACTATCGCACAATCTATCACCAATCCAAGTGACAGACCCCCCACCAAAAGGATAACGGAGCGAAACAGAAACAAACTATCGCACAATCTATCACCAATCCAAGTGATAGACCCTCCACCAAAAGGATGACGGAGCGAAACACAAACAAACTATCGCACAATCTATCACCAATCCAAGTGACAGACCCCCACCAAAAGGATGACGGAGCGAAACACAAACAAACTATCGCATAATCTATCACCAATCCAAGTGACAGACCCCCCACCAAAAGGATGACGGAGCGAAACACAAACAAACTATCGCACAATCTATCACCAATCCAAGTGACAGACCCCCCACCAAAAGGATGACGGAGCGAAACACAAACAAACTATCGCGCAATCTATCACCAATCCAAGTGAAAGACCCCCCACCAAAAGGATGACGGAGCGAAACACAAACAAACTATCGCACAATCTATCACCAATCCAAGTGACAGACCCCCCACCAAAAGGATGACGGAGCGAAACATAAACAAACTATCGCACAATCTATCACCAATCCAAGTGACAGACCCCCCACCAAAAGGATGACGGAGCGAAACACAAATAAACTATCGCACAATCTATCACCAATCCAAGTGACAGACCCCCCACCAAAAGGATGACGGAGCGAAACACAAATAAACTATCGCACAATCTATCACCAATCCAAGTGACAGACCCCCCACCAAAAGGATGACGGAGCGAAACACAAACAAACTATCGCGCAATCTATCACCAATCCAAGTGACAGACCCCCCACCAAAAGGATGACGGAGCGAAACACAAACAAACTATCGCACAATCTATCACCAATCCAAGTGACAGACCCCCCACCAAAAGGATGACGGAGCGAAACTCACACAAACTATCGCACAATCTTTCACCAATCCAAGTGACAGACCCCCCACCAAAAAGATGACGAAGCGAAATACAAACAAACTATCGCACAATCTATCATTAATGACTATGATATACCCCCCACCAAAAGGATGACGGAGCGAAACACAAACAAACTATCGCACAATCTATCACCAATCCAAGTGACAGACCCCCCCACCAAAAGGATGACGGAGCGAAATACAAACAAACTATTGCACAATCTATCATTAATGACTATGATAGACCCCCCACCAAAAGGATGACGGAGCGGAACTCACACACACGGGTTGCTATCACCAAAAGGATGATAGGACAACACAGATTCGAAATTTACCAACACCAAAAGGATGCAGGCTAGGTTGAACTGACGAGGTTCGACTATCACCAAAAGGATGATAGTAAGGCAATTGACAACGGTCACGCTTGCTGGGTACAACTCATTGGGGAACCCCCAAGAGGAAGATTGAATTGAAATGAGTCAACGGGGTACGCCCACCTTCTTGTTTGGAGATCATAGTTTTGCTGAAATGATTTCATGGTTACACCCATGAATTCTGAAGAGGATGCCCCTGACTGGGCTGAGTTTGTCTTGATGTCTTGTCTTGCTCAACAAAAGGCTGAACAACTTCATGAGGTACACTCACGGTTTTGCTGAAGATACCCCTGCTCGGGCTGGATCTTGCATTAAACTTCTTGGATTTGCCCAACAAAAGGTTGAACAACTTCGTGGAGAACGCCCATGGTCTTGAATGGTATGCCCCTGGCTGGGATGTATATTAACTTGAAGATCTGATCAACCACGAGGTTGAAATACGTCATGGGAAATACCCATGGTCTTGAAAAGAATGCCCCTGACTAGGCTGAATCTTTCTTTGAATGACCTTGAATATCGTGGGAGAAACCCACGCCTGCAGAAGATTGCCCCTGACTGGGCTGACGGTTGCTTTGAAGTTCTTGAGGTTTATAGGAGAAAACCACGACCTTTGTGGAAGATGCCCCTGACCGGGCTGATGATGGTATTGGAAATCTTCAAGATTGATCCTGGACCTTGACTTGCATATATGAATGCTGGATGATAAACGATATTCCATATGAGTGGAAGTGCAAATGCAAATGCTGACGCGCGGAGATGCAAGAGTTGGGGAAGTATGGTATGATTGGAGTATGCATATGATGCAGGATACTTATGAGGTCGAACGCGATGCGTATGATGCATATGATTGCAGACGGGTAATTGGAAATGCAGGGAGACGCCAACATGGTGGACTTTTGGTAGTTGCAAATACGGATTGGACTTCGGGTGGTGGGAGGGATTGACTTCCTCGACACGCAGTTCGTTGAATACGTCACGATTGAAGCAGAAGATGATGCTCTGGATGCCCCAAGTATGGGTACTTTGTGGTTTACTGTGAATTTGCTTCAGAGAAGGTTGCAGCTCTACTTGTTGATCAGGGTGACATGGTCTTGCCCCAGTCTGAACTTGTTAATGGTTTGCCCCTGCTCAAGCTGTTGAATGATTTGCCCCAGCCTGTGGGCTTTGAAATAATCTTGCTTCGTGTACGCCACTGAAAGTCAAGTTCCTCCTCGGTTGCCCCTCGTTGAGATGTCCTTGAATACCTAGCACTGATTTGCAATTAAAACTGTACATTCATAAATGGTAACATTAATGTAAAGTTCAATGTAAGTTTTGAAAAAGTGTGTCATTTATTGAGGTGTCGTGATAGTGAAATGAATGGACCGTTAGTCCAAACATTATGCTAGTTTTGATTGGTGTGAAAGATATATCAAGAGAAATGACACCAATGATGGTGATTAGAAATCATGTGAGGAGTCAGGTTACGCAACCTTGCGAAAGTATGCTTTCAGAATAAACCTCGCCTCAATTAAGTCTTTCGAGGGCTGTAACATGGTCTGGTTCACGGTTATGAAAACAAAGGTTATTAGGCTCAAAGTATGATTTGTACCCACCCCTTCTTCTTAATGATCTCCAGTCCTACGCTCAGTTAATTCTACACTTTTCTTGACGGTATAAACTCGATGGTTCAAAGTTTGCTCGACGTGGCAATCACTTTATTTTGGTTTTGATGAATGTCAGTGCCCCTTTGATTTGGGTGGCCACTGAATCTTTTTTGTTTTTATTGAGGGTTTCAGGGTCCTCTTTTACTTTTGTTTTGATCCCTAACTTTTGCATGGATTGACTTTGCTTGTCAGATCCATCGGGATTGCCTTGATTTTGCCTAAGTCCCCTCTGAGGTGTTTGACTTAGCAGACTTTTGATTTTTTTTGATCTAGTTGGAGGATTGTGACTGTCATAGCATGGGTCTTTGATGAACAACCGTCTTCTAGACTTTGCTTTGTTGATTCGAGTGCGGAGTTGGATTAACTGAACACTACCCTGCCCCAGGTTGAGTGTAAAAGGTTTAAATATCCGAAGGAAACTGCTACTCCTAGGCTCGAAGTGGTTTACTAGGGATTAACTCCTTATATCTCCGGTGTTTAGGGGATTGAAGCAATGCCTGTACATAATTGACGTGATTCTATCTGAAAGCATACAGTTTGCAATTATGGGTATCTCATTTTCATCATCCTCCCTCAAACCATGATAAACAACAGTGGATAGCGTGAAATGAATAAATGTGTCGGTGATAAGTGAAAAATGAGTGAATACGACATAACTAATTCAAAACATGCATAAACGATACATTAATGAAACCAGATACGAATGACAATTGTTCAAAGCATACAGTACTTAAACACACAAAGAAAATATAAGAAATGCAAAAGATTAAATGGCAGCATGACGGCCTTCTTCAGAGAATGGACTTGACTGGACTTGATCTGATGTTGGCACTAGTTGGCTGGCGGCATCGGGTCATTGATGGCACTGAGATACTTCCCATCAAAGGTGAGAGCTTCCTTGTCAACCAGGTCTTAAATTTTGTGCTTAAAAAACCTGCAGTTCTCAATGTCGTGACCTGGAGCGCCCTTATGAAACTCACAATGAGCATTCGCGTCGTAATCAGTAGGAAGGACAGTTGGGGGAGCTAGATCTCTCGGGGCGATAGCCTTTTTCTCTATCAGTTGAGAAAAGATATCTGCATATGTCATTGGAAGACTATCAAATACTCTATCTGGCTTCAACGTTCTGTGTTGATTTTGCTGACGCGGTCATTGAGCAGTTCGCTGTTCTGATTCCTTTCCAGTTATAGAGAGGGCTTCGAAGATCTGATCCATCTTTCTGTTGAGGGATTCCAGCTCCTTTCTGATAGCAACTTGTTCTTGCTGAATCTGCTCCATCGTTCGCCTCGTATTGGCTCTAATTGCGTACTGGTGTCGAGGAATCAACTTGATTTACTGGAGAAGAAGGAACGGAGACACGAGATTCTGCTGAAGGATTGGAAATGCAAAATGCACAACATATGAGATGTAATGCAAATGATATGCAAGATACAATGCAAGATACAAGATCCAGGATCACAGTATCACAATCAAACAATTTTGGAGCTGATAATTGTAACAGGTAGGTAACCATAATTCCTGCTCAAAGAAAACTGACAGGTAAGCCCTATACGGGAAGGTCTAGACACTCTACCCATGAACCCACTCACGGGATGGTTTCTACGTTTGGTTCCCAGGATCACGGACACTAATCATATCAGCGTCACGCAACAGGCTAGCTGTATTACGACGATAATAACGATACGGTCTCTCCTGAGTGGAGTCCTCATGCCAGGCCCACAAGGAGCAAGTCCTCGGAGACTAACACTACACGACCACCATTATTGGAACTGGTGCTAAAAGAAGGTTCCCAGAATCATGGACCCTTCATTAATCAAGTCGTGCAACAGGCTAGCTGTGTTACAACAAGATCTACGAATAGGTCTCCTCTGGAGGAGCTTTCATGCTAGGCACACAAGGAGCGAATCCTTGGTGACTAACACTACTCAACTACCAATTCTAAACTAAGTGTTATCTCTGCTTTTACCAAAGCTCGGGCGTAGAGCCTTACTCATGACGTCATCCCAAGAACCAACAGGCCAAGATAACAAGCACAAATAAAATCTAAAAGAGAACAAATACATAAACAAGAAGAAAACAAATAAAAAAAACAAACACTCCTCGCAAACCAAAAGATAGGCTCGACTCTCTCTTTGCATGGAGCAAAATGTCCCCAGCAGAGTCGCCAGCTGTCGCACCTCGAAAAATCACGGAGACATTTCGGAGAAACGACTCTCACGCAAAAGGCGCGGAAATGCGGTTCGACAGAGTCGCCACCGAACTTTATTTTTCCCGAATGAACGGGAGAGGAAAATATCGAGAAAACCTCTTAAAAATAAAGGGATAGGAACAGGGCTGTCGCAACCAAGTTCCGGGTTCGGGAGTCGGTTACACGAGGGGAAGGTATTAGCACCCCTCACGTCCATCGTACTCAACGGGAACCTCTTAAGGTAATTGTAGGGAGTGTTGTTTAGGTTTACTTGTTTTCTTCTCGTTGATAAAGGCGAATTGGTAGGGTAAAAGGTTAAAAACGCTAAGGGAAAAGGGATGGTTAAAAGATAGGGTGCTCGCCAAGGATTGGGGCCCTTGTACCTACGTATGCTCATTCGGACGAGAATGAGAAATCAGAGCGTCGTAGTTCGACTACGGGAAAGGTTGGGAATGTGTGGATGGAATAATGGAGGAAGATAGAAGTGTGCTCGCCAAGATCATCGCAATCTTGTGCCTACGTATCTTACATTCAAGAGTGAATGAAGAATCAGAGCAGTCGTAGTTCGTGGTAACAACCACGAAAAGATGAAGTTTGAAATGGATTGAGAAACGAAAGAGTGACTGACAAGCAACCCAAGGGCATGCCGCAAAAGCTTGTCATTCAAGAATTCAAGGAATGCAAGATCCCAAGAACTCAATTCTTTCGGAAATTGGGTTGAAAAGAGTTGGAGATAAAGGATTGAATGTTTTGAAATCGAAAGAATGAACTAATAACAACTCAAGAGCGCGCCTCGAGAGTTACTCATTCGAATATTCAAAGAATGCTAGATTCTAAGAATATCCCTCTTTCGTAAGTTTAAAAAAAATGTTTGTAAAAAGATTGAATCGAAAATGGAATGTGAGGCAAAGGGGAAGTTGTTTTGAAGTAGCTCGACGACATGTCGAGGATTTGATCAAAGATGGAACCGACTTGACGACGTGTCAAGGGTTAGATTGTGAGAAATGATATTGGTCCCTAAGGGTGCTTCCAATATCAAAACCACGAGGAGTTGTGAATGCGTGTATGAAATATGGGTTGCGAATGCGTACGAGCATTCGACTTAGGAGAACGTTGAAAAATGATTGAGTTTGAAAAAAAGTCGAAAGGTTGAGTGAATAACAACTCAAAGGGCGTGCCTCGAGAACTATTCACTCGAAAATTCAAGGAATGCTAGATTCCAAGAACCTCCTTCTTTCAAGGTTTGAGTCGAGAAAGATATTTGAAAAAAGTCAAAAGATTGAGTGAATAATAACTCAAGAGCGTGCCTCGAGAACTATTCACTCGAAAATTCAAGGAACGCTAGATTCCAAGAATCTCCTTCTTTTGGAGTTTTAATCGAGAAAGGTATTTTAAATTGAATCGAGGGTATGGAAAGAGTTTGCAGTATAAGGCGAGAGTACGAGATTGGATTTGTAAAGGACAATTATTTAGTAAATGACGATTATTTGGTAAATGAGACGTAGGCCTCACAATCAATTAATCGGGGTATCATTTGGACGCTAGATCCTAACAACACCTTTTTCATTCGAAAACTGTTTGGATGAACAACGGATATATCACATGGAATGCTAGATTCCTATGATATTTCTTTATTCTAAAAAGTGTACTAAAATGAAAAGTCGAACGACATATTATTTAAGGTGTACACCTCCATAATGTTCGTCCAAAAATCCAAGAAGTGCTAGACTTTAAAGATTTAATTTGCTTTGAAAAATACTCAAGGTGAGTTGAGATTTTGAATTCAAATTTTAAGCCTGTGCACTAGCAAAGTGGGTCAATCTTCTAAGTGACCAACTAGAAATAATTGATCAAATAGGTATCACTGTAAGGAAGCCCATGATTAAGCTTTAAAATATTGTGTATGGTGATCGAAGGTCGATGGCGATGCTTTGAAAGCACTCGACTTACATAGGTGAAAATGACTCGATAAATCGAGAGTTAAATTTTTTTAAAAATTATTTTGAGTCATTAAAGCATAATTAATAAAGAAAACTATAAAAGCTATTACATTTGGAGATAATCCCATTTGACTTTTCAAAACAAGTCAATTATTTTTAATTTAATACAAAATAGAATAAGATGGGAAACGAAATCCCCTACTCAAAATTGGCAAGCATCACGTTGCAACTCCCCTTTGATTCCAAGTCTTTGACCAAATATCATTACCATGGATGAAATCTTGTGAATATCCACAACACAAGTGGAACCACGTAGGCCAACACTGAGCCATAAAACCATCATGAATTCCACATGTAAAATTGGGTGCTGCAGAACCGAATCACACCGAATAAGTCGAAATGTCGCCACCGTTGACATTTCGGTTGCTACAGATTCAAATCATGAAGTTGAATATCCTCATTACACAACCGATTTTACTAACCTGAATGTCTACTACAAGGCCATGCTTAACAACTCATTTATAATATGATAAGAAAATTCAAACAACCAAAAACAAACAAGCCACCACTTCTTGACATGTTTTTTTAACACCAGCAAGATTTGGAAATTATTACTAAAATAAAATCTAGCATATTTACTATTAGAGGACACCGAATCCTATAAGAAGCAGCAACATATATCAAGATAAATGTGAACCGTTACCGAAACCGCAACAAGGGAGAACCGCAACCAGGAACGGAGCAACCTCTTCTTCTGAATCAACAAATATACCCTGCTGCTTTCTGAACAACACCTGTGAGTAGTTGTGCAACTACGGCATGAGATCAAACGAGAGTGCGTCGGTGTGGGTATTGTAATGTTGCTGCTGCTGTTAACATTGTTGTCGACCTTGTTGCATTTGATTGTTGCCAAACCTGGTTGTGCTTTCAGCCGCAAACATACGGGCATCCAAAGAGATGACGACGCAGTCGGAGCTGGCTCGACTTTACAGTTGCCTCCGCAATATTCAGACCTGAAATTTGCCGCTACTAACTGGGGATGTCGCATCTTCATCTGAGCCGCAAACCGTTGTAGCTTCCTTTATTATCATCTCGCCGTAGTTGTGGCAATGTTGTTGTTGTTATTTATAAAAATCAAACCTGCATAAACTCAACTGTAACTGAAACTGATGAAATTTTGCCGAAACGGGGATGTGCGTGAGCTTATATCAACCAGAATCCCACAAGAATCCCACAAGGAGCCGCACTTCAACGTTTGTCGTAAGGATGTTCGCTTACCTTGCATCAGATTCGATACCTGTAATGAATAGGCAAAGCATGACACATAGAATTTGTGAAGGATACATTATACCGTAATTTGCAACCGTAATCAAACCGAAAATCATTAAGGACCGCAAAATAATAAGAATCGTATCAAGGTGTCATGACAAGCTTCGGTGAATTGGTGCCTTGAACTTGTTGTTGTACACTTTAAATCCACGCTTCTGCTATCGACATTCGAAGTCGCAACCTCTTCGATACGAAATTGCCACAATCACCAAACTTGAGTCTAAACCTCAGATTTAACCTCAAACTTGCAAAGTAAACCAGTCATCAACAATAACACAAGCTCTTAAGGAAATATTAACAGAAGGAAACAAAGTTGAATTGAAAACCCGGAACGATATCACCATCTTACTGCTGTTACTTGCTTATGAACTTTCTGTTAACTTTCTGTTGCATTTTTGAGTTATGATTTTTGAGTTACGGAGAGCCATCATGAGTTTATTCTTGATGTCGTTGCCTGATTCCAGCCAAACAAAACTTCCACCTGAAACACACAAAAAACAGAACAAATGGCAAATAACAATGTCGAATCCTTTGAGCCGAATACACAGCTGATGTTTGAGAGCTACTTCTGAGTTGCCATTCACACGAGGGTCGTTGCAAGGTCGTCAACGTCATTATTCACCACGTCCTTGGTCGATTTACGGTGTCAGACTCGAAACAGCTTATACGACGTTGTTGTTGGATGGATCTTGAGGTGAAGGACTTCGATTAGGGAAACAGTTCATTGGGGGGATAAAGATGGTGAGAGGTTTGCGAAAATGGCGGTGGAGAGATGAAAATAGCGGATTAGACGAAGCCACGATGATGGCGGTTGCAGATCTTTTCCGAAATGAAGAAGGTTAGGGTTTAGGGTAGGTTAGCGGCGAAGGTTATGTAGATGGCAGTCGGATTTGGAAGGGACGATGAGCAGTATCAATTTTTAGGGTTCTTTCTATGTTGGGATTACGGCGCCGTTTAGGAGAATTGGGGAGATGATGAACAGTGAATCTAGGGTTTTTCTGAATCAATTTTCCCTTTTCTTTTTATAACCCCAGCCGGTCCCAGCTTCTGAAGGGTTCCACAATGGTCCTTCACTCACGGCCCACAACCTAGTTTACTGACCATTAATTTTTCTTAATCAACTTCTTATGTTCTTAATTAAATACCAATGCTTAATTAATAATAAATATTAACAAATACTAAATAATAACTAAAAAAATAAATTAGTATACTAACAACTATTTAATACAAATATTAACAATAATTATTAACAATTAACAATTAAATAAATATTAAAATATATATAAAAAAAAGGTTGTTAGGCCACATGTCACGCCTTAATTGGTCATAAAGATAATTTTTTTTTTTTAAAAATCGACCAATTACGAGCGGACACGTGTCTAAATAATAAGAAATAAGCAGACACGTAAAATAGAAAGTAAAATCGCAAAGTGAAAATAATTGAAAACGGGTAGGACAAATTTAGGGTATGACACCAGCGTGAATTTGGCATTCCAAGCAACCTTTGGTGAACTCGATGCAATCTTTCAGCATCGTAGGCTAGTACATCCCTTGGCGAAACAGCAGCCATTTCATCTTATGGCCTACTTGGTGTGCTCCGCATGTCCCACCATGGACTGAGGACAATGCCAAGTATGCTTCAGATTCACTGAGGCATTTAAGTAAACTCCCTCAGAAGTTTTCTTAAATAACTCATTCCCCAACAGGACGTAGCTTAGTGCTTGGTATTTTATCTTTCGTTCTGTAGCCGCTGAAGGGTTCTGAAGGTATTCGACCAGAGGTTTCCTCCAATCTTTTTCTGTCAGACCTTCGACTGTAAAAATCTCAAAGGTTTCCTCGTCGGCGTAGCCAAATTTTGTGACTTCCAAGTTTGATGGTCTCAAGCCCACGGATACCACCTTACCTCTGGCCTCGATTGCCTCTTGCAAGTTCTCCTTCGAGACCCTGTATCCTGAGGCAACTTGCGCCAGGTCGTTGGCTATCTGACTGTGTATTCGTGGTATGTGTCGAATAGTGCAGACTTCAAATTTTTTGAGTAGTCTGTTAGCTATTACGAAATACATGATGGGATTTTCTTTAACGCATTTGTAGTCCTTTGTTAGCTGTTTTACAACCAACTCTGAATCTCCCATTATTTCGACTTGGGTTTCCCCCAATTCTAACAAAATTTCAAGTCTGGCGATCAAAGCTTCATATTCAGCTTCATTATTAGAACATAGGCCCTCGACTCTATACTTGAATTTTGTTGGAATTTTGTCAGGAGAAATGATCAATAGACCTATGCCTGTCCCATTCTTGTGACTAGACCCATCAAAGTATAGCTTCCAAGGCTCTAGTTCAACAAAGTTCAGGGTATTTTCATTTATGGAGTGGTCAACAATAAAGTCTGCCACTATTTGCCCTTTGACCGCTTTCAGCGGTCTGTAAATCAATGAATACTCAGTTAATGCTAATGCCCACTTACCAATTCGACTATGCAAAATAGGTTTGGACAACATATGCTTAATAACATCAAAATGTGACGAAACGTAAACATCAACTAGTTTTATATATTGCTTCAACTTCATACATGAGAAATACAAACATAAGCATAATTTCTCTATCTCACTATACCTAGTTTCTGCATCGTTTAAAACTCTACTAAGGTAGTAAATGGCTCTTTCGACGCCACTTTCATCCTCTTGAGCAAGCATGCTCCCTAGAGTTTTGTCTGACGCTGCTATGTACAGTTTCATGCTTTTATTTCGACATGGAGGTGCAAGGACTGGAGGATGAGTTAAGTAGTCTTTGATCTTGTCGAAAGCCTCCTGCTGATCTCTCGTCCATTCGAACTTCTCCTTAGTGGCTCGAAGCAACGACGAGTAGGCTTGTATTTTTCCACTGAGATTCGATATGAACCTTCTTAGGAAATTCATTTTGCCCAGCAAGGACTGAAGTTCCTTCTTGTTGGATGGCGCTTTCGCTTCCCTGATGGCCTTCGTTTTGTTTTGGTTGATTTCAATCCCCTTCTTGTGGACTACGAAACCCAGAAAATCTCGTACTTGCACACAGAACGCACACTTGAGGGGATTCATCTTGAGGCCAATTTTCCTCATTCTCATAAAGGATTTGTGTAGGTGTTCCACATGAGCCTTTCCTGACACAGATTTTATCACAATGTCATCAATGTAAATTTGCATAAAGGACTCAATGTAGTCATGGAAAATCGAATTCATCGCCCGCTGGTACGTTGCCCCAACATTCTTTAGGCCAAAAGGCATCACTACCCATTCGTAAGTGCCTAAGGCCCCTGGGCAACGGAACGCCGTTTTAGGAACGTCATCCTCAGCAATGAAAATTTGGTTGTAACCAGAATATCCATCCAGCATGCTAAGGTATTCGTGGCCAGCAGCTGAATCGACTAACATTTCTGCCACTGGCATCGAATACTCATCTTTAGGGGTTGCTGAACTTTAATCCCTAAAGTCTATACAGACCCTTAACGATCCATTTTTCTTTATGACTGGTACAATATTTGCTAGCCGTTCAACATACCTGGTCGTACGGATGAATTTGCATCGGAGGAGTCTTTCGATTTCCTCCTTTATTTTTGAGAGGATCTCAGGGGCAAAGCGCCTTGGATTCTGCTTGACTGGTTTTTTGCCAGGCTTGATTGGTAGCCTATGCTCGACTAGATCTCTCTTTAGACCTGGCATTTCGTCGTAGTCCCAAGCAAAACAATCCATGTATTCTCGTAACAACTGGATGGTCGCAACCCTAAGTTGGGGGTCGAGATTGGCGCTAATATAAGTTGGCCTTTTAATCACTCCATCTCCCAGGTCGACTTCCTCAAGTGGGTCTTGCGCCAACATTTTAACGTCGCTAGCCAAGGGATCTTTCTCAAAACCCAAAGGCTCATCGTCATATATGGCCTCGAGTCTCTGCCCCTCGTATTGAATCTTAGGGTCGAAATACCCAACTGGACCTGCTTGTTTGGGTTTTTCGTTGGCTTCCTCATCCATTTCATTATTAGCGGCCTCTAAGGCCGTTTGTAGTTTAGTTTCGGCCATGTAGGCCGAAATCCTTTGAAGCATTGCGGCTTCAGTCATCATCGTCGAACTCACTTCCCCAACCAGTGGGGTCTATGGGAAGTTCGCCCAGGTATGGTAACCTTTCACCTAGAACTTCCTTGTCCCATCAGAAACCCTCAACGGGATGCAGGAATAACGAGCAATACACTTCGTCATTAGGTGTAAAGTCGAAGTCTGCAGGTTCACATGGCCCTATACCAGCCAAATGTTTGTCAAACTGTCTCTATCAATATGGTTTATAGGTGCTTTAAAGTATCCCTGATCCGCTTCGATGTTTTTGACAATACCATCTGGTCTCCAGATGGCCATCCTCTGATGCATCGACGATGGTACTGCCCCCACTCCATGGATCCATTCTCTTCCAAGTAATAGATTATAATTGGCAGAGGTCTCCACCACCATGAAGACAGTCGGACGGGTGATGGTTCCGACCATGACATTCACCTGAATGACCCCCATGGTCGAACCCACTTTCCCTTCATAGTTTGATAGCACCATGTTGTGTGGCTTTCTGTCTGTCTCACTTTTCCCAATTTTATTCAACAGAAAATGCGACATTAAGTTTACCGTAGCGCCGCAATCCACTAGTATTTTGTTAACTAGGACCTTCTCTATTTGTGCTGTAATATAAAGAGGCTTCAGATGGTTTTTCATTGCCTCCGTTGGCCGTTCAAAGAAAGCATTTTGCTCCTCGACGCAGTCGTTGTTCATCACATAGTAGCATACCGGCTTATGAGCCGTTATTTCCCAGTCCGTATATGCGTCTGAGTTCTCGACTACTGAAACCCTGTCGAATTCCCTGGGCATTACTGATACTACGTTGACCAAAATATCCAACGTATCATCAGAATCTTCATCAAAATTATCGGTCATTTCATCATCGACCGATTTTCTTTGGTCTTCGACCTGTGTTGGAAATAACTTTCTTCTTACAGGTGTCTTCTCGAAAGCCTATGTTCGACCCTCCTGTTTAATGGGAATATTGGTGCTGGATTGTGGTGGGTCTTTATGTGCACCTTCTCAATGTGCTTTCCTTCTTCTCTGCTCACGTCTCCATTGGGATCGAGACATGGGATTCTTCCCTTTGTAATTTTCTGACACATGAGCAGCCTTCGAAGACTGAAATTCTTTTCGATAGCTTAACGAAGATCCCCGTTGTACTTCAAAATTTTTCCATATTGGGCTTCGTCCACTTTCCATCAGTGGCCTCAGCATTGGGCTTAAAGCTAGTGGGCTTGTTCATCGTAGGCCTTATGCGAGGGTCAGATCTCTGCTGAAAGCCTCTTCGAGGGTCGAATCTTGGTCTTTCATTTTCTTGCTTCAGCCTTCGTGTCCCTTCCAGCTTTTGTGCAGCCTTCTTGTCGAATATGGCGCTGTATCTGGGACAGAGCATCACACTAGAACCTTTCTCCTGGCAGCGGTGAAGAAAAGAAATGATGGACTCCTCCTGCTCTAGATAGGCTTCCCTCGTGTGTGTTTCCTGGTAGTTCGACTCACTATCCGCTACCTCCTCATGTTGAGTGATTTGTACCATGTTAATTTCAATTTCTTTGGCCAGATTAAGCTTCTTCAAGCTTAACTCCACGCCTTTGGTGGCTTCATCAATCTTAACGAAGTCATCATCCGTTTCCTTGGTCACTATCTCCCAACCCAGATTGTTCCTGTTGCTTGGGCCTTTGGTTTCATCCCTTTGGTCACAGCTATCAACTTCCATTTCAACACAACTCTCTTGTCCGAAGCTGATGGTAACTTTCGCCATTACAGCTTCGTCTATGGGATTGCCGGAAGCCTCTGTTACTTCGATTGAAAAGTCGTAACTGTCGACAACTTCGATCATATTAGCCTCGACTGGCTCTGTGTAATTTGCGTCTGCCGTTTGTAGAGGATCTGAGTCGACCTTCATTTGGCCACCAACTTTCTCTCCGAACTTTAGACGTCCTTCTTGGATTGCATTCTGAACAAGGTCCCTGAAAAGAAAACATTGAGATGTTTTATGACCCAAGAAGTTATGATATTTACAAAACCCTCTTTTCTTCCTTTGTTCTATGGATGGCATTTTGACGCCAGGAGGCACTATCATTTGTCCGTCTTTAACTAACAAATCGAAGATTTCATCACATTTTGTGATGTCGAAAGTATATGTTTTCTTTGGGAACCTATCATTCTTTTCAGATTCGACATAACTCTTCCCTTGTGGGGGAGCTAATACTTTGCACAAGTAAGGTGGTCCTTGCTTGAGTTCAGCAAGGTCCACTTCGCCATCGTCGAAACTCATAGACTCATCACACAGACCTTCGACGTTATCATTAAATTTGACAAAAGCTACCTTTTTATTTTTATTAAACTTAGACTTCTCATCTTTTAGTCTTTCTAGTTGTCAAACTCGATCGGCTAATTGGGCCATGTCCCTTAGGTACTGGGTGTCCAACTTTTTCCTAATAGAGTAGTCGAGACCACCAGTGGCCATTTCAACCAACTCATGTTCAGGGACCTGCGTGAAGCATCTGGCCTTAAGAAAACGGAACCTATTAAGGTACTCCTCTATTGGTTCAGAGAATTTACGCTTCACACTAGCTAGTTCCTTTAAGCTAATTTTATTCTGACCCATATAGAACTGTTCATGAAACAAACGCTCTAACTGGGTCCAGTTACATATCGTGTTAGGGGGAAGCATCGTGAACCAGGTGAAGGCGTTCTTAGTAAGAGAACTTGGGAAGTATTTTATCCTAAGGTTTTGTTTGTTCGCTATCTCTCCAGCCTCGATTAGGTAACGAGCCACATGTTCGACAGTGGATTCCGTTGTATCTCCTAAAAACTTAGTGAATTTAGGTACTTTCGTCCTAGGAGGTAACTCCGCCTGAAGGATATAGTCTACTATAGGTGAAGTGTAGTTTGGCCTGGTAAAACCAGTGTTTAGCCTATTTCTGGCCATAATTCTCTCGACCATGGCCGCCAGATTATTGTCTATGGCTATGTTGTTTCGACAAACATGCTGGACTACATTATCTGCGTCTTGGTTTCGATTCACAACCACCACTCCTGGATTTCTTTCTCCCAAGCCACGGGGTTGGTTTTGCAAAGGCTCTTCCCTAAGCCCTTCGACTACCGGAGGGACTATCCTTCCTTGGTTTCCTACGTCGACTTCTACCATATTCGCCAAGTTGTCTCGTGGGACATCCACTATTGCGGCCTAGTTTTTGGTTAAGGGAGGTACCCCCATGAATTCAGCCAATCTTGTTAATTGTACCGCCAATTGTTGATTGGTCTGGGTTGTATTTTGGATTAATGGTTGAAATATTTCGCCCATGGTTTGTGACAAAGTCTGAACCATCTGTAGGTTACTTTCATCCATTTGTTGTCTCAAACAAGCAACTGAGGTGTTGGTCAAATTGGGGCCTTGTGTCGAATACCCTAAACTCTGGGGGTTTCGACCCATGTTCACACCTGACCCTGACCCTTGTAGTGGCGAAGCCATCGCCTGATCTGAGAATATAGGGGGTGCATTTTGGAGCCCTTGCATCATAGCAGTGGGCATCCCATATGAGGGGTTTCTTGGTGACTGTGAAAAACCAGGGGGCACAAACTGCCTGGACGTCGAACTTTCGCCAAACAAAATCTGAGGATTCGACGTTTGGTGACCAATGTATTCCAACACTGGCTGAATATAAGGCCTTATCACTGTCGATCCCACCCCAAGTACTAAAGGCGTCGTCACTGGCCTCACAGGAAGCACCGTTTGTTCTCCAGTCGACGGTATCGGAGGGGGAACTCCCTCATCTCTTATTCCTTCGATGGAACCGTCTCCTTGTTGGTTGGAGTTATCTGGCTGGTTTGTATCCGTAGCCATGTTCTTACTGCTTCGTCTTGATCGCTTCTCTTCGTTTATAGCGGTAATTTTACCACTTCTCAGTAACATAAAAATGTACCTTCTCACGAAAACGGACCAGCATAACTGCAAAATTTTTATAAGTTTAGTTTTATAAAATAGATTCTCTAGCACTGTCCCACCGAGTGTAGCATTTTGTTTCCCTTGAAAATCGGAAAACAACCGCTGATCTTCCAAAATATAACTTTGGTGACTCACAGGATCGATCAGATTGATCCTAGGACATGTGCTAAAAGATTTATTTTTGGTATTAAGAGTTTATTCAAGTTCCACACTCGAACAATATTGGGGTGAAAGAATTCTAAAGGAACATCTATTCGACTACGGGTGAATTTCAAGACAAAACAAAGCTTTTAATAAAGGAGAGGAAAGTTTGTTAGGAGAAGAGAAGTCAGATTGAGGACGAAGAGAAAAGAATTGCATAGGAAGGGGAGAAATAAAGTAAGGAGGAAAAGGGGTAGAGACAATAAAGACAATAAAAGACTTTGTAAAATTTAAAGTAAAAACAAGTAAATTGCATTAAGTTTAAAAAATGGTGTGTTTACATCACGTACATTCTCTTACAATACTCGCTTTCTCTACACTCGAAGACTTGGAGTAATTTCAAGAGTAATTTGTACAATAGTAAATTACAACACACTTTGGATATGTCTAAGACACCCTATTTATAGTAATAAAAAATAACCTCTCATAACCTCCACCATAATCTCCCTCCGCCACTTGTCTCAAATGCATGGATCTATTACTCATAAGGTGACACGTGTCTCCCTCAATTTTCCACAAGAAAAACCGTTCCCTCCAATATTTAAATTTCAAATCCTTCGACAAACCATTCTTCTCAGCAGGCGGTCGAACTCTTGGCCTCTGGGTGAGTCCTTCGACTTAGCTATTTTGCTTCTTTCAACCCTTTTCTTGTATTCAAGTTATTTTCCACCCTTTTGTCTTAGATACCTTCTTTCTAACTGAGGCGTCGAATTTAGGAGCTAACAGGGTCGTACTCGTTTTGCCACCCCTAGCAGAGAGTGGACAGAGTTTTATTTACGTTGCATGAAGAATGTTAAGCAACCATATTAGTAAGGGTGTACATGGACTGGTTTGGGTTGTGTTTGGCCAAACCCGATACCTAATCCATATAGGACACTTCAGTTTGGGTGATGTAAAATAACCATCTGTTGCATCAATGGTCCGGTTTGGGTAAATCCACTAATTTTTTGGTTGGATTAGGTTGGATAGTGGGTCGCCCAAATTTTGTTTTGTCTTATTAATATTAAATGACTAAATGATGAGTCATTATAATTTTTCATTAAAACTATTTAACTTTTTATCTTCCTAAAAAAATTAGATAACATATTTTTACTATTTTTTAAGATCATAAAATAATAAATGATACATCAACTAATAAAAATTATCATAAAATACTAGCAACAAACTAAAGTTACATGACATACAATCGTATTAGCATCAAAATAATCAAAGAGTGAAATATCCAAAATTAGTTAAAATTATGATTCACTAACATAGTAAATGTTCAAGATACTAGAATTGCAACAACTAAGTTAATATTCATCAAAATCATTAAATTTGTAATAATAAATGTTCGATTAGTGTGGGTCAATGGTTTTTTGGGCTTGAGTCTGGTTTTACACGAACCCCAGTTTTTTAATGGGTTTTTTAGTTTTTAAACTAATATCAACCCAATTACCCGACCCAACCCACTTTTTCTGGATTTCTTTGGGTGAGTTTGACCCGTTTTTGTGGATTGATCAAACCCATGTACATCTTACATATTGGACAATCAATTATATGCTTTTAAAAATAAGGGTATTTATGAGTTATGAGAGCAATAGCTCATATAGTCACATTGCAAGTGGTAGTGATTATTTTTTTCCCATTTGTTTTTCAAGCACTACAAGGTTGTTGATGGCGTTTATCTCTTCCAAAAAATCAGGGTTCGGGGATTATGACTCGACGTACACCAAACAATGAAAGGTGGATTCCTTCCATGAAGGTTTAAATATATCTAGAACTGGGGATGAAGAAGAAATTATCTTAGAGTCTTGCTGTAAGCACAAAAGTGTTTGCATGGCGCCCATTGAGGACTCAGAGAGGGATTTTTTCTACATGTGCGTTCTTTTGATTCATGACTTACGGGTGTTAATCTCTTTCACCGTGTTTGAGTCTAAGATACTCAACATCATTAATATCACCCCCACTCAAATATCGCCCAATGGATGGGCTTTCATCATAGGTTGGCTCTACTATGGGTCTGTTTTTCTCTTTCTATGGCATGAAAACTACCAACAATGGCAGATGAGTCACTATGTGTGCCCTAACCCACGAGGTCTTGTTCACCCCCACTCAAACCACTATAAAAGATGTAAGGATGTGTTTGTGAGAGAGTGGAAAAGATGATCGCTTCATGGTGATGTATGATAAGGACAACGAGGATTGGTATTCCTTCTACATGATGGAGGATTCAATGATAATAAATCGATGTAATTATGATTGTGCCACTGCTACAAATAAGGAAATCTTGGATATCTTTGACGAGTTCTAGATAATGAGTTTTAGGGACATGGTAGAATTTGATAAGAACGAAGATGGTAGCAGAAAGATTGGTGACTACTTACGTAAGTATATGTGTTACGTAAGACTTTCATACTATTAACATTATTTTTTACTGATGTCCCTAATTTTTGTTTGCATGATGTATGGCGTTATTGACCGTTGAGTAGAAGAAATCTCTTCACGCCTAGCAAAAGGCTACTCGTGAGGAGACATGGTCTGACGATCCTAAATGTAACTTTGTCGAACTGATGGTGAAAGGTAAAAGGAAAGGCAGTTGAGGATCCATTATATTCCCTTACACCCTAAAGATTATGAAACCTTCCATAGTTGACTAGGCATGAACTTCATATATAAGCCTTCCTTCTAAGGATGCCCAACGCCTACCTATTATTGACGTGGAAACACGCCAAACTTCATTGATTTGGAGGGGATGCCCATAAAATGGGGGATCCTCCTCTGCTCCCTCAAGGAACAAGGTACAGTCTCTCTAGGACGAATACTTCAACGCTTTGGGCTATGTGGAGACGCACTTGGACTTCCTTGCTGACTTCCCTAATAACCATCGTATGATGGAGCAAATAGGAGGAAAAATGAATGGTGGTTGTATGAAGAAGAAATGAGTGTGTATAAAGTGTTTTTTAAATGAAGGTTATTATGTGAGAGTGGATCAATATTAACAAATGATATCTTGCCTTTTTCCTCCATTGAAGCTCTTTTTTTTTACTATATTCTTTCCAAATTTAAATGAGAGGGATAGTTATATATATATATTGCACCGTTTTTGAATATGTGGACTAACCAATCAAGTTAGTTTATATGGCATGAGTCTAGGGTTTTAAATTTAACAAGATTCCCAAAAACACCCTTAGATCAAAATTTATATGAAAATGAGTATGATAATTAGATTGAAAAAAATTCACTCTTATTTTGAATAAAAACAAAAAAAATCAAATGACTGTGTATTTGTCTCTATTTATTTCTCCTCAATATTTTGAATAAAAAACAAAAATAAAATTAATTAAAATGAATAAGAATCGGACGCAAGAATGCGCGAAAAAATAAAATGAACGCATTAAAATGATCTACGCAAAATAAAGTTATGGAAACAGACAGTTGCAGATCAAATTTTGCAATTAAAATGTCA
Organism: Lathyrus sativus; assembly: GCA_963859935.3. NCBI lineage: Eukaryota > Viridiplantae > Streptophyta > Magnoliopsida > Fabales > Fabaceae > Lathyrus > Lathyrus sativus. The sequence goes on along the minus strand of OZ012736.1, from coordinate 124,635,561 downwards.
TTTATAAAGCATCGGGCCGATAAAAAATTAAACGGAAACAAAATAAAAAAAATTAAACGAGCACACCAAGTTAAACTACGCGAACCATAGATTAATAAAGCTGAAAACTGCAAGCCTGATCTCAAAATATTTCCCCCGTTAATTGTACGTGCATTTTAAAATCGCCTAAATCAGTTTGTCTATAAAATCAAAATTTTATTATGGTCGACTTTTTAAGTATTATGCTGAAAGAATGCATGTCATGATATGCAGATGATGCAAATATCATGATGAATGAATTTATTGATCTGGGGGAAATTAGGGTATGACAACGGCCCCTATTTAAACATATTCGACTAGAGAATATGAAGAAGGTCATTCTTAATACGATCGCAGTGGGAGATTGTTAAATACTAAAGGACCCAAATTTTGTCCTTAGATGCAATGAAATGATATGATGTGATATGAGATGAACTCTAGCATGATATTTTATGAAGGATAATGAATGAAAGGTGGACCTGTGGGAATTAATGGAGATATGTGGTAATGGTAGTCCATATAGAATGAAAAGGATAAAGAGGGTGAAAGAATCACTGGGGATAATAATCCTACTAGAGAAATTCATAGCGGAATATTCAAAAGTGGGTTTTATCATCTAGTTAGATATGATAGACAAACACTTTAGAATATATCTGAGAGTCCTGGAGATTTCTAATAAGAAATTCACCCCTATCAAAAAATTTGGAGATTCCTAGCAGGGGATTCATCCAACACAATCTTTTTTGGAGTTTTCTATAAGAAAATCATCCACGCTGAAACTTTGGAGATTATAAACAAAGAATTAATCCAAAACAAAAATATTAAGAGTGTGAAGTTGGGTATGTTGAAGTTGACTAGTGGTATTCTCTAAGAGATCAGAGAAGGTCAGAAATCTGATTTGAGGTTGGTGGATCGTCTCACGTTAATCAATCAAGGTAACGGGAGTGATTTTTGGATCGATGAGAATGGTGTGATGAGGTTCAGAGGTAGAGTGTGTGTTCCTGATGTGCCAGAAATCAAGAAGAGGATTCTTGAGGAAGGTCACAGAAGCGGGCTGAGTATTCATCCTGGTGCCACAAAGATGTATCAAGATTTGAAGAAGTTGTTTTGGTGGCCGAGTATGAAGAAGGAAGTTGCAGAGTTTGTGTATGCTTGTTTGACTTGTCAAAAGTCGAAGGTTGAACATCAGAGACCTTCAGGTCTGATGCAATCGTTGAGTATTCCATAATGGAAATGGGATAGCATTTCTATGGATTTTGTGACACGTTTGCCGAAGACTTTGAAGGGATATGATTCAATTTGGGTGATTGTTGATAGATTGACTAAATCGGCTCATTTTATACCAATGAGGATCAATTATTCGTTGTAGAAGCGTCGCAGAGTCGTCAGAAGAGTTACCATGACAAGAGGAGGAAAGCACTTGAATTCCAAGAGGGAGATCACGTGTTTTTGAGAGTTACGCCAGTAACTAGTGTTGGCCAAGCTTTGAAGTCTCGAAATCTCACATTACATTTTGTTGGTCCATATCAGATTTCGAAGAGGGTGGAAGGAGTAGCATATCGGATTTATTTACCACCGTCGCTTGTGAATTTGCATGATGTGTTTCATGTGTCTCAGTTGAGGAAGTACATTCCAGATCCATCGCATGTGATTCAGATGGATGATGTACAAGTGAGAGATGACTTGACTTTTAAGGCGTTGCCTGTTCGGATTAATGAACGAGAAGTGAAGCAGTTGCAAGGTAAAGAGATTTCATTGGTGAAGGTAGTTTGGGGAGGACCAGCTGGAGAAAGTTGGACTTGGGAGCGTGAAGATCAGATGAGGGAGTCGTGTCCGACTCTGTTTCCTTGAGGTAATTTTCGAGGGTGAAAATTCTTTTAAGTGGGGGAGAGTTATAACTGTCACACCCTAATTTGTGACCTTAAGATCCCACCTCTTTGTGCATTTTCTTGCATATCATCCACATATAACTAACTATTCTAACCGTTTTGTTTGTTTTATTTTGTGAGGCTAGCTTTGTGGCTTTAAGTCCAGGAAGTTATAAAGGCTTCTTGTGTATTCCTTATCTCCTATGAGTTGTGCTGAAGCATTGTGGAATCACATACTCCCATCATTATGATATCTTAATCAGTATGAAGCGAATCTTCCTCAAGGTTTCTCAGAGGATTCACACCTGTTTGGTTTCAGGGATGTTTATGCAAGACTTGGCGGGATTTTTGTGGCAAATGGCATCTTCAGCTTCAAAGGATCCCAAGACATGACATTCGTATTAAGTTCGTCTTCGATCATGAATTTGAGCAAAGTTTCTCATTTATGTTTTTGAACTTGAGGGATTGAAACCATATTTTAATGTGGCCTCAAAGAATATAAGATAAGGTCTAGAGATTTATTTTAGAAGTTTGGTTCAGGTTCCATACTCTTCAAGATCTTGGTTCATTATCTCTATAAAATTCAAGGTCAAAGCATATTATTCGGCTTCAAGATACGTGATTTTCACAAGTTGAAATATAAGATACAAGGTTATAGGTCCACAATAATTGTTTTGATAATTATGTCCATGTGTTTAAGTGCATCAAGCTCAAGATTCGTCACAAGTTTTAGACCGAAAAATCATATTCATCACAAAAGACAAAGTGATTCATTTATTTTCATAAACTCTGAAGTCTAAGTTCAAAGCTGCAAAATATATTTCTGAAGACACAAACTTCTAATTACAAATTGTGCTACATGTTTGCTTTCCATACAAAAAGGAAATAGATCTTGATTCAAATTGCCAATCATTGGTTACACCAAAACCACCTGTCCTACATTGGTATTTTGAGACTTTAGTTGGATTTAAGCTACACACGGAGACTGCTAGTTCGTTGTCCACACAAAACATTAAGATACAAAACACTTTGTCTCGGTCTCAATTATAAGATAGTACCCTGCAACAGTCGCGTTTTTCAACTACAACAGGTTCTGACCAAGCATTCAGGTTCCTTTCGGCAGCTATAGCCGTCACCGCAAAGCAGCAGCAATCTTGCAGAAGACCAACACTGACATACTCATGTTGTATCGCTGCTGTTCACCTTCCTGAACTGCAGAATGCTGTGAACATTAGAATCAGAGAAAGAATTCCACAAGAAGAGACAAGACCGAGCTCACCTTCGACCATCGAAGAAGAACCGATGACTCAGATGCAGAAACTCGGGTTACACCTGCATATCAGCACAGTAGGATAATTCCCTGCAGAACTTCGAAGGGAAGTCATAACCGAAATAGACAAGCTGCAACCACCATTCCGAATCCTTCACGTACTACAAACCGTAGTATGCAGAAAAGCCTACAGAACAGAAGCAATTATCAGACGTAATTTAACATTAAAACCAAATGTTCTTCCGAACATTGGTACATGTTAACATAGAATCAGGAAGAAATATCCTCACCACCATCCAACCTTTCCAAAATATGACGATAACAAGGCACATTCAATTAAAATCCACAAAGAAGGAATATGCATACTGGTGACAGTGGTATGCCCTTCTCTAGTAAAGTGAAGAAATCCAAACCTTGTTACAAGTTAGGAACGTGTATCATTTGTTACAGCGTGAGCTTTGATTATTGAGAACATACGTGGCATTTGTTGTATTGGAGCCTTTTTATCTGTCATTTCAAAAGACGAAAGAAAGAGTTAGTAGCTCGGACAACCAAGAAACCAACATGAATCCTACAAAATCTATAGAAACACAACAACTTAAGACAAGTTTTTGGTGATTACAATGTACTGTGGTAACGAAGCAAGGAGTTTATGGATCCTAGTACCAAGAAGCTCCCAGCACAGAATGCGCAGCCTTGCAGACTAGGGCAGTAGCATGCCCTTAATCTTCCGCTGCCAATACCAAGAAATCCTTTTCTGCCTGAAACCAAAAGTGAAGATATCAAGGTTTTATCCATTCACATGAATAAGAAAGTTTAAGATGGCACCATTCGAATCATTGTTCACGCCGTCATGTCTTCCAAGACGCATACTCACATGTCTTCCCCACGTCTTCCACACCAGGGTTATATTCGGACCGCATCTGTAAGGAAAGTAGCAAAATCCATTGAGACAATATCCGAAAAGATGATTCCTAATGACATGAGGGAGAGGCAAGGGTAATATTTTGAAAGAAATACTTATACCTTCGAATACAAGTGAAACTCGAGTACTCCGAGAAGTAAGCCATAGAATTTTGTTGAAGAGGAGAACAGTTAACAACCAACATAATAAGATGAAAGGGAATTCTGAATTACACAACTACAACCAGACTCAGAACATAAAAACTCAATACCATTTGGGCTTATCAGAAGATGGGACACGTGAGTTTGTTGCATTTCTTCTTCCCCACGAGAAAATTACAGAAAATGCAAATTTGAGCATATCAAGTAGCCTCTTCCAAGATTCGGACCCCTTGTAGACTACTCCAATAATACATCAACAAAGTGTTGTTTCCGAGTTATATCGCCACCTCCAGCTGCGGAAGATTATGTTGCGAGTCCATCCATGCTTGAGTTTTGTTGTATGCGCTCCTATCCATGACTAGCTCTCAGCATTTTGCCACGTGCAAGAAATCTGACATCAAAAACATGAGTTTCGGTTAAGACAGGAAATCACTATCATTAAAAATCATCAAACGCATTTAAGAAGGAGAGTTGTAGGCATTAATTCCCAAAACAGAAACATATTTCAAATGAATATGGACAACATTAAGCTCGGTAATGACTAATCAATTTATTTCCAAAACGTATTCAACATGTCGACACTAAAATGGCAAGAAATCCCAGTTGGTACCATGAGTAAAGGGAAAGAATCAGCACCATTCAATTCGAGAAATCAATTTGTTGATTCAGTTGAGACTATAAAATCACATCCACGGTTCAGGATTAGGGGAGTTCAACAGATTCACAACAAAAATTCGAAATACAGAAATCCCAAGTTCCTGAAAATCCCAAATCGAGAAAAAAAACCAACACGCAACAAGAGCACACAACAATCTGCAAAATCCATAGAGCCCCAATTTGAAACCCTAAGAGATCAAAGGAAGAGAACTTAGCTTTTTTTTCAGAGTCTCATTGCCAGAAATCCCAACGATCCGCCGGAGAAACCGAGGCGAGCCTTCATCGCAAAACCGTGTCGTCGAAGCCATTACCGCCGCAAATCCGCCCTCTGCAGAAATCCAAGAACCGTGAGATTCTTATTACTAACATTAATAATTTTTTGTTGACTTTTGTTTTGTATAGGTGAAACAGAAGAAAGAAGCGGTGGAGGCAGACAAGAAAAGGAAGGACGAACCGAAGATTGAGAGAGAGAATTTGCGAGCGGAGATTGAGAGGAAGGAGGATCGGAGAGAAAGAAGGAGAGGGAATCGTGATCGGAAGAAAGGGAGAAGAAAGGGGATTTTAGGGGGGTCTTAGGGTTTCTGGTTTTTCTTAATTTTATATTGTAATCATATACCGCACACACACCACGACTACCGTGTACCAACATGCTCACAACCACACGATCCCCCATCTGATAGATCCCACAGCTCATGCCATGCGTACCCACCATAATACCCGCACCCTACCGCGTTTAATCAGCCACCCTACTAATTAACTCTATTAACCCCTAATTAACTCTTTTTAATCGGTTTTTTTATTTAAAATAAATCAACAAATCTTTTATAAATAATAATTAATGTTAATCAACCTTTTTATTTTAACCCCTTAATATTAACTTTCTATTAATCTTTTAATATATTTGTCTTTTTCAATTAATTAATAATACTAGGTGGCCCTTTTATTTATAAATAAAAACCTTTTTTTTTCTCATCTAAAATAACTTCTATATAATAAAACAAACCTTTTACCTAATAAGAGTTTTTTTTTTATTTATCTTCAAATTAAATTCAAGTAATCTATAATTTAGCAATTTATAAATAAATAAAGCTATTTAACTATTTTAATAGAAATCTATTTTTATAATAACAAACCATTTTCTTAATTAATAAAACTCTTTTATTTTAATAAAATCCTATTTGTTTAAAAATCAATCCACATCTAAAACATTTTCGCTACTGAAATTAAGTTAACATTTCCCTAAAATCAACTTCACTTTTTATTAAAACTAATTCAACTTTTCCTAAGACCAAATCAATAACAGTAATTTTCTCATAAATTAAATCAATTCACATAAAACTAAAATACGACTTTTTTAACCAATCTCACCACAAACATAATATATTTTCTCATAGTATAATTCAACTATTTTCTTAAAATCAACTCGCCTTAAAATCAACCAACATCGTAAAACTCAATTAATCGTGCACGCACATTCACATACACAATTCACACACTCACTTAGCACTTTCATGCGTGTGTATGTTTACTTTATCCGCTTTTGTTTCTTTCCGCAATTTACAATTATCGTATTTATCTTTCTTGCATCGCATTCCGTTCAAAGGAAGAATCTGCACATGATTTAAACAACCGTGCGTATGCATCTACATTTGCATCATATCCCCCATAATCCTTGATCCCATTCAAGTTGATCTTATAAGTTAGATCCTACCCTATAGGAAGGACCTTTGTCTTTTACAACTTAGATACAAACTCAATCAACTCAATTCAAACATATTCAAACACATTAGAGAATAAGATGTTAATCATCTTAATTGGGATAAAACATCTACCCCATAACAATACAATCAATTTTTCCTACAATGTTGTGGCGGTTAAACAAAGTAATCTCCCTTAAAATGAAAACTCATCTTTTCTCCTAAAATCAATTAATCAACTACCTTAAACCCGTAGGAACTTTTACCACAATCAAAGAACTCCTCAAACCCTTTAGGGGAACTACAGATACTCTGATTCCACTCCAGTAAGGATATGTAGGCATAAGATGCGATGTCTTATCGAGTATACTTAGAAATAAACCCCTAGGTCTTTCATCCTCAAGCAGATAATCCTTAGCAATAAACAACATAAAACAAGAGGATTTATGTAGAGTACTACAGAAACTTAGGATGCTAGCACCTTTCCTAAGTTTAACCAACCCCCGAACCGATAACTCTCTAACCTTTGCATGTGCATTGCATTGTGGGTATTTCGATCTTTATCCCTTCCTTTGAACAAATCAAAGTTCGGTTGCAAATGAATTAAGATTCAAGCTCATCAATAGCTTGGTATCCAAATTTCACCGCAACAGAAATGGCGACTTCACTGAGGAATTCTAGCGGGTTTCCCTAACTCGTTTTTTACTTGTTTATTGCTTTATATCTGTTATTTGTATAATTGTTTAATTGTTGCTTTTTGGGATGATACTCTTGAGTGGTGAGACAAAGTCCTACACCCGGACTTGAGTGAACTTAAGATAGGATAGTGATATGTTTGACGAGACTTATAGGGAGTTGAATCCCGACCAAGTTGACTTGAAAATCACGCTCAGTTGAGACCCTTTCAAAAATGGTTCGGTTGAACGAGTAATCGTGAAAACTTTTACTATTCTCGATTGAAGTCTATGATACTGAGGACCATAGTTACCTTAACCCCACTTTGGCCTTTATTAGGATGTAGCGCGGGACTATGAGGGAGTACTCCCGAAGTAGTGCTACGCGATGCTACCACTATGCCAAAAAAGACCTTTAGCAGCGCTTAAAAGCGCTGCCAAAAGTGGCGCTGCTAAAGGTAAAGGCAACACTTTTTTTAAAGAAAAAGCGCTGCTAAAGGCCCCCTTCAGCAACGCTTTTAGCAGCGCTTTCTTAACCCTATAGCAGTGCTGCCTATTCCCCATTCCCCTCCCTTCAGCAACGCTTTTAGCAGCGCTTTTTCAACCCTATAGCAGCGCTTTTCCCTCCCCCCTCTTTAGCAGCGCTTTAAAAGCGCTGCCTATTCCCCCTTCCCCTCCCTTCAGCAACGCTTTTAGCAGCGCTTTTTCAACCCTATAGCAGCGCTTTTTCCTCCCCCCCTTTAGCAGCGCTTTCTAAAGCGCTTTCATAGACCCCCCCCTTTTCCAACCTATAACAGCGCTTTTTTGGCCTCTCTTTGCACCCTTTAGCAACGCTTTTTTTAAAAGCGCTGTCTATTCTTCACAATTTTAAAATTTTTTTTTTAAATAATCACATTTTTTATATATTTTTCGGTAAACCTGCTTATAACAATTACATTCCCTGCTTATAATTCAGGCCTTTAATTCAACAGTTTGGCCTTATATATAACAATTACTTTGGCCTTATTTATGTGTATTCATCACTTTGCCCATAACCATTTTAATACACATAAACCTGCTTAAATATATTACAACATCATAAAATACATTCAATCCTCCAATTATCACAAATACATTCAATTTACATATAATTACAAATCCGATAACTTTACAAATAGATACATTATACAATTCTCAACTCAAGAATAAATTGACACCAGTCCTCCTTAATTTCTTCCAATCTTGCTTTCGAGTAAGTACCGCACTTGTATTCATCAAAGTACTACATAATATAAGAGAACATGCACGATTTAATTTTAAAACTAATTACTCATATGAAATATCGGTTAATTATCAAAATGAATCATATAACTTATGAATTGATCCATACCAGGATTGGAATCTCTATTTGACCTGAAAGAATAATTTCCTTCATAAAGCGCAATACAAAATATCCGTAGTCAATCCTATTGCGCTGACGAGGACACTGTAAATGGAAAAAACAAATGAACATTTATCAGTATATATAGTTTAAATAGTTTTATCAAGTAGAACCACTATAACAATCAAACATGGGAAAATATACCTCCACTTTGATCCAACTGATGTTGTTAGCCTTCCTTTTTGGCACTGTTGCATCTCTTTGTGCTCTGAATATTTGTATAACTCTAACATAATATAAACGCATATTTAGAACAATGTCACATAATAAATAAAGATATATAACTATTCATAACAATATATCTCATCACTTACGTATCAACCATGTTCTTCAGATCAGGATATTTTGTTGTTTTGCCATCCAATGAATCTATATAATACACTATTTCTTTCATCGGATTAATCGCGAGCAACAACCAGTGTCCACTATAAAATAAGACAACAGTTTAGACGGAAATCTTATATAGATTAATGGCAAAAATAGAATAATTATAATAAATGAATTTAGAATAAAATCTAACCCATGGCCAGTATTATATGGCAACAAGAACAACTTCTCTGTAGTCGCGACCATAAATCTTTGGACCATGTAATCTTTGACAATATCTGGTGTGTGCTCTATTGCCCGTGCATTGATACAGCTAGCATATAAGAATGTGAATATGGAAGTCAAATCATGCGGGACCAACAACTTGTCATACAGGAGCCTAAAAAAAACATAATCAATATTAGAATATTCAGTTAAATGAGCAAATTTTAAAATGTTCAATTATTTAATTAAAATGGATCGGAGTACCAGATGTAGGAATGCATAACACCAACGCCCAATTCAGAATGTTGGAAAAACTGGTCAAAATCCTCCTTAGCAAGTGTTTCGGGATATTCAAAACCGAAAATACCTTCCTCCATAGGTATTTGACGGATACCACCCTCAACCACATCTATTGTTCCTATATATGTTTCAAGACACATCCTAGATCGAGGAACATATGCTTTTTTTGACTCGGTCTTTTTTTTGTTGGGCACCTTGGAAGTTTCAGGCATCTTACCCTTGCTGACGTGTTGCAACTGCTGATAATGAACCTAAAAGTCATATATAAGTTCAGTAATTAATGTATAATAAGATAACCATGTAACTGTATTAGTACCTGTTTCTTTGATGCAGCTGAAACGGTATCCCGCACAATAATTCTATCATCTTTTGATTTGGATTTTGTAGGAGTCTAAGATCATCATGTAAATAAGAAAATAAGAAAATGTAAATGTAAATAAGAAAATAAGAAAATCGAGGAACATTTGAATATGAGATTAGCTAGGTTCATAATGGTGTTCAACATACCTTATAATCTATGTAAATGAGATTTGTCGGCCATGCAACATACGCTCCTATTGCGTCTCCCACCACTGTTGCGTCTGAAACTTCATTTGGTATAGGCAACAACGCACCCCCCTCTAACGCAATATCAATCGATACTTTTAAATATCCAGGAGTGAGCGGTTTATGGTGAAGTAATTCTCCCACATTGTTATGCACCTTTCCCTTGCCAACCAAGCGATAAGTCGGTGATGATAAATATAGTCGACAAGGTGAAATTCCCTAAACAAATAATGATGTCGATTAATGTGTCAATTAAGAAAATTGTGCTAAATTAATTAATTTCAATGTAATATATACAATTACCTCTGGAAGCTTCTGCGGACAACCAATACTATCTTTTTCACTAGCATCTTTACCCTCTGGACCGCGCCTTTCCGCCATGTATCTTTCTTTGTCCCTCTGTAATTCCCGAATCTGGGCTTCCAATTCCTCCAACGTATCCATCACTTCTTTATTGGTAGGATTTTTTTTCGTTGGCTTCTTATACAGCTGTGATGGAGTGACGCCAAATCCCTTACCCCTCACACGCCCAGAATACTCAGGGATATTTAACACCCGACTCAGTATGCTCCTGCAATCCTCGTCCTCAGCTGGAGTTATACTCTGGGATAGAGTCTCCTGAAATATAGATAAAAGCATATATAAATATATTATACACTTTTGATCAGTTACTAACAAAATTAATGTTGTACTTACACATTGTTCAAACACTTGTTGAACTTCTTCCTGAACGACTCCATCTCTTCCCACACGGGCAGCCTTCCATACAACATGGTCCAGAAGAGATGTCACGTCACTTTTCTCCTCTTCTATCTGCGCATTAAGACGGATAATAAACCATTCATATGCTATTATATATACTTACTAATTTTGGTAACTATATCATATTAAAACATTTATATATACTTACTATTTTTTGTTCTAAGCGTGCATATCCCAAACGCCCTTTTTTGTATGGATACGCGGGTTTTGATGCCCGTTGCCGATTAACGCCACTCACAACATGAAAAAACAAGTTTAAGTCATATCAGAACTCTTGTGGAAGAAGTATATATATATTATACATTATTCATGATAAGTTGTACTTACTAAAAATTCTTTGGTTCTTCGCTTCGCAACAAATGTCTCTGTTGCACCCCAAAATTTGCTCAACCTTTTCTTAACTTGGCTTATGTTTCATTTCATTTCTTTCTAGCATTTGCATTGCATAGCATATTTCATTTTACAGGGGATCAGGAGGTTGTACACAGCAAAAGGAGCCTACTCAGAGGGTTGAGCCTAAGCAAGGGGTGTTACTCAAGTTTGAATGGTAATCAAGTCATCAGGAAGTGGACATTGGTCTTATAAAAGAAAAGATGGATGTATGTGGGTCAGCTCCTAACTTGGAGGCCAATTGAAGAGAATCAAGAGATTGTGAATGCATGGCTATGGGTATGAGATGTAAATAAAGCTTATTGAAGGCCTTGAGGGTCGTTGTGGAGCTTATTCAAGCTGTTGTGTGAAGTGGAACAAGCCACAGTTGAAAGTATTGCAGTTAGGGTTTCATCTGGTAAATCCTCAGTCAACTGTGCAATTGAAGAAGATAAAAACTCAATTCAAAGTCTCTATGGTCATGGGATTTTATGTTAAGTCATATGAGACATCATTTCAAGTTCAATTCATCAAGGGTTAAGTGTGTGAGAAGTTACTAAATTAGGGTTCTTAGGGTAAAATCCCCTATTTAGTGCATGACTTCAAGACCACCTACCTCAAGATACAAGTCTCATCTCAATTTTTGGCCAACATGGAACTTATATAGAATATTCTTATCTTTAATTTGAGTACTAGAAGTCCTTGATTGGATTTATAGAACTCAAGTTATGATCCAGACAAGTTACAGGTCATCTGAGGGATGTGGTTTTGGTCAACAAAAGTCAACCAACTTCCAAGCCAGTTTTGACCTAGAAGGGTGTTTCTCCTCACCTTTTGGTCAACATGAAAGTTGTAGGTCTTGATCTTAGCTTTCCAAATTGTACTATAAGTCGTTCATCTGATTTGTAGAACTCAAGTTATGAGGTTTACAAGTCAGGGGTATTTTGGGAAAGTAAGATTACAGGTCATAAAATTATAGGTCCATTTCACCAACTTGCACACTTCAAATGGAAATCTTTTCAACATGAAACTTGCTTCAAATGGGGCCATTTGCACTACCAAATCATCTCTTGTCATTGTGGGGGCTTGGATTGAGAATTTGAGGTTTGAATTTTTCATAAAGGAGGCTTAAATCGAGAATTGAGAATTAATGGATTTTAAACTTTTTCATGACAAGTTTGTGCATTTTTTTATTGCAAATAACAATTCAAAGACATTGCCATTTTCACATTGGAATTTTGAAGTCTCAAAATGGGCCATTTTCATGGTTTCTTCCTCTTGAAGTAACAAAGTGGAAATCAACCATAAGATCAAAATTAAACCTCCAATCTCATTCCTTTAATCTACACAACTGATTTGTAGTGGATTTGCATCAAAAAACCAGCTGGTGTAGTGGTAAAAACGTGCATGGTATTTTCAAAAAGTGTTGAAATGTGAATTTTCAAAGTGGGCTGTTTTTCTTGAATTAAAGCCCCATTTGATCACAAACCCATCATATAAGTATTCTAGATGAATTTTGAGGCAGAGCTAGGTCATTTTGCTGCATGAACAACCATTTCACGTTTTCAAAAAGTGGTGAAAAACTCAAAATCCAATTCTCAGATTCAACCATTTTTAGACCAAATCAAGCTTGCAAACACCTCAATTGAAGGTCATGGAGTGATTCTGAACGTTTTTCGTTAAGCTTCATCACCATTTCAAGGCCCAGTGGAGGCTCTCCACTAGGTAAACTTTATTTCAACTTTACACTCTTAATACTCCATGATTTTCCACCATTTCCGTTGCATATGAACCTTTGAAATACATAGATCATTTCTGGATCATTGTTGTTTGTGTTTATGACATTTGATTTTTTGAGCTCAAAGTTGTGTTATTTCTTTTTGATGGATTTTCATGGTGTTTTGCTTTAATTTTCATGGATTCTTACTCCTTGTAACATGTAGATGATGTTTGGACCTTTTAATTTGAGTTTTAATGAACTTTATTTTTTTGGCACGTTTGCTTGTTGTTTGATTTATGGAGTGGTTGTTGAGAATTAGTGAAATTAGAGGTTGGATTCATGTTCCTCTCGGAGAGTAGATGAATTTTCATCTAAAATTCGTAAGAAACGGTTGAGATTTGATGAAGCTCATGTGGGGAAGATGATCTGCGGCGGCCGGCGGTGAGGATGGCGGTGGCCGACGCTGTTCCGGCCGGAGTTCACTTGGAGAAGATGACGATGACGTGGCGGCTTGTGGTTCGTCCGTTCGTGTGTTTTTTGATCATGTGGTTTCTAACAAGACCTATGTGTTCCCTCATTTGCTTTCTTGCACACAATTAATACCCCAATTCATTAATTGAGGTGGCACATTCTGGTGCCTTGGATCCGTTGACTAGTATGCAGATCTGATGGCTGTGCTTTTTTCTGCATTTTAATTTTCTCTATTTGTTTCTTTTATTTGTTTGCACTTTAAAAATTCGTGAAAAATAGCAAAAAATGTTTAAAAATTCTGAAAAAAAATCATGAACATACTTTAACATGTCTTTTAATTTTGTGCATTTTTAATTTTGTTTTTTGATGCATTTTCCATTTATTTTCCATTTAAATAGTCATTTAAAGTTGTGAAAAATATGTGTTGTCTTGTTGATTTTATTTCTTGCTCATGGTATGGATTAAACTTCTAATTTTTTTTGAGCATTGTGTTAACATGTTAGTTGATCTCTAGATATTTTTCCATAATTTTTAAGTGCTGTTTCCATGTGGTTTGAATTTCTTTTTGTTTCCTCTCCATTTCTGCCTTGTTTTGGAACACTCTCGGTGTTTGCCTTCTGTTGAGGCACTTCCCTTTTGATTTTCAATCTCCCCTTTTGACCTCTGGTTCCTAATATATTGGGGGTCCCTTGAGATTTTATTTGGCATTTTTAGATGCATTTTCTTATTTTTCATGTATTTTGCAAGTTGCTTCATGTTTATGCATCTTTGCTGGTGTACTTGTTTTGTTTTGCTTCCAAAAGCTTGGTTGTGCATTATTGATGAACCTAATTCTGATTGTTTCATGTTAGGGGCTTGTTATATTTCTTGTGTGCTAATTCATAGGTCTTTACCTTATGCATAAGTTGTTCATTTGGTCTCATACTTTCATGTTTGCATATTGTGTTTCCATAAGTGATATTTCCTTGCATTCTTTGATGTTATTGTTGGCATTTGCTTGTGATGTTTTATTTTAACTTTTGAGATCTCTTCTTCTTATCCCCATTCTGTCCCATGACCTTGGAATACTACTTAAGGTTGCTTGGTTCCTCCTGAGGAGGAACCTGAAGCTTGCCTAAAGTAATGAATCCATGAGGACTTTTTCTCATTGTTTTTGTTACTTGTTTTCTATGCATCTTCTTCTCCTTTTCTCTTGTGCTTATTCATACCATGGCTTGAGGTTGAGATGAGCTTGTGGAGGTTCCAGCCCCACACATATTTCCTCTCTCACTTGCATTGCATCTTTTTCTTCCTTGTTGCATTTATGTTTGCATCCTACATTTGCATTGTTTCTTCTTATTGTTTCTTCTTCTTTTGTCTTCCTTCCCTTAGGATTTCTAACCTCTCTTGTTCAAGAGAGTTTATGATATACATTATGGTTTCTAACCATGCATGACAACATTAGGTAGTCCCCTTTCAAACTCAACTTTAGGTGCACATTGCATGACAACTTTTAGGGTTTGGACTAGTCCCCCTTAGTTCGTCCTCTTTCTCTTTTCATCTTCAAACAACTTCAATCCACTTAATAAAGCTTGACCATTGTTGCATGCTACGAGCCTTAAGCCATTTGGGAAATGATGATTGGGTGGTTGCCTCTCAATTATCTAGAATGTTAGTGTATGTCCTTCGGACGATATACGAAGCATTCACTCCTAGATCATAGTCTCTAGTGTAGCATGAGTCACAAACCAAATTCAAAACACTTCTTCCTTAAAAAACACAAAAACAATTCAAACTTTTTTTCACCCCTTGGGGTCTTAATCAGAAACTCTTTTTCATAAACAAGAGTTTTGTTAACTTTCAGTCCTATCACAAACGGTAACGCCTAAGTCTCCAATGGTCGAGCTGCATACACCAACTGCTAGAACTGTCTGTTAACCCTACTCGGGTAAAACTTTTGAACAACCACTACAAGAAAATTGGCAAATTGCGACGGTTCATTTTGACATATTACGACGGTTTTAACCGTCGCAATTTGTAAGTTACGACGGTTTCAACCCCGTCGCAGAAACGTGCGTCGCGAGGCTGTATTGCGACGGTTGTGAAAACTGTCGTACAAACCGTCGTTATTTTCACGACGGGTAGTTAACTGTCGTAATCTCCATATTGTGACGGTTTTCAACCGTCGTAATTATATTTACTAATTTTAAGTATTATTTATTTTCACGACGGGTAGCTAACTGTCGTAATCTCCATATTGTGACGGTTTTCAACCGTCGTAATTATATTTACTAATTCTAAATATTATTTATACTAGTTACGACGGTTTAAACCGTCGTAATTTTATCTATAATTTTTTTTTATAATATTCTATTTTTATTTAAATTACTTTCATCTCATTTTTTTATAATAGTTTTTTTAATTTAAACTATTATTATTTTTTTATAATATATCAAATATATAAAGACTCACGTATATCAAATATATAAAGACTCACATATAACAAATATATAAATTTATATAACTTAAAAAAAATTGATATTTTATTATAACTTAAAGTATTATATTTTCTACTAAATATATACTTATGAATATCTAAATGATCAAATGTCATAATCTATAACTTGATATATACAATATAATCAATATAACTCTACAACCTATGATGATCCAAGATATTTTGCCCAATTTTCCACACCAAATGATGATCCAAGATTTTGTACCGATGGCTGAAGAATTCTTTGGTATGACTTTGCCTTAGAGGATAGACATGAACATCTACAAAAGCTTAAAAATTACTTCCAGTTAGCACCAATAAAGAAAATCAGTTGTGGTCTTCTAGTATCATCATGAGCCCTTCATAATCAGTTTTGTAGTCTTCTAGTTGTTGCTAATCTTTTGGTTTCACCAACACGCTCTTCCAAAAGCAAAACTTCCTCATGTTTGTACAAGGAGGTTGAACAGTCCTGCTCCTAGGAGCTTTCTTTTCTGATTCTTGGGAAGGTTTCAAGCGTTTTGATGCTCGACCAATTGGAATAGGATTCTTCGATATATATTCCATATCGTATATACTTGAATCAAAATTGGTTATAGCATTTGCACCTTTGTACTTTAGGGCTGCAACGTCGGAGGCCTATGCAGCTTTGTCTTCTTCGGTTTCTATAAACATACAAGAATTAAGAATATTCAACTTTAAATTCAGAATATTGAACTTCAAATACGGTGTGATAATGTTGATTCAGAATTACTAATGTCCTGAGTGTGTGAATTAAAGGCATCTCAAAATATATATGGATAAAAATCTATGAGATTGGTTAAAATATCAGCAGAATAAGCTAATAGTGTTATTCTGGAGTATCAGGCATTTCTCTAAATCCAATTATATTGTATAAAATAGAAAATTATTAATATCAGAAGATGAAAGAGCTTGCCAAATGTTCCCAAGTATCTATCTTTGTTTTCAGCCACTCGACCAATTCTTGCTTGCCATTTACCACTTTGGCGGTGTCTGAAGGATCCAAACTAAAAAAACATTAGAGATACAAGAGAATGATAATCACTGGATAGTATATGGGGGTTTCAAATTTCAAACCTTGTAACACCTCTATATTTTGAAGAGACAAGTTACATCATCACCATTCACCTCACTAACTTGCATTGTAAAATAAATACTACTTAGTGTATAAAACAAAAATGTATACTTGAACCTTGACCATTGACCATTGTCTACTACCACTTGAACCTCATAATAGAAAAACACTTAACCTCATAATAGAAAAACTCTTGTCAGATCTATCCTTGCTAACTTCTATATTATCCAACCTCAACCTGAAAAATGGGTGGCATCGAGACGTTTAGGACACAAATAAATATCTTTGGAGTCCCTGTCATATTGCATTCCTTGGAGCACCCTGCATTAATATAACACACGTAATTTAAAAGAACATTTAACATTTCAATTGGAATTCCATCTCTCAAACAAATTCCAAGAAAAGAGAAGTCGATGTTACCTTGACATCAGAAGCTGGTACTATCTCATTGCTTTTTGGCTCCAACTTTTTCGTTTCGTAATATTTTGATATTGGCGATGCAGCATCTCTGAGATAAATAACTCCGACTTTTGAGTCTGAAATATTGTCAAGAACCGGGAGTTCAGGCTTAGAACCTATCGTAATTCTCCTATCAAACTTCGACGGACAAGGAGGAACGACAACGACTGATGCGGTTGAAGAACGGAATGCAGAGAGGAGGGAAATGTTATGTGTGATTTGTATGCTGGAACTGCAGAAGAAAGAAATAAAGTGCAGAAACGATGGATGGAGGACGAACAAGGTTGAAGAGGTACTCAAATTTGATGGGAAAATTAGAATTACACTTACAACATTGGGAAAACCCTCCACTAAAGATATTCAAGGCGTGTCAGTCAGACTTCAAATTTTTATTCTCCACATTGTGGAAGTCTAACCCCGTCCGCTAGACCCCATATCCTTGCCAAAGACAGATCTAAACACTAATGTTATTCATGGTAGATGATACCGTCAATAACCAATAGTCTTGACATAAATCAAACAACATTGAGTCAGTGATTGTTCACAAGCTAAAAGAAAGAAAACTTAGGAGTATCATTCTTAGAGAATGAAAAACAACCACCACTACTACCATAGCTTTGTCCCACCAAGTGGAATCAGCCACAAATATCAAATGACACATATCAAACCATAAACATGTTTTGAAATGTACGTCATCAGCAATAAACCCAACTTACTTGAGAGGATTTGCTAAAACACGTTGAGCTAAGGTTACAAAGCTAGTTTCTTGATTCGACATGAACCAAGCCAAGGATGAGACACTGCAGAAGATGCCCAAAAACTCAGACAAATAGGATTTGCCAAGAATTTATAACCTGTTCTTGCCAGAGTCTGCCCTCGATAAGATGCCCAAAAACGAAGTTCCAAAGTGTCACTAGAACTTTCTTGAAGTTATGCATCCTCAGTAGATGAAACTTGACCGATTATTTCAAGAAAGTTGTCCCATTCATCTGCAATATAAAACAGTTAATTTCAATCCTAAACTAGCAAAGTTCATCATAGCAAAACCTATTCCGTGTTTTACTCCTATCCACACACAGCTATAGCTTTTCACACAGTTCTTTCTTGACAGATAAATTAGCATGATAAATTTACTTCCCCTCTTACTTTTATTTTATTTTTTCTTTTGCTCTAAAATTGGATAAGATTGGGGAAGGGAAACACAGTAGGGTAATAATGAAGTTTCAAGACAATGATTAATGGATAAAAATTGCAGGTGTGAAAAGTAAATACAGCTCTTACAAGGGTTCAGTCGGTCAATATTTAGAAACATAATATTGTATTAGTGTTCTTTTAGAAAAAGTCAGGTAAGCTTTCAATTTTACATCATGATTCATTAATATACTCAGATACATTGAGTACTGAGAACTCTAAGAACTTTAAACATTAACATTTTTATTCTTCACAAAGGGGAATCAAAGAGAATAGAAACATTACCTGGAAATATCTTTTGAAGATAGAATAGAATAGATATTCCATCTTCATTCTCCTTTTGTAATTCAGATGTACTATAAAGCACAGTTTCACTATAGTATGGAGTGAAAACGCTATAACAAACAAAACACAAGCATCAAATGATAATGTTGAGAAAGATAGAGAGAACTAACACAATAAAATATTTGCATAAGCACTCATCAGACACTTTCAACTCTTATATAACACAGTACAGACACTTCGATTTCACTTTTAACTCTTACCACTTTTAAATTCCCCATCTAATTTGGACCAAACATTGATCCAACACTGAACAATTGGTGTAGAGGAAAATATTAACTAGACAGGAACCACTCTGGGGCAGGAACCGCTCTGCTCCGCTACCCACTATTTATCCTATAGTGGTCGCTATAGTGTTCTGCACCGCCAAAACTCTTCCCATAGTGATTGGCTTCCGCTCCACTATAGCAGCATAACACCTCTATTGGTCGCTATTGACTACTCTGACTGAGACATCATTAATAATTAATTGAATGTGACTACAATACATGAATGTGAGTTAGACACTATACATTATTTCATGCATACAAACTGAAGTGTCAGTACTACCAATAGAAATGTAGTCAATCGAACTATCATGCCTCAGAGTCAGACACTATTTCATGCATACGAGCTAAACTGTTGGTACCAATAGAAATATAGTCAATCGAATTATCATCATATTTTGACCAAGATCTCGTATCGTAAATTAGACAAACCGATTTGAACCGTCAAACTATTATCAATGGTCAAGTTACTTTGTGACTACATTCACTGAAATTAAAGACAAACAGACATTCTAGGGGAAAGAATGATTACTTCTTTCGGTTTAGATTTCCTTTAACACTCATCCCCTCCAATCTTTCAACCTTCCCTATTTCATGCAGTGGTTTCCTTTCTGCCAAAGCTTTAACCGGCGGAGTCTTCAACCGAAATACCAGTTTCAATCAATCTGTTGTCTTCTAACTTTAACAGCAACTGCAAAATAAAATTCCAACGAAAAAGGCAAGAAACAAGGAATCATCAACTAATTCCAAAACTAAGCTTTTAGGTTAAAAGAATTTTAAAAAAATTAATCAAATTGACAAACCTGATGAAAATCGAAAGTAATGGGGGATTTTTCATCTTGTAACGTCAAATAAAAACTGTGTTTGCCATCATTTATCCAGAGAGTATGAGAGATTGAAGGACTTGACAAAATGCGATTTGGGGGAGAAATTATTTTTAAAAATCGATTACAGATATCAAGACTGAGGGATTGTGATTAGGGGAGAAATATAGGCTTTATGGGGAGAAAAGGGAAGCAGAAAGCGAATTATAGGCGGTAGTTTGAAGTGTGAAGAAATACGGAGGCTACTTTTATATGTTGAATGATCTCTCAATTTTGGTGTTTTAATTTTTAAAAGTTAAAATAATGAATGGCGACTGTTGCACTGAACCGCCGTAATAAGTGTCACAAGTATGTTTTCAAGGCAGTTTTTCTATAACCGTCGCAAATCAAATGTTGAAAAATTAATTTTTTCTTGTAGTGATATTATTACCAAAATTAATTTTAATAAAAATTAACTATTTATATAATAAAACATAACATATTTTACTATTATTTCAGACAAAAATATTAAACTGCATTGTCATGATAATTATAATAATTATTTATTAAATTAATTAATAAAATTGAAAAGGTTGAAAAATAAAAATGAAAGAAAAAAGTGGAAAATCAAAGGAATAAAAAAATAGTGATTATGATTGGCTAAAGTAATTGCGACAGTTCACCTTAACTGTCGCGAGTGTGGAAAGAGGGCGGTTCTTTGGTAACTGTCGTAATTAATTTATACAACATGTCTAAAAAATCTGCGACGGTTGGCTCAAACCGTCGTGAGAACTGTCGTAGTCCAGGAATAAGGACGGTTTTTTTATAACTGTCACAAAAAATCTACGACAGTTGACCCTAACTGTCGTGAAAACCGTCGCAATCCATAAATAAGGACGGTTTTCTGATAACTGTCACAACTCAAGTGTCGTAAATCTCCTTTTTTCTTGTAGTGAACCTGTGTTCTCGTAAGCCCGAACTACGTTTGTTCTGATCTTTCGTACCAGACAAAAGTACATAGGCACAAGACGCGATGTCTTGGCGAGCAACCTTCTCCCCTTCTTTGGCCGTAGTTAGGCGAACTACGTTGACTTTGACTTTCCCATTGCACGAGGGATTACGTAGGCACAGAGCGACGATGCTCTGTCGAGTCAATTCTTTTTCTTTCTCTTTTGTCCATGAGCCTTTAGCGTAGATAGTTTACATACCCTTTTAGCTAGACAACACATGCATGGATCCCGTCGAGTACGACGGACGTGAGGGGTGCTCATACCTTCCCCTTGCGTAACTGACTCCCGAACCTAGGACTTGGTTGCGATGACCTCGTCTTTTCCCGTTTTCGTCAGGTTTTTTCTGATTGTTTCCTTTCCCTCTCTTTGGGATAAATAACGATAGGTGGCGACTCTGTTAGTCATTGCCGGCCTCTTTTTTCGCAGTAGCGACATCTGGCGACTTTGCTGGGGATTGGCTTATCCCCTATGCGAGTCAATCCTAGCGCTTGTATGTTTATCTTTGGGTGTTGTATATATGTACTTTATTTACTTTCGCATTTTACTTTCCCGCATTTATTTTCCGCATCATATATCATTTGTGCTGTGCTGTGGGAATGAGGGAGTTCTGATGAGTGATAAGTCGGACCTGGGCTTGAGTACAAACATATTATTAGAAGCGAAAAGTAGTGGTGAACCTGTATGTTAGGCATGCACCAGTTCCCACAAAATTTGCACTCAGACGAGATTCTCTTTGATGTTTTTCTTTCCAGCCCAGTGGGCCGTTGAGAGGATTTCAGATTTGAGGGTTGTCGACTCTGGGAACTGATCATTTGTGAGTCAGTTAAGTGAGGCCTCTTCAGGAGATAATGATGCCAAACCAAAAATGGTGAACGTATCATCATTTCTTGAAAGTCTGTGACACTGACGAACGCATAGGATGCCATACCGTATCAGTGAATAGGTCCATACCTGTGAGTGGGACTGGGGTTATGTAGGAAACCTTTACCTTCAGATTACTCGGTCTTCTCTGCAGTTTGAATCTAGATTGTTGGTATCAGTTGGTTTTTATCGGTGCAGTGCTATGTTCTTGCTGAAGCAGAGCTCAGATCTTCCTCAGTCTACAGCATGGCGGTATTGATCCCTTGTGTGTGCATTAGCATTTTGCATTGCATTCGCATTTCATTTTTACATGTCCATCATCAGCTGGAACAGGGAGCTTACCCGTCTTTTGTCTGCTTCGTCAGTTGATTTCCCGACATTCGTATTGGATTTGAGTTAGCTTTTGGAGGATCATGAACTCAGGAGAGCAGAACTTGGTTGTAACGAGGGCAGAGTTTGAATTGATGAAGCATCAGTTGAGTTAACTTGTGGAAGCCATGACAGCTATGACCAGAGGAGAGGCCGGTGTTCAGAAGACTCCAGTGAACAATGTTGCTCAGCCTCATCCTGTGCCGATTCCTGTTGAAGAGCATCCCATTGCCAGCAATAGAGATTCTTCTTCTCTCCATGACACAGAATATCATAGCTTCACATTCTCTATGCCAGGTTCGCAGAGGACTGTTCCAAAGGCCAACGTTGAAGACCCGAAGACTGTTGAGTTTATGGAAAAATGTCATCTGTTGGATGAAAAGCTGGATGCCTTGATGAGTCAGGCTACTCTTGATCTGAATGCTGCGAGCATGTGTCTAGTGTCCGGTCTTGTGATGCCACCGAAGTTTAAAATGCCAAATTTTGAGAAGTTCAAAGGAGATAGTTGTCCGAAGCAGAATTTGGTAATGTTCTGTAGAAGAATGACTTCACATGTCCATAATGATCAGCTTATGATTCATTGTTTTCAAGACAGTCTGACTGGGGCATCGTTGAGTTGGTATATGCAGTTGGAGAGTGGTTGCATCAAATCATGGTCAGATCTAGCCAGTGCCTTTGTGAAGCAGTATGACTATAATCTCAATATGGCTCCTAGTCGCACGCAGTTGCAAGAATCATCTCAGGCGGAGAATGAATCCTTTAGAGGATATGTGCAGAGATGGAAAGAATTCGCTGCTCGTGTTCAACCACCGCTTCAGGATAGAGAACTGGTTGACATCTTCTTGGATACTCTAAAAGGCCATTACTTTGACAAGTTGATCAGCGGCGAGATGTCAAACTTTGCTGACTTGGTGGTAATGGGTGAACATGTTGAGAATGGACTCAAGAATGGAAAGATTAGAGACATTCCCTTTATCTCAGTTGAGGAGAATGAGTCAGTTGTGAGTTCTCAAGAAGAATGGGAGAAAGTAAGTGATCTAATTTCAGAATCTACAGCGTCTCAGGATCAGTCTTCAGACGTTTCAAGTGTTCAAATCCAGCGGTCTTACCATCGTCAGCCGCGTCAGCACCCCAGACGAACACCAAGGAAACCCGAAAGGCAGTTTACTCAGCTACTGGTGTCGTACGGTCAGTTGTTGCCAGATTTGGTCAAAAGTGGGCTGATAGTGTTAAAAGAGACTAATCCAATGATCCTGCTGTACCCTACAGGCTTCGATGTCACTGCTCGCTGTGAGTACCATGTTGGGGCACAGGGGCATTCAACAGATGATTGTAAGGTGCTCAGGAGCCAAGTCCAGACTCTGTTAGACTCTAACAAGTTTTCCATCACGCCTCAAGGTATTATTCAGATTAATGATTCCCCTTCATCCATCCATGAGGGCACAACAGTTCTTATTATGGAAGGGTCCACCGAGAGTGTGTGTTCTGAAGAGTTTCAAACTGAAGGCTCAGTTGAGTATGAGGGAAGTTGCTAGAAGGTTTCATGTGCCGACTTCCGCATCTGCTTTCCTTGCTTATGTGATTAGTTTTCATTCATTACTATGTGCTGACCATCGCCAGGCCTGTTGGTCGAGGTCACTCTGTTTGTATTCGGTTATTTCTGGATGGTGTGATATCCGTGTGATGGTTATCCCTGATTGGATCTTGGATTTTGTGTTACTTTGGTGCTATTCTGAAATTTCCCTGTTGCATGCTTGTTTCCATCTTGCATTTTATTTTTGTGTAACAGGTACCTCAGAGCTGTTAATCTGACTTCATATACTCCCACTAGTTTGTTGCAGGTTATATAATCAGATACAAGATTTCCTGCAAAGTCATGGAGCAAGTAAAAGCAGAGCTGAGAGAAGTCAAGATCCAGATGGGGCAGTTCATTGCGGACATGCAAGCGGTGCGCTTGGATCAGAATGCACTCAGAGAGGAGAACCAGCAGTTGAAAACTTAAGTGGGTTTAATCATGGAAGTGATAAGGAGCGTGCTCAGGAAAGAAGGTGATCAAATTCCTGAGGCTGCAGCAAAGATGCTTGTTCCAGTTCTGTCTGTAGAGCCTATCCCAGAGCGAAATATATGTCAGAAAGCTGCTGCACAACCGGAGGTTCCGAAGTTCCCGTGTCATCAGATGCACCCTGTTTCTCAGGAGAATCCAGGACTAGAAGATATGGTCAAAGGATAAAATCACAAGATAGAATCTTCGATCAGATCCCCATGGATTATGCTCAATTTGTGCAACTCTTGCTCCAATTTCAGCTGGTAAAGCCTCGAACTTTGGATCCGCTTACCGGCCAACCACCACCGGGCTTCGATATTAATGCTTATTGTGATTTCCACTGTGGGGGACAGGGGCACGACATTGCGAACTGTAAAGCTTTTAAGCATAAGGTTCAGGACCTGATTGATGCGAAGACAATTGAATTCACGCCGAGCGACATGAAAGTATCAGGCGAAGTTATTCCCTATCATGGAAAAGGGATGGAGGCTCCCATTCCTAAAGTTGCAGTAAGTCAAGAGTATATCCTACAATCAATGGTGTCAGAATCTCATTGCCCACAATTGTTGCCTGTTCCTGGATCAGGTTTAGGGATGAAAGCGCCTGAGTAAAGAGAGTTCTCAAGGATCCAAGCCCAGTCGCTGGATGTCTCTGCTATTCAGAATCCACGACCTTTCGTATCCTCGCAACAAGGTTATCAATACCAGAATCAGAATAGGCCTCGCAGCAACAATTTGAAAAGAAGGAGTGCTCCTCTGCGTCTAGTGCCTATGCCACGTTGGTCGTCTGATTGAGTTTGAAGACTTCAAGAGTCGCATCTCCCGCAGTGGCAAATCAGTGTGAAAGCCCAGTTCCCAGAAGCTGGCAATTTTCGTTTTATCCTGTTATTTCTTTATGTTTGTAATTCCCTTTCCTGTTTAAAGTGCAACTCATTTGTAAAACTTGTTGTTTTCATTTGATTGATATTAATGAAAGGAATATGCATGTTTTAATTTAATCCATCAGTGTTCACTAATTTCTTTTTTACAGATGTTACACGCTTATTTAAGCGGAGTCCGGGGAGGATGGCGAAGTTTAAAGACGCGCAAGCTTCCGAAAGTATGTTTTTGAAATAAAACTTGCTGATGATGTACAAACATTGTTTCAATTCCCAAACACCGGAGATATAAGTATGATAATCCCTTGTCAACCCCTTTGAGCCTAGTTGTAGGAGTTTCTTTCTGAAAACGAAAAAACCCTCAATTTTAACCTGGGGCAGGGTAGGTGTCAGCTAGTTCGGCCGAATATCCTAATTGTAAAAGGAGTGTTCCCATTCGAGGATAAATCACACCTGTATAGGTCGTGCCTAAAAAACCACAATGGTTAAACCTTACTGATAAGGAGTGAAACAGTCCCGTTATTCCCCAAGGAGTCAGATAAGCCAGTGTCACATGATTTGGTCAAAAGGAAAAAAAAGAATTAAAAGAAAAAAAGAAAAAGCGTGCTAAGTCGAATCTTGGAAATAAGCGACCTAGGCAAAAATTAGGGCCTCCCGCTGGACTTTGAAATCAAAAGAAGCTCGAAAGAGCCAGTCCAGGCAAAAGTTAGGGAAGTAAAAAAATGGTGATGAAAAACAAGTCGTGTGATTCAGACACCAAAGACGAAAAAACGAGTGACTGTCACTCTGAAAAACTTGTGGTTTCCCGAACCAGCACTCCTGTCATTCAACCTCTGAAAGGTGGGCGCTAGCGTCGAATTAGCCGAATATAGGATTGGAGAACATCACGAAGAATGGGTGGGTTCAAATAAATTTTGAGCCTTTATCCTTTCCTTGTAAACCGTGAACCTGACCAAGTTACAACCCAAAAAAGTCCTAATTGAAGCAGGTTTGTTTCGAAAGCATACTTCGGTAAAGATCGCATCGAAACTGACTTCTAAAGGATTCCTCTTACAGCATTGTACTAATGTTGACATGTTGATAAATGATTTATTCACTTTATGTCACAATTTTTTCCAGTGAACATATTGGATTTCAAAAACTGTCATATGTATTGCATTTAATATATCTTTTATGCAGGACAATTTGTTTTATTTGTGAGTAAGCGCTTGACACCCGAAAAGTTTCCACAGTGGAAAGATTGATCAGGATAGAATGCAGATTGCTTGAATACTCCATCGAACTGGGGCAAGTTATATCGAATGATCATGGTATGGGAAGCAGCCATCCAGAAGTCATTTAATCTAAAGCAGTCAGGTCGAGATTTGATGAATCTCTCGCAGCCAAGAAGCACTTTCCCCACAGATCAGCCAATCCGGGGCAAAGTCATTGCAGATTGGGGCAGACCACCCCTAAGAGCGCAGGAGCTATTCCTTATCCGTGGGGAAATTAATGTGAAGTACCTCTCCAAGGTTCAAGGTGTTTAGGCAGTGCATATCAGACCATCAGGGCATGAGATTTCAGATTTCCTTTTGAGGAATATCCCCGCAGAGGTCCCACGAGCTGGGGCAGATTCAGAAGTGTAGGAATTGTTCCTCTCCATGTCTTCAAGAGTTGTTCAAGTAGGTTTAGCTAATTTTTAGTTGCAAGACGAATGTCGGGAAGTCGTGCTACTATCCCTTGACCCCTTAACCAAAATTTTTGAGTTCAGACATGGTATTTTTCCAACATCAGTCGTACCTGATTCTTTGCAAATCCAGTTCCCTTGGGTTGCACCCGTCTTCCCCAGCAGAATCCCAATCATCATTGGCATGTGTAAGCAATCTCCAGCAGAAATCCAATCGTACTTGGCACATCTGGTTATCCCCAGCGGAGTTGGCTTCACCTTCCCAGCATTTATTTTGCTGGAATGTTCTGTTGTATCCAACTTTCCCCGGAAGCCCGTGCCAGCATCTGCATCTTTGCATGTGGTTATCATATTTGCATCATATTCGCATTTCATCCTCAAACGCATAGCATTTCCATTTCGTATGGAGCATTACGCCATATTCAAACATAGGCATATGCATTCGAAGCATAAGCCAGTTTCTGTCAGCCTTCCATGGCAATTTGAATCACGTTTCAATCAATGCAGGGGCATTTATCCAGCAACTTTCTTTAGACAGCTTATCGGTTTACTCGGATTTCAGATCATACGACGGTTATGATTTTGTCCATCAGTCTTTTGATGATGACATCCCCAAGCAGTTTCTCTTTCCGTCAGTTCTTATCGACGATGTGTTTCCCCAGCAGGTTTTCTCTCGTCTATCATTAGACGATGCGAGCTTTGTATATGATTTTCCTCTCGTCTATCATTAGACGATGCGAGCTTTGGATGTGGTTTTCTCTCCGTCTATCTTTAGATGCTGGGAGGTTTCAAGGCGATCTTTCAGATTTGGTTTTCTTTCTGTTTATTGAGATGACATTCTAAGTGTCGTACCTCGAAAAATACGATCCTCGCGATGGATGCGGAAAATACGTTCGAAACAGAGTCACCACCGAACTTTATTCATTCCAAGGATGGAATAGGAAAATATCGATAAAACCTTAAAAGGGATAAGAACATGGTCATCGCAACCAATATTCTAGGTTCGGGAGTCGATTACATGAGGGGAAGGTATTAGCACCCCTCATGTCCGTTGTACTCAACGGGAACCTCTTGATCGATTCGAGAGTAAAGTTAACTATGCTTATTTGTTTTCTTCTAAGGTTTCTCCTATGGGGGGAATGGGTGGTTTTAAGATAGGGTGCTCGCCAAGGATTGGGGCCCTTGTGCCTACGTATCTTCACTTGTAAGAAGTGGAATATCAGAGCATTCGTAGTTCGGGGGACTACGGGTAAAAGAGGGGATTGTGCTCGCCAAGATCATCGCAATCTTGTGCCTACGTATCTTATATTCGAGAGGGAATGAAGAATCAGAGCAACCGTAGTTCGGCTAACTACGGTTGGTTGGTTGATGTTTGGAATGAACGAGAGTTTAGGTCGCATTTTAACTGCTAAACGTTGGCTTGTCTGCTCGCTAGGGGAGGCTGAAGCACGAGTTCATATGCGCGGAAGAAGGGACTAAACAATGTTCTTTGGTAAAAGGTATGGGAACCTAAGGGTGGGAAAGAAGGAAAAGTGGAAAAGTGCTCGCTAGGATCATCGCAATCCTATGCCTACGTATTCTCAACGGATGTGAGAAATCAGAGCAGCCGTAGTTCGGCTAACTACGGTAAAAGGGTTGGTAAATGAACGAGTGTTTAGGTCGCATTCTAACTGCTAAACGTTGGCTTGTCTGCTCGCTAGGGGAGGCTGAAGCTCGAGTTTGTTATGCACGGAAGAAGGGACTAAAAAATGTTCTTAGTAAAAGGTATTTAGGTTGGAGATCGCACGAGGGCGAGGGATTAGGTTTATCGTATTGGATGTTTTGGTTTTGGAAAAGGAGGGTAGATTTTAATAAGTTTAAGGTTTCGATCGCACGGGGGCGAGAAAGAGGAGTTTAGTTAGGCAATTTTGATGGAGAATGACGACTATTCGATAAACGAGACGTCGACCTCGCAATCAATTAATCGGGATGTTATTGGAATGCTAGATTCCAACGACACCTTTTTCATTCGACTAATTTCGAAATTAGTGTTTAAGGAAGCTTCAATCGCACGAGGGCAAGAAAAGAGAATTGGATTGAATATTTTAAGGGAGAATGACGACTACTCGATAAACGAGACGCCAGTCTCGCAATCGATTAATCGGGATATCATTGGAATGCTAGATCCCAATGATACCTTTTTCACTCAATTAATTGTGAAAGTGTATTTGAATGGACAATAACGATGTTTGTCCAAATAATTAGGGCACGTGTTTTATAAACGAAAGGTCGAGCGAACCACAACCTAAAGCGTACGCCCCAAGAGTAGTTACTCAAGAGTTCAAAGAGTGCGAGACTCCAAGAACTCAGTTCTTTCGTAATTTAATTAAGAAAATAGTTTTGAATTTGACGTATGGTTTAGAGACATACTAGGGTTTAGACTCGACCGTATGAAGGTGAGGAACAAGGTTAGAGAGGTTGTATATTTAGGAGGAATGACGACTACTCGATAAACGAGATGCCGGCCTCGTAATCAATTAGTCGGGATATCGTTGGAATGCTAGATCCCAACGACAATCTTTTTCATCCCATTAATTATGAAATAGTGTTTGCTGGACAGTGAATACTTGTCCAAATAATTATGGAAATATTTTAGAAACGAAAGTTCGAATGATATATTGTTCGAGGTGTACACCTTGATAGTAATTATTCTCGAATTCAAGGAATGCGCGACTCCAAGAACTCGATGCTTTCGTAATTTAATTATGAAAACGATTTGAAAATATTAGCGTACTCGGACTAGGCGCGCTAGATATTCTAGAAAATAAGATCGGAAAGTTCACAACTCAAGGTGTGCACCTCGAGAGTGGTCGCTTAAAAATTCAAGGAAGGCGAGATCCAAGAATTTAATTGTTTTGGAATTTGATTAAGAAGATTGTATAATTTGATTAAGAAAACTAATTTTGATTTTCATATGTAAGAGTAAATTAATCAATTGTTTATAAAAAGATTTTGAGAAAAGCTAGTCATATTTGATTGTTTTGAAAAAAGAAGAAAAAAAGTTTAATATCTTAGAAAAATATTTTAGCTTTATTAATAAAGTACATATATTTTTTTACACTTAAAATATTATTATAATTAATTGTTTTGAAAAAAATTAATATCTTTAAGAACAAATAGGTTTTAAATAAAATATATTTTTGAAAGGTTTATTATTTAAAAGTATTAATTTGGTAATGATTTTTGAAATATATTTTTTAAAAGAAAGAATTATTGAAATTCCTTATAAAGACATATAATTAAAATTGATTTAAAAATATCTTTTTGTAAATTTTAATTTGAGTGAAAAAACATTTTGGAAACCGAAAAGACAGAAATAACACAACTCAAAGGCGTACGCCTCGAGAGCGGTCATTCGAGGACTCAAGGGATGCTAAACCCCAAGAGCCCATTATTTTCGTACCTTAATTAAGAAAATATTTTGATATTGAAAAAAAACAAATTGAATTAAGAGGTTTTAAAAATTAATTAAGACTAGGAAAATATGAAAATTTGTAAATATTAAGTATTGGAAAATGTTTAACGTTTTTTTTTTAAAAAAAATTATTTGATAATGGTTTGAGATTTATTTTAAAAAGAATGGTTTGAATTTTCTTATATAAAAATAATCTAATTAATAAAAGGTGATTGAAAATATCTCTTTTGATTTTAAATTTTATTTAAATTAAGTGAGAAAAAAACGTTTGGAAACGAAACAACCACAATCTAAAGCGTACGCCTTGATGGCAATCGTTCAAGGATTCAAGAGGTGCTAGACCTCAAGAACCCCCTAGTTTCATTATTAATTAAGAAAAAAGATTTTACTAATGTTTTAGTCGGCATAAACACAACTTGAAACTAATTAAGAAATAAATGACAAAATTTGTTTATAATATTTTCAAATCTAACTTGTCCATAATAACAATATTAATGTTATTTTCAAGTGTTCTCATGAGAAATAGAAAACAAACTTTGCTTGAAACTCATCACTCATCATTCATTAGTGCATCTCTAAAACACTATGCACCATAATTGCAAATACGGGCAAACCGCAACACTATATTTTTTTAACAAACATTTCACTAATAACCTCGAAGACTTGCACGACACCATCATGGTAGCAACAAAACAACACCAGAATGTCAATATGTCACTAAATCAAAATAAAAACATATATCATTAACCAAATTGAAACAACAAGCCCAAACAACTGAATCGAAAGAAGAATCACCACACGAAACAAAATTCAAAAGCAACAGGGTCGTGTTAGCACCGTATCAATATATTAAAGGTTTGTAACATAACACAGTATTGCAATTTCCGAGTCAATATAATAGCAGCATGTCGCAAAACACCGACAACATCAGAATTCATAACTGCAAGCAACATTAATGCACCCTTATTATATCAAATTTAAACAACTCAGAATAGAGATAGTGCAGAATTTAACAGAGCAAGAGTAGCAGGAATTTCACACGGAGGATAAACTAAAGGATGCGATTAGTTACGCAATCGACATCGTATTCGAACCACATATAATAAATCAGTGACAAACAGTCAATAGCAAAGCTCAGAATTCATGAAATTAAAATCGAAACACAATAGCCAAACACAAGCCGCAGCAATCGAGACTTGTAAACAAAAAAATTCGTAATTTTGCAAAAAGTCAAGAGGAATAAAATCATAGAGGCCAGCAACATACATTATTACAATTTTCAATCATGAATTCCTAAGGCATCACGACAAACATGGCCCCCGAAACCGACAAAATGCAGGCATATGCAAACATGAAAACCATGTTAAAACAGTTCCATCAAGAATGATCAGAATCACACCTAAACAAATCATAGTAGCAAGACCAAAATTCAAATCAAAAAAACCAATGAAGATGTGAAGCGTCTTTGAGCTGTTGGAGACTAGCAGGATTAAACAACAACCTAAAATTTACAACATCTTACACACCACAGTATTTTGATTTTGAAATCAGTGAATAAGTAAACCAAACAACACATCATAACATCAGTAGTACTAAACAGAGTAGCAGGAACGAAAGCTAACAATTCCAGGCCGAAAATAACGGAAACAAAATCGACACCATATTTACACACTTCTGTAAATTTCAGTAACGATGCACACACAAATGCATGAGAATCCTGCTCAATATATTATCTTAATGTCAAATTGTAAGCGCAAATCAATGTTATTACGACACAAATTCGACATTTGAATCCCATATCATACATGTTTGAAGTGTTATGTGCAGAGGAAACTCAAAAGAATGAACAGAAATAAATCATACAAGCCATGATGCACCAGTAAAATCAAGACAGAACAGTTACCTAACGCCGACGTTGAGACGCTGAATTTATTGAACCTGGACCAACTAAAGCACAGACCAAATCAACCCAGCTAGAAATTTGAATTCCCATTGCACCAGAGTTGCTTCTATTGCCAGCTTTGGATGGCGTAACCGCGTTGTTGTTGATGTTACCGGAGTAGGATGTTGTCGTGTTGCTGCTAGAAGAGTCACGGTGTTGTTGCAAAGTTGTCGGCACTGAACTCGTTGTTGTTGTTCGCGAATGTCAGCGCTGCTACCACATATGCGACATCAAAAAAAAATCATACACCTGTCTAAACTCAGAACCTGTCAAACATAAAACATAGCCCTGACTTTTCGAGTTCCGCTCGATCTTGGCTCCTTCATCTCATTCACGTTCTTCATTTGATTTCATTGCTCTCTCTCGGTCCTCGTTCTTCCTTCTTCTCTCGCGATTACACTCGTTCCCGCTGAGTTCTTGTTCCTGTGTTGTTTTGTTGTTGTCATACAGCCGGGTGAATGTATGAAGAAGGGAGAGAGTTGACATGAATTCTTGGTGATTTGTGCAAGTTGTATTGATGAAAGTTTTGATGCGAGATTATGTTGCTCACAGGTTTTGGTGTCGCGTGAAGAGAGTTCAAGAGATGTCGATGGATCCTGATTTCCATGGAGGTTTCATGGTTTTAAAAGGTTGATGAGTGAGCTCCTTTACCGTGGAAGGGGCCAATTGTTGTGTCGTTGATTTCGTCTGGGTGTGTTGTCATTGTTGCGGTTGACTTTGCAGGCAGTATGGTTGTTGGCTTTGTAACATATTGAGGGGTCGTTGTTTTGGGTTTTCCGTTGCGAGCTGAAGAGTTGTTCAGCTGAGGGTCGGTAGCTATTGCGTTGAGTTGATGCAAAGTCAAGCCAAAGTATCGTTGCTACTGTTACTCGCTCATCCTTGTTGTTTGCAAAAAGCTGTTGCGAAATGAGTTCTGTTCTTTGACGAAAATCTGGGTTGCATGATAATATTGAAGTTGCTGTTGGTTCTAAATTAAGACCATGCAGGAGTCGTGTTGTTGATGCTGTCGTTGGAAACCGAAAGTTACGGAGCCTATGCGTACAATGATGCTTCAAGCTCCTGCTACATAATCTGCATAAAATCAAGGAAACAAAAAAAAAAAACACTGTCGGCTCAAAACCAAACCGTCCTGGATTCAAACTGCCGACGTGAGCTTGATGACTCGTTTCTGCAAAATATTGTAGCCGGTATGTTGTGGCTTCTTGGTCACAGAGAAGAAAACGTGAGCAGGTCCTCAAAGGGCAAAACCAAAAACTGATGGGTCCCTTCTTTTTTATCAGAAACACAACATGACTGAGCTTTTGAACAGGTCCCAATCACAGATTTGGATTGCTGCTGAATAAAAGCTTGTGATGTGATGTTGTCACAGCTAAGATACAACTTTGATCCTCGCTCGGTGGTCGCAGCATAACCCATGCTCTCCTATTTCAATGAATCCGCAACATAGTACATACTGATGTACATCAGTAGAACATAGCACAATTGATTCAAATACAACGGTAGGTGGTAGCTGCAGGAGTTGTCGGCAAAACCGTTTTCTTGCCGAGTTAAGGTTATTGAAGTTGTTGTGAACTTAGATCGAAAACTTCGTTATTGCTCAAAATTGCAGCTGAACACTCAAGGTTGATGGTTTCAATCGAGCTGCTGCTGAAGCTGAAAATTTGCTTGTGTTGCCGCGAGTTGTTCCATGTTTCTTCCCTTTCATTCTTGCACCATTAGCTGCGTTTGTTGTTGTTCTTCTGCTAGAGCATAGTTAGTCGTTGAGTTGCAACATCATAAACACAAAATCGAAGTTGTTGTTGTTCTTCTGCTAGAGCGTAATTTGTCATTGTCGGAGTCGCTGAATCTAAACCGTGTGGGATTAAGGCAAAACCATAAACACCCTATCTTTATCATTCCCTCACAAAGCTCCCATTAAGTTATCAGCAAAATGTTTTACAAATTAAATCAAAACCTGCCTAAAGTCGTGCGATGGCGGAACAACCTCAATGGCGTAGATATTGCTGAAATAGATCCAGACAAATCTGAAACAACATTATCAACTCGGCATCTTTGTTGTTACTGGATCGAGGCAAATCGAAAGCTTTATGTCATGCTTTGATTGTTTCTGCGGCTATAAACATATGACCAGAGTTTGCATCTGATGTAATACCCGCCTTCACATTCCTCTAGCTATTTCAAGCAGATCCAAACAAGATCGAAATTGTTGTCGCAATCTCCTCGTGGTTATGAAAGAAAACGATGCGGCTACGAGAGGAGTTGATGGTTTTGAATGTGTGTAGGAAGACGATGGATTTGAATGGAAGAAGATGGTGGGGGATTTGGGAAGAGTTGATGTTGGAGGTAGCGACGTCGGATTTCGTTGAAGGATTTGAGGGTTAGCGCCGCCGTTAGGGTTTGAAGAGTAGGTGGCGGTGGAAGGTACTTTGAGGGAGGGATGAAGGTGATGCAGAAGAAGATGTTTTCAGATGAACGTTGAGGTTGAAGTTGAAGGTGAGATTGAGTGCGGCGGCTTAGGGTTTGGGGAAGAAGATATACAACTGATGATTTAGGGTTAGGGTGGCTGCGCTGGTTTGGAGAAATGAAAGAGGTGATGAACAGTACTGCGAAATCAGGGTTTTTCAGCGGCTCCGTTAGGGTTTGAAAAGGGATCATGAACAGTAAACCAAATTAGGGTTAGAAAGGGGATGGTTTTTAGGGATGCCCTTCAAAATTAGGGGCGGCCATTTTTTTTAGGGTTTTGTGAACAGTGCCCTTAACTCCTAGGGTATGTGAACAGTGATTGGGGTTCCCTATTTATCCCAAACAAAAACCAACCCTAATCCCCGTGTCCTCAAACAAATTTAATTTTCCTCTTTTTTAATATTTTCTTTTAATTTATTTTTCTGAATAATAAACTAAATTAAAAACCTATTTCCTATTTAATTAATTCTAACTATTAATTATAATTTTAAGTCTAAGCTAATTAATTAAAATCTAATCTAATAATTTAAAATAAATCCTAATTAAATTCTAACTCTATTTTTTAATCTATATTTTTTAAAATTAAAATTTCTAAATTATAATTAAGTTCTAAATTAAATCTATCTAATTAAAAAAAACAAATTTAAATCCTAATTTCTAATTCAAAACTAATTAAAAAATAAAAAAACATTATATTAACCTATCACGAGAAAAATGAAATTATATAAAAAAAATATATATATATAAAAAACAAATGCCACGTGGCATACTCTTATTGGGCTAAAAAGCGAAAATGCCTGTTTTTGCTGAAAAATACGCTACGCTATATAAGCGAGGTAAATTAAAAACAAAGTCGGGCAAATGAGAATTTTAAAAAAAAGGTAGGACAAATTTGGGGTATGACACTAAGAAGGGTTTTTCCTGGCCATCGATTCTTATTGACGTCGGAGCTCTTTGAAGAATGTTAAGATTTCCTAATTGTTGATTCTTATTGACGACATGGCTCTTTGAAAGTGGGTTTTTTCCTGTCAGTTCTTATTGATGATGTGGCCCCTTTGAAGATATTTTTCCATCAATTCCTATGAACGAAAGGATTCTGAAATTTGGTGGGTGGTTTTGAGGTTCATTGACGTGGTCTTTATTGTTCCTCTCGTCTATCATTAGACGATGCGAGATTTGGATTGGATGTTCCTCTCGTCTATCATTAGACGATGCGAGATTCGGATTATCTTTCTTCCTGTCTATCATTAGACAATGTGAACCTTCGGGATTGTAATTTTCCTCTCGTCTATCATTAGACGATGCGAGATTTAGATATGATGTTCCTCTCGTCTATCATTAGACGATGTGAGAATTTTGGATATTCATTTTCCTCTCGTCTATCATTAGACGATGTGAGATTCGGATGTGATTTTCCTCTCGTCTATCTTTAGACGATGCGAGATTCAGATATTTCTTCCTGTCTATCAGTAGACAACAGAAAAGATCAAGTGCATGTTGATCCGGTCTATGGGTTTAATGTTTGTGGCGTTACACAGATGACTGGCAGCAATGTCAGGTGTTCTTTATCGAATGATCAGTCAACCGGTTGCCGTTGCAACTATCTGCGTTCAGTTTTTCTGGATTTTTGTTCTTCAATCAGAGAGTTGCAGTTATTTCTGCGGTTGGCAAATTTCCGGGTTCTTTGGTATTCAACTGTCTTTTACCTTGATTATTTAAAAGCCGTTCGCTTTTCATCCATTCAGGTACAAGCCGTTTGAATAGGGGCAGCTGTTGCACCCCAAAATTTGCTCAACCTTTTCTTAACTTGGCTTATGTTTCATTTCATATCTTTCTAGCATTTGCATTGCATATCATATTTCATTTTACAGGGGATCAGGAGGTTGTACACAGCAAAAGGAGCCTACTCAGAGGGTTGAGCCTAAGCAAGGGGTGTTACTCAAGTTTGGATGGTAATCAAGTCATCAGGAAGTGGACATTGGTCTTATAAAAGAAAAGATGGATGTATGTGGGTTAGCTCCTAACTTGGAGGCCAATTGAAGAGAATCAAGAGATTGTGAATGCATGGCTATGGGTATGAGATGTAAATAAAGCTTATTGAGGGCCTTGAGGGTCGTTGTGGAGCCTATTCAAGCTGTTGTGTGAAGTGGAACAAGCCACAGTTGAAATTCATGTTCCTCTTGGAGAGTAGATGAATTTTCATCTAAAATTCGTAAGAAACGGTTGAGATTTGATGAAGCTCATGTGGGGAAGATGATCTGCGGCAGCCGGCGGTGAGGATGGCGGTGGCCGGCGCTGTTCCGGCCGGAGTTCACTTGGAGAAGATGACGACGACGTGGCAGCTTGTGGTTCGTCCGTTCGTGTGTTTTTTGATCATGTGGTTTCTAACAAGACCTATGTGTTCCCTCATTTGCTTGCTTGCACACAATTAATACCCCAATTCATTAATTGAGGTGGCACATTCTGGTGCCTTGGATCCGTTGACTAGTATGCAGATCTGATGGATGTGCTTTTTTCTGCATTTTAATTTTCTCTATTTGTTTCTTTTATTTGTTTGCACTTTAAAAATTCGTGAAAAATAGCAAAAAATGTTTAAAAATTCTGAAAAAAATCATGAACATACTTTAACATGTCTTTTAATTTTGTGCATTTTTAATTTTGTTTTTTTGATGCATTTTCCATTTATTTTCATATTTTCCATTTAAATAGTCATTTAAAGTTGTGAAAAATAAGTGTTGTCTTGTTGATTTTATTTCTTGCTCATGGTATGGATTAAACTTCTATTTTTTTTTGAGCATTGTGTTAACATGTTGGTTGATCTTCAGATATTTTTACATAATTTTTAAGTGCTATTTCCATGTGGTTTGAATTTCTTTTTGTTTCCTCTCCATTTCTGCCTTGTTTTGGAACACTCTTGGTGTTTGCCTTCTGTTGAGGCACTTCCCTTTTGATTTTAAATCTCCCCTTTTGACCCCTGGTTCCTAATATCTTAGGGGTCCCATGAGATTTTATTTGGCATTTCTAGATGCATTTTCTTATTTTTCATGTATTTTGCAAGTTGCTTCATATTTATGCATCTTTGCTGGTGTACTTGTTTTGTTTTGCTTCCAAAAGCTTGGTTGTGCATTATTGATGAACCTAATTCTGATTGTTTCATGTTAGGGGCTTGTTATATTTCTTGTGTGCTAATTCATAGGTCTTTACCTTATGCATAAGTTGTTCATTTGGTCTCATACTTTCATGTTTGCATATTGTGTTTCCATAAGTGATGTTTCCTTGCATTCTTTGATGTTATTGTTGGCATTTTCTTGTGATGTTTTATTTTAACTTTTGAGATCTCTTCTCCTCATCCCCATTCTGTCCCATGACCTTGGAATACTACTTAAGGTTGCTTGGTTCCTCCTGAGGAGGAACCTGAAGCTTGCCTAAAGTAATGAATCCATGAGGACTTTTTCTCATTGTTTTTGTTACTTGTTTTCTATGCATCTTCTTCTCCTTTTCTCTTGTGCTTATTCATACCATGGCTTGAGGTTGAGATGAGCTTGTGGAGGTTCCAGCCCCACACATATTTCCTCTCTCACTTGCATTGCATCTTTTTCTTCCTTGTTGCATTTATGTTTGCATCCTACATTTGCATTGTTTCTTCTTATTGTTTCTTCTTCTTTTGTCTTTCTTCCCTTAGGATTTCTAACCTCTCTTGTTCAAGAGAGTTTATGATAGACATTAGGGTTTCTAACCATGCATGACAACATTAGGTATTCCCCTTTCAAATTCAACTTTAGGTGCACATTGCATGACAACTTTTAGGGTTTGGACTAGTCCCCCTTAGTTCGTCCTCTTTCTCTTCTCATCTTCAAACAACTTCAATCCACTTAATAAAGCTTGACCATTGTTGCACGCTACGAGCCTTAAGCCATTTGGGAAATGATGATTGGGTGGTTGCCTCTCAATTATCTAGAATGTTAGTGTATGTCCTTCGGACGATATACGAAGCATTCACTCCTAGATCATAGTCTTTAGTGTAGCATGAGTCACAAACCAAATTCAAAACACTTCTTCCTTAAAAAACACAAAAACAATTCAAACTTTTTTTTCACCCCTTGGGGTCTTAATCAGAAACTCTTTTTCATAAACAAGAGTTTTGTTAACTTTCAGTCCTATCGCAAACGGTAACGCCTAAGTCTCCAATGGTCGAGCTGCATACACCAACTGCTAGAACTGTCTGTTAACCCTACTCGGGTAAAACTTTTGAACAACCTGTGTTCTCGTAAGCCCGAACTACGTTTGTTCTGATCTTTCGTACCAGACAAAAGTACGTAGGCACAAGACGCGATGTCTTGGCGAGCAACCTTCTCCCCTTCTTTGGCCGTAGTTAGGCGAACTACGTTGACTTTGACTTTCCCATTGCACGAGGGATTACGTAGGCACAGAGCGACGATGCTCTGCCGAGTTAGTTCTTTTTCTTTCTCTTTTGTCCATGAGCCTTTAGCGTAGATACTTTACATACCCTTTTAGCTAGACAACACATGCGTGGATCCCGTCGAGTACGACGGACGTGAGGGGTGCTCATACCTTCCCCTTGCGTAACCGACTCCCGAACCTAGGACTTGGTTGCGATGACCTCGTATTTTCTCGTTTTCGTCAGGTTTTTTCTGATCGTTTCCTTTCCCTCTCTTTGGGATAAATAACAATAGGTGGCGACTCTGTTAGTCATTGCCGGCCTCTTTTTTTCGCAGTAGCGACAACCTCCCATTCTTCTTCTGAAATCAGATCAGCGTACTTCTTTGGACGCTCCGAGTCAACAAAGTTTCCATCAGAATCTTTGAGAAACTTGTTCGTTAAAAATGCTCTGAATCCCCTCAGTCGTTTACCGGCCAATTGAAGACAATATTTTCTTCTGTAATCATCAATATTAAAAGATCGCTGCAAATAAATACACATACATATAACATGTTAGTATAATTAATTTAAAGATGTAACCGTCAATATAATTAAAAATAATCAAGTATCATACCTGTATCTCGCTCCAAATTTTGTCTTTAGCCGGTTTTAGCGACTAAATTCTCCAATTATCGCAAGTAATCGGAATTTGTGAACATACAAGTGCTCCAATGTAACTTATCAGCATCGCACCGTTAGGCTCAACTAATTGATCTCTTTCATTCCAATGCACATCATACTTAACACCCTTATCTCTCGTACGAATGATTTTTTTTATAATCGTTATTCCTCTTTTGATATCACCTTCAATGTCTTTTGTTGTTTCATTTCCATCATGTGGTGTTTCCTCATTGTTGGCCATAATACCTGTAATTCAGAAAAACCAAAGTATCAAATGAATGACATGCAAATATGTAAATAAGAAATATATACATAAGAAAAGTATAAATAAGAGAAACACATACATAATTTTATTGAATGACATAATATATAATTGTATTGCATAATAGAAATATGTAATTTTATTCAATGAGACA
Organism: Lathyrus sativus; assembly: GCA_963859935.3. Classification (NCBI taxonomy): domain Eukaryota; kingdom Viridiplantae; phylum Streptophyta; class Magnoliopsida; order Fabales; family Fabaceae; genus Lathyrus; species Lathyrus sativus. Next base: position 124,595,400 of record OZ012736.1, on the reverse strand, counting down.
ATATGTAATTTAACAAGTACCTTTTCACTAAGACCTCTTTCTTTTCTTAGTTGGAACGTGGTTTACTTGTCTCTTAACAACACGGACGAATGGATTGATCCAAATTCCCTCGTTATGATCATTTCTAATATATGATTCGTCCGCTCTAATATTCTCATCTGGATCATCTATAATATAAGATTCCTTCTCAACATCAACATCCCCCTTGTCTCCAATGTTATCATCGATTACTTTGTTGGAAAAAAGAACTATAGACCATTTCGTACTTGTCGGATCAGTGACATAGAACACTTGTTTAGCTTGCGTGGCTAGAATAAAAGGCTCATCTTTGTACCCCACCTTATTAAGATCCACTTGCAAAAATCCTGACTTATCCATTCGTATGCCACTATTATTTTCAACCCACTTGCATCCAAAGATAGGAATCTGAAACTTTTCATAATCAAACACCCAAATGCGCTCGATAACACCAAAATACGACAAATTCGCATATTTGGGGTTTAAGTCCTTCACACTTGAAATGTGCATTGCTTCGGCAAGCACGGTGACACCACTATTTTGCATTGTACTCTTATCATCTTGTTCTTTGGTATAAAATGTGTATCCATTAATTGTGTGTGCGCTATAAGAAAACACATGCAAACTTGGACCATATGCTAAACATCTCAACCTTTCTGTTATTGAAGCGGGATCAGAATAAAACTTTGAAAAAATATGATCCTTGAACCATGTTATAAAACTTCGATTGTGCTCACGTACTATCCAATTTTCATTTTGATTCAGATTTAAACCTCGAAGAACGTCCTTGTGCATTTCAACATACGGCTCAACCTCAATGTCATTGTGCAGAACATACAAATGCACTTGCTCCCGTTCATCCCTTGAAACTGTCACAACTTTATTTCCAATTAACTGTTTACCTACTATTTTTTCAACAACATTAGATTTTGGGAGGCCAATGGATTGAACGTTGGACAAATATTCAGTACAAAACTCAATAGCTTCTTCAACAATGTATCGTTCAACAATACATCCCTCTGGTCGGCTTCGGTTTTTCACATACCCTTTCAATATTTTCATATAACGTTCAACAGGGTACATCCATCTCATATAAGCTGGTCCACACAATTGTATCTCTTTCACAAGATGGACAACTAGATGTACCATTATGTCAAAAAATGATAGAGGAAAATACATTTCAAGCTCACACAAAGTAATAACTATTTCTTTTTGCAATGATGGTAAGATCGCAGGATCGATCACCTTACTACAAATTGACCTGAAGAAAAAACACAATTTAGTCATTGCGCCTCTCACCTTTTCTGGCAAAATAGAACGTATACCTATTGGTAGAAAGTGTTCCATTATAACATGGCAATCATGTGTCTTTAAACTCTTTAACTTGAGGTCTTTCATAGAAACAAGCTTCTAATATCTGAAGAGTATTCTTCTGGAACTTTAACTTCACTCAGAAACTTACACAATATCTTTTTCTCCATTCTAGATAAAGTATAAGCAGCAAGTGGTAGATATATGTGATTTCCTTTCTTCAAGGGTCCTAATTCATTTCTTATTGCCATTGCTACCAAGTCCTTTCTTGCTTTAAGGTCATCCTTAGACTTTCCTTGTATATTGAGTAACGTACCAATAACACTTTCAAATACATTTTTTTCAATATGCATAACATCAAGAAAATGTCTTACATACAACGACTTCCAATACGGCAACTCAAACAAGATTGACCTCTTCTTCCACCCACGTGTGACAATACTATGTGCAAAAGGCTTACCAAACTGAGTACTCACATCTTTCACCTTTTCAAAAATTTGTTCGCCGGTCAATGTAGGTGGAGCTCTACGTTGTTCTGAATTTCCATTGAATGCTTTTCTCCACCCACGATAGTGATGACTAGAATTTAAGAATCTATGATGACCGAGAAAGACATTCTTCTGACCAAATTCCAACCGCGTCCAATCTGTGTTTTCTTCACAGATAGGACACACACATTGACCTTTAATGCTATACCCCGATAGATTTCCGTATGCTGGAAAATCATTAATTGTGCCAAACAACATCGCCCTCAAATTGAAACTTTCTTTCCTATATCCATCATAAACCTCCACACCGTTCTACCACAAACTCTTTAAGTCTTCGATTAAAGGTGTCAGGTATACGTCTATGTCATTCCCTGGTTGTTTAGGGCCAGAAATTAACATAGATAACATCATGTACTTACGCTTCATATATAGCCATGGAGGTAGGTTATAAATCATAATAATTACATGCCAGGTGGAATGTGAGATACTCTGCAGACCATGCAGATTCATTCCATCAGTCGATAATGCCAAGCGAAGGTTTCTAGCTTCTTCTCCAAACTCAGGATAATCATTATCAATTTTCATCCACTGTGGTAAATCTGCCGAATGTCGATACTTCCCATCTATAATTCTATCATCTGCATGCCAAGTCAGGTGTTTTGCATCTGTTTCACTATGAAACATGTGTCTAAATCTCGGAATTATAGGAAAATACCATAAAACTTTTGTTGGTGACAAATTTTTCTTATACCGAGATACACCGCATTTAGGACACTCGTTTAATGATGCATATTCATTTCGAAACAAAATGCAATCATTTGGACAAGCATGTATCTTATCATAGCTCATGCCAATAGAGCATAATATTTTTTTAGCTTCATAGGTTCGACTGGGAAGAACATTATCCTCCGGAAGCATCTCTTGAAGTATGGCTAACAACTCTGTGAAACTTTTATCCGACCATCCATTACCCGCCTTTAAGTTGTACAACTTTAATACCGCAGACAATCTTGTGAAAGTAGTGCAACCTTTATACAACGGTTTCTCTGCATCGCTTACCAACCTCTCAAATATCTTAGGACAATCTTGAAGATCTTCTTCAAGTGCTTATGCAATCTCTTCGACTCAATCATAATCATATGTATCTTGGCCATTGTCCTTTGAAGCATAGGTCGTATTATCCCCGGGTTCGACATTCTCGTTACTTATCTCACCATGTAATGTCCAACATGTATAACTTCGATCAATTCCATGTCTCATTAAATGAGATTCCAACTGAACAGCGTCAATTCGACGCCCATAATAGCAACCTAAGCAAGGACATGTGATCCTACTGGGGTCTTTGGCGTGTTCAACAACAAACTTAACGAATTTCGATACCCCACTCTCGTACTCTTTAGACAATCGATTGGAAGACATCCATTTTTTATTCATACTAATTGAGTAGTCTAAACTAAACTAAGAAAGTTAAACAAATATACAGAGAATACCTGTAAAGAAATCAATAACTCCTAAGAAAGCTGCACAGTAGTGTCGCTACTGCGAAAATCGGCGCCGGCTGAACAGAAGAGTCGCCACCGTGCGTTATTTATCCCAAAGAGGGGAAAGGAAACGCTCAGAGTAAACCTACCGCAAAGACGGGAAAAGGTATGGTCGTCGCAACCAAAACCTGGATTCGGGAGTCGGTTACGCAAGGGGAAGGTATTAGCACCCCTCACGTCCGTCGTACTCGACGGGATCCACGCTTGTTTTCGGGTATGGATTGTTATTCTATCTACTCTACAGGTCAGGGGTTGAAAGGAAAATAAAATGACTCGGCAAAGTATCGCACTTTATGCCTACGTATTCCCGTCTGGAACGAGAAATCAGAGTCAACGTAGTTCGCCTACCTACGGGAAAGGAGGGGAAGGTTGCTCGCTAGGATATCGCATCCTATGCCTACGTACTTTCATACAGCATGAAAGATCAGAGCAAACGTAGTTCGGGCCACATACGACACAAGTCTGTCTTGATTGATTTTAGTCCTTCTGAAAAAGGTTTTTCTGATTAGCAGTCCAAGCGGACAAAAATGACGTCTTGATGAGTTCACATTCTTTTACGGAAGAAGTGTCTTTTATTGCGTTTGAAATATTATAGTGTTTTTCTATTTATTTTGAGAAAGAAAGAGACAGAACTCTAACCTACGGTTGCGAAGGGAATCAAACTAACCTAATGTTATCATGCATGGGTTAAGACCTAGTGTCTATCATGCTCCTCTCTTGCGCAGAGAGAAACAGAGATCCTAAGGGAATAGACGGAAACAGAAACAACAGATATATACAAAAGCAGTAAAATGCATGGATGCAACAATACAAGCGAGGCAAGGGAGTCCCACTCAACCTCGAACCTAGAAAACAATAGGCAAAAGTGAACAGACTTCACTTTCAACCCAACAGGTTAACAACAAACAATACAGTCAGGAAAGCCAATCAATACATCAGAAATGAAATACAGCAAAAATAAACAGCCACAACAGCTCTGCATCAACACCTGTCTTCAAGTCATCTCCAAACAGCTACAAGCTTCAGCAAGCATCAATCTCCATCTACACAACCTTCCAGCAAGGTCTTGATCATCCATCTTCCATCTGCAATGGCTTTTCTTTAAGTCTCAATCTCCAGGATGAACATCAATCAACAAGATGAAGTGAATGAATGTTAGCCAGTCAATTACCTACCAAGGGTGGTTCATCAACTGTTAACATTATACAGATAATTTTCCCTCAAAAGTTCTATATTTCAAATACATTCACTGATCCTTCCAAAGGAAGGAGGTGGATATTTGAAAGAGACTTTGAATCATAGGGAAAGGATGGATGCAGACAAGGCATTCCATGTTTGAGAAATAAGCTTTCTAATCTAGAGCTCTGCCTAGCTCCTAAACCCTAGTCTCCTCAACAGCTGCTAGCAGGAATCTCCTTTTCAACTCTGGAAGTTGGTCTTCAAGCTCTTGATCTCCAATGGCTTCATCATCACAAGTCTTCAGCTCCCCCAATCCCCAAGCAATCCCAATACCCACACAAACAAACAATAATCCCCAGAGGGCACACCACACCAGTCAAACAAATATAGACAGTAATAATAGCAGTAGGGGAATCCTGATATTTTCTAAGGGATCTAATAACTACCCCTAATCCCTATAGTACCATACCCCAAAGATTCAATTTCTAACTCCTAAGGGAAATGATTCAATTCTCCTATGTTGTCACCTAAACCCTAATTTTGTTCATGTTGGTCACACCTACACAAATCTCCTAAAATTAATTTCTAAAATTGTGAACTAATTTGTAAAGACAAGCTAACAATATCTACTAATCAACCTAAAAAGAATGGATGAAAAATATTAAAGCAACTATACAAACTAAAATCACCAAATTCATGTATCAAACAAAATATTATTTACACCTAATTAAAAGAAAAATATAACAAAAATATAAAAATGAAATGAATTATTAATTTTTGTATGATAATTTTCTTGACAAAATTATGAAAAGAATGCAAAAAGAACCAATGAGAAATATGCATTTTACCATTTTTTATGATTTTTTGAAGAATTAATGTTTTATGAATGAAAATAAAATGAATTAATGAGATGGAGGGTGCAGCAAGTAAGGAATTCATTTGAAAAAAAGGGAAACGGGCCCAGACTGGGGGTGTTAATATCACATATGCGCGAGGCCCAGAAAGCATCAGAAAATAAACAAAAATTAAAAAAAGAAAAACGGTGTGAAAAGTAATTATTTTAGTTCATTACTGGTTGGGCTTGGTTTGAGGGGTACGAATAGCAAGCACTCACAAAGCCCATCAGATTTGGGATTTAATGAAACGGGGCGTTTCATTGTTTGAAATTCCCTCCGTTTTCAGCTTTAATCGTGGCCACACGATTAGGTCCTTGGTCAAGGTCAAAACGTCCATCCAACGGCCTGGGGTCATCGTCTACCTCCAGCAAACCCTAGCTTCAAAAAAGCTTCACCATGCACGCATGCTTCCATTCCTCTGTTCTCTCTCATACTTCCATGGATTCACACGACTCCAAGAGCAAAGTTGCTCTATAAACTTCCCTCTACGCAGCCATGACCATAACTTCTCCTAAAACTCAAGCAACAATAGAACCCGATGGGAATAACAGTTCTGATCCACCATTAATACCTGTGATCGATTGCTTCAATTCTCACCAATTCTTGTCCTAAACTCATCTACATCTTATGCTGATCATAACAAGCTAATGAACTAAGATTTTCGTGCTCTAATCCAAGAGTTATTCATCCAAACAGATCTTACACTCCATGATCAAACTCCATGAAAGCTCTCCAAACTCACCAAACTCAGTCATCTATCCTAGCTTAACCTTTCTATGCTAACAAAACCTAATAATCCTAACCTAAATAGCCAATTCGAATGAGAAACATACCTGGTGCAATTGATGAAAACAGGTGCTAAATTCTCTTGATCCAAGGCTTGAAGTGAGTGGAAAATGATCCAAGAACTTGATGATGAGTTCTGTATGCAACCAATGATGCTCCAAGGCTTTGAATCTCCCAATTCCAAAATTCTTGCACTTTGAATGGTGAACTTGCACAACTCGAATCCACCTCAATTCTACCAAATGATTGTATGAATTATGATCTATGGATGATGATGATGAATACCAGATTAAGAATGGTGAAAATTGATGAGAATTTGAGAGAGTTTGATTTGATTTTGAAAATTGGAAAAAGTGTGTGGAACTTGTGTTTATGAACAATATGAAGCACCAACCATGGCATGAACCCTCTCAATTCAATATATACATGACATTAGAACCTCCTAGAACTTTGGAGAAGCTTCCCATGCACACTTTCCTTACATTTTGGATTATGTAACTTTCATTGCAAGTAACCTTGAATAACTTCCAAAACTTGAACCAAGATCAAAATTCCACTTTAGCCAATGTTTTCAAAATGATTTTTCCATTCAAAATGACCTATAATTTCACCTCATTTGGCCAAAATATGAAAAATCTCATTTTTAAGTCCTTTTTTATTCATTAAATCCACCAATTTTGAAACCTTGTGCTACGAACCTTTACAATCTCTCATGGTCACCTTTCTAGACTCAAAATGTCATTTGGAACAAGTTTGATGTTGTGAAGTTTTCCATTTGAAGCTTTCTTGTATGAGTTTTGGGCATAGGCTTGAAATGACCTGTAATTCTCAGATGACCAAAATACCCTTTGCTTGCCAAGACCATAAGTAGAGTTCCATAAATCATATGAAGGCATACTATACCATTCTAGAAATCTAAGACAATGAGGAACAACTCTTATGTTGACCAGAAATTCATTTGAAATCTCCTTGAGGGGTAAAAATTGCTTGGAAGTCAAGTCACTTTCACAGACAAAATTTCAGATACCTCAGATGACCTGTAACTTGTAAGGACCATAACTTGAGTTCTATAAATATCCTTAGTGTCTTCCACCACTCAAATTAAAGGTCTTGATATCCTCTACAAGTTTCATGTTGGCCAAGGATCCATTTGAAGCTTGCATTTTGACTTATCTTGCTTGGAAGTTTGACCTAAACTAGGGGATTTTACACAGAAACCCTAATTTAGAAACTCCTCTTCTCCTTGACTTCTCTTGATTTCTTCTTAGCACAACACCATATCCTTTTCTATATGTCAAATGATGAACCCCACATCTCTCCAATAGCCCTTAATGCCCTTCAATCAGTCAATTGACCTAGAGTTGACCTAGAGTTGACCCCAGATGAAACCCTAGTTGACTGTCTTCAACTGCAATACTTGTGATCATATCAATGACTTGTCTCCTTCTCCAAATGACTTTCTAAGTCCTCTACAATGTCTCCATACTCTCCATGCTCAGCCCATAGCTCACAATTTCTTTGATGATCCCAGATACCCTCAGATAGGAGATAGATGCACTGCTTGATCTATTGACCTCTTTAGCTTTCAAATTCTTTCTGATGACTTGAAGGAGCTTGGATTAGAATAATAACCTCTTGATAGGCTCATAATGATTGGTCCCTGTTGGCTGACTTGCTATGCTATGCTATGTAGATGATTAGACTATGTACATGACTCTATATGCAAATGCTAATGCAGTTGAAACATAAACCCAGGTGAATAAGGTTGAGCAAATTTTAGGGTGCAACAGCTGCCCCTATTCAACCGACTTGGACCCGATTGGGTGAAGAGCCCGGAGCCTTCAGACATTCGCGGTACGAGACGGTTGAATACTAAGAACCCAGAAATTTGCCAACCGCAGAAATGAACTACACCACTGCTTGGGGATTATTTCATCAGCCCGAAAAGCTTCCATCATTGCAAGAATAAAACTTTGTTTGTCCACGTTAGGACGCCTACTTCGTCAACTCGAAAAACTTCAACAACTTTGCTGGGGGATGGCTCGTCTGCCTTCTCGTCAGAAATAAATCGTCCACGTTAGGACTAAACCCTTCCATGTTAGGAATAACACCGTCCACGTTAGGACTCACCTTTCCACGTAAGGAATAACCGTTCCATGTTAGGAATACCACCGTCCACGTTAGGACTCACCTTTCCACGTAAGGAATACATCATCCACGTTAGGACCCACCTTTCCACGTAAGGAATACATCATCCACGTTAGGACCCACCTTTCCACGTAAGTAATACCCATCTTTTCCCCGTAAGGAAACCAACTTGATCTGAATCTGTCCACGTCAGGACTAAACTTTCCACGTAAGGAATGAAACTCATCTTGATCTGTCCACGTCAGGACTAAACTTTTCCATGTAAGGAAGCAACTTCTCTTTCCACGTAAGGAATCAACTTCTTTTCCACGTTAGGAATACAACTTTCCACGTAAGGAATAAATCTTGATCTGTCCACGTAAGGACTCCAATCTCTCCACGTAAGGAATATCATCTTTCCGCGTAAGGAATCTCCGTCGTTCCACGTAAGGAATCATATCTTTCCACGTTAGGAATACAAACTTTCCACGTTAGGAATCAATCTTATCTTTCCACGTAAGGAATCAATCTTTCCACGTAAGGAATCAAACTTGTCTACGTCAGGACTCACATCTTGATTTGTCCACGTAAGGACTTCAATCTTTCCATGTAAGGAATACAATCTTTCCATGTAAGGAATACAATCTTCTTTTCCACGTAAGGAAACCACTTTTCTTCCACGTAAGGAAACACCTTTATCTGTCCACGTAAGGACTCCGATCTTTCCACGTAAGGAAACGCTTTTCGTCTTGATTTGTCCACGTCAGGACCCACCTCTTGACTCGCTGAGGAAATAAAACCTTGTCCACGTCAAGACTCATGCACCTTCGACCCACTGGGGAAGTGAGACTTGTCCACGTCAGGACTCACATCTCAACCTGCTGAAGTAATAGAACCTGTCCACGTCAGGACTTGCGCGTCTTCGACTTGCTGGGGAAGTGAGACTTGTCCACGTCAGGACTCACATTTTGCCAACAACACGAAGAAGGATAAATTTGTCCACGTCAGGACTCTCGCACCTTGACGACACGAAGAACTATAAACTTGTCCACGTCAGGACGCACATTTCACCATCACGAATAAAGCTATCTGCTGGAAATAAATTGTCCACGTCGGGACACCATCACGAAGAGTAACCCACTTTTGTCCACGTCAGGACTCCACACTCAATCAATACCGAGAACTCGAATCTGTCCACGTTAGGACTAACACATATCGTCACCTGGAAGAAATGTCCACGTTAGGACTCCACATTCCAACAACTCTGAAAAAACGAACCCGTCCACGTTAGGACTAGCCCCTCCTATCAGCCCAGGGAAATAAAACTGTCCGCGTTAGGACTCCCACTTTTCTAGCACGAAGAACTTGTCAATAACATTGTCCACGTTAGGACTCACTCCTCCATTGGTCTCAAACCACAAACTTCTTAGCACTGACGTGACAGCGACTTTGAGGCGGACTCTACTGGGGATATTTGGAAACCAAACTACCGGACACCTGTTCTGATAACCGACGGTAGCCTCTGAAATTCTGATTCATGAACCTTTTGATGGCAAATAACTCTGCTTGGTGTTGCACCCCAAAATTTGCCCTCACAATACAAGACTTTGTGTTCCAAGAAGGTTCACAAGGTTCACAAAATTCACAATTGGTCAGAAGAGTTGACAATTCCCTCAGACAATGCACCTCCTAAGCAGTGCATCCAAAACTAGGGTTTTGACTTTAATCAGGCTAAATGGACTTCCAAGACTTCAAGTGAGCTTCATAACATCTTATATGTGTATAAGAACCCCCATGTCAAGTTTCAAGACTTTTCTCAAAAGTTTGCTCAGTCAGATGATCAGATAAGTCAAAAGCAGTCAATGCAGTTAAAAGGTCAAACTGAGGTCAACTGTGGTCAAACCAAAGTCAAACTTCATGATTTTTTTTTGCCAACATCAAAGAGAGGTTGGGTGAGAAATATTATCATAATAACTGTAATACCCCAAATTTTGCCCTAAGATTTGTCGTCGCATTTCATTGCATTTAATCAATTACTAACAAATTTGTGTAGTCGTTTGACTTTTTGCAGGTAAATATCATATGGCATGCATTTTTTTTCTAAAAAGTAAAAATGGCACAATTGGCAGGAGGACATGTGTAAGGAGTTATGAGTGTGAGAGGTTGAGAGTTCGAATCTCACCTTTGTCACTTTTTTTTGTTTTTTATTATTTTTACTCTAAATTTTTCTATCTTTCATTAAAAAAATAACAAAAATAGTTTTTTATTATTATCTAATTATTATTTTCGTATTTTAATTAAATCATTTTTTAAAATATTATTTTTTTCACTTTTTTCTAAATTATTCATAAAAATATCCAAAAAATCATAAAATAAAAAATATTGAAAAAAATTTTGTTCTTTTTATAATATTTTTTATTTTAGGAATCAATAGGATTATTAGTTTTTATTTTAAGTTTATTTTAATTATTTTAAATTATTTAAATTTTATTTTTTCTTAACTAATTATTTAGTTTGGGCTTTAAAATGGGCTTTAGGGACATTATTGACAATTTGGTGTTAACCCTAATTTGTTCCCTATATATACATGTGTTGCCTTGTTGGAAAAGAGGGAGAGAATGAAAAAAACCTAAGAGGAGTGAGTGCCGTTTGCCGTTATTTAGTTTTCTTCTTCATCCATTACTATTGTTTCTTTTTCTTCATCGTTTACCGTTATTTCTTTTCCTTCATCTATTACTGTTGTTTCTTTTTCTTCATCTTTTACCGTTATTTCTTTTTCTTCATCTATTACCGTTATTTCTTTTTCTTTATCTATTACTGTTACGTTTATATATATATAATTTTTAAATTGTTAGAGTTTATATATATAAGATTTTTGATCGAATTATGTCGATACGATGTTTGCACATTTGTGTGCATGACGCGTGACATTTGTGTTAGTTCGATCTGGTTGCGATGATCGCATTTTTGTGTGAGCAATAATACTATTTTTTGCTTAATTTCTTTTTCTTTGCGATAAATTTTGTTTCGTCCGATTTAGATCTGGTTGCGATGAGCGCATTTCTGCGTTAGCAACATTGTTGGGTTATTTGGCACATTTAAAATTCATTATTGCTTTATTATTATTATTATTATTATTATTATTATTATTATTATTATTATTATTATTATTATTATTATTATCATTATTTATTATTATTATCATTATTATCATTATTATTACCATTATTATTATTATTGTTATCATTAATTTATTAAAATTTGTTGTAATATAAAAATCTGTTTTTTTAAAATAAATAACATTAACATCTTTTCCAAATTAATATGAAAACCTATTATTTTTAAGAAAAACTTTTTTTTTAGATAAATTTAAAATAATAACTAAAATCTTTTTTTTAAAATAATAACTAGAACCGTTATTTATTTTATTTTATTATTGTTCAATTCAAATTTCATTATCATATTGTATCTGCTCCTCTCATGTAACCTCGCGAACTTAACAATCGCTCTTTAAATTCTGCCTTTAAATTTCTGCTTGCATGGTTTAAATTATGACATTATCTCTCTGTTTGCATGATTCAATTATCTCACGCGTTTACCATTATTTCTGTCACATTGCACACATCCGAAGGTTAGGTTTAACTGTTTGGCCGCCGCGCCAATAGTCCGTAAAACTTCACACATTCAATTTCAAATCCTCAAAACTACAAACTACAAACCCTAATTTTCACAAATGCCTCGCCGCAGGCAAAATTACAATTTTTCCCTTAGCATTAGGTCAAAGAGCCGCCGCGCTCATTTTAGGGTTTCCCGCCGTGGAATCCCTAATTTAACCCTAATTACAACTTAACATTTCAACGTAGAGATTTGGAGTTTCTACACTCCACGTAAGCGTGTCCTTAAGATGCGTTTATTCCCCTTGAGACCTTGACCACAGTCAAGAAGTTTCTAACCTCCCTATTGAGGGGAACTACGATTACTCTGATTCCACTCCCGTAAGGATACGTAGGCACAAGATGCGATGTCTTGCCGAGTAAACTTAGAATTAACCCCCTTCATTATTTATTATTGCTTATTTATATTTTATTTATCTTTGCTATTTAATTATTTTGCTTATTATTTTGTAATTGTTTCTTGGATGTAAAGTTGTTTAATTATTTAATTATTATTATGGTTAGTAATTAGGGAGTGTAACAACATGTATGTAATATTAAAATAAATTTAGATCACTTTTAAATAAAGATAATTAAAATAAACACGTCACACACGTAAGTCGATTTTAATCACCGTCTCACTTCCTAAGGATATCCCTCAAGTTGCCTACGAATAATGGTTAAGTGGGGTGTATAAAGCAAGTCCCTCAAATAGAAAAATCATCAAAGTCCCTTATGGTTGCCTTTACGAATCGAGTCCCTTTCGAAAAATGATGATGGTCCCTTATATGTGCTTATTACATCCCACAATGGCCTTCAAAAATCCAATTGTCCCTCACATGTCCCTTAACATCCAAAGTAAGGACTACCTACTCCATTATAGTAGGGATAGTCTTACTAAGGAAAGGATAAAGAATAAGAAAGACCTTAAAACATTAGGGTAGGCTACTCCTAGATACTTGCTCACTTCAAAACTTTTTCACACTTAAACAAATTTCCAACAAAATTTTCAAACAAGTTTTTTTCACATCCATACACGGATTATTATTAAACTATTCTGAAATTTTTTGCTATTCACACACTACACTTTCAAAACAATTCAAAAGTGAGCTTAAGTACCTAAGAGCCCATGGATAACCATGGATGAAAAGGGTGCTAACACCTTCCCTTTTCATAACCTACCCCCCGGACCCAAAATATTCTCTAAGGTCTTTCCTGTTCTTTTATAACCTTTTCTTATGGATAAAATAAAAGTCGGTGGCGACTCTTGCTATCCGCAACATTGTTTAAAGTCAGTTCTCCCACCGTGTTACAGAACTGGCGACTCTGCTGGGGATCTATTTAAGAGGGGTACCCTTAGGAATTAAGATCACTTTAAATTGTTTGCCTTGTTTGCTTTATTATTATATTGTTGGGGTGCTCTTATGTGTGAAAGGTCCTAACCCGGATCTAGTGTACCTTAGGTAAATGGCAATAGACCAAGGAAACTGTACGACGTATATCGATACGGTTGATCTGGTGGCCATAGTTAGTGCGACTTCTTGGTTGGTGCTTATATTCCTTAAGTCAAGTTGAGGATAATATTGAGGCTGCCATATGTTGTCAATGCACTAACTGACTTTTAGAACCCTAGTTAACTCATCTTGGCCTTTAGAAAGTAGTGAGGTAACCGGCTTTGGTGCAGACTGAAGTTGGTTGACACTCGATACTACGCTCATTGAGATCTTAAACTTGGAGGGTTTTGGTTGGCAAGTAAGTTGCCTTCTGAATAACCACCCTTGTGAAGGATCAATGATATTGAGATCCCTTAGAACCTGGTTACTTTTGTAGGACAGGATGAACCATCTAACTTCAGGGGAGGGTACTTGCCTTTGAACCTCATGCAAGCCTTTAAACCTAGGGCTATGGTGTGACTTGTTTGTGTGTGCCACATGTTTGTGATTGAGCATGACATCATGACATCATCATGCATCATAAGCATATCATTTTCCCTAACCATTTCAAGGACCAAAGGATTTATCTTTGTTCTTTGTTGCAGGTCACGGCTTCTGCTCGTAGAAACACCATCAGGATCAACTTTGTAGGGATACCTGCTAAGCTCAAGGAGTTGGTTTCCCTAGTGCCTGATCATTCCCAGTTCAACAAAGAGACATGGTCACTTATTGGATCTAGTTACTTCAGGGTTCAGTGAAGACATGATGAGTGTGCTGTTTCAGTTCTTTGACCCTAAGCACCATTGCTTTACATTTCCTGATTATCAGCTGGTTCCAACCATGGAGGAGTTCTCTAAACTTCTGGGTATACCTGTTCTTGATCAGAAGCCATTCACAGGCTTAGAGAAGGAGCTTAAACCAGAAGTTATTGCTGCAGCTCTACATCTGAAGAAGTCTGACATTGTTCTAGAGACGAGAAGTGGAGTTAAAGGTATTCTTGCCAAGGTATTAGTGGATAAAGCTCAAATGTTCTTGAAGGCTATGAGCTACGATGCTTTTGAGGAGATCTTAGCCTTATTGATTTATGGCTTAGTGTTGTTCCCCAATCCTGATCAGTTCATAGACGTTCATGCCATCAACATATTCCTGAGTCACAATCCAGTGCCTACCTTACTTGGAGACATCCTACATTCTCTTCACACCCGTACTACAAGGGCAAGAGGAACTTTGATGTGCTGCATACCTTTACTTTCTAGTTGGTTTATTTCTCACCTTCCTCGCTCAGTAATGAAGAATGAGCAAGGGTTCAGATGGTCCAAGAGGATCATGTCACTTTCTCACTCAGACATCCATTGGTGCTCCAGATCTATGGAGAATGTCACCATCATTGACCGTTGTGGGGAGTTTCCTAATGTGCCACTTCTAGGCATAAGAGGAGGCATCACCTACAACCCATCTCTAGCTTCACGACAGTTTGGTTACGCCCGGAGCGATGGTCCACATGACATGTTGATTCAGGGCATTGTGTTTGATTACGACAACGATCTTCAGGGTTACCGTCAGAGATTCATCCGAGCTTGGGGAAAGGTAAACAGGATTGACAGCAAGACACTGGAGCCTAAGTACACTATTCCTATGGAGGCTTATCTCAGATGGGTACGATCTCGTGCTCAGACACTCATGATGCCATATCCTGCCGTCCTACCAGTTACCATGGAACCTGTTGCTGAAGGAGACACAGCTTATACCATCCTTCACCCAGACATGCCTACTGATATGGAAGACTTGCAGAGATCATGGATCCAACTGAAAGAGCAAAGGGATACTTTCGAGGCTCATTACAAAGCAAGCCAAGCAAGGATCCTAGAGCTAACAAAGCTACTTCATGAGGAACGAAACCTCAACTCATACCTCAACACAAAGAGGAAACGTCCATGGGAGACTTAAAACCCCATCTTTTGTACTTATTTCGTTTTCATTTTTTGTAAGCCTAAAAGGCAAAACAAGTTATTACTAATAAAAAGTTACTTTCTTGTTTGTTTAAGCAAATTTAAATCCTGCGGTCCTTGAAAACATTGCATATGCATTCCCATATCATTGCATCACAGGTTTATAATTGTGCACAGGTTTCTCATCTTCTCGCTGTTTATTTCAGCAATGGCTCTTGAACAATCAGTTAAGGATCTCCAGGCACAGAATGCACAGTTCCAAGAGCTGATCCTGAACCTATCCAAGGGGCAGGATGAATTGAAGACACTGCTGGCCAAGAAGACTAAGAAGGCTAGAAGGTCTGCTGGGTTGCTCAACATGGGAAGAAGGTTCAAAGGTCCTGCCAAGACCAAGGAACAGGTTGAAGACTATGAATCTGAAGAATCTGAGCAGGAGAGAGGCAGTCTCCACAACACTATGGGGGACTCTGATTCTGAGGCTAACTACTACCATGAGCCTAACGAAGACAAATTCAAGATGCTGGTGGATAGAATGGATGCTATGGAATTACAGAAATCATCTGGGCTGGATTTTGAGGATTTGAGCTTGATATCTGGGGTGGTCATACCCATTGGGTTCAAAGTTCCTACATTTGTTGTCTATGATGGGGTCTCTTGTCCCAAATTGCATCTGAGGTCTTATGTCAGAAGAATGCAACCCCACACTGCTGATAAAAAGTTGTGGATCCATTTCTTTCAAGAGAGTTTATCTGGAGCTCAGCTAGAGTGGTATTATCAGTTGGAGAGTGTCAACATCAGAGATTGGAATGACCTTGCTGAAGCTTTCTACAAGCAGTATCAATACAATGCTGACTTAGCCCCCACTCGCATGCAGCTTCAAAGCATGTCTATGGGTGCCAAAGAAAGCTTTAAGGAGTATGCTCAGAAGTGGAGAGACTTAGATGGAAGAGTTCAACCCCGTTTGACTGATAGGGAGTTGGTTGATATGTTCATGTGTACGCTGAATGGTCCGTTTTACAGTCATCTCATTGGAAGCTCATCATCTGGCTTCACTGAGTTGATCATGACAGGAGAGCGAGTAGAGAATGGTATCAAGAGTGGTAAGATCCAAGTGGGCCCTTCTTCATCAGGTGCTGCAAAGAAGCCTCCCACTGGGAAGAAAGAATCTAATGCTGTGTATGGTCAGCCTGATCGTAACAGAAGGCATCAGTCTGTTAGTGCAGTTCATATTTCAAATCCAACTCCTGCAACAACAGAGCAGCCTCAAGGCAACCAACAGAGGGCTAGAAGACAGTTCACGAAGATCAACATGTCAATGGCTCAGGCATTGCAACACTTGTTGAAAGCTGAACTTATTACCCTGAGGGAGGCCCCTCAGAATCCCAATGTTACCTCTCCCAAGTACAATCCCAATGCACGATGTGCATATCATTCAAACTGTCCAGGACATGATACTAATAACTGCTGGGTCTTGAAGAACAAAATTCAGGATATGATTGATGCTGGAGAAATTGAGTTTGATCCACCAGGTACTCCAAATGTGATTACAGCTCCAATGCCAAATCACGAGAAGACTGTCAACGCCATTGATGAAGATATTGATGAAGATCTGCATGTCTATTCAGTTATAGAGTTGAGCACACCATTGTCTGTTATCAAAAAGAGGTTAGTACAAGCTGGGATCTTTCCAGGTTGTCATGAAGATTGTCTATATTGTACCTATAAGCCGGATAGTTGCTTCATTTTGAGAGATGGGATTCAACGTCTCATGGATAAATATACTATAGTGTTTGAAAGAAGACCAGCATCTGTAGAAAGTATGGTGGATCATCTGACTCAGGGTAAGAAGATTGAAGAGGTTGACATGGTTGACAAAGTACCACTAAGAATCACTTCAAAGGGTCCCATTAAAATCACTCATCAGGGCCCAATCAAGATTACTGCTGAAGGTCCTGTGAAAGTTGTTGCTGAAGCCAGAGTAGCTCCTCTGATCATTACCACTCCTGGTCCTATTCCTTATACATCTGACAAAGCTGTGCCTTGGCACTATGGGTCTGATGTTTACATCCATGGTGTCAAGCAGGAGCCTTTACCTGATACGCCTGTTGACATTGATAATATTGCTGGATCTAGCAAGATCACTCGTAGTGGAAGAGTCTTCTCTCCTCCAGTTGCTTCTAAGAGTGCAGTTACTCCTGCTGTTACTTCCACCACTGATGCTCGGGGCAAGGGTCCTGTTATTGAGCCTGTATCTACTGATGTGCCAGCTGCTGATGACCTCTCTAAGCAGATGGAAGAAGTATTGAAAATCATTCGCAAGAGTGATTATGATATTGTTGATCAGCTGGGGCATACTCCCTCAAAGATTTCTATGCTCTCCCTGTTATTATGTTCTGAGGCTCATGCCAAGTCATTGATCAAGTTTCTAAAGATGGCTCATGTACCCAGTACAATTTCTGTGGACCAGTTTGAGAATTGTGTTGCTCACCTGACCTATGACAACGGGTTAGGATTTTCTGATGCTGACTTGACCCCTGCCAAGAGGGATCATAACAGGGCCTTGCATATTTCAATTGAATGCAGGGGCACTACCCTGTCTCATGTGCTGATAGACAATGGTTCCTCTCTGAATGTGTTGCCTAAGGAAGTCCTGAACAAGCTGAGTCCTGAAGATACGGTATTGAAGCCCAGTAATATTGTGGTAAAGGCTTTTGATGGTTCTAGAAGAGTAGTGCATGGGGAAATTGATCTTCCAATCAAGGTTGGCTCTCAGGTGTTTACTGCTACATTCTATGTGATGGATATTCGTCCTTCGTACTCATGTCTGCTTGGTCGTCCCTGGATCCATGGGGCAGGTGCTGTGACCTCCACATTACATCAAAAGTTGAGATATCCGGTGAATGGAAAAGTTGTTACTGTCTTTGGAGAGGAAGAATATTTTGTCAGCCATGTAAACACTTTCAAGTATCTGGAAGTAGAAGGTGAATACATTGAAACTCCATGTCAGTCATTTGAAGTGGTTCCCTGGGCTGTTAAGGATTGTGTGACTCCTCCTGCTGTGAAGAAGGTTCCTGTGGTCATCAGAAACCCTCCAACAATGGCAATGGCCTCCCTCAATGATGCAAAAGCTGTGGTGGAAGAAGGTGGTTGTACTATTTGGGGTCAGCTTCCTGATATTCCATACAAGTCTGACAAGTTTGGTTTGGGTTTCACTGCAGAGTCCCAGAAGGCTGTCCGTCGTGCCCGTGCTGTTCGTATCACCAATCAAGGGGTTATCAATGCTGTGGGAGATCAAGATGAAGACCACAACTTGGAGGCATGGATTTTTCCTACTGTGGGTGCTGGACTCAATAATTGGACAGCTGAAGATGTTATCCCTATCTCCTTTAGTCAGGAGTAAATACTATTACTGTGTTATGTTTTTAAATTTATAATTTCTGGAACAATTAAAACTTTCAAGCCATGTGCCTTACCCGGGGCACAATGGTGTGCTTGTTACGGGTTGTCATTTCATTTGCATACTTCATTCAATAAAATCAGTGGACGTTTCGTTTTCGTAAATATTGTGTTCCTTGTCTTTCTTTTTCTTTTATTTTTGCTTTATCAGCTATGTGTTCTTACACACACCCACGTCACTAAAATGCAGATCCTCATCCACTTTGGATCCAGTTGATAACAGTTCTACTATTGCCAATTACAATTTCGAGAATCCGATCTATCAAACTGAAGACGGAAACGAGGACGATTGTGAAATACCTGTAGAGCTTGCTAGGTTGTTACAACAAGAAGAGAAAGCTATACAGCCACATGAAGAGCCAGTCGAAGTTGTGAATCTGGGAACTGAAGAAAACAGAAAAGAGGTCAAGATAGGGGCTGATTTAGAGGACAGTGTCAAGAGCAGGTTGATTCAGATGCTACGTGACTATGTGGAGATCTTTGCTTGGTCTTATGAAGATATGCCAGGGTTGGATACAGACATTGTGGTTCACCGTTTGCCAGTGAAAGAAGATTGTCGTCCAAAGAAGCAGAAGGTTCGTCGTATGCGTCCTGAAATGTCAGAAAAGATCAAAGCAGAGGTAATGAAACAATTCAATGCAGGGTTCTTGGCCGTAACTTCTTATCCTCAGTGGGTTGCAAATGTGGTACCAGTTCCTAAGAAAGATGGTAAGGTACGTATGTGTGTAGACTACAGAGATCTGAACAAGGCTAGCCCTAAAGATGACTTTCCACTTCCTCATATTGATATTCTGGTAGACAACACTGCTCAGCATAAGGTATTCTCTTTTATGGATGGTTTCTCTGGTTACAATCAAATCAAGATGGCACCTGAAGATATGGAGAAGACTACATTTGTGACACAGTGGGGCACCTTTTGCTATAAGGTAATGCCATTTGTTTTGAAGAATGCAGGGGCAACATATCAGCGTGCTATGGTGGCTTTGTTTCATGATATGATTCATCATGAGATAGAGGTATATGTGGATGATATGATAGCCAGGTCTCAGAATGAAGAACAACATCTTGATCATCTGCACAAGTTGTTTGAGAGGTTGAAGAAATACAGGTTGAGATTAAATCCAAACAAGTGTACTTTTGGAGTTAGATCTGGAAAGCTCTTGGGTTTCATTGTCAGTGGAAAAGGTATTGAAGTGGATCCTGCAAAAGTGAAAGCTATACGAGAGATGCCAGCTCCCCGTACTGAGAAGGAGGTTAGAGGTTTCTTGGGACGATTGAACTACATTGCAAGATTTATTTCCCAATTAACTACCATCTGTGAGCCAATCTTCAAGTTGTCGAGGAAAGATCAGGTGATGGAATGGAATGATGAGTGCCAGACTGCCTTTGATGAAATCAAGAGATATTTGCTAGAACCTCCAATTTTAATGCCACCAGTTGATGGAAGACCCTTGATTATGTATTTAACAGTATTAGACAACTCAATGGGGTGTGTATTGGGGCAACATGACGAGTCTGGTCGAAAAGAGCAGGCAATATACTACCTTAGCAAAAAGTTTACCGACTGTGAAACAAGATACTCACTGCTCGAGAAAACTTGCTGCGCTTTGGCATGGGCTGCTCGCCGACTAAGACAGTATATGTTGACCCATACTACCTTGTTGATTTCGAAGATGGATCCAATCAAGTACATATTTGAGAAACCTGCTCTCTCCGGAAGAATTGCAAGATGGCAAATGATCTTGACGGAATATGATATACAGTATACCACTCAGAAGGCCATTAAGGGGAGTGTTGTTGCTGATCATTTGGCTCATTAAGCAGTAGATGATTACCAGTCAATGAATTTTGAGTTCCCTGATGAAGACATTATGTCTGTTACCAAAGAACCTGGACAATATGACGGACCTGAACAAGGATCCCGATGGACTATGGTTTTTGATGGTGCCTCCAATGCACATGGTAATGGTGTTGGTGTTGTGATTAGTTCCCCTGAAGGTTGTCATACCCCGATTACTGCCAGACTTTGTTTCTATTGTACCAATAACATGGCTGAGTGTGAGGCATGTATCATGGGTATGCAAGTTGCTATTGATATGAAGATTCAGTTCCTTGAGAATTATGAAGGATGCAGGCTTGGATGAAGATGAGTGGATTCAGACTCGACTTGACCAGATAAATTTGATTGATGAGAAAAGGTTAGCAGCAGTTTGTCATGGCCAGATGTACCAGAAACGGATGATCAAAGCTTTTAACAAGAAGGTTAAGCCAAAGGTATATCAGGCTGGTGACTTGGTAATCAAGCGTATCATATTACCACAGGGTGATCCTAGGGGCAAGTGGACTCCAACATATGAGGGACCATTTGTAGTCAAGACAGTGTTCTCAGGAGGTGCCATGATACTGACTACAATGGATGGTGAAGACTTCCCACAACCTGTAAACGCAGACATAGTTAAAAAATACTACGCATAAAAAGAGACCCGCTAGGTTGACAGGCCTAGGCAAAAATAAGGGCATCCCGGCAAACCAAAAGGGTTTGGGCAAAAATTAGGGATATATATATAAAAAGATGTACACCCGGCAAGTCGAAAACCTGAAAAGGCGGCTTGGGCAAAAAAGGGTATCCCGGTGGATTGAAAACCTGAAAGGGCAATCCAGGCAAAAGTTAGGGATTAAAGCGTATGACTATGTCTCGTTTGGATCACTCATGAAACTGCAACCAGTTGTACTACTTACTCAAGCTCAAACAGATAAAGCTCAATCCAATCGTTTCCGTCTCAACAGCAAGAAGATGAGATACTTGAGTGGCAATAGTAGAATTGAAACTCAATAGGATTATTTCCCACATAGCTGATTCTTTTTGTAAAGCTTCATGACAAAATTCTCTTACTAGGGTTTATGTCTCCTTGTACAAACTTACCCGTGTATGGGTCACTTTTGATATAAATAAATTCCATCTTTTGAATCCAGATTCACTTTTACCCTATTTACATAAGCGAAACGTCCATTGGTTGTGTTTGAATGTATGTATGCCTTTGAATATGATTGATGTTTACCAGAAACGCATGTATGCTTTTAATATGATTGATGTTTACCAGAAATGCATGAAAATGCAGTAATAGTATTTACTAAGGACGAACGAGGGAAGGATTTCAACGAAGCTTCGCCGGTTCATCTTTACAAGACAGTTACAAACCATCAGTAGGACTAATCCATTTTCACAAAGTCTAATCTCCCCTGGAATTTATATCCATCTCTTTTATCCTCATACGGATATACGGGAAATTACTTTCCAATAAGGGCACGATGAACGAAGACGGGATGTTATACTTATCCTACTATCAAACGAAAACGAAGGTTATCTATACCCTACTATCCCCAACAACGGGAGGTTATCTATACCTTGTTATCCCCAACAACGGGAGGTTATCTATACCTTGTTATCCCCAGCAGACGGAGGGTTATATATTCTTCAACAACGAATCGGGATTTATTTTCCTTGGCCAGCAGTTGTTATACAAGGATATCCAGACACTTCCAGCAGTGTCATAGCATACATACATCATTTACATCATACCATAACATATATGTCTATAGTACATTACCTAAGTGCATCATGTCATACATGCATACATAAAGCATAAACTAATGTTGTTATACAGAATGCTACCTTGTTTTCAGGTTAATTATCCAACAAACAAGCTTATGATCTTTGGGACTGCTTTATTGTAACCTCAGGGTTACTTTATCCTCCTGATGAGCTTCTTATTACTTTGGGACTGCTTTATTGTAACCTCAGGGTTATTTTATCCTCCTGATAGCCTCTCATGACTTCAAGACTGCTTTAGAGCTACTGATTGCTCTATCCTCCTGAAATCATCCTATTACTTCAAGACTGCTTTAGAGCTATTCATTGCTCTATCCTCATGAGGTCATATTACTACTTCAAGACTGCTTTAGAGCTATTCATTGCTCTATCCTCCTGAAGCCATCTAATTATTTCAAGACTGCTTTAGAGTTATCCATTGCTCTATCCTCCTGAAATTACATTATTATTTCAAGACTGCTTTAGAGCTATCCATTGCTCTATCCTCCTGAAATCATTACTTCAAGACTGCTTTAGAGCTATTGATTGCTCTATCCTCCTGAAGACATATCACAAGACTGCTTTAGAGCTGTTGATTGCTCTATCCTACTGAAGCCATTCTATTACTTCAAGACTGCTTTAGAGCTATTGATTGCTCTATCCTCCTGAAGCCATTATTACTTCAAGACTGCTTTAGAGCTATTGATTGCTCTATCCTCCTGAGGTCAGATTTATCACTTCAAGACTGCTTTAGGGTTATCATTATTGATTGCTCTATCCTCATGAAGACATGCTGTTACATCAGTATTACTCCAGACTCCTGACAGTTCTCATTATACTATTGAAGAACTTTCCCCTAGTGGCATCTTTAAGCCCACTCAATCATGTTCAACCAACCATCAATATCACTCCATGCACTGGTGAGTGCAAATTTTTGGGCTTTTGTGTTCAATCCCCTTCAACCTTCCAGGTTACGACTGGCAAATATACCAATCTAACCCCTCAGGTTTCAGAAAATTGAACAGGGGCACTTGGGAATGAGGAGAAATCTTGCCTACCCACTCTGGCGGGGAAAACACGAGAAATTCACAAATAACCCTGTTCGGAGACAAAGAGAACTTCATCATGACAACTCTGTGGGGAGTAGTGCCAAAGCTGACACTTCGTTGAATGTCTCACGCCGAGACCTCGAATGTTTATTGATTCACTTGAGCAAGGGCTCTCTCTACCTGCAAGAGAAACAATACTTGAAACAAGAGGTTAGCCCACCTGGTTTATGTTTCAAAATGCATGCGTCTGACAATGATGCAACGCTCCATTCGACATGGAAATGCTACGCTTTTTTTCATTTGGTGGATGCAAGTATGACACTATATGCCGATGCCGATGCAGACTCGAACTGCCGAGATGCAGGAACTGCTTCAGCAAAATAAATGCTGAAGATAATGCCAACTCCGCTGGGGATAAATGACTTTGCTGGAGAATTATTCCAGCAAAATAAATGCTGGAAGAGTGAAGTCGGCTCAGCTGGGAAATTGGGAACTTAAGACAAACACCTTGTTGAAGTAATACCCTGCTGGGGAATATAACTCTGCTGGAGAATAACAGATGCGCTTGGTATGCTTATACTTATGCTGGAGAGTGACCGGATGTCACACGGTATCCTGACAAAATAAATGCCAGGACTCACGCCAACTCTGTCGGGGAGAGTCTCAATCTTCGAGTTCCACTGGAAGGAATGAAAACACTGGTTGGAAAGAGAACTCCGCTGGGGCGGGATGATTCTCTTGGGAAAATCAACTGACTCCGCTGGGGGAGAGTAACTGACCCTGCGGGGAAAGGTAAACTGCCTGAATACAAATATTGATCTTCTGCGACTAAACCAACTCGGCTTGAGATACACTGTCTGAATACAGCCTTATAATCTTGGAATCGCCAAACTCTGTTGAGGATGAATGACTTTGTTGGAGCATGTCCTTTGGATAAGCTACGGCTAGCTGGGGAATTTGATTCTTATGCATGACATGCGCGGGGGTCGAGTCTTTTGTTACTGCAATCTTTTGATCGTCTTTCCTCGTACGGCTATGTAACCTGCAACAAGACAAGACAAGCCTATGCAACCAAATCGATTCAGGTTAGTGACGTTATTTTCAGTTAATTCAAAGCTTTAGTAATTGTTGGCAAGGGCCAGTGATGTTATACACATGCTAGTTTCAGTAAACTTAGGCGCTTTATCATGCACAAAACAGTAAAGAACCAGCATCAAGTATTGAATAACATATTTTATTGATTGGGCCCCTGAATGGGCGGAATTTTTGTACACGGGATGTAACTCCTGAAAAGAGGAAGCTACGCAAAGCAGATATACAAGTATGCACAAGAAGCATAAATATATTGACAAATTAGATTTGTAAACATGTCGGCACCGGGATGTAGATGAACACCACGAACTGATCCTCCCATGACTCGCCCGACTCTAATGCTTTCCCGGTATCCCCACTTCCGAAGAGGTTGTATCCGATAATCGACTCCTCAGGCATATTCTCCCGCACCAATGCTCAATGCAGTATCAAATTCGGACCGCAGTTATTTGCTTTTCTCATCCCTAACTTTTGCGTGAACCGCCCTTTACGGGTTTTCAGTTCACCGGGATACCCCTTTTTGCCGAAGCCGCCCAGTGTAGGTTTTCAACTTCGCGGGTGTACATTTTTCATTTTATCCCTAACTTTTGCCCGAACCTTTCATTCTGTTTTTGGTTCGCCAGGATGCCCCATTTTTGCCTGGACTCTCTTTTTTTTTGTCCAGCGGGTCAATTTTTAAGCAAAGTATTTTTTAACTGCGTCCGAATTCACAGGCGACGTAAAGTCCTCACCGTCCATGGTGGACAACAGCAAAGCTCCTCCGGAAAAGACTTTTCTGACAACGTATGGCCCTTCGTAGTTGGGGGTCCATTTGCCCCTGTGATCTGCCTGCGGCGGGAGAATCCTTTTCAGCACAAGGTCGCCCGTCTGAAAGCTGCGAGGATGTATCTTCTTATCATATGCTTTCTTCATTTGGTTCTGGTACAAACGACCGTATGCTAGAGAAGCTAGCCTCTTCTCATCCATCAAACTCAGTTGGTTCAACCTGTCTTTCACCCATTCTGCCTCATCTAGTTGAACATCTCGCAATACCCTCAGAGAAGGGATCTCAACTTCCAATGGTAATACCGCTTCCATTCCGTATACTAACGAGAACGGGGTTGCCCCAGTTGATGTGCGTACCGTCGTACGATAACCGTGCAAAGCAAAAGGTAGCATCTCATGCCAATCCTTATAGGTCACCACCATTTTCTGAACGATTTTTTTGATATTCTTATTGGCCGCTTCGACAACGCCATTCATCTTGGGTCGGTAAGGGGAGGAGTTGTGATGTTCGATCTTGAAATTCTGACAGAGCTCCTTCATCATTTTGTTATTCAGGTTTGAACCGTTGTCCGTGATTATCCGCTCGGGGATCCCATATCGGCAAATGATATCTCTCTTGATGAATCTAGCCACCACTTGCTTCGTTACATTTGCATATGACGCCGCTTCTACCCACTTGGTGAAATAATCGATTGCTACTAGAATGAACCTGTGCCCATTAGAAGCCGTCGGCTCGATCTTTCCAATCATATCGATTCCCCACATCGAGAATGGCCATGGCGATGACATCACATTTAGAGGGCTCGGAGGCACATGGATCTTATCAGCATAACTTTGGCACTTGTGGCACTTCCTTGCAAACTTGAAACAATCAGTTTCCATAGTCAGCCAAAAATAACCTGCCTGCAGCAGCTTTCTCGTCATAGCATGCCCACCAGCATGCGTACCAAAGGTACCTTCGTGTATTTCCTCCATGAGCAGCTTTGCCTCTCTTTCGTCTACACAACGCAACAGTACCAAGTCGTGGTTTCTTCTGTACAAGACACCATCCGGATTCAAATAGAAATTACCCGCTAATCTCCTGAGAGTCTTCTGATCTTGACTGGATGCCCCAGCCGGATACTCTTTGTTCTTCAGAAAATTAAGGATATCAAAATACCACGGTTTGTCGTCGGATGCTTCATCAATAGCAAATATAAAAGCTGGTCTGTCAAGCCGAGAGATAATAATTCTGGGAGCCTCGTTCCAGAAGTTGACTTTGTACATGGAAGACAAAGTGGCCAGGGCGTCAGCCATCTGATTTTCTGCCCTCGGTACATGATGCAATTCAACCTTGTCAAAGAAAGACAACAATCTCCTTGCATAATTCATGTAATGTATCAAATTGGGCTGACGTGTCTCCCATTCTCCTTTTATCTGATTCACCACCAGGGCTGAGTCTCCGTATACGTCCAGATTTTTGATTCGCAAATCAATGGCTTCTTCAAGCCCCATTATACAAGCTTCGTATTCGGCCTCATTATTGGTAACTGCAAAGGTCAATCGGGCAGTAAACGGGATGTGCGACCCGTGTGGAGTAGTGATGATTGCCCCTATTCCGCTACCGTAAGCATTCACAGCTCCGTCAAATATCATCTTCCACTTGGAACCCAACTCTGGTCATTCGTATGGCAACGGCTCTTCACAATCTTTCATCTTTAGGTACATGATATCCTCGTCAGGAAAATCAAACCTCATCGACTGGTAATCTTCAATAGGCTGCTCAGCCAAGTACTCAGATAGCACACTCCCCTTTATAGCCTTTTGCGAGACGTATTGAATGTCATATTCAGTCAAGACCATCTGCCAACGGGCAATTCTCCCTGACAACGCCTGCTTTTCGAATACATATTTGATAGGATCCATCTTCGAGATGAGCATGGTTGTATGATTCAGCATGTATTGCCTCAAACGCTTGGCGGCCCAGGCTAGCGCGCAACAAGTTTTCTCCAGCATTGAGTATCGAGATTCACAATCTGTAAATTTCTTACTCAAGTAATAAATTGCATGCTCTTTTCTTCCTGTCTCGTCATGTTGACCGAGAACACAACCCATGCTTCCCTCAAGAACCGTCAAATACATGATCAAGGGTCTCCCTGCCACTGGGGGTATCAAAATAGGAGGCTCCTGCAAATACTGCTTTATTTTATCGAACGCCTTTTGACAATTTTCGTTCCACATTACAGCTTGATCTTTCTTCAACAACTTGAACAATGGTTCACACGTAGCAGTTAGGTGAGATATGAACCGAGCGATGTAGTTCAACCTCCCTAAAAACCCGCGCACCTCTTTCTCTGTTTTAGGCGTCGGCATTTCTTGAATCGCTTTTATTTTAGCAGGATCGACCTCTATTCCTCTTTCGCTTACAATAAACCCCAGCAGTTTACCCGATCTCACCCCGAAGGTGCATTTGTTAGGGTTCAGTCTCAGCCTGAACTTCCTAAGCCTTTTGAACAGCTTCAGCAGATTCACCAGATGCTCTTCCTCCGTCTGGGATTTGGCAATCATATCGTCAACATAAACTTCGATCTCTTTATGCATCATATCATGAAAAAGAGTCGTCATCGCACACTGATAAGTTGCCCCAGCATTCTTCAAACCAAAGGGCATCACTTTATAACAAAATGTTCCTCAAGGCGTTATGAAAGTAGTCTTCTCCATATCCTCTCGCGCCATTTTAATCTGATTATAGCCTGAAAAGCCATCCATGAAGGAGAATACAGAGTATTGAGCAGTATTATCAACTAACACGTCGATATGAGGAAGTGGAAAATCGTCTTTTGGGCTCGCTTTATTCAAATCCCTATAATCCACGCACATCCGAACCTTGCCATCTTTCTTTGGCACGGGTACGATGTTAGCAACCCATGAGGGATATTTTGTCACAGCCAGGAAACCAGCATCCCACTGTTTTTGAACCTCTTCTTTGATCTTCACTGCCATGTCTGGTCTAGTTCTGCGAAGCTTTTGTTTGACCGGTGGGCATTCTTCTTTCAGTGGCAGACGGTGCACAACCATATCTGTATCGAGCCCTGGCATATCTTCGTATGACCAAGCGAATACATCACTATACTCTCTGAGCATTTCAACCAGTCTTCGCTTGATATCGCTCTGCAGTGCAGCTCCGATACGAATATTCTTCTCAACCCCTTCCGACCCCAAGTTGATAATTTCGATGACCTCTTCGTGAGGCAGAATGACTCTTTCCTCTTGCTTCACCAACCAAGACAGTTCTTCAGGAACGTCACTATCTTCGACAACCTCTTCTTCGGCCTGAAATACCGGGTGCTCGAAGTCGGGACGAGTCATAGGTGGTTCAAGGATGTCATCTGAAAATGTTATCCTGCAAAAGGAATGGTTAAGTGCTTCAAAATGCGTATAAAGCGAATAACCGCGTTGCCATTTTATTGAAAAAATACAAAACAAGAAAAACAGAGATTACAATATTTGCACATGAGAAAACGCCTTTTATTTAATGATAAACACGCAATGTTCATAACAGCACAGCCCTAAGCAAATCCTGATGCCCCGGGCAAGACATCAGATTGTTCAACAATTAATAAAACAAAGCATTACTGTTTAAGAGTCACAGGAACAAGCTCCTGAATAGACCAGTTGCACAGTCCCTGTCCTGGCGTGCTTGGCTGAATCCAGGCATCCATATCACAGTCGCTGTCTCCTTCGTCAGACTCCGAAGCAGCGTTGATGGTTCCATGACATACTCCACTGGCAGAGATGGTTATTGGCCCTCTGAAACGGGGTGCCCCCACAGCAGGTGTTGACGATGATGGTTGGTATCCCAGCCCGAACCGGTCCATCTTTACAGGAATATCCAGCACTTTGCCCCAGCCCTTTGCTTCTCCTGCCTCCACCAGAGCTTGAGCTTCTTTATACGACGAGACGGCTATCTCCGACGCTTTGCTCGGCCCGGGACCTTTGTCCTTGATACGCAACCCTTCAAATGCCTGGCAGGGTGTTTCGTGGATCTCTCCGTCGACCTCCACATATTTAAATGACGACAGATGGCTGACCAGGATGTCCTCTTCTCCGCATACCGTAACCACGCTGTCTCCCACCATATATTTCAACTTCTGATGCAGGGTAGATGTGACTGCCCCAGCCCCATGAATCCAGGGTCTTCCGAGCAGGCAGCTATATGCGGGCTGTATATCCATGATATAAAATTCCGTTGCAAACACCTCCGGCCCTACCTGTAGAGGCAATGTTATCGATCCAAATACTGTTCTTCGCGTGCCATCAAACACTCTGACTACCAAGTCACTGGGCGTGCACAGGATTCCTCTGACATTTAGCTTCATCATCGCTTTCTTGGGCATCACATTCAAAGACGATCCGTGTCGACCAATACATGCTACATTACTGATCCTCTACACTCGACAGATATGTGCAGCGCCATATTATGATCTCTCCCTTTCGGGGTCAAATCGAAGTCGGTAAAGCCCAAGCTGTGGCCTGCATTCACATGTGCCAACACTCCTTCCAGCTGATTCACGGAGACGTCCTGGGGTACAAAGGAAGTATCCAGGACTTTCAACAAAGCATTTCTGTGAGCTTCAGAACATAAGAGCAACGACAGTATAGATATTTTGGACGGCGTCTGTTGCAGATGCTCCACAATCTTATAATCACTTTTTCGAATCAAGCGCATGAACTCTTCTACGTCTTTCGATGCCGATGCTTTGTCGCTTGCTTGCACTGGGACATTCTCAACCATCTTCCCCTTTCCTTTCGCTAGTCTTTCAGCCTCCACTTCAGGTGATATAAAGATCCTACCACTCCTTGTCATACCTCCTGAACCAACAACGTTGTCCACAGTCTCGGCTGGCTGTTTATTAACATCAATCTTTATTCCGTCACAATACACTTCCAACCCATATGACCATGGGACTGCTTTTGTGTTCTCGTACGGGATTGGTTCGGCCTTAGTTATGGTGATCAGCGGTCGCTGAACCGGTGTTGTTATAGTGATTGTCTTTCGAGGAATCGTTACAGTGGCCACATCACTCTGATTATCTGCTACTGCCCCTGCAGGCTCTTCGATTGCTGCTCGGTCAAACTGCAATGTGCCTCCATCAATTAAAGCCTGAATGCCTTTCTTCAAATCATCACACCCCCCAGCTAGGGTCCAGCATTCTAAGCAATACTCGTCACATCCTGGATAAACACCCCCTTGTAACAATCTGCTTTTTATCTCGCTTAGCGGCGTCTTTAAATCGTCGACATTCATAATCAGATTCAACCCTTCCTCAGTTAGAATAGCGTTTGCCCCATGATTAGGCATGGGCTTCTGCACTATATCCGGCCCTGCTGTTCCGAAATTGATAGCTTTGTTGTCCAAAAGATCCTGCACGACATGCTTAAAAGCATGGCAACCCTCTACATCGTGGCCCGGAGCCCCAGAATGAAACTCACAGTGCCTGTTTGCATCATAACCATACGGAGGAGTTCCCGTTATAGGTGCCAGAGTTCTCTTCTCTACCAAATTTAGACCCAACAGCGTCTGCAACAAATCTGCATAGGTTGAGGGAGGCTTCTCAAACACTCTTCTTGGTTTACCACCCTGGAATCTTCGCTGAGCAGGTTGTGCCCCCTGCTGTGGCTGCTGCTGCTGCGACATTGGCTGCTGCTGAAACGATTGTTGTTGATATGGAATAGTAACACTCGCCACCTGCTGCGGCTGATGATATTGGTTTCGACCCCGGCCTCGGCCTCGGCCTCGGCCTCCAAACACTGCGCTTGCCTCGCCCTGACGGCGCCCATCAAAAGTCTTCCTATTACTGCCAGATGCAGTTGATTCCTCAGCCTGGAACCTGCCTTGTTTAATGTTGTTTTCAATCTTTTCTCCCATCAGAATTAAGTCTGAGAAACTAGCCAAAGATGTGTGAAACAACTTGTCATAAAACATGCCTGTGAATGTTCCGATAAACATGTCATTCATTTCCTTGTATTCTAAAGGAGGACGGACCCTAGCAGCCATGTCGCGCCACCTTTGCGCGTACTCTTTAAAGCTCTCACCCTTCTTCTGAGACAGCCCTGTCAATTGGACCCGATTGGGCGCCAAGTCGCTGTTATACTTATAGTGAGCTACAAATGCCTCTGCCAGTTGCTTCCATGTCTTTATATTCGTTGGCTCCAACCCCATGTACCACTCTAGGGAAGGGCCTGATAGACTATCTTGAAAGAAATGCATTAACATTCTCTCATCAGTGGAGTACGCAGACATCTTTCTGTAATAAGCCCGCACGTGCACTTTCGGACATGTGTCCCCTTTATACTTATCAAACGCAGGAGCTTTGAATTTGATTGGCACCCTCAAGCCAGGTACCAGACCCATTGTTGCCATGTCTAAGCCCACAACACTTTGGTTCAGGACCCCCCTCATCTGCTCTTCTAGCATTCTGATCTTCTGGGAGTCATCCATCGGCCCTTCGAAACCTCCGCCAGAGAAAGCGTCCTCCTGCTGATCTTCTTGCCACATACCATTCCCAGCTCCATACCCATCGTATCCATTATTGCGGCCAGCTCTAATCTGATTCATCACCGGGCCTCGGCCTCTGTTGCCGTAACCCTGAGCAACTCCAGCGGGCCCAAAAGCCATTAACCCAGCGCCGTTTCCATTTCCAAAACCTCCGTAACCCTGATTGGCCACACCATAACCCTCTTGCCCAAAGCCTTGAGCATTGAAACCATATTTCCCAGCGTTATCGAATCCCTGATCGTTGAACCCGAATCCAGCATTGCCGAAGTCGTTGCCTCCCATATTATCACCCAAGTTGACATCACTAAGCCCAACGTTATGGACAACAGTCTCGTTCCCAACTCCGACGTTACCGTTCCCAGCAGTGGTAGCGTTGTTGACATTAGCAGCAGGTATATTGACTACAGGTGAAGCCACTGGTGTAGGAGTGCCATCTCCCTGAACAGTATCGACTCGCACAGACTGGTGATCCTCATTACCGTGACCGGCGTTTCTGACCAACAGAGGCTGCACCATGGCTTGCAAATTCTCCTGACCTTTTGCAATAGCTTCCATGGTCTGCATAAAGATAGCTAGCTTCTCGCGCACATCTTGCATCTCGTTCTGCATTTGATCCATGATTCTTCGACAGTTGGTGCGAGTGGAATAGCTGTGCGGGCGCTGATCTGCAATCCTGAAAATACCTGGTACAGAGCAGGAAATAAGACACCATCCAAAGATTACCTGTAATGCAATATGAATATGAATGCAATGCAATGTGTGTCTGTGCATTAGGGAAATTCATTCCCCGATTCTAGTGTGAAGGTGCCGGTGCAATGACAGTGCTAGCAATACAAAGATCGAAGTTGAATCACAGAAAGCCTCATATATTGCAGAGAACCAATAGGCCAAGAATACAATATCACTGAGAGTACAATAAGAAGGCATGACCTCAACCAACAATCCTGGTGATGGTCAACACTATGCGAATAAAGCGTACAAGTCACTACATGAAATGATCAAACACTCCCATAAGTCTGGTACTATTCTAGCAACTTCTTGGTCTCCGGATGACTTGGTAGGGCAAGCAGCCCTTCAACAAGTTTGTTCCTTTTCTTAAGAACACGTCTCACGTCTTCAGCAGTTTCCTCCCATGCCCCTTCTCCGAAGCGATCCTCTAGTTTACGCTTCTGAGACACAGCTTCATCTCTGCCTTTGATGGCCTTGTTCAGTGCATTCTGGAGACTATACCGGGTCATCACTTCTTCTTCACACTTCTGGATGCTGGACTTCAACTGCTCTTCGAGGTCGGAGATTTGCTGCTTCAACTTATCTTCCCTCTTCTTATTGTTGGTGAGCGTGACATTCCAAGTCTTATTGCAAGAAGAGATTTCTCGGTGTGCTGCGTCGAGCGCTTTCTTTTTGGATTCAAGCATGTCATGGGAGCTTCTGAACTCTTGCCCCAGACGTTCGCGCTTCCTCTTCTCCTCAGTCAACTCAGCCCCTAGTCTGTTCATTAGCTCGATCTGCTGTTGGAAAGCATGCACGACCTTGTTTTTCTCACTGCATATCTGGGCTAGCTCCTGCTCTAACCCTTCGTTGATCTTCATCAAGGCTTCTTTTTCTTTCACAACTTGCTCGTAGGCCTCCCTAGAAACATTAGTTGGCTCTGCTACCGGAATAGGAACAAGGGCTGGTGCATCTGGAAATGGCATCCGCAACTGACTTGCTCTCTCCTGGATCCAAACTCTGTAAGGTGCGTAAGCCTGACAGTCATTCTTCCCTAACAGCGGCTTCCCTCTTCGGTTAATACGCGTCCAGGCATGCTGCAGCTTAGCTAATAACTCCCCCTTCAAATCACCGGTGAAGTACAGAGATTCCTGTACTTCTTCTTCCTTTGGTGGGTTCTTCAGCGCATATCCGAACTGACGGACCAACAGGGATGGGTTGTAATTGATACACGCTTTTCTTCCTATCAGTGGGACATTAGGGTACCCAGAACAACTGAATATAAGCTCAGCCCCTAGCAGGTCTCGATCAAACCACTCAACGTCTTCAGAAGAAAGCCTCATCAGGCGCTCTGACCAGCTAGCGGTGGTTGCACTCTCCACAAAAGATCCCTTCATGGGAAGGTGGCTCTTGAACCATATATTCAACAAAGGCGCACAGCAGTAAACGACCTTTCCCCTTCTGTTTTCATTCTTGTAGTGCAAGGAGTGGTAGAAGTCTCCGATCAACGTTGGCACTGGATTGCCGGCAGCAAATAGATGGAAAGCATCCAAGTCTACGAAATTGGGCAAGTTAGGGAACAACACAATTCCATAAATGCATAGAGCCAAAATAGCATTGAAAACCACCCAACATCCGCTCTTGGCATACTCCTGAGCTTTGCCAACCAGGAAATCAAGAGAGAAACCTGAAACCCCAAGCCAAGAAGTCACTAACAGTTCTGCAGCGTCCATGTGCAAGGCCTTGGCTAAGTCCTCCAACTGGGGCTCAGCGGCAGAGTGAATAAAGGGAACCTTGTTCTGCACTGGTAGCTCAGTAAACTCCACATACTCCTCAATGGTGGGCCCTAGAATGAAGTCAGCAAACGTAAAACATCTCAATGCGGGGTCATAGAACTGCATCAAGGTGTACAGCCCGTTCATCTCATCAGCAGTGGGCTTGCAGACTAATCTCAGTAATCTCCCATGACTCATTCTGAAGCTCCTCCTAACCTCCTCATCAGCAAGAGATATCAGACCGAGCAAAGGAGTAATATCAGGTGTAGGCAGCTTATACGCAACTGTTTTCCTCAAACCAGCCATAATCAATACTCAGAAGTCTGGGCACTAGAATCGGAGGATATGCAAATGCACCTGCAGCACATACACACGTTAATGGGATGCAATGATAATGGGTATGCAAACAATGCAATGCAAGTAACATACAACAGGGACCAAATGCCGTAGCTGAATAGCCTGAACCATATCAAGAAGTCTCAAACAGACTCTTTAGAAGTCCTCAAACCCTGGTCTCAGATAGACCTAAAACAAAGCTCCAACAACGGTCTCTGACAGACCTCAAACCATAACTCCAACTGGTCTCTGGTAGACCTCAAATCACATCTCCAACTGGTCTCTGACAGACCTCCGAACTCTCCAACTGGTCTCTGACAGACCTCAGAACTCTCCATAAATACCCAGGATCTCAGATCAAGAAATAAACCGGTAGTCTGAAGGTCTAGTTACCTGCATAACCCCAAACCCTCTCACAGGTGGATGTCCTAGTAACTGGCAAAGGTATGGCATCCTATGCGGTCGTCGGCGTCACAGACTTTCAGGGTTGATGATACGATTCCCAGAAGGATTGGCATCATCAAATCCTGAAGAGGCCTCACTTAACCAACTTCCAAATGATCGGTTCCCGGAGTCGACAATTCAGCTGACCAACAACCCCTTCGACCCAAAGGGTAGAAAAAGAAGCCAACCAGAAGAACCTCGTCCGAGTGTAGATTTCATGAGACACTAATGCAAGCAAAGCCGGCACGCGCCCACTACTTTCTACTCTAATTCTAGGTGCACTCAAGCCCAGGTCCGGCTTATCTCTCAATCATAGAACCACCCATCACACCCCAATACAGCAATAATAATCAATATATATAATGCTGAAAATAAAGGTCAGAAATATAAATCCATACAAAATCCTCGACGGGAAAACAAGCGCTAGGATTGACTCGCTTAAGGGACGTTGGATCCCAAATGCATAAGGAACTATCGCAGTCCTTAGCAGCCAGGGGACGTTGGATCCCCAGCAGAGTCGCCAGCTGTCGCTACTGCGAAAATCGGCGCCGGCTGAACAGAAGAGTCGCCACCGTGCGTTATTTATCCCAAAGAGGGGAAAGGAAACGCTCAGAGTAAACCTACCGCAAAGACGGGAAAAGGTATGGTCGTCGCAACCAAAACCTGGATTCGGGAGTCGGTTACGCAAGGGGAAGGTATTAGCACCCCTCACGTCCGTCGTACTCGACGGGATCCACGCTTGTTTTCGGGTATGGATTGTTATTCTATCTACTCTACAGGTCAGGGGTTGAAAGGAAAATAAAATGACTCGGCAAAGTATCGCACTTTATGCCTACGTATTCCCGTCTGGAACGAGAAATTAGAGTCAACGTAGTTCGTCTACCTACGGGAAAGGAGGGGAAGGTTGCTCGCTAGGATATCGCATCCTATGCCTACGTACTTTCATATAGCATGAAAGATCAGAGCAAACGTAGTTCGGGCCACGTACGACACAAGTCTGTCTTGATTGATTTTAGTCCTTCTGAAAAAGGTTTTTATGATTAGCAGTCCAAGCGGACAAAAATGACGTCTTGATGAGTTCACATTCTTTTACGGAAGAAGTGTCTTTTATTGCGTTTGAAATATTATAGTGTTTTTCTGTTTATTTTGAGAAAGAAAGAGACAGAACTCTAACCTACGGTTGCGAAGGGAATCAAACTAACCTAATGTTATCATGCATGGGTTAAGACCTAGTGTCTATCATGCTCCTCTCTTGCACAGAGAGAAACAGAGATCCTAAGGGAATAGACGGAAACAGAAACAACAGATATATACAAAAGCAGTAAAATGCATGGATGCAACAATACAAGCGAGGCAAGGGAGTCCCACTCAACCTCGAACCTAGAAAACAATAGGCAAAAGTGAACAGACTTCACTTTCAACCCAACAGGTTAACAGCAAACAATACAGTCAGGAAAGCCAATCAATACATCAGAAATGAAATACAGCAAAAATAAACAGCCACAGCAGCTCTGCATCAACACCTGTCTTCAAGTCATCTCCAAACAGCTACAAGCTTCAGCAAGCATCAATCTCCATCTACACAGCCTTCCAGCAAGGTCTTGATCATCCATCTTCCATCTGCAATGGCTTTTCTTTAAGTCTCAATCTCCAGGATGAACATTAATCAACAAGATGAAGTGAATGAATGTTAGCCAGTCAATTACCTACCAAGGGTGGTTCATCAACTGTTAACATTATACAGATAATTTTCCCTCAAAAGTTCTATCTTTCAAATACATTCACTGATCCTTCCAAAGGAAGGAGGTGGATATTTGAAAGAGACTTTGAATCATAGGGAAAGGATGGATGCAGACAAGGCATTCCATGTTTGAGAAACAAGCTTTCTAATCTAGAGCTCTGCCTAGCTCCTAAACCCTAGTCTCCTCAACAGCTGCTAGCAGGAATCTCCTTTTCAACTCTGGAAGTTGGTCTTCAAGCTCTTGATCTCCAATGGCTTCATCATCACAAGTCTTCAGCTCCCCCAATCCCCAAGCAATCCCAATACCCACACAAACAAACAATAATCCCCAGAGGGCACACCACACCAGTCAAAAAAATATAGACAATAATAATAGCAGTAGGGGAATCCTGATATTTTCTAAGGGATCTAATAACTACCCCTAATCCCTATAGTCCCATACCCCAAAGATTCAATTTCTAACTCCTAAGGGAAATGATTCAATTCTCCTATGTTGTCACCTAAACCCTAATTTTGTTCATGTTGTTCACACCTACACAAATCTCCTAAAATTAATTTCTAAAATTGTGAACTAATTTGTAAAGACAAGCTAACAATATCTACTAATCAACCTAAAAAGAATGGATGAAAAATATTAAAGCAACTATACAAACTAAAATCACCAAATTCATGTATCAAACAAAATATTATTTACACCTAATTAATAGAAAAATATAACAAAAATATAAAAATGAAATGAACTATTAATTTTTGTATGATAATTTTCTTGACAAAACTATGAAAAGAATGCAAAAAGAACCAATGAAAAATATGCATTTTTACCATTTTTTATGATTTTTTGAAGAATTAATGTTTTATGAATGAAAATAAAATGAATTAATGAGATGGAGGGTGCAGCAAGTAAGGAATTCATTTGAAAAAAAGGGAAACGGGCCCAGACTGGGGGTGTTAATATCACATATGCGCGAGGCCCAGAAAGCATCAGAAAATAAACAAAAATTAAAAAAAGAAAAACGGTGTGAAAAGTAATTATTTTAGTTCATTACTGGTTGGGCTTGGTTTGAGGGGTACGAATAGCAAGCACTCACAAAGCCCATCAGATTTGGGATTTAATGAAACGGGGCGTTTCATTGTTTGAAATTCCCTCCGTTTTCAGCTTTAATCGTGGCCACACGATTAGGTCCTTGGTCAAGGTCAAAACGTCCATCCAACGGCCTGGGGTCATCGTCTACCTCCAACAAACCCTAGCATCAAAAAAGCTTCACCATGCACGCATGCTTCCATTCCTCTGTTCTCTCTCATACTTCCATGGATTCACACGACTCCAAGAGCAAAGTTGCTCTATAAACTTCCCTCTACGCAGCCATGACCATAACTTCTCCTAAAACTCAAGCAACAATAGAACCCGATGGGAATAACAGTTCTGATCCACCATTAATACCTGTGATCGATTGCTTCAATTCTCACCAATTCTTGTCCTAAACTCATCTACATCTTATGCTGATCATAACAAGCTAATGAACTAAGATTTTCGTGCTCTAATCCAAGAGTTATTCATCCAAACAGATCTTGCACTCCATGATCAAACTCCATGAAAGCTCTCCAAACTCACCAAACTCAGTCATCTATCCTAGCTTAACCTTTCTATGCTAACAAAACCTAATAATCCTAACCTAAACAGCCAATTCGAATGAGAAACATACCTGGTGCAATTGATGAAAACAGGTGCTAAATTCTCTTGATCCAAGGCTTGAAGTGAGTGGAAAATGATCCAAGAACTTGATGATGAGTTCTGTATGCAACCAATGATGCTCCAAGGCTTTGAATCTCCCAATTCCAAAATTCTTGCACTTTGAATGGTGAACTTGCACAGCTCGAATCCACCTCAATTCTACCAAATGATTGTATGAATTATGATCTATGGATGATGATGATGAATACCAGATCAAGAATGGTGAAAATTGATGAGAATTTGAGAGAGTTTGATTTGATTTTGCAAATTGGAAAAAGTGTGTCGAACTTGTGTTTATGAACAATATGAAGCACCAACCATGGTATGAACCCTCTCAATTTAATATATACATGACATTAGAACCTCCTAGAACTTTGGAGAAACTTCCCATGCACACTTTCCTTACATTTTGGATTATGTAACTTTCATTGCAAGTAACCTTGAATAACTTCCAAAACTTGAACCAAGCTCAAAATTCCACTTTATCCAATGTTTTCAAAATGATTTTTCCATTCAAAATGACCTATAATTTCACCTCATTTGGCCAAAATATGAAAAATCTCATTTTTAAGTCCTTTTTTATTCATTAAATCCACCAATTTTGAAACCTTGTGCTACGAACCTTTCCAATCTCTCATGGTCACCTTTCTAGACTCAAAATGTTATTTGGAACAAGTTTGATGTTGTGAAGTTTTCCATTTGAAGCTTCCTTGTATGAGTTTTGGGCATAGGCTTGAAATGACCTGTAATTCTCAGATGACCAAAATACCCTTTGCTTGACAAGACCATAAGTAGAGTTCCATAAATCATATGAAGGAATACTATACCATTATAGAAAGCTAAGACAATGAGTAACAACTCTTATGTTGACCAGAAATTCATTTGAAATCTCCTTGAGGGGTAAAAAATGCTTGGAAGTCAAGTCACTTTCACAGACAAAATTTCAGATACCTCAGATGACCTGTAACTTGTAAGGACCATAACTTGAGTTCTATAAATCTCCTTAGTGTCTTCCACCACTAAAATTAAAGGTATTGAGATCCTCTACATGTTTCATGTTGGCCAAGGATCCATTTGAAGCTTGCATTTTGACTTATCTTGCTTGGAAATTTGACCTAAACTAGGGGATTTTACACAGAAACCCTAATTTAGAAACTCCTCTTCTCCTTGACTTCTCTTGATTTCTTCTTAGCACAACACCATATCCTTTTCTATATGTCAAATGATGAACCCCACATCTCTCCAATAGCCCTTAATGCCCTTCAATCAGTCAATTGACCTAGAGTTGACCTAGAGTTGACCTAGAGTTGACCCCAGATGAAACCCTAGTTGACTGTCTTCAACTGCAATACTTGTGATCATATCAATGACTTGTCTCCTTCTCCAAATGACTTTCTAAGTCCTCTACAATGTCTCCATACTCTCCATGCTCAGCCCACAGCTCACAATTTCTTTGATGATCCCAGATACCCTCAGATAGAAGATAGATGCACTGCTTGATCTATTGACCTCTTTAGCTTTCAAATTCTTTCTGATGACTTGAAGGAGCTTGGATTAGAATAATAACCTCTTGATAGGCTCATAATGATTGGTCCCTGTTGGCTGACTTGCTATGCTATGCTATGTAGATGATTAGACTATGTACATGACTCTATATGCAAATGCTAATGCAGTTGAAACATAAACCCAGGTGAATAAGGTTGAGCAAATTTTAGGGTGCAACAAGTAGGATGCTTGAAAAGAATCACAACCTTGCTCTTCACAGGTAACCCCTATAACAGACAAAATTAATAACATCATCAACATTAAATAATTCTTGCAATAAAATTAATTAATTCGCAATTAATATGAACTCATATACAATTTTTACAATTTTTACTAACATATTAGTTATTTAAAATTTTATATAATTTTATATTTATCTAAAAATATCTAAAATTTTATATAACTTGAGTTTATATTTATCTAAAATTTTATACAATTTTTACTAACATATTAATTTATACTATTTTGGTAAATTAAATGTTACTAAATTAGCAAGACGGTACAAAATGCAAATCTTCCCACATAATATTATTAATACTCAATATACCTGAGAAAAATTGACTATAACAGGAAGAATATGTGCCACACAATCTTGAGGCTCCAACAATTTTCCAAGAGCTGCACAACCCTCAACAGCAAGAAGCCGAACAGAATCTTGATCTACAAGAACAAGAGTCAATAAGTAATTATTTTCACTTCAATAAATGAGCATAACAAACAAAAATTAAACCTTCAATAATAATTTTTGTTATTTGAAG
This sequence comes from Lathyrus sativus, assembly GCA_963859935.3. Taxonomy (NCBI): domain Eukaryota; kingdom Viridiplantae; phylum Streptophyta; class Magnoliopsida; order Fabales; family Fabaceae; genus Lathyrus; species Lathyrus sativus. The sequence continues at coordinate 124,554,491 of OZ012736.1, read as the reverse complement.
CTTCAATAATAATTTTTGGTTCCGGTAAAATTCCATGAAAACCTAACAAAAATTAAAGCTTCAATAATAATAATACACAACACAATTCAGAAACTGTTGTGCTAACATGTCTCCTAAAGTTCTTGGAAGTAGTTGAAGGAAAAAACTAACAAGACAACCATGAAAACCTTACAACAGAACATGACATGTACAAGGTTTCTAAGCTTCATTCTACTTCATATTTTCCTCTTCGCCTTTACAAATGCACAATTACCATATACAAAATTTAGTTATTGCCAGAATTCAACAGAAAAAACAAACAACACAGCATACCAATCCAACATTAACAAAGTTATTTCATGGATAAACTCTGATTCTGCAGCAGGCACAATATTTAACCAAACCACCATTCCCAAGATATAAATAATTCTTAATACTAATATGTAATTTACTTTCACAATTTTCTTCATGTTTTGGAAGAAAAAAATGTTGTAATTTGTAAACACATTCTTTATAATCATAAATTCATTGTGGCATTTCAACAAACACCTTGTATACAAAACTCAAGCCAATATCAAAAGAGTAGTTCTCATCAACGGTATCAACAAAAACAAGTCAATAACTCAGAAAAGAAGTAACACTAACATCATATAATCCAGAAAAATGAAATACTAAGACAATAATCCAGAAAAATGAAAAATGAAAAACTTCAAATACCGTAACAATGGCGGAAATGCGCTACAGAGGCTGTCGAAAACGGACGGTCAAATGAAGGAGATATGCAACACAGACTGAACAGAGGTGAGCGACGGAGGAACGGCAGTTGGACGGAGGAGGGCGACGGCCGGTCGTGGTGAATAGGGTTCTGGTTCACAGAGAAGAGAAAGAAGAATGAAGAACGCGCGAGCTAGCAATGTGTTATGTTTCTTTAAAAAATTATGTTATATTTTAATTTAATTATAATAACACCTATGACAGCGCTTTTTATTACCTACAACAGCGCTTCTCAAAGCGCTTTCTTTTCTAAACCATATAGCAGCGCTTTACAAGTAAAGCACTTTCTTTAAAATTCTGTCATAATTTATTTTAATAATAATAACACCTATGGCAGCGCTTTTTAATACCTACAGCAGCACTTCAAAAGCGCTGTCTTAGCCCATGGATATAGTAGCGCTTTACATGGAAAGCGCTTTCTTTGGCACACACCTATAGCAGCGCTTTAGAAAAGCGCTTTCTTTGGCACACCCTACAGCAGCGCTTTAGAAAAGCGTTGTCTTAGCCCATGCCTTTAGCAACCCTTTAGCAGTGCTTTTCCTAAAAGCGCTGTCGTAGATATGCTGTTTCTTTTTCTTTTTTTTATTACACTGTAGCAGCGCTTATCAAAAAGCGCTGTCTTTGGTAGGCAATTTTTTTTCTTTTTTTTTTAATGACTCTTTAGCAGCGTTTTTTTAAAAAGCGTTGTCTTTGTATGCGCTGCTAAAAGTCAATTCTGTTGTAGTGTACACTCAAAAGAAGTTCTCTAGAGAATATTATTAATCACCGAGTAATTGGGAAGTTGATAATATCCGAAAGATGGACTAATGACTTTGGGCACCTCTTTAGAACCTTGTTCTGCAGGTACAATCAACCTTTAGTCCACATCCTTTGGGAATGGGTGCACCCTTTGGCTCCATGCTCGTTGCAAACCTAGGGCCCCCCTTTGTTTGTTTATCTTTATGTCTCTATGTGCTTACTTGTGTTTGTTGCATTCATAAGGCATCATATTGCATTGGTTTCATGGAATCCCGAGTTTATTTATAAACATTATAAAGCCAATAGGGATTACAAAAGAAAAATAATTTGAAATATTCTTTTAAGAGTCCTAACTTGGATGACCTAAGGAAGTTATAAGCTCCCATTGAAGATCAATAGAAGTTCAAAAGACTTTCACCAGTGTTGAAGATCCAAATAAACGAAGGATTCTCTCCCTATTTTCCAGCAAAGAAAAGAAGAGAGATGAAGGATTTATTTTCCTCTATCAAAATACTCCTTAGAAGTTGATCGTGAACAACCTATATTCCAAAAAATCCAGATAGAAGAGCAAATCAACAAGTACGATGAATGACTTCCTTAGGACTTTACTAGCTTTTATTTAGCTATGAGGTCAGGACTCTTATAAGAATGTAATCGATATGAAATAATAATAATAATAATAATAATGTTGCACCCCAAATTTTGACCCCTTAGATTCTCATTATCATTTTAGGAGCATACTCATGAATTTTCTAACCTTAACCCAGTGCAAGTCTGTCTTTGTCAAATTGCAGATGAATCAGGGTTTCGTGTAGTCAAAATCGAAACTTCAGGGTTTGTGATTAGTCAATGTTTTGGGCTCATTCAAATAGAAAACAAGGTCAAGGGTATTACGTAATGTCAATTGAGAAGCCAATGTGAGGTTGTTACCCCAGAATTCAGAGCAGTACATTTCAGAGCACCCGATTAGGGTTTTGGACTAGTAAAAGTCAACTGTAGTTTGACTTTGATGTTGGAAGATGTTTAAATGGTGGGATTGTGATTCATGAAGTTCATATAGATTAATAAAGTTCATCCAAGAAGTTTCAAAGTCTCAGGAGGCCCAGAATGTCAACAGGCGACTCGGTAATCACCGATCGGTCGTATGGTTGACCGAAAAGTCAACTCTCCAAATTTTATGAATTGGACTTCAAGTTGTGAAACAAAGTTGTTCCTTATGTCATATTGGACTTGCATATCAATTTTCATGACCATTGCGTCAAGGATGAAGGAGTAATCGAAAAATCGGGAAATTAGGGTTTTGAAAGGGGCTAAACCATAACTCCTTAACCACACATCCAAATGAATTGGTTCCAAGCTCATTGGAAAGCTTTTGACAAGCCCTACAAAAGTCCCATACTAGTCCACAACCAGAAAATGCATATTTTTTGAGTTAGAAGCAAAATCATTACAAAAAGTACTTTGGAGGGATGTTTGACCTAAAAGGGCATATTTTTTGAAAATTTCTAAGTTATTTTCACCTTAAAAGCTTATGTGCAGCTAACTTTGGAGGGATGTTTGACCTAGTTTCAATTGGAATTGGAATCTCTAACAAACATGAATGTTTTAGAGCTACATGAGGGCTTTCCAAAAAGTATTAGAAGTCCTCGAGAGGAGCTATCACCAGAAAGTTACATGTGTGCAAAGTTAGGGGTTTCACACTTTAGTCCCACATTGTCCATTTTGCAAAATACCTTCTTTCATCAAAATTGGCCAAATTCAGTTGATCAATCTTGTTGTATCTGATATGTAGAATGTTTTTAGCATGAAAGAACCAAGGAAATGCAGAAGTTTGAGGATTTAGCCAAAATTGCAAGTGGCTTGCAAGTTGCCTTGCAACTTGCATTTTTTAAAAGATTAAAACAAGCATGATGTGGAAAGTGATTCTAAACCAGCCTCACTCCTACACTTCTAGCCTGCTATCAATCTCTGAAAATCATCATTTTGCTTGACCTTTGAGGCTTAGATCTTCAGCCAAGGGAAAACCCTCCAAGGGAGGTTTCTTCCAAAAATATCCAAACTTTTCTTCAAGGTGAAGAAAGCTTCAAACCAGCCCCTCAATCTCACTTGCCTATAAAAGGAGGCCTCCCCCACCTCATTTTCATCATCAACAACATTCTAAAAACCAGAAAAAACCTCTGCCCTTGCACTTGCACTCAAAATCACAAAATCACAAATCTCACTTTTCACTAAAAAGCCTAAAAATCTGTCTTGGTGCAAGGGCTGCCAAAACCATTTCTCTACATTCCAACACCCCAACAAGTATCCATACAATCCCTAAATATGGTATAGAAGGTGTCTAGACCATTAAACCACCCAAAAACTTCACCAATCAAAAAGGCAACTCTTACACCAAGATACTTTGACCAAAAGCCACAAATTCTACCAAATCTTGTTCTAAGCATTTCCTTGGTGTTTTAATCATTCAAACACCTCACCTACATCAGTTCTCAACTGTTTAAAGTGCTGGAGACCATTGGATTAGCATATTTCTTCAACTGTCTCAAAGAGTGCATATTGCTTAAAAGAGAAAGAAGGATTCAAGGCAAAAAGTATATTGAAGTCCTCTGGGTTTCTTGGCTATTATAGCTTGTTCAACAAAGTCTACTAGAGGTATGTAGCTCATAAATATTGCCTCTTGCATCATTTTCCATGCTTTGGCATTTTTGAGCATTGTTGTGAAATTTGAAGCTATGGATTTTTGTTGATTTGCATGACACTTACTTTTTGGTGAATATAAGGTTTTTAATGAATCTTAACATGTGTGTTGAACTTGTTCTTGTCAAGTTTTAGTTGATATATTGAATTTGTTGGCATACTGTCAAAAACAGTTTTGGGGAGAATTGTATGATCATGCTTTATCTTGCTAGAAAGTGTGGTTGTAATGCTATGTTTTGATTTCTGTTGTGGTGTGAGTTTTGTTGCTTGTTGTGTTTTTGTTCATGACCAATATGCCTAAACTTGATACCATGATACAAGCTACTTGGTTTTTGGTGTGTGAATCTCTCTTAAATTAGTTTTGGGAGGGGTTGTTTGAGGCTTGCCTTTGGTTGAAGGCTGTTTGAGGTTGGACCTTGGTTTTAAGTTAGTAGATGGCCTGTTGGTGTCCTAGGTAATTAGGTGTAGGCTGTTACAAGAAAGAAACCTCTGCTAGAATACCATTGTTCCTAATGTTCATGATGCTGCAGCCACAAACCTAGCTTGGTTTTTCTGTAAGGACATTTCAAAACAATGAGGGAGGGGGTTGTGTGGCCTTTTGATTCATGGTTATTACTAGGAGAAAAAACTCATGGCCAGTTGGAGAATTTGCCTTGTGATTTGCAGTTTGGCTCGTAAAGGATAAGAGGGGAACCATCAAGACTTGGAGTTTCATTTGGATAGACTCCGCTGCCAGTCCACAGGCTGTGAAGGAATGTTGTTGGTTATGTTGATAGTTGAAAATCATTTTAAGTTGCTAAATATCACTACTGGTGGCTGTTTGTCTTAGAAACCTCAAACTTGTTGCAACCATCCAGAGGATTTCTAGAGCAGTTGGATGTCATTAGAGGACAATTACAAGTTGGACTTATCCATCTTTGGTGGAGGGCTTGATGTTTTTGACCTTTGGCAGTTTGGGCCTGTGATGATGTATGTAAGGTTTCAGGGCATGTTGTGAGAAAACTGTTTGCATCAGCAGTTTGGTTGAGCAGTTGAAGTATCATCCCAAACCAATTTTGTTTTAGAGGTTGGATATAGAATTTTCCAAAGCATTTATTGTCAACTTGTTTGTATCAGTGGCTTTGTGTGGAGCATGTGGAAAGGCAGGTTTGGTGTCTGCTCAAGGCTAGTGCACCTATATTGGGACCAATGTTTTATGCTAGTGATTTTGTGGACCTGGTACAATTATTGGCCTGCTGTAGATTGACAAGCTTATGCATATCAGTGGAGCATGTGGGGAGGTATGGCAGTCACCCCTTGGCAGTTTATTAGGAATTTAGAACACTTCAATGTTTGCTTGAGGCCTGAGATATCAGTGCATGTTAGGCCTCCTGCTCATGTTGCAAAACTGTTGGCTGTCAGCATGTTTGGTTCAGTGGTTTTGTTTGGAAGGTTGGCTTTAATTTGTGAGTTTTGGTTAAATTCATTTTTGGGTTGTTTGATTTTAGTTAGCTGTGTCAGTCGGTTTGGTGATGTCCATTAATTATTTTTCCATCTGTTTCATCAGTTTGCCTCATGTTGTTATCAATGATGTTGTATGTGAAATACTTGGGGCAGGGGGTATATTTGGTTTAGTTATTCTTGCATTTGTTTTGCATCTTTGAAATTTAACAAATTCAGTTAGCAGCAGTTAACAGCCTTGGCATCAATTCTTGTGTTGTGCTATTTGTAAACCAATTGAGATTTGAGACTTTATCATCATCATGCTAGATATGAGTAAACCAGTTTCAACCACCATGTAGCTGCATCAATTTGCTTATTTTAACACTGCTGTCAAAAAGATCAAAGCATTTTGAAAATCACTTTTTTGCATAAGTTGTGGTAGGCCAAGTTTTGGACATGAGCATGTGTATTTTCATATTTGGGAAGTGAATGAATGATCCATTTTTGCATAGAGCTGATTTGCACATTTTTCATGTATGCATCAAAATTTCATTAAGCATCTCATATGTCATTTTTCCACATAAGCTTGTTTACATCAAAATCATTTTTGGAACACCTTACCTTGATCATTTATGAAGTGTTTGCATAATTATTTGGCATCAAAATTAGCTGTCATGAGCTACTCATTCAAAAATGCATTTTTCCAACAAACACTGCACTTGACATATCAATCTCACAATCTGTTTGTATCAAGCTTGTCTGAAGTGTGGAAATCATTCATCACCATTTATATGATCTGTGTGTGCACTTGGTTTGGATTAAAAATGTTTGAATTAAGTTGTTCATGTCAAGTTACATCTCATAACATACAAGAGCAGCTGTCTTCGATTTTTTCAAAAGGAGAAGAATTTTTAAAATCTAACACCACTATCATGTTCCTCATGTTTTTCTGGTTGAGATGCATATAAAGTTTGTCTCATTTGGATAAGAAACGAGAAAGTTACGCGTCAAAACGTAAATCACTTTTGAGTGTGTTATTTTTTGCCCAGCCTGGTTTGCAAGTTACCCTCATTAATTAAAGGGGTGGCATCAATCAACGGATGTATAGCCACCTCAGTGGTAAGCAACTTATGCCAAGCGCCCCCTTTCAAGCCTGAGTTCGACCCCTGAGGAGGGCAACTCTTTTGGCATTTTTTCCATTTTTTCACTCAAACTTTGAAAATTCGTATCTCTCTCATTTTTTTTATCGTTTTCCGGCCGTTATTTTTTCATTTTGTTCATCTTTGCATCTAATTTCATGCCATGTATTTTATTTTCACATTTGCCTATTTTATCACCTCTTTTGACTGGGTGCAAATTAAGTGTGTTTCGCGTCCGTTTACGCATTTGCAGATGAAGTTTTATGTGGTTCCACTTGGATTTGTTTGTGAAATTTGTTTGTACTCATGTCCATACATGTTAGTTAATATGCTAGGATTTTCATTTTGAGTTATAACTATGTTTATTTCGTCCCACCTGTTGACTGTATTTGAATGCAATATGTCGTTACAGTTCTCGTTATTTTCATCTATGTTGATTATCATCAATGTGCTTTCATCCTTATCATTTCACATGTTTGTTCAATTGGTTGTTACCATGAAAATGTTTTATTATGTTGTTACCTTTCCCTTTTATTTTTTCTTTCCCCAAGTGATGAGGCTTGTCAGCTCTCATCCAGTTGTTTCCTCAGTCACCCTCCAAAGGAAGGTCTGCCCATTTGACCCTCATGTCAAGAATAATTCATTCACCCATTCCCTCGACTTTGTTAAGTAATTTTAACCTTAGTCTAGAAACCCTTAGACTTTGCTTTAAGTCTAAAAAGACCCACCTGTACTAGGAGTGTTCTTCAACTAGAACCCTAAGAAAGAGTTTGTCAACTCTGTGTAAGAATCATCGTCATGATTTCTTACTTCCCCTTTTGAATATTACAACTTAGATTAGGGAGTTTTGTCTAACTCCACACAAACATTGTCATGTAGGGTACTACAGATATTTAGGGTTCTAACACCTTCCCTAGGTATAACCAACCCCCGATCCCCGAATCTCTTAAGTGTTGTCGTTACATCGCGAAAAAGGTTTTTCTTTCTTTAGACCTTTCCTTTGGATAAAATAAAGTCCGGTTGTAAAAGAATTAAGATTCAAGTTAATTTAATAGCTTGATATCCAATTTTCACCGCAACAAATAATAAACGAGTTTTCTTTGGATACGCTGTGACGTTTATAAATACTTGAGTTCCATGAAACCTTTCATTTTGCATTTTGCATTAGCATAGCATCCTTTGCATTCCCGGGGGGTCTCACTCTCGCTTCATCTTCATAGAAAAACTGAATCACCAGTACAACACTCGAGCCGGTCAACGTCAAAAGATGGATCAGTTGGAACAAGAGAACAAAGTGCTCCGTGACGAAGTTGCAATCCTGAAGGAAAATTTGGAAAGGTTGAATGGTTTAGTTGAAGCTCTGTCCAACCAGTCTGCACTCAACAATCAAGAAGTTCAGAGGACCGTTATATCCGAAGTAGTATCAACACCGATCTCAGTGGTGTCTACTATTGTTGAAGTGACCTACAGCATGCTGCCAGGTTTCCCGTGGGGAATGTCTTCTCATTTCACTCCGGCTGGTTATCACCCACCTATTCCTGAGGTCTCTGCCAGGACCACTGTTCAAACCATTCCTGCAACTGCCGTAATGACCACTGCACCTCCGCATGTGAACACTGTTCCATATATGTTGGATGAGCCAATTCTCCATAGGACATCCAATGAAACTGTGGGTTTTGAAGAAAGGATGGATGGATTTCAAGACCAGTTTTCTGAGATTCAAAAAGAATTAAAAGCTCTTCGTGGAAAGGAACTGTTCGACAAAAGCGCCTCTGACTTGTGTTTGGTTACGAATGTCAAGGTTCCGCCAAAGTTTAAGGTCCCTGATTTTGAGAAGTACAAGGGGAACACATGTCCTCATAGTCATCTCGTCATGTATGCCAGAAAAATGTCCGCACAAACTGACAATGATCGATTGCTCATTCATTATTTCCAAGACAGTCTAACGGGCGCCGCGCTCAGGTGGTATATGGGATTGGATAGTGCAAAGATTCGAACTTTCAACGATCTAGGTGGGGCCTTCATCAAGCAGTACAAATATAATGTAGACTTGGCTCTTGACAGAGATCACTTGAGGGCCATGATGCAGAAAGACAGAGAATTTCAAGGAATATGCTCAGCGTTGGCGCGAGTTAGCCGCCCAAATCATACCACCATTAGAAGAAAAGGAAATGACCAAGATCTTTCTGAAGATTCTATGTCCATTCTTTTACGAGAAGATGGTAGCAAGTGTGCCCAGTGACTTCACCGAAATGGTAAACATGGGAATGCGCTTGGAAGAGGGGGTCCGAGAAGGAAGATTAGTCAAGGAAGGGAGTGCCCCTAATAATGCTCAAAAGTATGGGAGTGGTTTTGTGAAGAAGAGGGAACATGAGGCAAGTGTTGTGTAGCAGGGACGATCCAAGAGAGGGTATCCGCCATCACATCAGGTGGCTGCGGTTTATCAGCCACAACATCAACAAAATCAGCAAAATCCGCCATTCAACGATCAGAGTCACAAAAGAATAGACTTTGATCCTATCCTGATGACATACGCTGACTTGTTCCCATCTTTGATTCAAAAAGGTCACATCCAGACGATAGCTGTAACACCCTATTTCCCAAAATAAAATAAAACAATTAAATAAGCACACATCAGAGTATCTCCCACAACGGGATGTCACAATTCACACTAAAATTCCACAAAACATTTTTTCCAAGTTAATTTTCTCAATAAAACTGCAGCGCAAAATATAAACATTGTCTGCCATTAATCACAAAACAACATATATATGTATAATCCATATCCATCATCCTCGTCATATATATATACAACAATGGCCATTTGCCCAAAATACATATAGCATCATCTACAATCAACATCAAACAGGATACGCCACAGGGGCACACAAAATTAACAGTACACAATAAAATTCCCAAAACGCCCCGGTGTTACGTATCAGAGCAGTCCTACGGGACACCACAATCCAACAAGCTAAACACCTGGATTGTCTGTACTTCCGAAGAAGCACAGACCATAACAGCAACAAAGGGGTGAGAATCACGATTAAATAATAATGGTATAGTGGTACATGAAATAAAAGGCAGAAACAATAAATCATTATTTCACATACAACATATCTGGACCTACTGTCCAAGTCAACACACTATGCATACTACAAATGCAACACATCCGGGCCTACTATCCCATCATCAATATCCACAATTCACACAAACCACAATGCAACACATACACTCACACAACTCTCATCATGCGGTACCGACTCACAATCACGATGGGCACCGGGCCATCAACCCTCCACACAAGAGCACATATCAACGATGGGAACTTGGCCATCAACCCTCCACTAAGGGAGCACACCACACTGACGGGCAACTGGCCATCAACCCTCCACAATGGGAGCACCACAACAATACTGATGGACACCTGGCCATCACCCTCTACAACGGGAGCACATCTCCGATGGACACTTGGCCATCACCCTCCACTATGGGAGCACCACACAATAACATCGATGGACACATGGCCATCACCCTCCACTACGGGAGCACCTCATCAACATTGATGGAAACTTGGCCATCACCCTCCCCACCGGGAGCACAACACAATATCCACACGCATCAAACATCTAGCACACCAAATACGCACCGATCTTATCGATCCACCCCTCACACAACATATACACGACGTACCGATCCCATGGATCCACTCACATCATAAAATACATACATAATAAGCACACACAGTGCGTCGATCCCACGGATCCATTCACCACACAACTTATCACATACAATGCACACAAGGCATGTCGGTCCTACTGACCCAATACATCACATAACAGCACACAATGGCCACACATAATAAGCGTATCGATCCTCACATCTCACACACAGCACACCCACAGTGCACACATCTCACGTACGCATCCACATCGGTTCATACATAATGCGTACTCCACCAATTAGGCCACTTGCGATAAACACCGGCTAAACAGCCCTACAACCACCAACATACGCTTGCCTCAGCTCTTCAGCAAGCCTTTCATTGCACAAGACCAACGAGGGTCCAAGTTCACAAGGGAACAATACAAAATCAATAGCAAAAACACAACCTGCTGTCGGGCTCGCTGGCACATTCGCCCGGCGAAGCCCCGCAGCGAACACTCGCTGCCATTCGCCTGGCGAAGCCAAACAGAAGCTTCTGCCAGCACTCGTTGGCTAGTTCGCCCGGCGAAGCCTGGCGAAGGCTCGCCCCCATTCGCCCAGCGAATACCTACGTACTCAGAAAAATTCTGGGCTGCAGAGATCGCCTCCCACACTGATTCCACCCGATTAAATCAAAACCCACACCCAACCACATACTGCAACTTAGCTACGGGGTCTATCCCCGATTCTATCCGACTAATCATTAACTCTGCTCTCAAACCAACTTCCGGCTCAGCTTCGAACTTAACCGAAAATCCTAAAACTCATTCAACAACCATCAAATTCAGCATGCAATACTTCTACCATAATACCAAGGATTCATAACAGAAATTAGCAACTAGCAACAACAACAAAATCATCATCCACATGCAATAATCTCATACTTGGGGTTAGGGATTCCCCTTCTACCAACATTCATGTAAATACCTATTTTAACCGTTAAATCCCCTCTTACCTCAAATTAGTGTTGATGATGAAAGAGCTTTACAAATCCCAGCCTTGATGATCTTGTTGCTTCAGCTTCAATTCTTGCTCCCTCTTTTTCTTCACAAGCGTGCGTGTATTCTTTCCCTATTTCTACCGTGTTCTTCCTCCCCCTTTCTTTTCAATTGCCCATAATGCCCTCTATTCCAATAATTCCCTTATTAATCCAAATAACTCATTTTAATAATAATAATTCCTCATAATACTTTTACTCCAAAAATCCAATTAATAACATTTTCTCATTTATATTAACATTAGCAATAATAATGATAATAATTAATAATAATTTTTACATTACTATCAATTATCACATTTTATCACAATTTATTAATATTATGAGTTCTTGACCTTCCACGATAATTCTCAAAATACAACCGCGAATAAAATAATCACAAAAACTCTGATGTGTGCTTATTTAATTGTTTTATTTTATTTTGGGAAACGGGGTGTTACAAGTTGGTATCAGAGCAGGTCGGTTCGTCCGGCCAGTGTAGTGTGTTGAGTCTGTCTATAGGATAGAGTTGCTTGTTTTCTGTTAACCTGGATTGTTGTTGAGCAGAATGGCTGGGAGAAATGACACGGCGTTGGCTGCGGCGATGCAGGCTATGGCACAAGTGGTGGCCAACCAGAATCTGGCTGCGGGAGCTCAGTTTAGAGACCTGACGCAGTTCTAGAGCAACAAGCCACCAAAGTTTAAAGGTGGAATTCTGGATCCGGTAGCTGCACAGAAGTGGCTGAAGGCAGTAGAGAAGATCTTCAGAATCATGGGGTGCAGTGACGAGCAGAAGGTGAGGTTCAGTACTCACATGCTCGAGAGGGAGGCCGAGGCTTGGTGGGATAATTGCCGTCAGAGGATGGAAGCTTCGGGGACTCCGATTACTTGGGAAGTGGTTCGGTCTGGATTTCTGGAGAATTATTTTCCAAAAGATATCAGAAGTGCTAAAGAGGTGGAATTTTTGGAATTGAAACAGGGCAGTATGTCGGTAGTCGAGTATGCGGCTAAGTTTGAGGAGTTGGCTCAGTATTGTCCTTATTACAATACTGAGGATGCTATGACTTCGAAGTGTTTGAAATTTGAGAATGGGCTGAGGCCAGAGATCAAGATGGGAATCGCATGTCAGAAAATCAGGAGCTATCCTGAGTTGGTGAGTAGGAGTCGTATCTATGATAACGATAACCGTGCGAGGATCGCACACTACAAGGCGGCAAGTGATCGTAAGGGTAAACAAAGGTTCGGTGGTACTCCTTACAGTGTTCCGACTAGTAAGGGGAAGTTCAAGGGTGCTGTTGATAGGAAGCCCAGAGAGGGTAGGGCGTTGACTGGTATGAAGTGTTTCCGGTGCGGTGGCATGGGTCATCGTGCCAATGATTGTCCTCCTGATGCAAAAAAGTGCTTCAAGTGTGGGAAGCCGGGCCATGTGATGGCGGATTGTAGGACCAATATGCCTACTTGTTATAACTGTGATGAGAAGGGCCATATTATACTCATTGTGAGAAGCCGAGAAGGGCTCAGGCGCCTTAGGTGGCGGGTAAAGTATTTGCAGTTGTGGGAACTCAAGCGGAAGACGGGGAACGTTTGATCAAAGGTACTTGTTTTATCAATAACATTCCTTTGACTGTTATGATTGATATTGTCGCTACTCGAAAAAATGTCTCGTGCAACGACGGGGAGGCGAAAAAGATAGACAGAAGAGTCGCCACCGAACTTTATTTATCCCATGAGGGGAAAGGAAAATATCGAGAAAACCTTAAGAAAAGAATGGATAAGATGGTCTCACAACCAAGAACGGGTTCGGAAGCCGGTTATGCGAGGGGAAGGTATTAGCACCCCTCGCATCCATCGTACTCGATGGGAACCTTTTGTTTGTCGATGTGCGAATTTATTTGCTTAAATATTATGCTATAAGAAGTGTTCCACAGGGTAAAAGAAAGGTTAGAAACAAGAAAGTTAGGAGGAAAGAGAGAACGGGGAAGAAAAGAGAAAGAACAGACTCGGTAGGACTCCGCAGTCCTATGCCTACGTATTCTCAATAGATGTGAGAAAGTCAGAGTCGACGTAGTTCGGGGAACTACAGATATTGGGGGAATGTGCTCGGCAAGGATTGTGGCCCTTGTGCCTACGTATCTTTACTTGAGAAAGTAAAGAATCAGAGCAGCCGTAGTTCGGCCTACGGTGTGCGGGGAAATCTTGGTAGACGCTGCTATCATGCGCATTCTAGCAGTTAGGTGTATTGCTGCTCGCTCGTTGGAGACTTAGGCGTTACCTGTTTGCGGTAGAACGGACGTAGCATGCCTTTCTGGGAAAGGGTGGAAAAAAAAAGGGTGCTCGCTAGGATCATTGCAATCCTATGCCTACGTATTCTCAACAGATGAGAAATCAGAGCAACGTAGTTCGTGCCTACGGTGCGGATAACCGGTGTGTTTGGGGATGATGTTATCGTGCGCGTTCTAGCAGTTTAGGTGTTTTGCTGCTCGCTCGTTTGGAGACTTATGCGTACCTGTTTGCGGTAGAACGGACGTAACATATCCTTTGGGAGATTGGTTTTCGCCATGTGAGGCATGGTATCATGTTTGATTGGTTGAGATTGTTTTTGGGGCGAGATAGGTCCTCGGATAGTAACCCCTACAGGTAGTACCCAATTCTTTATCTCAAATTTTTTGTTGTAAAAATGTGTGGCGAACGTAGCGTCTTCGTATTGAAAGACGAGTATCAAGACCACACACACTACAGTGAGTATCCTGACACTCGGAGAGGAAGAAGACTACACTCAATCCTCTCTCTTTAGTTCAACACAAAGAGAACTTCATTCTCTTATTAAAGTGTTTTTGGTTTTGAATGGTAAGTGCTTTTTGCGACAGAGAACCCTACGGTAAACGTCAGCACTCGGGATAGGAGAAGGCCTACGCCTAACCACTCCACGACCATTCAAGTTTTTGTTATGAAAAGATTTGAAAATACACTCGGTACAGGACCGAGGTTTTAGGTGTGAAAATTGTGGAAGGAAGTTGTGAAAGCGAGATGGTGGATAAAAGCGCGTCTTCGTATCGAAAGACGAGTGTCGAGACCACCCTCACTACAGTGGGCATCCCATCACTCGGAGAAGAAGAGGTCTACACCCAATCTTCTCTCTTTAATTCGATACAAAGAGAAATTAATTTATTATTGAAAGTATACTCAGTACGAGACCGAGGTTTTATGAGGAAATTTAGAAGCGTCTTTGTATTGACAGACGAGCATCGAGACCACCCTCACTACAGTGGGCATCCCTATGCTCGAAGAAGAAGAGGTCTACACCCAATCCTCTCTTTTTTAATTCAATACAAGGAATTGACTTTAAGGAGATAAGATTTGAAAATGGGTGGGAAGCGTCTTTGTATTGAAAGACGAGTGTCGGAACCACCCTCACTACAGTGGGTATCCCAACACTCGGAGAGGAAGAAAGTCTACACTTAATCCCCTCTTTTTAATTAAATACAAAAAATAATTTGATTTTGAAAATTGTTTGACAAAGTTTTGAATCGAGTCGGGACAAGTAATGAAGAGAGAAAAGAGGTGGTCTCAGATCCAACATTACCTATCAATAATTTGACTGGTAATGAATTACAGAGGTCTCTTCATAGACCCAAACGAGGAAAATGGGACAAAATGTCCAATGACAAAAGAGAAATGAATCTAACATATAAATTGAAATATTAAGAGTTTCTAAAAGGAATATAAAAGCTTCTAAAGTAAGATAGAAATTAAAATTCTAAAATAAATATAATAAAAATTTCGAAAGAAATTAAATATAAAAAGCTAAATATAATATATTCTACCAAAAATCTAAAAGAAATTAATAGAAAAAACTATAAATAAAATATATAACATAAATAATATAATATATACAGTATGATAATAATAATACATAATAATCAAAGTTAAAACTGTTAGAAATTAACTAAACTAATAAAACAAAACATAAAATATATACATATATAATATATACATAAGAAATTAAAAAAAAAGAAATTAAAACTGGGGGTTAGAAGTGAAACACAGGAGGTGCGAAATTCCAAGCGGGCTTCAGGCCCATATGTTGTGCAATTCAACAACATAAGATCCTTCTCAGCATTTCCTTTTGCAGCAACTATTGGAAACCAACAAAAGACCAAACGACAAAACAGGGCAGGTGAAAAATAAATTCAAGGTCAGAAGACACAAGTTATCATCGCGTCTTTGCCAACTCAAGGAAAAACATAAGATCAATATATTGTTCAACCTTCTTCGTGTTCGCTTTGTCCGTTTCTCACTCTCACTGCCTCTTTCTGCTTCGATCTTCACTCTCTCTGTTTGTGGTTGTTGCGTGAAACGGGGTTTGATGTGTGGTTGAGTTTGGGTTACGAGCGAAGGTTGAGGATGAACATGGTGATGATGGTTGAAGATGAAGTTCTGGAAAAAATTTTGGGTTGAGTGGTTTGAACGGATGTTGAAGAGTGAGGGTTTGAATGGGTTTCGATTACCAGGTTTGTTGTTGGTTTTTGAGATTGTGTTTATGTGTGAGGAGAATCTAAGAGGAGTTGGATTCTGAAGTTTTTAAATCAGAAGAGAGTTATGGGTTTTTTCTGGAAAGAAGTTTTGGAGTTCTGTTAATGGGAAAGTTTATGGGTTTGAGTTGTTGTTATTAAACTCAAAACAGAGAAATGGTGAGGAAAATCAGAGGAGGGGGTTTCTGGAGGAATTCTGGGTTGGTTTAACAATGGGTTGAAGAGGTTTATTCTCGGTTTGGTGGTCCGCGGTTTGAAACAGATTTTCGGAGGGTTTGGTTTGTGTATCGTGGACGGTTTAATGGGGTTTTCTAAAGGAGGTAAAAGATGGGTTTTGGAATTTGGTGGTTATGGTTTGTGGTTAACGATAGAGATTAATGGAGAGGCGGGAGGTCTTTTTGTGTGAACGAGGAAGGTGACGGTGATTGAAAGGTGAGGGGTTCTCGATTGATGTTTGGATTTTTGGTTTGAGCTTTAATGGTGTTCATCCATGGTAGTTCTAAGGATGATGGAGATGGAATGTGGTGAGTGAGATGCTGAATGAAGAAGAACATGGTTGGTGGGCGGCTGATGAAGTGGTTGAACTGGGTTTGTTCATGTTGTTGAGTCTGAAGATTGGAGGTGAAGGCTTTTGGGTAAGCTGGGTTTACAGTTGAAGTTTGAAGTTTGGATGAAGGCTGATGAGCGTGGCTGCTAGGGTTGTGTCTCAACTCAAAGACAATGAACAGTGTATTTATACTCTAAAAGGCTGACACGTGGCACTGATTAAGGGCTTGGTTAAATGTTAAATGGTGATTAATGCTGATGATGTTTTGATTAAATTGTACTACTAATAAACTCCTAATTAATCTACACCACTAATTAATTTAAACTAAATAAAAATCTGAATAATAAAACAAATTAATTCTAATTTAATAATACTAATAATTAAAATAAATTAAATAAAATAAACTATTTCAACATATTCTAAATAACTCTAACAATGTAATGAACCTATTTAATAAACTAAATTCTACTTAAAAAAATCTATTTATAAATTAAAATAAAATATATTCTAAAGGAAAAATAAATAACTATCCTAATTCTAAAAATAAAATAAAACAATCTACTTAAATTAAATAAAAGTTAAAACAAAAATAATATACAGAAATTTAATATTTGAAAAGAAAAAGGGAAAATGAAGATGAAAACAAAATTTACCAATATGCTCTTTGGCCACGTGTCACACTCTCATTGGGCAAAATAAGTTGAGATTTGAGAAACGCCCAATTAGGGTGGACACGTGTCCAAATGTCACAAAATTAAATGAAATATGCAAAAATAAATAATATGAAAAATATTTACAAAAGCTAGCGGGCGAATTTAGGGTATGACAGATGCCCCTATCTAATCGGCTTAGACCGAGTAAGATGAATTACTGCAGCATTTATCTTTCAAGGTATCAGTCGATTAGATACAAAGAAGACCCTGAATTTGTCCAAAAAAGGAAAACAAAAAATTGAGAAATGAAATACAGACAAACCTGACACCCAAAAAGATGTAGGGAGATAAGCTTCTCCGAAGAGATTGTCACTTATCACTGAAGATGGATAAGCTTCTCCCAAGAGATTGCCACTTATCGTTGATGAAGGATAAGCTTCTCTGAAGAGATTGCCACTTATCACTGAAGATGGATAAGCTTCTCCCAAGAGATTGCCACTTATCGTTGATGAAGGATAAGCTTCTCTGAAGAGATTGCCACTTATCACTGAAGATGGATAAGCTTCTCCCAAGAGATTGCCACTTATCGTTGATGAAGAATAAGCTTCTCTGAAGAGATTGCCACTTATCACTGAAGATGGATAAGCTTCTCCCAAGAGATTGCCACTTATCGTTGATGAAGGATAAGCTTCTCTGAAGAGATTGCCACTTATCGTTGATGAAGGATAAGCTTCTCTGAAGAGATTGCCACTTATCACTGAAGATGGATAAGCTTCTCCCAAGAGATTGCCACTTATCGTTGATGAAGGATAAGCTTCTCTGAAGAGATTGCCACTTATCGTTGATGAAGGATAAGCTTCTCTGAAGAGATTGCCACTTATCACTGAAGATGGATAAGCTTCTCCCAAGAGATTGCCACTTATCGTTGATGAAGGATAAGCTTCTCTGAAGAGATTGCCACTTATCACTGAAGATGGATAAGCTTCTCCCAAGAGATTGCCACTTATCGTTGATGAAGGATAAGCTTCTCTGAAGAGATTGCCACTTATCACTGAAGATGGATAAGCTTCTCCCAAGAGATTGCCACTTATCGTTGATGAAGGATAAGCTTCTCTGAAGAGATTGCCACTTATCGTTGATGAAGGATAAGCTTCTCTGAAGAGATTGCCACTTATCACTGAAGATGGATAAGCTTCTCCCAAGAGATTGCCACTTATCGTTGATGAAGGATAAGCTTCTCTGAAGAGATTGCCACTTATCGTTGATGAAGGATAAGCTTCTCTGAAGAGATTGCCACTTATCACTGAAGATGGATAAGCTTCTCCCAAGAGATTGCCACTTATCGTTGATGAAGGATAAGCTTCTCTGAAGAGATTGCCACTTATCACTGAAGATGGATAAGCTTCTCCCAAGAGATTGCCACTTATCGTTGATGAAGGATAAGCTTCTCTGAAGAGATTGCCACTTATCACTGAAGATGGATAAGCTTCACCCAAGAGATTGCCACTTATCGTTGATGAAGGATAAGCTTCTCTGAAGAGATTGCCACTTATCACTGAAGATGGATAAGCTTCTCCCAAGAGATTGCCACTTATCGTTGATGAAGGATAAGCTTCTCTGAAGAGATTGCCACTTATCGTTGATGAAGGATAAGCTTCTCTGAAGAGATTGCCACTTATCACTGAAGATGGATAAGCTTCTCCCAAGAGATTGCCACTTATCGTTGATGAAGGATAAGCTTCTCTGAAGAGATTGCCACTTATCGTTGATGAAGGATAAGCTTCTCTGAAGAGATTGCCACTTATCACTGAAGATGGATAAGCTTCTCCCAAGAGATTGCCACTTATCGTTGATGAAGGATAAGCTTCTCTGAAGAGATTGCCACTTATCACTGAAGATGGATAAGCTTCTCCCAAGAGATTGCCACTTATCGTTGATGAAGGATAAGCTTCTCTGAAGAGATTGCCACTTATCACTGAAGATGGATAAGCTTCTCCCAAGAGATTGCCACTTATCGTTGATGAAGGATAAGCTTCTCTGAAGAGATTGCCACTTATCGTTGATGAAGGATAAGCTTCTCTGAAGAGATTGCCACTTATCACTGAAGATGGATAAGCTTCTCCCAAGAGATTGCCACTTATCGTTGATGAAGGATAAGCTTCTCTGAAGAGATTGCCACTTATCGTTGATGAAGGATAAGCTTCTCTGAAGAGATTGCCACTTATCACTGAAGATGGATAAGCTTCTCCCAAGAGATTGCCACTTATCGTTGATGAAGGATAAGCTTCTCTGAAGAGATTGCCACTTACCACTGAAGATGGATAAGCTTCTCCCAAGAGATTGCCACTTATCGTTGATGAAGGATAAGCTTCTCTGAAGAGATTGCCACTTATCACTGAAGATGGATAAGCTTCTCCCAAGAGATTGCCACTTATCGTTGATGAAGGATAAGCTTCTCTGAAGAGATTGCCACTTATCGTTGATGAAGGATAAGCTTCTCTGAAGAGATTGCCACTTATCACTGAAGATGGATAAGCTTCTCCCAAGAGATTGCCACTTATCGTTGATGAAGGATAAGCTTCTCTGAAGAGATTGCCACTTATCGTTGAAGATGGATAAGCTTCTCTGAAGAGATTGCCACTTATCGTTGAAGATGGATAAGCTTCTCTGAAGAGATCGCCACTTATCACTGAAGATGGATAAGCTTCTCTGAAGAGATCGCCACTTATCACTGAAGATGGATAAGCTTCTCTGAAGAGATTGCCACTTATTACTGAAGATGGATAAGCTTCTCTGAAGAGATTGCCACTTATCTCTGAATATGGATAAGCTTCTCTGAAGAGATTGCCACTTATCACTGAAGATGGATAAGCTTCTCTGAAGAGATTTCCACTTATCACTGAAGATGGATAAGCTTCTTTGAAGAGATTGCCACTTATCGTTGAAGATGGATAAGCTTCTCTGAAGAGATTGCCACTTATCGTTGAAGATGGATAAGCTTCTCTGAAGAGATTGCCACTTATCTCTGAAGATGGATAAGCTTCTCTGAAGAGCTTGCCACTTATTACTGAAGATGGATAAGCTTCTCTGAAGAGATTGCCACTTATCGCTGAAGTCTGCTGGAGATAACTCACAGGGGAACGCCCATGAATTTATTGGCGATGCCCCTGTCTGTGCTGAATGTTGATTTGAAGATCTTGATTAACCACGAGGTTGAAATACATCATGCAATACACCCATGGTCTTGAAAAGATGCCCCTGACTGGGCTGAATTTTGCTTTGATATGCTTGAACTTCGTGGGGTGACCCACGGCCTTTGCAGATAATGCCCCTGACCGGGCTGCTGTTTGCGTTGAAGCTCTTGAGTTTTGTGGAAGGACCCACGGTCTTTTGCAGATAATGCCCCTGACTGGGCTGCTGATTGCATTGAAGCTCTTGAGTTTTGTGGGAGGACCCACGGTCTTTTGCAGATAATGCCCCTGACTGGGCTGCTGATTGCATTGAAGCTATTTGAATTTGCCCAATAAACTTTGAACAAATTCGTGGGGAACGCTCACGGTCTTGCGGATGATGCCCCTGACTGGGCTGATTATGATCTCGAAAATCTTCGAAATTTGATCTTGGATCTGAACTCGCATATATGAATGCTTAATGATAATGATGTTCCACAAATGGAAATGCAAATGTTGATGCGGATGCGCGGAGATGCAAGGGTTGATGGAGTATGATATGATTAGGAATATGCATATGATACAAGATGCTTATGAAGTCGAATGCGATGCGTATGATGCATATGATAATGATGGATGCAGGCAGGTGACTGGGAATGCAGGTGATGACGTGGCAGACTTTTGGTGGTTGCCAATGTGAATTGGGCTTTGGGTTGGAAGCACCAAATGAGGGATGGTATTCGGAGGGTAGACCAGATGGGACTGGTTGGCGAAAGGTTAAATTGTCAAAGGAGGGCTGATTTTATGGTTTGCTAGATGGGAGCTGGACTTAGGTATGAGGTTTACCAGACAAGAACTGGTGGCAAAAGGTTAAGTTGTCGAACGGGAACTGACTTCTAGGTTTGGTGTCAGACGGGAACTGACTTTGTGGTTTGCCAGACGAGGACTGGACTTTGAAATTGTGTTTGCCAGACGAGGACTGGTTAAACGGAAGGCTAAAGGACGGGTGACCAGATGGAAATTGGTTCGAAGGTTTAAAGGTCTGACCAGATGGGACTGGTATTTAGGCTTGCTAGACAAGAACTGGACTTTGGAGGTTTCGGTATGTTTTGATAGGTGACAGGTTTAGGCTGTGGGATGAAGGATCCAATGACAGCAAGGCCTTCAGACGGTTAAGGTTATTAGGTGAGATGACAGTATGATTCCTCGACACTCGTTTTGAAATCAACAGTTGCTGATGATGATGAACTTGCTAGAGTAATTTGCCATGAGACGACCTTGAGATAGCTTGCCCTAGAGTTTGTACCACGAAAGGATTTATCATTGTTCAACCGATTATCGTGGTTGGCTTCAATATACTCTTTGGAGTAGCTAGCTCTTGAAAGAGCGTTGAAGCGACTCAACTTATCCTGATTGAACATTGGAGGGATCTATCCTCAAGTCAGAGAAACTCTGGGTGGCCTCCCCCTGATTGGTATAATTCACTTTTAATCAACCGCTTCTTGAATGATTTGCCCCATGATTGACCATTGCTTAGGGATTTGCCTCAGACTGATCCAGACTGCTGAATGATCCAGTCCTGCTTGATTTCTTCGTGTTGGAATTTCCTCTATGCCAACTACTGACTTGCAATTAAAATTGTTTGTTCACAAATGATAATTTTAACGCGAAGTTCATGCAAGTTTTTTGAAAGAATTGTCGTTTATTGAGTGTCGTGGTAGTGAGACGAATGGACCGTTAGTCCAAACGTTATGCTAATTTGATTGGTGTAAAAGATATAGCAAGGATATTGACACCAAAGCTGATGATTAACAAATATGTGGGGAGTCAGGTTACGCAACCTTGCGATAGTATGCTTTCAGATTAAATCTTGCCTCAATTAGGTCTTTTGAGGGTTGTAGCGTGGTCTGGCTCATGGTTATAGAAACAAAGGATATTAGGCTCAAAGTTAATTTGTACCCACCCCTTCTTCTTGATGACTTCCAGTCCTACGTTCAGTTAATTCCACACCTATTTGACGGTGTAAGCTTGATGGTTTCAAGGTTTGCTTGAAATGGCAGCCACCTTATTTTGCTTTTTGAAGGATGTCAGTGACCCTTTGGGGTGACCACTGAATGTTATTCTGTTTTTGGTTGAGGATTTAAGGACCTCTTTTGCTTTTGTTTTCGATCCCTAACTTTTGCATGGACTGATTTGGCTTGTCAGATCCATCGGGATAGCCTTGATTTTTTCCTAAGTCTCCTTTTAAGGTGTTTGACTTAGCAGGCTTTTGATTTTTTTTTTTTGGATTTTGTTGGAGGGTTGTGACTGCCATGTCATCGGTCATTGATGAACAACCGTCTTTTGGTTTTTTGAATTTTTCTTTATTGATTTGAATGCGGGATTAGATTAACTGAACAACTACCCTGCCCTAGGTTGAGTGTAAGGGTTTTGAATATCCGAAGGAAACTCCTACTTCTAGGCTCGAAGTGGTTAACTAGGGATTAACTCCTTATAACTCCAGTGTTTAGGGGAATTGAAACAATGCCTGTACATCATTGACGAGATTCTTTCTGAAAGCATATGATTTACAATTATGGGTATTTCGTTTTCGTCATCCTCCCTCCAATATTTGCTAAACACAACAGTGATGAAGTGGAGTGGATGTATGTGTCTGTGATAAGTGGAAATAATGAGTGAATACGACGTGACTGATTTGGAAAATGCACAATCACTTCATTAATATTACCATTCAAAACAACAATGTTTAAAAAACAAGTAGCAATTAACAGGAAATAAACTACAAGATGCAAATGATAAAAGCGTTCAAGGACTGCCAATGTTGAGGACGTCTGCCTGTCTGGACCATTGGCTTCTGGAAACAACCCTTGAAATCTTCGAGCTTAGACAGCTGGGAGGTTGACATGGGCAACCAAACTTCCTTCTGGAAAAGAGATGTACCCTTTGTCAATTAGTTGTTGCACCTTGGCTTGGAAGGCTTTGCATTCTTCAGTCGCATGCCCCATGGATCCTCCATGATATCCACACTGAGCATTGGGATTGTACCCAGGAGGGTAAGGTTCTGGCACAGGCTTAAGAGTTTTAGGCTCCACCAATGAGTTTTGAATCAAATGCGAGAGAAGCTGACTGTGCGACATAGGGACCGGATGAAGAGGAGCAGTCCTTCTTTCCAAGTTGTTGTTGGGCCTATTATGATCGCGGCGCTGATTCGGATGACCTCGGCCATGGGCTCGTTGATTTGCATGAGGAGCGACCCGTGGCTTATGGGATGAAGCTTTAGGCATGGCCGATTGTCCATGAGGATAACATGGCACTGGTAATGATGCCTGTTGAGTAGACGAGGGACTATAGAGTTTTGTTGGTACATCATGAGAATACTCAACGTTTGCTATGAGTGCGCTGGTTTCATCCTTCTCTTCCTCATGGAAATCATCGAAAGATTCAATCTCACTGGCCTGGCTGCCTGATGCGTCCTGGATTTGTCCACTTTTGAGGTAACTTTCGAGGCGCTCTCCTACAATCACAAGGTCAGAGAAGCTTGATGGCGTACAACCAGCCATTCTTTCAAAATAAGAGCCCTGCAAACTGTTGATGAACATGTCAATCAGCTCCTTGTCCGAGAGTGGTGGTTGCACCCTTGCTGCAAATTCTCTCCACCGTTGTGCATATCCCTTAAAAGGTTCATTTTCATTCTGAGATAGGTTTTGCAACTGCATGCGGGTGGGAGGAGTGTCTAGCTTGAACTGGTAAAACTTTAGAAAAGCGCTGGCTAAATCTCTCCATGATTGGATATGGCTTCTTTCTAAGTCTGTGTACCAACTTAATGATGCCCCACTCATACTTTCTTGAAAACAGTGGATCATCAGCTTATCGTCATGAGTATAGGGGGTCATTTTTCGACAGTACATCACCAAATGACGCCTCGGGCAACTAAATCCTGTGTACTTCTCGAAGTTGGGTATCTTGAATCTTGGAGGAATCACCAAGTCTAGCACTAGACACATATCAGCAGCGTTAAGGCCGAGCATACCAGACACTCTCATAGCTTGAATTGTCTCCTCGAGGGTGCGAAGCTTTTCTTCCATGGGATCAGTCTTTGGCATCCTCGGGGGTCGAGTAGGAACGTTTATTTGTGGAGGATGGTCATCCGATGGAAGATCATACAGTGGATTGTTCGTCACCTTAAATCCTTGTGGGGGATCAACATTCTGGCGGTCGTTCTCTAACATATCTAACTCGGCTTGCTTCGTTCTGACTTGGCTTATCGAAGCTTCTACGTTCCTCTTTCTTCAAACTCTTTGTAGCTCTCACAAGTTTATCATGAGTGTCGGGAAATCAACTGCAGGTTATGAACAGAGGATGGGTAAGGTCTTGGCACTGGTTAGGGAAGAAAATGCAAAATGATGCAGATATGCTTATGCAAATGCAATGCAATGAGTGCATACGAGAACAAATCCATATCAAGGATTAAGATAACAGATCCTGCAAGACAACATCAAAAGGTATCTCTCCCCTCGGGTGGGCTATCTATTGGTTTATAAGAGGGTATCCCATAGGCTTTAAAACAAAGTCCCATGCACTAACCCTCAAAAGTTTTCCATCAGAACGACTACTCGTAAGACGGTAATCCTTTCAAAGGATGAGCACAGAGTCATGTTTTAGCAACCTTTGGAATAAGGTTCTACAAAGGTCCTCAGAGTCACGGACTCCCACGTCGGAAATAAAAACGTCATTACGACTACACGTAAGACATAATCATCCCAACGGGGTCTCATCTGAGCGATGGAATTCGATCCAACTCAACGAGTCCTAAGTCTCGCAAATCAGAAAGAAACCACCTCCTAATCTTAGTGTATACTATAAAGCTTGGGTAGAAAGCTTTTATCCTCACAAACCATTCAAATAAACCCAACAGTTAGAGAAATAAGCATAAACAAATAAATCAAAATAAAAACACAAACACGACAAACAAAATAGGCTTGGCTCGCTAGGGGTCCCCAGCAGAGTCGCCAGCTGTCGCTACTCGAAAAAATGTCTCGTGCAACGATGGGGAAGCGAAAAAGATAGACAGAAGAGTCGCCACCGAACTTTATTTATCCCATGAGGGGAAAGGAAAATATCGAGAAAACCTTAAGAAAAGAATGGATAAGATGGTCTCACAACCAAGAACGGGTTCGGAAGCCGGTTATGCGAGGGGAAGGTATTAGCACCCCTCGCATCCATCGTACTCGATGGGAACCTTTTGTTTGTCGATGTGCGAATTTATTTGCTTAAATATTATGCTATAAGAAGTGTTCCACAGGGTAAAAGAAAGGTTAGAAACAAGAAAGTTAGGAGGAAAGAGAGAACGGGGAAGAAAAGAGAAAGAACAGACTCGGTAGGACTCCGCAGTCCTATGCCTACGTATTCTCAATAGATGTGAGAAAGTCAGAGTCGACGTAGTTCGGGGAACTACAGATATTGGGGGAATGTGCTCGGCAAGGATTGTGGCCCTTGTGCCTACGTATCTTTAATGAGAAAGTAAAGAATCAGAGCAGCCGTAGTTCGGCCTACGGTGTGCGGGGAAATCTTGGTAGACGCTGCTATCATGCGCATTCTAGCAGTTAGGTGTATTGCTGCTCGCTCGTTGGAGACTTAGGCGTTACCTGTTTGCGGTAGAACGGACGTAGCATGCCTTTCTGGGAAAGGGTGGGAAAAAAAAGGGTGCTCGCTAGGATCATTGCAATCCTATGCCTACGTATTCTCAACAGATGAGAAATCAGAGCAACGTAGTTCGTGCCTACGGTGCGGATAACCGGTGTGTTTGGGGATGATGTTATCGTGCGCGTTCTAGCAGTTTAGGTGTTTTGCTGCTCGCTCGTTTGGAGACTTATGCGTACCTGTTTGCGGTAGAACGGACGTAACATATCCTTTGGGAGATTGGTTTTCGCCATGTGAGGCATGGTATCATGTTTGATTGGTTGAGATTGTTTTTGGGGCGAGATAGGTCCTCGGATAGTAACCCCTACAGGTAGTACCCAATTCTTTATCTCAAAGTTTTTGTTGTAAAAATGTGTGGCGAACGTAGCGTCTTCGTATTGAAAGACGAGTATCAAGACCACACACACTACAGTGAGTATCCTGACACTCGGAGAGGAAGAAGACTACACTCAATCCTCTCTCTTTAGTTCAACACAAAGAGAACTTCATTCTCTTATTAAAGTGTTTTTGGTTTTGAATGGTAAGTGCTTTTTGCGACAGAGAACCCTACGGTAAACGTCAGCACTCGGGATAGGAGAAGGCCTACGCCTAACCACTCCACGACCATTCAAGTTTTTGTTATGAAAAGATTTGAAAATACACTCGGTACAGGACCGAGGTTTTAGGTGTGAAAATTGTGGAAGGAAGTTGTGAAAGCGAGATGGTGGATAAAAGCGTGTCTTCGTATCGAAAGACGAGTGTCGAGACCACCCTCACTACAGTGGGCATCCCATCACTCGGAGAAGAAGAGGTCTACACCCAATCTTCTCTCTTTAATTCGATACAAAGAGAAATTAATTTATTATTGAAAGTATACTCAGTACGAGACCGAGGTTTTATGAGGAAATTTAGAAGCGTCTTTGTATTGACAGATGAGCATCGAGACCACCCTCACTACAGTGGGCATCCCTATGCTCGAAGAAGAAGAGGTCTACACCCAATCCTCTCTTTTTTAATTCAATACAAGGAATTGACTTTAAGGAGATGAGATTTGAAAATGGGTGGGAAGCGTCTTTGTATTGAAAGACGAGTGTCGGAACCACCCTCACTACAGTGGGTATCCCAACACTCGGAGAGGAAGAAAGTCTACACTTAATCCCCTCTTTTTAATTCAATACAAAAAATAATTTGATTTTGAAAATTGTTTGACAAAGTTTTGAATCGAGTCGGGACAAGTAATGAAGAGAGAAAAGAGGTGGTCTCAGATCCAACATTACCTATCAATAATTTGACTGGTAATGAATTACGGAGGTCTCTTCATAGACCCAAACGAGGAAAATGGGACAAAATGTCCAATGACAAAAGAGAAATGAATCTAACATATAAATTGAAATATTAAGAGTTTCTAAAAGGAATATAAAAGCTTCTAAAGTAAGATAGAAATTAAAATTCTAAAATAAATATAATAAAAATTTCGAAAGAAATTAAATATAAAAAGCTAAATATAATATATTCTACCCAAAATCTAAAAGAAATTAATAGAAAAAACTATAAATAAAATATATAACATAAATAATATAATATATACAGTATGATAATAATAATACATAATAATCAAAGTTAAAACTGTTAGAAATTAACTAAACTAATAAAACAAAACATAAAATATATACATATATAATATATACATAAGAAATTAAAAAAAAAGAAATTAAAACTGGGGGTTAGAAGTGAAACACAGGAGGTGCGAAATTCCAAGCGGGCTTCAGGCCCATATGTTGTGCAATTCAACAACATAAGATCCTTCTCAGCATTTCCTTTTGCAGCAACTATTGGAAACCAACAAAAGACCAAACGACAAAACAGGGCAGGTGAAAAATAAATTCAAGGTCAGAAGACACAAGTTATCATCGCGTCTTTGCCAACTCAAGGAAAAACATAAGATCAATATATTGTTCAACCTTCTTCGTGTTCGCTTTGTCCGTTTCTCACTCTCACTGCCTCTTTCTGCTTCGATCTTCACTCTCTCTGTTTGTGGTTGTTGCGTGAAACGGGGTTTGATGTGTGGTTGAGTTTGGGTTACGAGCGAAGGTTGAGGATGAACATGGTGATGATGGTTGAAGATGAAGTTCTGGAAAATTTTTTGGGTTGAGTGGTTTGAACGGATGTTGAAGAGTGAGGGTTTGAATGGGTTTCGATTACCAGGTTTGTTGTTGGTTTTTGAGATTGTGTTTATGTGTGAGGAGAATCTAAGAGGAGTTGGATTCTGAAGTTTTTAAATCAGAAGAGAGTTATGGGTTTTTTCTGGAAAGAAGTTTTGGAGTTCTGTTAATGGGAAAGTTTATGGGTTTGAGTTGTTGTTATTAAACTCAAAACAGAGAAATGGTGAGGAAAATCAGAGGAGGGGGTTTCTGGAGGAATTCTGGGTTGGTTTAACAATGGGTTGAAGAGGTTTATTCTCGGTTTGGTGGTCCGCGGTTTGAAACAGATTTTCGGAGGGTTTGGTTTGTGTATCGTGGACGGTTTAATGGGGTTTTCTAAAGGAGGTAAAAGATGGGTTTTGGAATTTGGTGGTTATGGTTTGTGGTTAACGATAGAGATTAATGGAGAGGCGGGAGGTCTTTTTGTGTGAACGAGGAAGGTGACGGTGATTGAAAGGTGAGGGGTTCTCGATTGATGTTTGGATTTTTGGTTTGAGCTTTAATGGTGTTCATCCATGGTAGTTCTAAGGATGATGGAGATGGAATGTGGTGAGTGAGATGCTGAATGAAGAAGAACATGGTTGGTGGGCGGCTGATGAAGTGGTTGAACTGGGTTTGTTCATGTTGTTGAGTCTGAAGATTGGAGGTGAAGGCTTTTGGGTAAGCTGGGTTTACAGTTGAAGTTTGAAGTTTGGATGAAGGCTGATGAGCGTGGCTGCTAGGGTTGTGTCTCAACTCAAAGACAATGAACAGTGTATTTATACTCTAAAAGGCTGACACGTGGCACTGATTAAGGGCTTGGTTAAATGTTAAATGGTGATTAATGCTGATGATGTTTTGATTAAATTGTACTACTAATAAACTCCTAATTAATCTACACCACTAATTAATTTAAACTAAATAAAAATCTGAATAATAAAACAAATTAATTCTAATTTAATAATACTAATAATTAAAATAAATTAAATAAAATAAACTATTTCAACATATTCTAAATAACTCTAACAATGTAATGAACCTATTTAATAAACTAAATTCTACTTAAAAAAATCTATTTATAAATTAAAATAAAATATATTCTAAAGGAAAAATAAATAACTATCCTAATTCTAAAAATAAAATAAAACAATCTACTTAAATTAAATAAAAGTTAAAACAAAAATAATATACAGAAATTTAATATTTGAAAAGAAAAAGGGAAAATGAAGATGAAAACAAAATTTACCAATATGCTCTTTGGCCACGTGTCACACTCTCATTGGGCAAAATAAGTTGAGATTTGAGAAACGCCCAATTAGGGTGGACACGTGTCCAAATGTCACAAAATTAAATGAAATATGCAAAAATAAATAATATGAAAAATATTTACAAAAGCTAGCGGGCGAATTTAGGGTATGACAGATATGGGTGCGACCCACTTGTTTATCTCTGTTGATTGTGTGAAGAGGTTAGGTTTGGTGCCGACTACTCTTGAGCGGCGGATGACTATTGAAACTCCCTCAATTGGTTTAGTGACTACTTCACTTGTGTGTTTGAAGTGTCCATTGACTATCTTTGGCCGAGACTTCGGTGTGGATTTGATCTGTTTGCCACTTGGTGGTTTGGATGTTATATTGGGTATGAACTGGTTGGAGTTCAACCGAGTGTACATCGATTGTTTTCGGAAAGTGTTATTGTTCTTGACCCCTGAAGAGGAAGCGTTGGCAGATTTCTTGTCTGGTAAGGAATTGAGAACCTTGTTGGAAGATGAAGCGCAGGTGTTTGCTTTATTTGCATCACTGTCTGTTGACAACAAGGCATTGTTGGACGAGTTAGCCATGGTGAATGAGTTTCCGGAGGTGTTCCCGGATGATATTACGGAGTTGCCTCCGAAGAGAGAGGTTGAGTTTAGCATTGATCTTGTTCCTGGTACGAGGCCTATTTCTATGGCGCCGTACAGGATGTCGGCAGTGGAGCTAGCCGAGTTGAAGACTCAGATTGGAGAGTTGTTGGATAGAAAGTTTATTAGACCAAGTGTGTCTCCTGGGGAGCTCCAGTATTGTTAGTGAAGAAGAAGGACGGTAGCATGCGTTTGTGCATTGATTATCGACAGTTGAACAAAGTAACCATCAAGAACAAATATCCTCTTCCAAGGATCGATGATTTGATGGATCAGTTAGTGGGAGCTCGTGCGTTCAGTAAGATCGACTTGAGGTCGGGTTATCATCAGATAAGAGTGAGAGAAGGTTATATTCAAAAGACGGCGTTTATGACTCGATATGGACATTACGAGTATGCAGTAATGCCTTTCAGAGTGTCTAATGCGCCGGGTGTGTTTATGGAATATATGAACCGTATCTTCCATTCTTATTTGGATCAGTTTATTGTCGTGTTCATTGACGAAATTCTGATTTATTCTAAGTCTGAGGAAGAGCATGCGGAACATTTGAGGATCGCTTTACAAGTGTTGAAGGATAACAAGTTGTTTGCCAAGTTATCGAAGTGTGAATTCTGGTTGAAGACGGTGAGTTTTCTGGGGCATGTTATTTCGGGTGATGGTGTTTCTGTGGATCCATCTAAGGTGAGTGCGGTGTTACAGTGGGAACCGCCGAAGACAGTAACAGAGGTTAGAAGCTTTTTGGGCTTAGCAGGGTATTACCGAAGATTCATCGAAGGCTTTTCTAGATTGGCTTTGCCGTTGACTGAGTTGACAAGGAAAGATCAAGTGTTTGTATGGGATGCTTCTTGTGAAGAGAGTTTTGAGGAACTAAAGAAGAGATTGACTTTGGCGCCAATTTTGGTATTACCGAATCCGAGTGAGCCTTTTGTTGCTTATTGTGATGCGTCCAAAATGGGATTGGGTGGAGTTCTTATGCAGAATGGAAAAGTGGTAGCTTATGCGTCGCGACAATTGAGGGTGCATGAGCGTAACTATCCTACTCATGACCTTGAATTGGCTGCGGTAGTTTTTGTGTTGAAGATTTGGCGATATTATCTATAAGGTTCGAGGTTTGAAGTATTCAGTGATCACAAGAGTTTGAAATACTTGTTTAATCAGAAGGAGCTGAATATGCGGCAGAGGAGATGGTTGGAATTCTTAAAGGATTATGATTTTAATTTGAGTTATCACCCCAGGAAAGTGAATATGGTTGCAGACGCGTTGAGCAGAAAGGCAATTCATATGTCGGCATTGATGGTAAAAGAGATGGAGCTTATTGAGCAGTTTCGGGATTTGAGCATGGTTTGTGAGTTTACATCGGATAGTGTGACGTTGGGTAAATTGCAAGTAAAGAATGATTTCTTGGACATGATTAAGGAACATCAGGAATTGGATGTGAAACTTTTGGATTTGACGCGGGAGGCCGGAAGCGACTCCGGTAGTGGTTTCAGGTTGGATAGTGTGGGTGTGTTGAGGTTTCGGGGCAGAATTTGCGTGCCGGATAATGATGATTTGAAGAAGTCGATTTTGGACGAAGGACATCGTAGTAGCCTGAGTGTTCATCCAGGAGCTACGAAGATGTATCAGGACTTGAAAAAGTTATTTTAGTGGTTGGGCATGAAAAAGGATATTGCTCGATATGTCTATGCATGTTTGGTTTGTCAGAAGTCGAAGGTGGAGCATCAGAGACCTTCTGGGATGATGCAACCGTTAGAGATTCCGGTTTGGAAGTGGGATTGTATTGCTATGGACTTTGTTACAGGTTTGCCGAATACGGCGAGAGGATTTGGCGCCATTTGGGTGATTGTGGATCGGCTTACGAAGTCTACACACTTTGTACCGATCAATATTAGCTTTCCGTTGGAGAAACTGGAAGAGATTTATATTCGGGTAATTGTGAAGCTGCACGGTATACCGTTGAGCATTGTGTCAGATAGAGATCCGAGGTTCACTTCTGTGTTTTGGAAGAGTTTACAAGAGGCTTTGGGTACTGAGTTGAAGTTGAGTTCAGCTTATCATCCGCAGACGGATGGGCAGTCGGAGCGGACTATTCAGACTTTGGAGGATTTGTTGTGGGCTTGTGTGTTGGAGCAAGGTGGTACGTGGGATACTCATTTGCCTTTGGTAGAATTCACGTACAATAACAGTTACCATTCCAGTATCGGGATGACAGCGTTTGAGGCTCTTTATGGTAGGAGGTGCATGACTCCTTTGTGTTGGTATGAGTCGGGTGAGCGTGTTATGTTGGGACCGGAGTTGGTACAGCAGACTACTGAGACAGTGCAGATGATCTGTGAAAAGATGAAAGCATCTCAGGATCGGCAGAAGAGTTATTATGATAACCGCAGGAAAGAGTTGGAATTCAGTGAGGGAGATCATGTATTCTTGAGGGTTAACCCAGTGACGGGTGTTGGACGTGCTTTGAAGTCCAAGAAGTTGGATCCAAAGTTTATCGGACCGTATCAGATTTTGCAGAGGATCGGTGTTGTGGCTTATTGTCGCTACTGCGAACATCGGCGCCGGATGAACAGAAGAGTCGCCACCGTGCGTTATTTATCCCAAAGGAGGGAAAGGAAACGCTCGAAGTAAACCTACCGCAAAGACGGGAAAGGAATGGTCATCGCAACCAAATCCTGGATTCGAGAGTCGGTTACGCAAGGGGAAGGTATTAGCACCCCTCACGTCCGTCGTACCCGACGGGATCCACGCTTGTTTTCTAGTACGGATTGTTATTCTATCTATTCTACAGGTCTGGGGTTAAAAGAAAATAAACTGACTCGGCAAAGTATCGCACTTTATGCCTACGTATTCCTGTCTGGAACGAGAAATCAGAGTCAACGTAGTTCGCCTACCTACTGGAAAGGAGGGGAAGGTTGCTCGCTAGGATATCACATCCTATGCCTACGTACTTTCATACAGCATGAAAGATCAGAGCAAACGTAGTTCGGGCTACGCAAGACACAAGCTTGTCTGACTGTTTTTTATTACCTTATGAAAGGGTTTTTATTGATTAAGAGTCCAAGCGGACAAAAATGACACTTTAATGTTTGTTTTGAGTCTTTTACGCAAGAACTTCTTTTTATTGACGTTTGAAATCTTATTACTGTGTTTTGAATGATTTTGAGATAGAAGAGAAAGAACTCTAAAACCTAGGGTTAAAATGGGAATCAAAACTATCCTAATGTTGTCATGCATGGATGAAAGCCTAATGTCTGTCATATTTCTCTCTTGCGCAAAGAGAAACAGAGATCCTAGGGGATAAACGGAAAAGAAACAGCATATATACAGTAAAGCAGTAAAATGCATGAGATGCAGCAATACAAGCGAGGCAAGGGAGTCCCACTCAACCTCGAACCTGGAAAACAATAGGCAAAGTGAAACAGCTTCACTTCAAACCTAAGGGGACAATTAACAAACAATACAGCAAAGAAAATAAAACCCCAAAACCAGCTCTGACAGCCCATCAGCTCCTACAGCAGCAGCTCTGAAAAACACCAAACTTTGACAATTGATAAACAACAAAAACAGTAACATCTTCAATTGAACTCCAAGATCAACCTCAATGGCCTCCAAGCTTTAGGTGAGCTCCATCTTCAAGGCAAGCACTCTAGAAGAGAATCACTTAACAGAATAAGTTGGAATGATAAAACAGCTTATTGACAACCAAAGGAAGCCTATAAGTGTTTATCATCATGAAAGACTGGTTCCCTCAAAGTTCTACCTCTAAGGTAAGGCCACTTATCCCTCCAAAGGAGGGAGGCGAATACCCTAGAGGGACTTTATGTCATAGAGAGGAATGGAAGCACAAGAAGCTATCCATGCTTATACAAAGAATTTAGTATATTCTAAGGCTCTGCTTATTCCTATTTCCTATGTCTTCAATCAACTCCAAGCACAAACAATCTTCAAGCTTCAACATTTGATTATCATCTTCAATCTTCTCTTTTGATGTCTTCATGCTCCATAAGCTCAAGCCAAGCCCCATACCCCATATCAAAGCCCAAAAGCCCAAGCACACAATTAAAAACCCAAGTGGGAACACCAAACAAATACTCCATTTGTAAAATATACTAAAAATAGTAATATAGTATTTAAAATTCTAAGATTAATTCTAAGGGGATTTCTACATCTACCCTACATACCCTATATGTCCCAGAACCTAATTCATGCTAAAAACCCCAAAATAAAATGTTATAATGCACCTATGTTGAGTTTGAACCCTACTCTAACTAACCTAATGTTCTCTAATCAAAACTAATCAAGATTAATCCACAAAAATGTGGAATAAATCCAGGGGAAATATCATTCTAATCTACTTAACACAAAAAGAATGGGACAAAAATGTGAAGTTAAATGACTAAACAAATTTCATCAAATTGTATATACAAACAAAATGAAATAAAAAGCAACTAAATGTAAAATATTCACCAGAAATGGAAAAATACCTAAAATAACATTTTTATTTTTCCACAATTTTCTTGAAACAATTATCAAAATGTAACAAAAACTCCCATGTCAAAATGATCATTTTTTGATTTTATATGAATTTTCTAAGATGCAAAATGAAATGAACAAATCAAATGAAAATAAAGAAAATCAGGTTGCAAATAGCAATAAAACACAACGCAAAAAGCAACTGGGCCCAGGAGGGGGGGTACCGCTAGCAAAGCGCTCTAGGCCCATGTTTGTTCAGAAAAACCTAAAGCAAGGAAAAGAAAAAGAAAAAAAAAACCGGGGGGGGGGGGTGCGAATAACAAATATTCGCCTTGTTATTCTATTGGACCCCAGACTGGGGGGTGCAGACAGCAAATCTGGGCTAGGCCCAGACCAAAACGCAAGTAGGAGAGGGGGGCGCCTGGGAAAACATGGGGGATGGATCAGCAAACTGCACATTTGGGCTTAAGGCCCGAGTTCAATCCAACCCAGCCTCAGCCAAGCAAAACCTAATTCCCCTAACCTTCCCCTCGCTACTGTTCATCATCTCCCAACCCTAGCCCTAGGCGCCGCCAAACCTCTCTCTCTGAAACTCTCTCAATTTCCCAAACCTTTGCTCAAAAAACTCACAGACTAATCCCTCCACATTCTACCAACACTAACCTAGCTATCTAACTAAAACAACAACTGTCATCGTCAGAAGGAGAAGGTGAATCAAACCTGGAAATATGACGAAGATTGGTGATGAAGATCACTATAGAGGTTTTGAGGCTTGGCGAAGTACCCAAAGGGTTCAACGGATCCACTTCTGGCGAATCTTGTTTGATGCTTGAAGGTTCACGGCGGCGATGGAGTTCTTGCGATGAACACAAGCATGCATGTGACGATCTGGAGCTGCTTGAAGATTCTGAGGCCGCTTAATGATGAACACAAGGTTGTTGGACAGAGATCCTATGGAGTTCTGGGCAAATCTGATGATGAACGGTGGTGAACGGTTGCGGACGTCGTTGAAGATCTTGATCGGAGATTGATGAAGAACGATAAACTTTCTATGGATCTTTCTGGAAAACGAGTTCAAGGACGATGAAGGTTGAAGAAGGATCGTGGTGTTGATATGACTCGTTTCTGGAAAATGTGGATGAACACGTGAAGGGTTCTTTGAAGGTTCTTGACGTTCTGGAAAATCATGAAGGATCTAGACGTTCTTCGAATGATGAACGGATGCGGACGATGAAGATTATCCTGGGATCGATGATGAACGAAGGATGAACGTGGATGGAGATTTTTCTGGAAAAAACTCAGGCAAACGAGATGATGGATGAACGAGGGTGGAGGTGTTCTGGGTAGATTGTTGATGAAGATGCAGATTCTGGTGACCTCTTGATTTTACCCGCGACGGTTGATGATGAACACGATGGTGTGTTCTTGACGATCTGGAAAAAAAAGATGAAGAAGGGATGGATTTTCCGGTGGATTACAATTTTCCGACGACGGTTAGAGGGGTGTTACGGCGGCTGGCGGTGACGGTTAGGGTGGTCACCGAAGTTGCATGCCGGTCAGGGGAGGTCTCCGGCGAAGGCTGACGGGTGGACAAGTGGCGAGCATGCAAACAGAGGGAGAGGGACACGTGGTGTGGAGGGAAGTTGAGTGGAAAAATGAGTTGTCAGAATTCTGAGTGGCAAAAGATGAGGTGTTCAACTTTCAGAATACACACGTGGGAGCTTATATACGGGACACCTGGCACTGGACCTTTGCCCTGGGCCTCCGAATTAGACACCTGGCCCACTATTAAGGGGATAAACTCTGATTAATTAACCCAATTAAATGCTAATGAACTCTAATTAAGCTAAACGAAATTAATGACAAAAACCTAATTAATCCTAATTAAATCTAATTAAAGCCTAAATGAAAATTACTAATAAAACCCTAATTAACCCTAAAACAAAATTAATCCTAATTAAAACCTAAATGAAAATAAAACACAAAACCCTAATTACCCTATTAAAAACAAAAAAAATGATTTAATATCTATATCTATTTAAAAATTCCAATTAAATCTTTAAAAAAAACAATTAAACTCTAATAAAATCTAAAAACATTAAATTCTATTTAAAAAATCTATTCTATTAAAAGAAAAGTAATATCTAGTTATATCTATTAAAAACTATTCTTTTTAGGGATAAAACTAATATCTAAAAAATTAAAAATCTATTAAATCTCTTAAAAAGAAAGGAATATCTATTTAAAATCTAAAAACTATTAAGAAAATATCTATTAAAATCTATTAAACTCTAAAAACTCCTATTAAATCTATTTTAAAAATTCTAGACAAAAAATCTACTTAAATCTATAAGAAAATATCTAAAAAATCTATTAAATTCTATTAAACTCTATTAGGAAAAAAAATCTAGAAAAATCCATTTAAATGCATTAAAAATCTAGAAAAATAAAAGAAAAATCCTAAAAATGCCAGGAAGCCGATTAAATCGGTTGGAGAACAATTGCGCAACCATAGCGAAACCCGGGCACCGAGATGGCCTGAAAACACAGGAAACGAGCACCAATTCTCAGAAGACTCTTATTCCAACTGGCCTGCACTGCCTGAAACGCCAGGGGCTATAATCCCGATAAAATCCATCTGACTGAGAAAAATGTGATGCATGCAGCATGCGAATGCGAATGCAAAATGCGTCGAAACATAAACCAGATATGGGGACCGGTTGGTCAAATTTTGGGGTGCAACACTTATAGGGTGGCGTTGCCGCCGGAGCTTTCGAACTTGCATGACGTGTTTCACGTGTCGCAACTTCGGAAGTATGTTCATGATCCGTCTCATGTGATTCAGAGAGATGAAGTCCAAGTTAGAGAGAACCTAACTGTGGAAGCGCTGCCGTTGAGGATTGAGGATCGCAAGATGAAGCGACTCAGAGGAAAAGAGATACCATTGGTGAGAGTGGCTTGGGGAGGTGCTGCAGGTGGCAGTGTGACCTGGGAATTGGAAAGCAGGATGCGGGAGGCGTATCCAGAACTGTTTCCATCAGGTATTTTCGAGGACGAAAATAATTAAAGTGGGGGAGAGTTGTAACGCCCATTTTAATTATTTTTGGTTTCTGTGATTATTTTATTCGCGGTCGTATTTTAAGAATTATCGTGGAAGGTCAAAAACTCATAATATTAATAAATTGTGATAAAATATGATAATTGATAGTAATGTAAAAATTATTATTAATTATTATCATTATTATTGCTAATGTTAATATAAATGAGAAAATGTTATTAATTGGATTTTTGGAGTAAAAGTATTATGAGGAATTATTATTATTAAAATGAGTTATTTGGATTAATAAGGGAATTATTGGAATAGAGGGCATTATGGGCAATTGAAAAGAAAAGGGGAGGAAGAACACGGTAGAAAGAGGGAAAGAATACACGCACGCTTGTGAAGAAAAAGAGGGAGCAAGAATTGAAGCTGAAGCAACAAGATCATCAATGCTGGGATTTGTAAAGCTCTTTCATCATCAACACTAATTTGAGGCAAGGGGGGGATTTAACGGTTAAAATAGGTATTTACATGAATGTTGGTAGAAGGGGAATCCCTAACCCCAAGTATGAGATTATTGCATGTGGATGATGATTTTGTTGTTGTTGCTAGTTGCTAATTTCTGTTATGAATCCTTGGTATTATGGTAGAAGTATTGCATGCTGAATTTGATGGTTGTTGAATGAGTTTTAGGATTTTCGGTTAAGTTCGAAGCTGAGCCGGAAGTTGGTTTGAGAGCAGAGTTAATGATTAGTCTGATAGAATCGGGGATAGACCCCGTAACTAAGTTGCAGTATGTGGTTAGGTGTGGGTTTCGATTTAATCGGGCGGAATCGGTGTGGGAGGCGATCTCTGCAGCCCAGAATTTTTCTGAGTACGCAGATATTCGCTGGGCGAATGGGGGCGAGCCTTCTCCGGGCGAACTAGCCAGCGAGTGCTGGCAGAAGCTTCTGTTTGGCTTCACCAGGGGTTTCGCCAAGCGAATGGCAGCGAGTGTTCGCTGCGGGGCTTCGCCGGGCGAATGTGCCAGCGAGCCCGACAGCAGGTTGTGTTTTTGCTGCTGATTTTGTGTTGTTCCCTTGTGAACTTGGACCCTCGTTGGTCTTGTGCGATGAAAGGCTTGCTGGAGAGCTGAGGCAAGCGTATGTTGGTGGTTGTAGGGCTGTTTAGCCGGCGTTTATCGCAAGTGGCCTAATTGGTGGAGTACGCATTATGTATGAACCGGTGTGGATGCGTACGTGAGATGTGTGCACCGTGGGTGTGTTGTGTGTGAGATGTGAGGATCGATACGCTTATTATGCGTGGCCATTGTTTTGCTGTTATGTGATGTATTGGGTCAGTAGGACCGACATGCCTTGTGTGCATTGTATGTGATAAGTTGTGTGGTGAATGGATCCGTGGGATCGACACATTGTGTGTGCTTATTATGTATGTATTTTATGATGTGAATGGATCCGTGGGATCGGTACGCCTTGTACGTCGTGTATATGTATATGTTGTATGAGGGGTGGATCGATAAGATCGGTGCGTATTTGGTGTGCTAGATGTTTGATGCGTGTGGATATTGTGTTGTGCTCCCGGTGGGGAGGGTGATGGCCAAGTGTCCACCAATGTTGATGAGGTGCTCCCGTAGTGGAGGGTGATGGCCATGTGTCCATCGATGTTATTGTGTGGTGCTCCCGTAGTGGATGGTGATGGCCAGGTGTCCATCAGAGATGTGCTCCCGTTGTGGAGGGTGATGGCCAGGTGTCCATCAGTATTGTTGTGGTGCTCCCATTGTGGAGGGTTGATGGCCAGTTGCCCACCAGTGTGGTGTGCTCCCTGAGTGGAGGGTTGATGGCCAAGTGCCCATCGTTGATATGTGCTCCTGTGTGGAGGGTTGATGGCCCGGTGCCCATCGTGATTGTGAGTCGGTACCGCATGATGAGAGTTGTGTGAGTGTATGTGTTGCATTATGGTTTGTGTGAATTGTGGATATTGATGATGGGATAGTAGGCCCGGATGTGTTGCATTTGTATTATGCATAGTGTGTTGGCTTGGACAGTAGGTCCAGATATGTTGTATGTGAAATAATGATTTATTGTTTCTGCCTTTTATTTCATGTACCACTATACCATTATTGTTTAATCGTGATTCTCACCCCTTTGTTGCTGTTATGGTCTGTGCTTCTTCGGAAGTACAGACAATCCAGGTGTTTATCTTGTTGGATTGTGGTGTCCCGTATGACTGCTCTGATACGTAACACCGGGGCGTTTTGGGAGTTTTATTGTGTACTGTTGATTTTGTGTGCCCCTGTGGCGTATCCTGTTTGATGTTGATTGTAGATGATGCTATATGTATTTTGGGCAAATGGCCATTGTTGTATATATATATGACGAGGATGATGGATATGGATTATACATATATATGTTGTTTTGTGATTAATGGCAGACGATGTTTATATTTTTTGTTGCAGTTTTATTGGGAAAATTAACTTGGAAAAAATGTTTTATGGAATTTTAGTGTGAATTGTGACATCCGGTTGTGGGAGATACTCTGATGTGTGCTTATTTAATTGTTTTATTTTATTTTGGGAAACGGGGTGTTACAAGAGCTCCACCTAAGGTACCCAAGAAACTTCCGTATTGGTACCAAGCTGACAAATTTTGCCCATACCTTCAAGGTGCTCCAGGCCACGATATTGAGAATTGTTATGGTTTAAAAGCAGGCGTTCAAAGGTTGGTTAAGTGCGGAATTTTATCCTTTAAGGGTTTCATTCCTAATGTGCAAGATAATTCCCCACCTCAGCATGGTTCGTCCTCCGCGAACATGATCCAAGGTTATTCGGGAAGCTCACATCAATATAGTGCCTGAACATGAATCTGAAAGCGACATAGCAGACGATTCTGCAAGCTTATCCATTCCATACAAAGACTGAATAAAATCCTGATAAAGGCTCATCAGGGTGCTTTCTTTTTGTTTGCTTATGCGTATTCCTTTTCCTTGATTAAAAGCGTGATTGGCCTGTAAGAACTTGTTATTTTGAATAATTAGTGCAATAAAATGTTTGTCTTGAAGAAATCCATTTGTATTCACTCGTAAAATATTCTTCATAATTTATAATGCCGACTTTACCCGATCTCTTGCTTTGATAGAGAATTGGAAGGAGGATGATGAAGTAAAACGCAGGATCTCTCGTTGTATGCTTTTGAATATAAAACCTACTGATGTTGTGAGGCATTCCTGTTTCAAACCTCCTAAACACTAGAAATATTTAACCTTTCGAACCTGGATGAAGAATCTGTCTTTCCTAAATCAAAACCTCGTTTTAACCTGGGGCAGGGCATCAAAAATAAACATCTTTCAAAAATTGGGTGGGCACAAATATACTTTGACCCTTATCCTTTATTTTACAAATCACAAACTAAACCCAGGTACAACCTTCAAAAGTCCTAATTGAAGTAAGGTTTAGTTCAAAAGCGTACTTGAGGAGATATCGTTTCCTGACTCCTATGAGCCATGCTCAATCTTGTTGGCATTATAAAATTAATTTATATCCTAACCAGTGATTTCGGTCACTAGTTATTGGTATACCTTTTTTCTCTAAAAAAAACAAACCTCAAGACAAACGTATGTTGCATTGATAAATTCAGAATTAACATTTATGACTTGCTAACCTTGTTTGATATCTTAGAAAGATTACACTTGAGCATCAATAATAAGTGTATTCTAGTGGAACTTGAAGACTCTACTGACCTGGGGCAAGTCATTTTCCAAGAGGTTTGATCCATACAAGTTTGGCTTTACCTAGAACGTAAGTTTGAAGACTCAGTTATACCGTCAATCAGGGGCAGTTACGTCAAGATTCGGCAAATCTCTCCAAGAGTTTGAAAATAATGGGGCATTTGGACGCCATATTTCCTGTAAAATCCTCTCGAGATAACTTTTTCTCATGGACCGTGTGACTTGGGGCACTCGAGAGTCGAAGAGGGCTGTGACAATTCTGTAACGAATATTTCCAACGCAAGAAAACTCCAGTTTGGGTATCTCCGTCTATAACTCCAGCAAGAATCTATCCAGGGAAGTGGATATTTATTTTATCCACGAAGTTTCTCCAATTAAGAGATGAATATGTTTCCAGTAGACCCTTTTTCTCATCTTCAACATGATAACTAAGAGTATTTTGGCAAATTCTTCAGCAAGATCAAGATGTTATTCCCCAAGTGGAATGTTTTCTATTCCCCAAAATTTTTGAAGCCCTGAAGCAGGAGTGTGATCCCGTATTTGGTTCTCCACCCATCCCTAGCGGTGTTTCTATCTTCGAAGATTGGTCCAATATTTGTTCCCTAGAGGGAATTCTAAAAGTAAGTGTGCATTCTCCAAGCAATGTTTGATCTGTGAAGATTTGGTTTGAGTGCCTTTCGTCCGAGATGTTTTTTCATCCCTGCTGGTTTTGTTAGCATACGCATAGCATATAGATAGATGGCATGGCATATGCATCCTGCATCTTTTTGTTTGTTTATTTGTCACTCTGGTCGTGGTTATCCCCGAGTGACTGGGTTTGTTTTATCCCTCCAAGTAGAGTTGTCAGCCCTAAGCAGAAAAAAACGCAATATTTCTATTTCCCCATAGAGTTCAATCCTCGTGGAAGGCGGTTATTTTAGTATATCCCATCTGAGTTCATACCTCAGTGGTCGGGTCTTACTTAACAGTTTCTCTTCAATTATTTCTTGAATTGAACTTCGGTCCTTGACAATCACATCATGGACATCTCCAACTTTTGAATAAGGATTAAGTGTGCATTTATTTTGCACTCGGCTCCCCAAGAGAATCTTATGAAGATAACTATTGAAGACAGATATTTCTCCAACAGCGTAATCAGAAGCTTCTCAACAATTTATATCTGGACTGCAACATCCTCTTTATTTTAGCAACTCGTTTTGATCAGGATCTCCTTCAAAATGACAAATGGCAGTCTCTTCAAGATAGTTCGTCCATCCCCAGTGGATTTATCAAGATTATCAATTCATCGAAAGGCATTCCTCTATAAATCTGTCAGAGAAATGCATCGAAGACATTACAAGTATCTTTCTTTATTTGGGAATTTACACTACAAAGTACACATGCTTTTACAGCTACAACAAGAAACACTCCTCAGGAACGCATTCCCCCAGGAGTCTATCACAAAGTTTATTTCCATCAAATGGCATCTCTCCCGAGAAGTTTGATGAAGTCTACCACATTTGGTCTCCCTTTATTTGAGAAGACGTTTTTACAAGTCAACCGGCTTACATCTTTTCAGAAGATCCCTATTGAAGCTTTACAAACTCTAGTACATTTTGATTTTTGGTCAGACACCTTGGCTTAGGCTACCATATGTTTGGTAGTAGGTGATCTCGACATCTTTTGGTTATTACCTTTGCTTAGGCTATCATACATTTGATAGTAGGTAATATACCATTTCTTTTTGGTTAAACACCTTTTCTTAGGCTGCCATATGTTTGGTAGTAGGTGATCTCTTCTTTTGGTTATTACCTTTTCTTAGGCTATCATACATTTGATAGTAGGTAATACACCTTTCTTTTGGTTAGATACCTTTTCTTAGGCTGCCATATATTTGGTAGTAAGTGATCTCTCCTCTTGTTTATTCCTTTTTCTTAGGCTATCATATGTTTGATAGTAGGTAATATATCGTTTTTTGGTCAAACACCTTGGCTTAGGCTGCCATATGTTTGGCAGTAGGTGACCTTTTGTTTTGGCTATTACCTTGTCTTAGGCTATCATACGTTTGGTAGTAGGTAATATACCACCCTTTTTGGCCAGATGCCTTGGCTTAGGCTACCGTGTTTGGTAATAGGTCATCTTTCCTTTGTGTTGCTTTTGCTTAAGCTATCATATGTTTGATAGTAGGTAACATGCGTTTCTTTGCTTCAACCGGACATCTTTGCTTAGGCTACCACACGTTGGTAGTACGTTATCCTTCACTCTCAAGTTTCCGTTTCACTGTCCAAGCTATTGTACTCCTGATGGTATTATTATATCTTATCTTTATTTTGGAGAATCCACAATGCTGATTGTTACCTCTTCTCATGGTGTCTCGCGTCGTTGAGTCTATTCTCTGGGTATCGCGTCCAGTTATTCCCCAGTGGCATCATGTCTCCACGGGACTGTTTGTTTTTCATCACCATATCATCTCATATCATATGCATTCGGTGGCTTCTTAGGGTCAAAAATTCGTGCAATGTTTGTATTTAAGTCCCTCCTATCTCGTCGAGACGAAGATTTCAATCTCCATATCTCCGGATAGAAGAAACTTAAATAGGGGCATCTGTCACACCCTAATTTTTAACCTTAAGATCCCACCTCTTTGTGCATTTTCTTGCATATCATCTACACATAACTAATTATTCTAACCGTTTTGTTTGTTTTATTTTGTGAGGCTAGGTCTGTGGCTTTAAGTCCAGGAAGTTATAAAGGCTTCGTGTGTATTCCTTATCTCCTATGAGTTGTGCTGAAGCATTGTAGAATCACATACTCCCATCATTATGATATCTTAATTAGTACGAAGTGAATCTTTCTCAAGGTTTCTTAAAGGATTCGCACCTGTTTAGTTTCAGGGATGTTTATGCAAGACTTGGTGGGATTTTTGTGGCAAATGGCATCTTCAGCTTCAAAGGATCCCAGGACATGACATTCGTATTAAGTTCGTCTTCGATCATGAATTTGAGCAAAGTTTCTCATTTATGTTTTTGAACTTGAGGGATTGAAACCATATTTTAATGTGGCCTCAAAGAATATAAGATAAGGTCTAGAGATTTATTTTAGAAGTTTGGTTCAGGTTCCATATTCTTCAAGATCTTGGTTCATTATCTCTATAAAATTCAAGGTCAAAGCGTATTATTCGGCTTCAAGATACGTGATTTTCACAAGTTGAAATATAAGATACAAGGTTATAGGTCCACAATAATTGTTTTGATAATTATGTCCATGTGTTTAAGTGCATCAAGCTCAAGATTCGTTGCAAGTTTTAGACCGAAAAATCATATTCATCACAAAAGACAAAGTGATTCATTTATTTTCATAAACTCTGAAGTCTAAGTTCAAAGCTGCAAAATATATTTCTGAAGACACAAACTTCTAATTACAAAT
Organism: Lathyrus sativus; assembly: GCA_963859935.3. NCBI lineage: Eukaryota > Viridiplantae > Streptophyta > Magnoliopsida > Fabales > Fabaceae > Lathyrus > Lathyrus sativus. The sequence continues at coordinate 124,509,759 of OZ012736.1, read as the reverse complement.
TGTGATACATGTTTGCTTTCCATAAAAAAAGGAAATAGATCTTGATTCACATTGCCAATCATTGGTTACACCAAAACCACCTGTCCTACATTGGTATTTTGAGACTTTAGTTGGATTTAAGCTAAACACAGAGACTTCTAGTTCGTTGTCCACACAAAACATTAAGATACAAAACACTTTGTCTCAGTCTCAATTACAAGATAATACCCTGCAACAATCGCGTTTTTCAACTACAACAGGTTCTGACCAAGCATTCGGGTTCCTTTCGGCAGCTATAGCCGTCACCGCAAAGCAGCAGCAATCTTGCAGAAGACCAACGCCGACATACTCATGTTGTATCCCTGCTGTTCACCTTCCTGAACTGCAGAATACTGTGAACATTAGAATCAGAGAAAGAATTCCACAAGAAGAGACAAGATCGAGCTCACCTTCGACCGTCGAAGAATAACCGATGACTCAGATGCAGAAACTCGGGTTACACCTGCATATCAGCACAATAGGATAATTCCCTGCAAAACTTCGAAGGGAAGTCATAACCGAAATAGACAAGCTACAACCACCATTCTGAATCCTTCACGTACTACAAATCGAAGTATGCAGAAAAGCCTACAGAACAGAAGCAATTATCAGACGTAATTTAACATTAAAACCAAATGTTCTTCCGAACATTGGTACATGTTAACATAGAATCAGGAAGAAATATCCTCACCATCATCCAACCTTTCCAAAACATGACGATAACAAGGCACATTCAATTAAAATCCACAAAGAAGGAATATGCATACTAGTGACGGTGGTATGCCCTTCTCTAGTGAAGTGAAGAAATCCAAACCTTGTTACAAGTTAAGAACGTGTATCATTTGTTATGGCGCGAGCTTTGATTATTGAGAACATACGTGGCATTTGTTGTATTGGATCCTTTTTATCAGTCATTTCAAAAGACGAAAGAAAGAGTTAGTAGCTCGGACAACCAAGAAACCAACATGAATCCTACAAAATCTATAGAAACACAACAACTTAAGACAAGTTTTTGGTGATTACAATGTACTGTGGTAATGAAGCAAGGAGTTTATGGATCCTAGTACCAAGAAGCTCCCAATACAGAATGTGCATCCTTGCAGACTAGGGCGGTAGCATGCCCTTAATCTTCCGCCGCCAATACCAAGAAATCCTTTTCTGCCTGAAACCAAAAGTGAAGATATCAAGGTTTTATCCATTTCCATGAATAAGCAAGTTTAAGACGGCACCGTTCGAATCGTTGTTCACGCCGCCATGTCTTCCAAGATGTATACTCACATGTCTTCCCCACGTCTTCCACACCAGGGTTATATACGGACTGCATCTGTAAGGAAAGTAGCAAAATCCATTGAGACAGTATCCGAAAAGATGATTCCTAATGACATGAGGGAGAAGCAAGGATAATATTTTGAAAGAAATACTTATACCTTAGAATACAAGTGAAACTCGAGTACTCCGAGAAGTAAGCCATAGAATTTTATTGAAGAGGAGAACAATTAACAACCAACATAATAAGATGAAAGGGAATTCTGAATTACACAACTACAACCAAAATCAGAACATAAAAACTCAATACCATTTAGGCTTATCAGAAGATGAGACACGTGAGTTTGTTGCATTTCTTCTTCCCCACGAGAAAATAACAGAAAATGCAAATTTGAGCATATCAAGTAGCCTTTTCGAAGATTCGGACCCCTTGTAGACTACTCCAATAATACATCAACAGAGTGTTGTTTCCGAGTTATATCGCCACCTCCAACTGTGGAAGATTATGCTGCGAGTCCATCCATGCTTGAGTTTTGTTGTATGCACTCCTATCCATGACTAGCTCTCAGCATTTTGCCACGTGCAAGAAATCTGGCATAAAAACATGAGTTTCGGTTAAGACAGGAAATCACTATCATTAATAATCATCAAACGCATTCAAGAAGGAGAGTTGTAGGCATTGATTCCCAAAATAGAAACATATTTCAAATGAATATGGACAACATTAAGCTCGGTAATGACTAATCAATTTATTTCCACAACGTATTCAACATGTCGACACTAAAATGGCAAGAAATCCCAGTTGGTACTGTCGCTACTGCGAAAATCGGCGCCGACAATACAGGAGAGTCTCCACCGTGCGTTATTTATCCCAAAGAAGGGAAAGGAAACGCTCGAAGTAAACCTCGCAAAAAACGGGGAAAGGTATGGTCATCGCAACCAAAACCTGGATTCGGGAGTCGGTTATGTTGCACCCCAAAATTTGAACAACAATTATTTATCCATCAAGTGTTTGAAGGTTGATACCTTCATCAGAAAGTTCAAGAGATCCTCAGAGGAATTGGTTGAAACCAAGGTTGTGTGCTTCATAGCTTGAGAGTTGTGGGAGCTCCTCAGATGATTCTGAGACTTTGAGAATGGACTTGAAGCTTAGAGAAAGCCTATGAGATGTCTTGAAGGTCATCATGAAGCCCAGAGAGGTCATTATGCTAGAATTCAGAAGATTCAACCATGAATGGTAGAATTAGGGTTTTGACTGGGTCAACCCTAGGTCAACTGATGATTTGGAGAAGGTTGAGACCTAATCCAAGAGCCATGTGATCATGGAATGATGTATTGAGATGTTATAAGGATGATTCCTAGACCAACTCATCATGATTGAGGAGTTTGAGAAGTTTTAAGCTAGGGTTTCTAAGGATTGACAGTGTAAAATCCCCTAGTTTGATCCCTATCTTCCAGGCAGTTTTACCTCAAGATGTGATTGTCATCTCATCTTCCCAACAACATGAATGTTGTAGATCTTGTTCTTAGCTTTAATTTGAGTGGTAGAAGTCCTTGATAGGATTTGCAGAGCTCAAGTTATGGTTTTGACAAATTACAGGTCATCTGAAGTATGTGAATCTGGGTCCTTGAAAGTCACCCAACTTGCAGACAACTTTTGCCATAGTAGGATGATTCCTATGGTTTCTTGGTCAACATGAATGTTGGAGAGCATCTTCTTAGCTTTCTAGAGAGTACTAGAAGTCCTTGATAGGATTTGTAGAACTCAACTTATGGTTTGTACAAGACAAGGGTATTTTGGTCATTTGGTGATTATAGGTCATTTTAAGCAAAGGCCATATCTCCTATTTCCAAGCCTCAAATGAAAAAACTCAAAACATCAAAGTTGTTCAAAATGACATTTTAAGCCTATAAAAGTGGTCACGAGTTGTTGGAAAAGCTTGTAGCAAGAATTGACAAGAATGGGTGAAAATGACCTAAAAATGGCATATAAGTTAAATAAGTTCAAATTGGAAAATGGTTTGAGAGATCTACAAATCCAAAATAGGTCATGTAATATGTCATTTTGAATCTAAACAACATTTTGGAAACAATGGTTTAGGCACAATTTTGATTTGAGGCCTAGAAATTGGACTTGCTTTGTAATGTTGTTACTTGCATATTAAGGCAACTTTGGAAAACTTCACACAAGGCAAGAAAATGCTTGTTTTTGGCTCATACCATCTCAATATCTCATGTAAGGATATTTTGACACACAATCAAAGGCTTAATGCATGAGATATGAGATATACAACATGTCATCAAAGGAGATTTCCAAGACTTTCTACCATAGTCTAGAAGCATCTAGACTTTTCCATTTGATGGTTATATATTGAGAGGATCATGAGGAGAATAAAGGTTGGTGATTATTGGTTAGTGCTAGGGCAAAAGAGAGAGTGAGATGCAATTCCTTCCATTTTTGCAATTCAATATCAACCTGCCATAACTCTCCATTCCAACTTCATTCTTCTACACAAACCTTTCCTTCTGATTACCATGAGCACCTGCATACCATTCTGAAGCCTCATCCATGGAAGGTTGAGGGTGTAACATCAAAATTGCCAAGAATGCATATTGCTCTCAAGATCAAGATACAAGCTTGTAACATCAAGTATTTTGCAAACAGAACTCTTATCATCCATTAAAGATCAATCATGGGAGGTTGCAAGCATTGAATTGGAGTGAAACTACCTCTGCCATAACCAAGATAACAGGTTTACAATTTCTCCACCACCTCATTATTTATGCATGGATAGGTTGAATTGGTAGCATAGAACTATTAGGGATGATTAGAGGATTAGTTCCAGTGAATTTGAGATCATTTCGTGGAGTTTGAAAATATGACACCAAGACTTTAAAGCTCAAGAACTGATAGTGTAGTGCAAGAAAATCCAAGACTGTTAGCATGCTAAAGCCAGTGGAACATAAGGAGCATGTTAGTGTAGAAAGAATCGAGAATTAGGATGGTTGATCACAGTGTAAAGTTGGTGAGCCAGGGTTTTCATGCTATCGGGTTTGGAGTTCTAGGGGGTTTCAATTAAAACCATTGATATGGCTGGATTCCTTGGAGTTAGTAGATTAATTTAGGTCTTTAAAGTTTGGGATTTCATTGAGAAACCAAAGAGAACGAACGGGTTGAAGGTCCATGCATGGAGTTGGGGTTTTCTGAAAACCCTAGGTTGAATGGGGAAGACGACCCAGAAGCCGTTAGATTAGGGTGAAATGTTGACTCTGAAACTCAATCCAACGACTGAGATTTGAAGTTCAAAGCGGAGGGAAAGACCAAGGTGAAACGATGCGTTTCACTTAATGTGAAACGTCTGGGCCTGGATCAACACGCTAATCACACCCCCACCAGCGAGCCCAATGAAAATAACACTTTAAATTGTTGCTATTCGTACCGTTCTCGCATCTTTTTTTCTTTTAATTTTTCAATTGATTTTTATGATCACATGGGCTTAAGGCATTTGCTAATTGCGCCCCAGTTTCTTGGCCCACCATCATAAACCAACTGGGCGCGTTCATTTTCACACCCCCTCCCCCATTTAATTCAATTCTTTTATTTTAGTTTCTTTTATATTTTCTTGCTTATTAAATAAATCATAGAAAATTGAAAAATCATTGTTTTTTAATTCTTGTTTTTTCTATAGACTCATAATTTTGTGTAGAAAATTAATAAAAATAAAAATGGAATTTTATTTTTATTTTAGTATTTTTAGAATATTATTCTTTTAAATAGCTTTTTATAAGGTTTAGGTGTATACTCAATTTTGTAGAATTTATTTTAGGACCTTCCCTTAATCTTTTTGATTCATTCTTTTTAGTATGATTAGATATTGAGCCTTAGTTCCCATAGGATTTAATTCATATTTTTAGGATTAATTTTTAGATGGTTTGATTAAGTGAGATTAGAGTGATTAAAATTAGGGTTTAGGTGTAACATAGGTGAAGTAAATCATTTTCTTTTAGGAGTTTTGTTTTGATTTTTGGGTATGGGACTATAGGGCTATCATGGGTAAGTATAATAGACCCTTGTGAATAAGTATTAGTTTTTTTCCCCTTTCTTTAGTATTTTCAAAGTATTTTCTGAATTGGACTGTTTGTGTGGCATATTTTGTGTTGATTGTCTATCTTTGGGGTTTATCTTTGGGGAATTGTTGTGGGGCTTGGTTTGCTTTGAAGACCTTGTTGAAGGAGCATGATGAAGGAGAAGATTTAAGATCAAGACCCAGAAGTTGGAGCTTGCAAGGATGCATGGATTGAGTCCTAGTCTAGGAGCTTGTTCTCTGTTTGCGAGGTTTTGAGATCCTGAAGTTTGAGGGAAATTCATGGTACTTTCCTGAGGAAGGCACTATGGATGTCTTTCATTCTTTCTTCTCACCTCTTTCCCAAGTATCCAATGATGTTGGAGCCTTCATGTGAGTTTAGTTTCTCCTGAGGAGGAATGTAAACCGATCACAGTTGTTGAGCCACATGGGATATGATTCCTAAGTGGAAGCCCCCTAGTACTTTCCTGAGGAAGGCACTATGGGTCTGTTCACTTAGTTCCCTTAGTTCATCTAGGATTTCTTAAGTATCCAATGATGTTGGAGCCTTCATGTGAGTTTAGTTTCTCCTGAGGAGGAATGTAAACCGATCACAGTTGTTGAGCCACATGGGATATGATTCCTAAGTGGAAGCCCCCTAGTACTTTCCTGAGGAAGGCACTATGGGTATGTTCACTTAGTTCCCTTAGTTCATCTAGGATTTCTTAAGTATCCAATGATGTTGGAGCCTTCATGTGAGTTTAGTTTCTCTGGAGGAGGAATGTAAACCTATCACAGTTGTTGAGCCACATGGGATATGATTCCTAAGTGGAAGCCTCCTAGTACTTTCCTGAAGAAGGCACTATGGGTCTGTTCACTTAGTTCCCTTAGTTCATGTAGGATTTCTCAAGTATCCAATGATGTCGGAGCCTTCATGTGAGTTTAGTTTCTCCTGAGGAGGAATGTAAACCGATCACAGTTGTTGAGCTACATGGGATATGATTCCTGAGTATAAGCCTCCTAGTGCTTTCCTGAGGAGGGCACTATGAGTCTGCTTACTTAGCTCCCTTTCTTTGGTAAGCTTGTTTTGAAGCTTGAAGACTGGGATTGATTTCTCTTGTGTAGAGTTTTGCTTTAGGGCTTTGCTTAGATCTGATTATGGTTTTGTTTTAGGGTTAGGATTAGGGAGAGCTTAGATGTAGAATTTCTTTCTCAAGCATGGATGGCATTTCATCTCTTTTATCTGTATGACTGCAGTTTACTGTTTATTGCTTGATAGCATGTCGTTTATTTTTCAGTATGATTACTGTTATTTCATGACTGGCTTGAGGTCGAGACGAGCTTGTGGAGGCTGAAGCCCCACACACATTTCCTCCCTCACTTGCATTGCATGCATTTTACTGTTAAGCTGATGCTTTGTCTGTTTTGGTGTATCATTGACATGATCCCTTAGGACTCTCATTTCCTTTGATAAGGATTTGATGATAGACTTTTTAGGTTGAAACCTATGCATGACAACATCTAGGAGTTCCCTGTTCAAACCTCAACCATAGGATGAATCCATGGCATGATAACAGTAGGACTTGATAGTCTCCCTCCTAGTTGGGCCTGTTCTCTTCTCATCTCAAAACAGTTTAAGATACAGTAATCATGAATGATTTCTTTCGTACGTTACGAGCCTTAAGCTATCTGAGAAAGGATTGTGGGAGAGTTTCTTTTCCACAGTCTGGATGTTTAGTATGGTACCCTTTGGGTGACATGCGACGCATTCACTCTCAGGTCATAGTCTCTAGTGCGGTTGAAATCGCAAAAACAATAAAAAACACTTCTTTCAAAACAGGAAATAAACTGTAGTTTCCCGAACTACGTGAGCTCTGATCTCTCATGCCTGTTGAGAGTACGTAGGCACAAGATGGCGAAGTCTTGGCGAGCTACCTTCCCCCATAATCCTTCGTAGGCCGAACTACGTTGACTCTGATTTCTCATTCTCTGATGAGAATACGTAGGCATGAAGTGCGACGCTTTGCCGAGTCATTTTTCTTTTCTTTTTTCAGCCAGCCTTGATAGGTAGATAGAATAAAACCAACCCGTCCAAGTAAACAAACAAGCGTGGATCCCGTCGAGTACGACGGACGTGAGGGGTGCTAATACCTTCCCCTTGCGTAACCGACTCCCGAACCCAGACAATGGTTGCGATGACCTTGTCTTACCCTTTTTCGTCAGGTTTTTCCGATCGTTTCCTTTCCCGCTCTGAGGGATAAATAACGAAAGGTGGCGACTCTTCTGTTGTGCCGGCACCTCATTTTCGCGCAAGCGACAGCTGGCGACTCTGCTGGGGATCAAACCCAGAATCTCTGGTTCTCCGGTTCCCTATGAGAGTCAATCCTACCGCTTGTCTGTTTACTTGTTGGGTTACGTTTATTTATCGCATTTTTACTTCTCGCACTTTATTCCCCGCATTTTATTTTCAGTATAATATGATTATTTGTGCCGTTGTGGGAGAGGGAGGTTACTATGAGTGAGAAGCCGGACCTGGGCTTGAGTATGCACCTAGACATAGTTGGGGAGAGTAGTAGACGGACCTGTCTGCTGAGCAGGCACAGTTCCCTACGAAATCTGCGCTCAGACGAGGTTCTCGCAGAGGTGCTCCTTTCCGGTCCTGAGGATCTGAGGGGAGTCCAGACGTGAGGATTGTCGACTCTGGGGACCGATCATTTGGAAGTCAGCTAAGTGAGGCCTCTTCATGACTTGATGATGCCACTCCTTCTGGGAATCGTATCGTCACTCATGAAAGTCTGTGATGCTGATGACCGCATAGGATGTCGTACCTTTGTCCGTGGATTAGGTCCATACCTGTGAGCGGGATTGGGTTTATTGCAGGAAACTTTGACCTCCAGACCACCTGGTTTTCTTGACAGTGGATCAGTTATGTTGGTACCAGGGATCTCAATTGCAGATTTGTCTGTTCTTGATAGAGCATGTTTTGATCAGAGGATCTTATCATCAGGTGCATGTCTGTTCTCGAGAGAGCAGGTTTTGATCAGAGTATTGTCATTAGTGGTTTGTTCTGGATAGAATAGATTTTTGGGGTCTGAAGATCTCATCAGCAGATGTTGTTTGTTCTTGATAGGGCAGATTTTGAGTGGGGTCTGAAGATCTCATCAGCAGCTGTGTGTTTGTTCTTGATAGGGCAGATTTTTGATTTGGGGTCTGAAGACTTCATCAGCAGATATTTCTTGATCATACATCAGGGGTCCTTATTATCAGACATTTGTTCTTGACAGAGCAGAATTTTGATCCTATGTATAAGGTCCTATCAGATGATTGTTCTTGGCAGATCAAATATGTGGTCCTCCACCGAGGTTTTCTTCTCGTCAGTGATTGTCGATACAGAATCTCCACAGCAGTTACCTGGATATATTATTGCATGACTGCATTTTGCATTAGCTCGCATATTCATGTTTGCATTCCATTAGCATGTGTCTGTGCTACAGGCGCATTTCGTACCCTGATTCTGGTGTCCCGAGCAATATGAGATATTTTCTTCCATGAATGGATCCAGTCTTATCATTGCATTGACACTATGTTGGCACGTTGACACCAGAATTAGGGGTGATCTCCTAAACGTACAGACACCCATGGCATTAGCATAATTCATCTTGCCTGACAGAAGCCGGGGCTTGTCTTCTAACCCTTGTGTTTGCAGGTTTGACTCAGAATCGAGCAACTCAGACTAATGGAGCAGGTACAAGCTGAGTTGGGGAAAATCCAAAGCCAGTTGGGGCAGGTCATAATGACGTACAGGTAGTGCGCTCGGACCAGCAAGTACTCAGAGAAGAGAATCAGCAGCTACAGAATCAGTTGAGCTTTCTCATGGGAGTGGTGAGAAGTATGCTAAAAAAGGAGAGTGATCGAGCACCCGAGGTGGAGACCAAAGTGCTTCCTCCATTGCCGTCAGTGCCACCTGTGCTAAAGCCAAATGGACCTCATAGATCCTCTACACAGCACGAAGCTCAAGACCTGTCTCGTCAGCAGCCGCGTCGGGCATCTCAGAATAACCCTGAAGGTTATAATCAAAAGAAGAAGTTACTTGATAGAGCTGTGGACCCAATACCTGTGAGTTATGCCCAGCTGTTGCCACTGTTGGTTCAGAACCGTGTTCTCAAGCTTCGGACCTCGGATCCACCAGATGACGTGTCACCAGACGTTGATCTCAACACACATTGTGATTTCCACTCAGGAGCACCGGGGCACCATGTCGAAACATGTAAGGCTCTCAAGAATAAGATTCAAGACCTTATTGACTCAAGGACAATTAGGCTTGTGCCGGGCGACATGAGAGCATCGGGAAAGTTCATCCCGTACCCTGCAGAAGAGGTGAATGATTCCACTCCTTTGCCTGAAGCTGAGAAAGATCTTGAATATGTCCCGCGACCTTTGGAGACTGAATCGCCTCGCTCGCAGTTTCTACCTGGATCAAGTTCAAGGACGCAAGCGCCTAAACAAGGGACCGTTGCCATGCAGAAACGACGACCTCTTGCTCCTGGGCGGAAAGAATACCAGCACCAGGATCAAAAGAGGCCTCGCAACCACTTAGAACGAAGGAATGCTTCTTTCCTTCCAGTGCCTGTGCCGTATAGCCAGATTCTTCCACAGTTGATTCAGAATTCTTTGGTGGAACCGAAAGCTCTCAAGCCCGTGCCAGAGCCTTACCCTCCAGGGTATAATCCTCATGCTCAGTGTGGTTACCATGGTGGATCTCCGGGGCATTCAACTGAAGATTGCAAGGCTTTCCAGGCGAAAGTGCAAAAATTGATCGACAAAGGGTGTGTTTCCTTTCCGGATGGAGTTTTGGTTGTACGTGACAACCTCTCAGCTGTTTGAGCTCGCAGATTCAGAGGGTTATTTCCAGAAGCCAGTGATCCAGACAGGCAGACATCCTCAGCATTGGCAGTCCTCGGACTTTTTACCATTTGCATTTGTAGTTTCTTTTCTGTTAGTTACTACTTGCTGTTAAACATTGTATGTTTCGAATGGCAATATTAATAAAGTGACTATGCATTTTTCTGAATTAGTTATGTCGTTGTCACTCATTTACTACATTGCACTGACACTTGCATTTTATTCACTCCACTTTATTACTATGATTAGCAATGAGTGGAGGGAGGATGATGAAACTGAATACTCATAACCAATGATCGTATTGCTTTCAGATAAAACCTTGCCGATGACGTATAAGGCATTGTTTCAAATCCCTAAACACCGGAGAGATAAGGAAGAGAATCCCTTGTTAACCACTTCGAGCTGAGAAGTAGGAGTTCCTTTCGGACTTTTAAACCCTCACATCTTAACCCGGGGCAAGGTAGTTGTCAGTTAGCTTGACCGAGCATTCAAGTCTTATAGAGGAGTGTTGTCTTTCGAGGACCAATCACATCATATTCCTCCCCCAGAGGTCGTACCTCGTCAACCACAATGGTTAAACCTCACCAATCAAGAGTGAGACGGTTATAATCCTTTCGGAGCAATCAAGACAGCCAGTGTCACACGACTTGTTCCAAGAAAAAGAAAAAGAAATAAGAAAGCCCGCTAAGTAAAAAAGAAAAGCTAGAAAGCAAATACTTAGGCAAAAATCAGGGCATCCCGCTGGACTTCAAAAGAAAAAATCGAAAAGAACTCAAAAGGAGTCAGTCCAGGCAAAAATTAGGGAATCAAAAGAATGAAAAAGAAAGGATATAAAAAAGAAAAATCCTCGAACAAGGACGAAGTCGTGTAGACACAGACGCCGAAAACGAAAAAGGAGTAACTGTCACTCCGAAACACCTTGTGAATTCTTTAACCAGTGTTCCCAATATCCAACATACCTCTCGAAGAGGCGAGCGCTCGAGCTAAGTTAACTGAACTTTAGGATCAGAGAACATCACGTAGAAGGGGTGGGTACAAATCATAATTTGAGCCAAATATCCTTTGTTTCACGAACCGTGAACCCGACCACGATACAACCCTTAAAAGACCTAATTGAGGCAGGGTTTATTCTGAAAGCGCATTACGATAAGGTTGAGTAACCTGACTCCTTCATGATTTACTAATCATATCCTTATTGTATTTTTCACTGATCACATCAGCACTACGTTTGAACTCTTTGGTTCATTCGTCACTCACTAGCATGACACGTAAATGAGTGACAGTACAACATTTTTTCGAAATTTGCATGAACACTGCATTAAAGTTACCATTCGTGAATAAACAATTTTAATTGCAGGTTAGTAGCTGATACGAAGGAACTTCAACAGGGAATAGTCAATCAGGACTGAATCGTCAGAGGTCTGGATCAGAATGGTATGCTGTGAAACCCTGTGAATCTGGGGCATTGACTTCCAGTGAGTGTGGAATCAGTTTGTCTGAGGACAAGTCCCGGAGTATCAATTGATTATGGGGGCAGTTTATGCAAGAAGCGGTTGATCGGAAGTGAATCTTCTCGAGACCCAATCAGGGGCAGTTATCCAGAATTCTTGCGATTTGAGGGCAGATCCCTCCAGTGTTCGATCAGAGCATGTTGAGTCGCTCATCGCTCGTTCAGGGGCAAACTACTTCAGAGATATTGAAGCCAACCATGCTGAGAGTTGATTAGTGGGGGATGAATCCTTCCGTTGCGTAGGTGTTGGGGCAAGCCATCTGAAGATTGTCTTGTGGCCAGTTGTTTTCGGTTCAGAATGAATTATTCCCAAAAGTCGGATTGGGGCAAGTTGAATTACGCTGGGGCAAGTTGTTCAAATGAGTTTGTTCACCCCAGCAAGAGTTGAGTATCGGGGAATCGTGTCATTACCATGCCAAAACCCGAACCTTCTAAAGAAGCCTTGTGGTCATTGGATTGTTATCCTACAGCCTAACTTGTTGCTTGGCTCCACGATTGGTAGTCTGTATTCCCTGTGTTGGCGTTGTTGAATTAGGATTGTTTCTCAGCAGAGGTGTACAGTTTGAGATGGTTTCCCATGTGCAGTTTGAGACTGCAACAAATTGAGATGGCGTTTATCCCTTATCAGAGTAGGGTCAAGTCTCCCCAGGCAGAGGTGATTCTCTTCCCCAAGCAGACGCGTCCCGAAGGGTCGTCATCTTCTCAGCTGGGTCAAGCACCGAAGAATGGTGTCTTCTTCTCCCCCAGCACCGGGTCACAAGTGCAGGTCTCATAGAAACGTTCGGGTACCGAAGCTCGTGTGTTCCCCAGTAAAGTCGCCGAAGCTCGTATTCTTCCCCAGCACCGGGTCACAAGTGCAGATTCCGTAGAAATGTTCGGGTACCGAAGCTCGTGTTTTTCCCAGTAAAGTCGCCGCAGCAGGTGTTCCCCGGCACCGGGTCACAAGTGCAGGTTTCGCAGGAAGCTATTCTTACGCCGAAGTATGCAGCAACTGATGGTGCCAGACTGAAGTCTCCAGCAGAATTGAGATTCCCCACCAGAGTCATGCTCTCTCCTGAAGCCGGATGATTCCCTCTTCCCCAGTAGAGTGTTGGAACAGCTGAGGCTGTATTCCTCTGCAGAGTTGTACTCTCCACCGAAGTCAGATGATTCTTTCTTCCCCAGCGGAATTAAAATTCCTCATCAGAGTGGTACTCTCCAGTGAAGTAGAATGATTTTTCTCTCCCCGGCTGAGTCCGCAAACCCCCAAGAGAGCCGAATCCTTGGAAGCAGTTGGGACCATGAGTGGATTTTCCCTAGCAGAGTATTGAACAGCCAATGCGGTATTTCCCCAGAGTCGCACTCTCTCCAGCGAAGCAGAATGATTTCTCCTTCCCCAGCCGAGTTTGCAGATTCCCAAGAGAGCCGAATCCTTGGAAGTTGATCAGACCATGTTTAGTTGTTTCCCCAGTGGAGTGTTGAGCAACTGAAGTTGTTTCCCCACAGAGTTGTTATCCCCAGAAAAGTAGCCATGGTGGCCACGCAGTTCACTCCCGCGATTGACATCGCTTTCTCTCAGCAGGTCCAGGTACTCGTGGAGCTTCGTACCCCTGCAGCAGTCAACTGAAGTTGTTTTCCCTGCAGCCGTCAACCGAAGATCATTTCCCCAGACGGAGTCCAATTGATATTGGCGTGGCCATGTTCTCCTCAGCAGGATGATTCCTCTATCGGAGTAGTTCTTTTCTCCTTGACAGGAGAACTTCCCCCCGGCATTTATTTTGCTGACGGGATCGCATCATTGTGCATGATTGCATAGCATTTAGCATAAGCGCATATCATTTCCACCGTGTGGGGCATGGCGCCGAAGCATATGCATCATAAACATGATCTAGGTTGTTACCATTCTTGTTTTACAGGTCTTCCGCCGAAGGATCAGTTGCTCGGGATGATTCCTGACATTCTCCCCAACGAAGTCGCTCGCTCAAGATGATTTTTGAGATCCCCAGCGAAGTCTTCAGTTCAAGATGATTCTCGAATCCCTCAGCAGGGCCGTTTGCTCAAGATGATTTGTGAGATCCCCAGCGCAGTCTCTAGAGTTGGTTGCTTAAGTTGATACCTAGAATCCCCGGCGAAGATCGCCCAGGACGATTCCTGAAACTCCAAGAGAGCCGAGTCCTTGGAAGCTGCTCAAGCCGTGATTGGTTTGTACCCGACAAGAGTTGTCCAGGAAGATTCCTGGAATCCCCAGCAGAATAAAGTCTCCAGAATGGTTATCGGTTCAGGATGATTCTTGAAGGTGCCCGACGGAGTTGTTTGTTCAAGATGATTCTTTAAGTCCTTAGCAGCGTGATATGTTTGCTCCAACAGTGATGTCTAATCTGAAGATTGACTTCGTAAACGCCTGAAGGCGATATCAGAAGGTTCCTGTGGATTCAGATTTCCTTGTTGATGAATCAACGTTTGTCTGAAGACAAGGTTCAAAAGTTTGTAGATACAACTTTTGTATGCAAGGTGATCCATGTTGGCCTGAAGACCAAGTCAGTTGTCCTGAGGTGATGATTGATTGCGATCAAATGAATAGTGTTTCTTCTGACTGAAGTCGAAGATGTTTCTCCAGCTGAAGCGGAGTTTGCCTGAAGGCAAAGTGTTTGAATCCCCGCAGAGTCATGAATGGCTCAGGATACCACTTCTCTGACTGAAGTCACAGATTTCCCAAGCTGAAGCGAAGGTGCCTGAAGGCAAGGTTATCCCCAAAGTCATGAATGACTTAGGATTCATTTTTCGGACTGAAGGCCGAAGTATATCCCTGACTGAAGTCACAGATACTCTATAACAGAGGCGGAGTTACCTGAAGGCAGATCCATGTATCCTTGAAGGCCAAGGATCATTTTCTTCAGACTGAAGTCGAGGATACCTCCTGCAGAGTTGCCGACGGGCAAAGTTTACATCCTTGAAGGCCAAGGATGTTTATCTTCAGAAGTACTTGAAGATCTTTTCTAGCTGAAGCTGGAATCGCCGACGGGCAAGGTTTATATCCTTGAAGGCCAAGGATCCCATCTTCAGAAGTACTTGAAGATCTTTTCTAGCTGAAGCTGGAAGTGGCCAGGGGCCAGGGTTTCATATAGCTTTGATGTTGAAGTTCTACGGTGGGCTCAGTATGCAGTAGTATTCGGATGTTCGTTACGGTTCTGAGGGAGAACCCCAGATCAGAGTGTGCTTGGTTAAGTCTCTCATTCCCAGCGGAGTAGTTTCAAATACGCAAGTGTACCTTTTGTTCCATTTACCAGGGGTGAACCCCAGGTCAGAGTTGTTCAGTGTTGTATTTTCTCCAGCAGCGATGCGGGGTATTTTGATTGTCCGACGACGATGTCAGATATAGTTCTCCAGCGCCGATGCGGGGTATTTTGATTGTCCGACGGCGATGCCAGGTGGTTTAGTCTTCCAGCGGTGATGTTGGGTGTTTTGGTTGCCTGAAGACGATGTCAGAAGAAGTTAACGTGGATAACTGACGGCGATGTCAGATCAGTATTTCCCCAGCTAGTTGCCGTGCAGCCAGTATTGCAGTATTCGAAGATTTGTTCCCCGCCGAGTATCGTGTGCTCGTGCAGTTGGCAAATTTTCGGGTTTACCGGTATTCAACCGTCTCGCACCTTGATTGGCTGAGAGTCGTTCGCTTCTCACCCAGTCAGGTTCAAGCCGTTTGAATAGGGGCAGCTGTTGCACCCCCAAAATTTGACCAACAATTATTTATCCATCAAGTGTTTGAAGGTTGATACCTTCATCAGAAAGTTCAAGAGATCCTCAGAGGAATTGGTTGAAACCAAGGTTGTGTGCTTCATAGCTTGAGAGTTGTGGGAGCTCCTCAGATGATTCTGAGACTTTGAGAATGGACTTGAAGCTTAGAGAAAGCCTATGAGATGTCTTGAAGGTCATCATGAAGCCCAGAGAGGTCATTATGCTAGAATTCAGAAGATTCAACCATGAATGGTAGAATTAGGGTTTTGACTGGGTCAACCCTAGGTCAACTAATGATTTGGAGAAGGTTGAGACCTAATCCAAGAGCCATGTGATCATGGAATGATGTATTGAGATGTTATAAGGATGATTCCTAGACCAACTCATCATGATTGAGGAGTTTGAGAAGTTTTAAGCTAGGGTTTCTAAGGATTGACAGTGTAAAATCCCCTAGTTTGATCCCTATCTTCCAGGCAGTTTTACCTCAAGATGTGATTGTCATCTCATCTTCCCAACAACATGAATGTTGTAGATCTTGTTCTTAGCTTTAATTTGAGTGGTAGAAGTCCTTGATAGGATTTGCAGAGCTCAAGTTATGGTTTTGACAAATTACAGGTCATCTGAAGTATGTGAATCTGGGTCCTTGAAAGTCACCCAACTTGCAGACAACTTTTGCCATAGTAGGATGATTCCTATGGTTTCTTGGTCAACATGAATGTTGGAGAGCATCTTCTTAGATTTCTAGAGAGTACTAGAAGTCCTTGATAGGATTTGTAGAACTCAACTTATGGTTTGTACAAGACAAGGGTATTTTGGTCATTTGGTGATTATAGGTCATTTTAAGCAAATGCCATATCTCCTATTTCCAAGCCTCAAATGAAAAAACTCAAAACATAAAAGTTGTTCAAAATGACATTTTAAGCCTAGAAAAGTGGTCATGAGTTGTTGGAAAAGCTTGTAGCAAGAATTGACAAGAATGGGTGAAAATGACCTAAAAATGGCATATAAGTTAAATAAGTTCAAATTGGAAAATGGTTTGAGAGATCTACAAATCCAAAATAGGTCATGTAATATGTCATTTTGAATCTAAACAACATTTTGGAAACAATGGTTTAGGCACAATTTTGATTTGAGGCCTAGAAATTGGACTTGCTTTGTAATGTTGTTACTTGCATATTAAGGCAACTTTGGAAAACTTCACACAAGGCAAGGAAATGCTTGTTTTTGGCTCATACCATCTCAATATCTCATGTAAGGATATTTTGACACATAATCAAAGGCTTAATGCATGAGATATGAGATATACAACATGTCATCAAAGGAGATTTCCAAGACTTTCTACCATAGTCTAGAAGCATCTAGACTTTTCCATTTGATGGTTATATATTGAGAGGATCGTGAGGAGAATAAAGGTTGGTGATTATTGGTTAGTGCTAGGGCAAAAGAGAGAGTGAGATGCAATTCCTTCCATTTTTGCAATTCAATATCAACCTGCCATAACTCTCCATTCCAACTTCATTCTTCTACACAAACCTTTCCTTCTGATTACCATGAGCACCTGCATACCATTCTGAAGCCTCATCCATGGAAGGTTGAGGGTGTAACATCAAAATTGCCAAGAATGCATATTGCTCTCAAGATCAAGATACAAGCTTGTAACATCAAGTATTTTGCAAACAGAACTCTTATCATCCATTAAAGATCAATCATGGGAGGTTGCAAGCATTGAATTGGAGTGAAACTACCTCTGCCATAACCAAGATAACAGGTTTGCAATTTCTCCACCACCTCATTATTTATGCTTGGATAGGTTGAATTGGTAGCATAGAACTATTAGGGATGATTAGAGGATTAGTTCCAGTGAATTTGAGATCATTTCGTGGAGTTTGAAAATATGACACCAAGACTTTAAAGCTCAAGAACTGATAGTGTAGTGCAAGAAAATCCAAGACTGTTAGCATGCTAAAGCCAGTGGAACATAAGGAGCATGTTAGTGTAGAAAGAATCGAGAATTAGGATGGTTGATCACAGTGTAAAGTTGGTGAGCCAGGGTTTTCATGCTATCGGGTTTGGAGTTCTAGGGGGTTTCAATTAAAACCATTGATATGGCTGGATTCCTTGGAGTTAGTAGATTAATTTAGGTCTTTAAAGTTTGGGATTTCATTGAGAAACCAAAGAGAACGAACGGGTTGAAGGTCCATGCATGGAGTTGGGGTTTTCTGAAAACCCTAGGTTGAATGGGGAAGACGACCCAGAAGCCGTTAGATTAGGGTGAAATGTTGACTCTGAAACTCAATCCAACGGCTGAGATTTGAAGTTCAAAGCGGAGGGAAAGACCAAGGTGAAACGATGCGTTTCACTTAATGTGAAACGTCTGGGCCTGGATCAACACGCTAATCACACCCCCACCAGCGAGCCCAATGAAAATAACACTTTAAATTGTTGCTATTCGTACCGTTCTCGCATCTTTTTTTCTTTTAATTTTTCAATTGATTTTTCTGATCACATGGGCTTAAGGCATTTGCTAATTGCGCCCCAGTTTCCTGGCCCACCATCATAAACCAACTGGGCGCGTTCATTTTCACACCCCCTCCCCCATTTAATTCAATTCTTTTATTTTAGTTTCTTTTATATTTTCTTGCTTATTAAATAAATCATAGAAAATTGAAAAATCATTGTTTTTTAATTCTTGTTTTTTCTATAGACTCATAATTTTGTGTAGAAAATTAATAAAAATAAAAATGGAATTTTATTTTTATTTTAGTATTTTTAGAATATTATTCTTTTAAATAGCTTTTTATAAGGTTTAGGTGTATACTCAATTTTGTAGAATTTAGTTTAGGACCTTCCCTTAATCTTTTTGATTCATTCTTTTTAGTATGATTAGATATTGAGCCTTAGTTCCCATAGGATTTAATTCATATTTTTAGGATTAATTTTTAGATGGTTTGATTAAGTGAGATTAGAGTGATTAAAATTAGGGTTTAGGTGTAACATAGGTGAAGTAAATCATTTTCTTTTAGGAGTTTTGTTTTGATTTTTGGGTATGGGACTATAGGGCTATCATGGGTAAGTATAATATACCCTTGTGAATAAGTATTAGTTTTTTTCCCCTTTCTTTAGTATTTTGAAAGTATTTTCTGAATAGGACTGTTTGTGTGGCATGTTTTGTGTTGATTGTCTATCTTTGGGGTTTATCTTTGGGGAATTGTTGTGGGGCTTGGTTTGCTTTGAAGACCTTGTTGAAGGAGAATGATGAAGGAGAAGATTGAAGATCAAGACCCAGAGGTTGGAGCTTGCAAGGATGCATGGATTGAGTCCTAGTTTAGGAGCTTGTTCTCTGTTTGCGAGGTTTTGAGATCCTGAAGTTTGAGGGAAATTCATGGTACTTTCCTGAGGAAGGCACTATGGATGTCTTTCATTCTTTCTTCTCACCTCTTTCCCAAGTATCCAATGATGTTGGAGCCTTCACGTGAGTTTAGTTTCTCCTGAGGAGGAATGTAAACCGATCACAGTTGTTGAGCCACATGGGATATGATTCCTAAGTGGAAGCCCCCTAGTACTATCCTGAGGAAGGCACTATGGGTCTGTTCACTTAGTTCCCTTAGTTCATCTAGGATTTCTTAAGTATCCAATGATGTTGGATCCTTCATGTGAGTTTAGTTTCTCCTGAGGAGGAATGTAAACCGATCATAGTTGTTGAGCCACATGGGATATGATTCCTAAGTGGAAGCCCCCTAGTACTTTCCTGAGGAAGGCACTATGGGTCTGTTCACTTAGTTCCCTTAGTTCATCTAGGATTTCTTAAGTATCCAATAATGTTGGAGCCTTCATGTGAGTTTAGTTTCTCCTGAGGAGGAATGTAAACCTATCACAGTTGTTGAGCCACATGGGATATGATTCCTAAGTGGAAGCCTCCTAGTACTTTCCTGAAGAAGGCACTATGGGTCTGTTCACTTAGTTCCCTTAGTTCATGTAGGATTTCTCAAGTATCCAATGATGTCGGAGCCTTCATGTGAGTTTAGTTTCTCCTGAGGAGGAATGTAAACCGATCACAGTTGTTGAGCCACATGGGATATGATTCCTGAGTATAAGCCTCCTAGTGCTTTCCTGAGGAGGGCACTATGAGTCTGCTTACTTAGCTCCCTTTCTTTGGTAAGCTTGTTTTGAAGCTTGAAGACTGGGATTGATTTCTCTTGTGTAGAGTTTTGCTTTAGGGCTTTGCTTAGATCTGATTAGGGTTTTGTTTTAGGGTTAGGATTAGGGAGAGCTTAGATGTAGAATTTCTTTCTCAAGCATGGATGGCATTTCATCTCTTTTATTTGTATGACTGCAGTTTACTGTTTATTACTTGATAGCATGTCGTTTATTTTTCAGTATGATTACTGTTATTTCATGACTGGCTTGAGGTCGAGACGAGCTTGTGGAGGCTGAAGCCCCACACACATTTCCTCCCTCACTTGCATTGCATGCATTTTACTGTTAAGCTGATGCTTTGTCTGTTTTGGTGTATCATTGACATGATCCCTTAGGACTCTCATTTCCTTTGATAAGGATTTGATGATAGACTTTTTAGGTTGAAACCTATGCATGACAACATCTAGGAGTTCCCTGTTCAAACCTCAACCATAGGATGAATCCATGGCATGATAACAATAGGACTTGATAGTCTCCCTCCTAGTTGGGCCTGTTCTCTTCTCATCTCAAAACAGTTTAAGATACAGTAATCATGAATGATTTCTTTCGTACGTTACGAGCCTTAAGCTATCTGAGAAAGGATTGTGGGAGAGTTTCTTTTCCACGGTCTGGATGTTTAGTATGGTACCCTTTGGGTGACATGCGACGCATTCACTCTCAGGTCATAGTCTCTAGTGCGGTTGAAATTGCAAAAACAATAAAAAAACACTTCTTTCAAAACAGGAAATAAACCGTAGTTTCCCGAACTACGTGAGCTCTGATCTCTCATGCCTGTTGAGAGTACGTAGGCACAAGATGGCGAAGTCTTGGCGAGCTACCTTCCCCCATAATCCTTCGTAGGCCGAACTACGTTGACTCTGATTTCTCATTCTCTGATGAGAATACGTAGGCATGAAGTGCGACGCTTTGTCGAGTCATTTTTCTTTTCTTTTTTCAGCCAGCCTTGATAGGTAGATAGAATAAAACCAACCCGTCCAAGTAAACAAACAAGTGTGGATCCCGTCGAGTACGACGGACGTGAGGGGTGCTAATACCTTCCCCTTGCGTAACCGACTCTCGAACCCAGACAATGGTTGCGATGACCTTGTCTTACCCTTTTTCGTCAGGTTTTTCTGATCGTTTCCTTTCCCGCTCTGAGGGATAAATAACGAAAGGTGGCGACTCTTCTGTTGTGTCGGCACCTCATTTTCGCGCAAGCGACAGGTTACGCAAGGGGAAGGTATTAGCACCCCTCACGTCCGTCGTACTCGACGGGATCCACGCTTGGTGTTTATAAGGAAAAGGGTGTGTTTATCTATCTACGCTAATGGTCAGTCTGAAAAGAAAAAGAAAAGGACAGGACTCGACAGAACATATGGTGTTCTGGGCCTACGTATTCCCTCGTGCAATGGGAAAGTCAGAGTCAACGTAGTTTGACTACCTACGTCTAGACGGGGGAAGGTTGCTCGCCAGGACATCGCGTCCTGTGCCTACGTACTTCCACACGGCATGGAAGATCAGAGCAAACGTAGTTCGACTAACTACGGCTAAACAGGGGGTTCTCACACAGTAGTGAGACAATAATCTGGTTTCAAAGGTTCGGGAACCTACAACTACGGTCTGGTCTCAAATGCGCTCGGGCAAGAGAAAAGGGATAACAATCAGTCGTCAGCGGGAAAGTCTCGATCGCACAGCCGCGAGAGAACAAAAGGTTAATTGTTAGTGTGCTCGCTAGGATATCGCATCCTATGCCTACATATTCTCGTCTGGTACGAGAAATCAGAGCAGCTGTAGTTCGGCTAACTACGACATAAGCTATTCAAGTGTTTCTATTGCTGAGAAAGGGAAAAAAGACACCCTAAAACTATGGTTGAAAAGGGGAATCTACCTACTGTTATCATGCCTGGTTGACCATCCTAATGTCTATCATAACCCCTCCGCAGCGGAGAAGTTAGAGCTCCTAAGGGATCATGGCAACAGGACTAAACAGCAAACAGGAATCAATTGCAAAGTAAAGAAATACTGGAAATATGCATGAATGCAACAACCAAACAATCAAGGCACAAAGGCCGCAAACCACAGAGGTAAAGGAGCTCAGCTCTACCAAATACCAGCAAGCAAAGCCACTCAATAACAAACAAGCAGAAGGAGGACCACCTCAACTTCTCATGCACACAAAGCCTACTTCTAAGATGCACCTACCTCAGAAATATCTAGATGAACCCCTAAGTCTAATGCAGCACAGCACCACACAAGTCAAACAACACAAAGAGAAGGCGAACCAGCCTGACAAACTCCTATCCAAAACTTAAACCAAAACCCTGAGCAGGACCCCTAAACAAGACTGAAACAAACCCCTGATCTATCCCTGAACAAAGCCCTATGCAAAACCCTAAGCAAAACCCTAATCAAATCTCTAAGCAAAACCTTACACAATAGAAACCAATCCCAGACTTCAAGCTTCAAAACAAGCTTACCAAAGAAAGGGAGCTAAGCAGACAAACCCATAGTGCCTTCCTCAGGAAAGTACCAGGAGGTTACCACTCAGGAATCATATCCTATGCGGCTCAACAACTGTGATCAGTTTACATTCCTCCTCAGGAGAAACTAAACTCACATGAAGGCTCCAACATCATTGGATACTTAATAAAGCCTATATGAACTAAGGGAACTAAGTGAACTGACCCATAGTGCCTTCCTCAGGAAAGTACTAGGAGACCTCCACTTAGGAATCGTATCTCATGTGGCTCAACAACTGTGATCAGTTTACATTCCTCCTCAGGAGAAACTAAACTCACATGAAGGCTCCAACATCATTGGATACTTAATAAATCCTAGATGAACTAAGGGAACTAAGTGAACAGACCCATAGTGCCTTCCTCAGGAAAGTACTAGGAGGCTTCCACTTAGGAATCATATCCCATGTGGCTCAACAACTGTGATCAGTTTACATTCCTCCTCAGGAGAAACTAAACTCACATGAAGGCTCCAACATCATTGGATACTTGAGAAAGAGGTGAGAAGAAAGAATGAAAGACATCCATAGTGCCTTCCTCAGGAAAGTACCATGAATTTCCCTCAAATTTCAGGATCTCAAACCTCACAAACAGAGAACAAGCTCTCAGACTAGGACCTCAATCCATACATCCTTGCAAGCTCCAAACATCTTCAACTTCTGGATCTCTAGTCTTCAATCTTCTCCTCATCACGCTCCTTCACCAAGGTCTTCAAAGTGAACCAAACCCCCAAACAATTCCCCAAAATGAAACCCCAAAAGCAGACACTCATCATAAAGCATCCAATACCATCAATCAAATCAGAAAATACCCTAAAAATATTAAGACAAGGGGGGGGGGGGGAATTCTATTGCTTATTTACAATGGTCTATACACCTACCCATAATATCCCTATATGCCCATACCCCAAAAATCAAAACAAAACTCTCAAAAGGAAATGATTTACTTCACCTATGCCAAACCTAAAACCCTAATTTGACACACTAATGTCCATTAATCAAACTAACTAAAATTTTAACCTAAAATTCTTGGTATAAAAACCAGAGGGAGTTAAGGTCAATACCTAATCATACTAAAAAGAATGGATCAAAAAGATTAAAGGAAGGTCCTAAAATAAATTCTACAAAATGAGGTACTAGCTTAAACCTATTAAAAAGCTAATAAAATGGAAAATATACAAAAAATAGTAAACTAAAAATAAAATGGAGTTTTTATTTTTATTAATTTTCTTGACAGAATTATAAACCTAATACAAAAACAAGCAATTAAAAATATGCATTTTTCATTTATTTATGAATTTTATAAGATGCAAGAAATATAAAAGAAATTAAAATCAAGAAATTAAATGAAAATGAGGAGGGGGTACGGTAATAGCATAAACTCAGTTATTTTCCAGATGGGCTTACGCTAGGGGGGTGCGCCTAGCAATCAGGGCAAAGCCCAATCCAAATTATCACTCAGCCCTCACACGCATGGGGGGTGATACGAGTAAACCAGGGGTGCTTCAGTAAATCAAACTTGGGCTTGGGCCCAATCCAACACCCTAATCCACGCTTGCCTAACCACAAAACCATCCTATCTTCCTCAGAACGCCGGCTACTGTTCATCACGCTAACCCTAGCCGTTTCTCTCCAACCTCTCTCCCTCAAACCCTCCCTGAGAAAATCTCTCAAAACAATCTCAAACATTTCTGAAACCCTCAAAACCTAATCAACCAAGATCCTCTCCGCCAAATAACGCTAAACCTCAAATCTTAAACAAGAAACCCTAAATTAATGAAGGAACATCAATGGAGGTAGTGAAAAAGGAGACAAACCTGGAGGGAAGCAAGTGAGACGATGAAGTTTCTGGAATTCCTTGAAGGTTCAACAAAGGTCGCCGCGAGAGAGAAGAAGATTTTGATGTTTTCTTGACTATTGAAGGAGCTCGCGGAGGTCTTGAGGGAAGCGTTGAAGCTCGTTCGAAGGTTTCTGGGCAAACAGCGAAGAACTCAACGAGTTCTATGAAGATCTAAAAAAAACTCAAGAACAGCATAAGATGATGATTCTGGAAACACGCGTTGATGAAGATCGTAGTAATCTTTAGCGCAAAACTCAAGTGTTCTTGGATAAAGAAGCAAAACGATTGAAGATCTTGGGGTTTTTTCTGGAGATGTGATGAATCGCTGGGAACGTTGAAGGAGATCTGGAGAAAATATTGATGCAGGTTGAAGGATTCTGGAATTTCCTTGCGAAGAACGATGAATGTTCAAAGATTTTCTGGAAAATTCTTTGAAGGACGATGAATGTCTATGAGGTTTCCGGCGTGCATATGAATTTTCCGGCGACGTGGTTGAGTTCTCCGGCGAAGAATAGATGAAGAGGGACGGTGATTATTGTTGAAGATTGGAGGAGAACGAAGCGTTTCTGGGAATTTCTGAGTTTTTTGCAGTTTCCGACGTCTTCAACGGTCTCCGGTGGCTGTTGTGATGGAGGGAAGTATCCGGGCCGGCGGCTTCATGGCCGGCGATGGAAGACTCCGGTGAGGATGATGGTGTGACAAGTGGCACGCTTGCATGCAGATGGCAGGCGTGAAGAGGACACGTGGGGCTGTGCGTTGGCAGAGTGAGGGAGTCTTCAGAGTTGTGTGGTGGTAGGCTCCAGAAGTGGACGCGTGGATCAGCTTTATAGCTGACAAGTGTCACTCTCTTTGGGCAAAAAACGAACAAAAACTGGACTGAATACACTCTGGGCCTCCAAAAAACCTGCTTCTGGGCCCACACGAAATAATGGACAAAAAACTGAACAAAACTGCATTAAAAAAAAGAGATTAATCCTAATTATCTAATTAAAACCTTAAACCTAATTAATGAAAATGATTAAACCACAATTAAATCTAAATGAAGATTAAACTATCCTAATTGATTCAAACAAATTCAATTGAAATCTAAACAAAAGATTAACTCTTAATTAACCTAATTAAACCCTAATTAAATCTAAAATGGTTAAAATCTATCTAAACCTAAACTCTACTAATTTCTATTTAAAAACTATTAAAATCCTATTAAAAATCTATACCATTTATTTAAAACTATTAAAATCTATTATTGATAAAAGAAAAAACTATACTCTTTCTATATTATCCTAAAAACAATTAAAAGCTATTTAAAATCTATTATATTCTAAAAAAAAGATTAAAAAACTATTAAATCTATTAAAAATTCTATAAAGCTCTAAAAAAAGATTTAAACTATTAAAAAATAGTTAAAAAATCTATTTAAATCCTAAAAAATCTAAAAAGCCTATTTAAAATCCACAAAAGTCTATTAAACCCTAAAAATGCAAACAGAGGCCAATAACCAACATAAAAGAGAGCGCGACCAGATTAAAGAAAACAATAAACCCCTGGCATCAGAATATCCCGAAAACCACCATGTAAGCTGAAAACACCGAGGAGCGCACAATTCCCCGAAAATAAAGCCCTGATTATCTAGACTCTTCATAACATCCATACACACTCCATGCTCTTGGCTCATAGCTCATACACCCTCTGGTGACCCCCAAACATTCTTAAGATAGGAGAGAACTCACTGATCAACCTGTCAACTCTTTAAATTTCAAATTCTTCTATGATGACCTGAGCAGTCTTGAATATGAATGAAACCCCTTGAATATGCCTCTTGAAACAAGAATGGCACTTGATCCCCTGATTAAGATATCTTGCCTATGCTATGCAATGCAGATGAATGCACTATGTACATGATGACAATGCAAATGATTATGCAATTGAAACATAAACCTAGGTTAGAAAAGGTTGGGCAAATTTTGGGGTGCAACAGCTGCCCCTATTCAAGCGACTTGGACCCGACGGGATGAAGAGCGCGCAGCCTTCAGACATTCGAGGTACGAGACGGTTGAATACAAAAGAACCCGGAAATTTGCCAACCGCAAAATCAAATTGCTAACGCCTACTGCTTGGGAAAAATATCATTCAGAAAACTGGATCCGATTGTCATGGCAACAACTGATCAATTATCTGATAAGAACTGACTTGATTTCGTCCTCAACCACCTGCGTGACGCCACAGGCCTTGAATCCACAATTAATTCCAAATTTTGCTACAATAAGCATGCATCGAGCCAAAGGTAATAACTCCTTCAACCAGGGTATAACTGCCTCAAACAAGGCATAATAACTCCTCAACCCAGGGTGTAACTCCATCAACCAGGGTGACAACTCCCTTAACCAGGATAATAACTCCTTCAACCAGGATATAACTCCTTCAACCAGGGTGACGACTCCCTCAACCAGGATATAACTCCTTCAACCAGGGTATAACTCCTTCAACCAGGGTGACGACTCCCTCAACCAGGATATAACTCCTTCAACCAGGGTATAACTCCTTCAACCAGGGTATAACTCCTTCAACCAGGGTATAACTCCTTCAACCAGGGTGACGACTCCCTCAACCAGGATATAACTCCTTCAACCAGGGTATAACTCCTTCAACCAGGGTGACGACTCCCTCAACCAGGATATAACTCCTTCAACCAGGGTATAACTCCTTCAACCAGGGTATAACTCCTTCAACCAGGGTATAACTCCTTCAACCAGGGTATAACTCCTTCACCACTACGGTAATAACTCCTTCACCACTACGGTAATAACTCCGTCACCACTAGGGTAATAACTCCGTCACCACTACGGGAAAATAACTGACGACAACCGTCAAACACCTACTTCGACGGCAGATAGTAATTTCAAGATTTTCAATACTGACGTGACGACAGTCTGAAGAAAACTTCGCTGGGGAAGAAGAGAAACTCAACCAAGCAACTCTGATGGGGAAGAAAACTCTACTGGGGAAATTACGGCGATAACTCCAAAAAATCTGAACTATGAAATCTTGTAATGCCGACATAACAGCGACCTGAGAAGGACTCAACTGGGGAAAAGAGAAACTCAACCAAGCAACTCTGATGGGGCCCACATGATAGGACGAACACGATCACTGCTCGCCTTGCGCCACAAATCCGACTATCCGAACATCTTCCTGAATCATAATCTCAATTATCTGCAGGGGCAAACAAATATCTGAAACCAACGAGGTAACCAACCTGGTTTATGTTTCGTATGCGTATGCATATGTTTGAATCTTTCTATGGCGTAATGCTCCATTCAGGATGGAAATGCTACGCATTTTGGAACTGAAATGCAAGTATGATGCAAATATGATGTTGTATGCAATATGCTAATGCAGGCTCGGGCTGCTGGAGAAAGTCGGGTACAGAAAACCATTTCAGCAAAATAAATGCTGAAGACGAAGCCAACTCCGCCGGGGATGAACCGGATATCACAAAACTATTCCAGCAAAATAAATGCTGGAAGAGTGAAATCAACTCCGCTGGGGAAATTGGGAACTTAACCAAACACCTCGTTGAAGTAACACCCTGCTGGGGAATATAACTCTGCTGGGGAATAGCAGGTGTGCCGAGTATGATTGGACTTCTCTGGGGATAGTTGACCCGTGCCACTGAAAAACTGGACTTTTGTTGGAGAAAATAGCCGGAGTCTTCCTGCGTGCTGACGAAGCTCGGATTTGGAAACTGATGCGCCAACATGGATGGGCCTCACAGTGACCGCCAACATGGATTTGGGCTTTTAGGCTATCTGTGATGGGTCAGGTACAACTGACGTTGGAAAACATTCTGTCTGAATACACAGTCTCTGGAAGAGTCGAGGGATAGTAACATGAATTCCCGACATTCGCCTCGCACTCAAAAATTGGCTGAATCTGCTCGAATAGCTCTGAATAACCCTGATGATACGGAACAGAACAATCCCTTCGCTTCTGATATGCCCCGGCCTGTGGGAACTCTGTGGGGATAGTCCTCAAAAGGGAATCTGAACATTTGTACCCCGTTGGTCTGATATGAACTGCCCCAGCATTCTGAACTTCGGAGAAATACTTCACACCAAATGCCTCTCGAGTAAAGAATAACTTTTGCGCTCTTAAGATGGCCTGCCCCTAATTACAATGACTTTGCCCCTGATTAGCTGATCCAGAGCAGTACCTCCAACTACGAGAGATTTACCGAATCTCGACCTGATTGCCCCAGAATAACTGACTTCGAATGGCTGACCTGACTGGGGATCACCGGATGTAGCTTGCCCCTGCTCTCGGAACATTCGGGCGCTCTGTATTCTGTCCTGACCATACTTTCCATTGCAGAAAACTTTCTTGCTGTCAAGCGCTTACTCGCAAGTAAAACAAGTTGTTCTGCGTAAAAGACATATTAATGCAACACATATGACAGCTTTGACATCCAATCTGTTCACTGGAAAAAGGAAAAAACCGTTTATGGCATATAATGCACAAAACATTTATCAAGAATATCAACATCAGTACCAACATGGTAAGAGGAACCCTTTCGGGAGTCAGAATCGATGCGACCTTTACCGAAGTATGCTTTCGAAACAACCTGCTTCAATTAGGACTTTTGAAGGTTATAACGTGGTCAGGTTCACGGTTTTGAAGGAAAGGATAAAGGCTCAAAGTTTATTTTAACCCACCCATTCTCCTTGATGTTCTCCGATCCTACGTTCAGCTAATTCGACCTTAGCGCTCACCTCTCAGAGGCTGAAAGATAGGAGTGATAGTTCGAGAACCCATGAGTTTTTGGAGTGACAGCCACTCACTCTTCGTCTTTGACACTTAGGGTCACACGACTCGTATTTCATTTGAGGATTTTTCTTTTGTCATCCTTTCATCTTTTTTCTTCTCATATCCCTAACTTTTGCCTGGACTGACTCTTTTTGAGTTTCTTTTGATTCTTTTAAGTCCAGCGGGATGCCCTCATTTTTGCCTAAGTCCTTTGTTTTGAAGTTTTGACTTAGCGGGCTTTTGATTTTTTTTTTTTTTTGCTTCCTTCTTTTCCTGAACAAGTCGTGTGACACTGGTTGTCTGACTCATTGGAGAATAATGTGACTGTCTCATTGTGGTTTTTTAGGTACGACCTCTAGAGGTGTGATTGATCCTCGAACTGACACTCCTTTTTGCAACTTGAACGCTCTGCCAAATTAGCTAACACCTACCCTGCCCCAGGTTAAAGATTGAGGGTTTTTCGTTTTCAGAAAGAACTCCTACTACTAGGCTCAAAGGGTTAACAAGGGATTATCTTCCTTATATCACCGGTGTTTAGGGATTTGAAACAATGCCTGTACATCATCAGCAGGTTTTATTTCAAAAGCATACCATATCGGAAGCTGCATGTCGTTCATTTTCGTCATCCTCTCCAGATTCCTCTTAACCAAACGTTGGACATTTGTAAAAACAATTAGTGAACACGAATGGATTTAATCAAAACATGCATATTTATTTCATTATCATCAATTGAATGAAAACAACAAGTTTTACAAACAAGATTGCAATTTAAACAGGAAAGAAACTACAAAAGCAAAGAAATGACAAGATACAACAAAGAAAAATGCTAGCTTCCGAGAACCGGGCTTTCACATCTGCCCTGCTGCTGAACCAGCTATCTTCACAATCAGTTATTAGAGGCAACCTGAAGCTGTCCTGATCGGCTTTCAGCGACCCAACCAAACTATAGAGCCCCTTCTCTTCATTCAGATGATTTTGGGCCCTTCCTGCCCGAAGTTGATTGCTGCACTATCAAGTAGGTCCTGCACTTTGTGCTTGAAGGCCAGACAATCTTCAATATTGTGCCCCGGTGCTCCTGAATGGAAATCACAGCGCTCCTTGATATCATAACCTGCTGGAGGCGTACCTGTTAGCGGGGCTAACTTCCTCTTCTCAACCAACTGCAATCGTAGCAACACCTGAAGAAGTTCGGCATATGGCATCGGAGGCACACTAAATACCCTCAACGGCCTCTGATTTTGAGCTCCTCGCTGATTAGGATGTTGTGGCCTCTGCCACTGTTGAGCTCGTTGCTGTTGTCGCTGGTATCGGGTTGACTGTTGAACAACCTTCATATCAAATACAACATCGGTTTCTTGACTTTCACCGTACTGATTAAGGCACTCCTTATGCTTAGCCATCTTCTTTCTCAGATCTACCCCAGGAATAGGCAACAGTTGCGGGCATGGAGATTCTGACACCATGGAATCTAGGATACGTTTCTGACCTACTGCAGCCTTAGAAACATCCATCATCTTAGCATCAACTGAGATAGGAGCCATACGTACGGCTACACCGCTTGGCGAGAATTCAATATCTTTCGAATCAATCAGGTCTTGAACATTGTGCTTAAAAGCATGACAACCCTCGATGTCGTGTCCGAGTGCCCCAGAATGAAATTCACATTGCTTGCTGGCATCGTACCCATGAGGAAGCGCTCCCGTGGGTGGGTCCAACGTTCTCTTTTCAACCTTTTTGAACCTCAATAAAGTCTGCAAGAGCTCAGCATATGGGGAAGGTGGCGCCTCAAATATCCTCTCTGGCTTCCCCTCCTGAATCCTCTGTTGAGCCGGATGCACCCTTTGTTGTTGTTGCTCAGGTTCCACAGGCACAGGTGGCACGAGCTTCTTCACTGCGGCTTCAAATAGTTGATCATCCTCTTTCCTAAGCACATTCTTGACTACTTCCATGATCAAGCTCATTTGGGTCTTCAGCTGACTATTTTCCTCTCTGAGGATCTTCTGCTCCAGACGCATCTCTTGCATATCTCTCATCATCTGCCCCGGCTGGCTTCGGACTTCAATCAATTCAACCTGATTTTGTTCCATATCTCTGAAGGAA
Organism: Lathyrus sativus; assembly: GCA_963859935.3. Taxonomy (NCBI): domain Eukaryota; kingdom Viridiplantae; phylum Streptophyta; class Magnoliopsida; order Fabales; family Fabaceae; genus Lathyrus; species Lathyrus sativus. The sequence goes on along the minus strand of OZ012736.1, from coordinate 124,478,851 downwards.
TTCCTGCAACAAACTGTAACTGACTGCTCGATTCTCAAATCTGCTCAAATCTGCTTCAGCCCCTCGGTCGTCTTCAACACTCCACTCTTGCCTCGAACAATCCCCGAGAATCACCCTCTGGTGAAAACAAAGGCTGGATAAGTGCTCTGGCCAGCTAGAGAAATGCTATGCAATATGATTTATGCAGACAGAAAAAATGCTAACGTGCATGTGTGCATTGGGGATATTTCCCCTCCAATTCCAGTGTCAAGGTAGCAAGACAAGATAAACCATAAAGACAATATTTAGAAAAATCCTCATATATTTATTGGAATAACAGTCTCGTCAAGACGTTACACAACTATGTTCCATACAACTGATATGATAAAGGAGGATCCCAACCAACATGCCTGGTGGTGATCTCAACACACAGAATACAAGAGAGAAATCAAGTGCGGGTACGGTCGCAGAAATCCTCGAGCAACTTCTTCGTCTCTGCATGATTCGGTCGATAAATCAAGCCTTCTATCAATTGATCCCTTTTTCTGACCGTTCCATGGATATCCCTGACAAAATCTTCCCAAGCCTTATCCTGGGCACCCTCCCCAGGTTTGGACCTCTTGATGTCTGCTCTGCGCTGACAATCTTCCAGATTCTTCATGGCATCAATCAGTTGGCGTTCGGCCTCGTATCGACGGCATGCTTCTTCTTCAAGCTCTTCAGACTTCACTTTAACCTGTTCTCCCAACTGAGCAACCTGTGTCTTTAGCTCTTCTTCCCGTTCTTTGCGTTTGGCCATAGTGAGATCCCAATGCTCTCTGAACTTAGCTAACTTCGTGTAGGCCCTTTCCAGCTCTTGTTTCTTAGTAGCCAATACACTGCTAACTGAGTCTACATCTAACTCCAGACGCTTCTTGGTTTCAGTCAACTCCAATAAAGTAGTCTTCAGATGTTTCAAAGTTTCGGCCTGTTGCTTGGAAAAATATCCTGTTTCAATCTTTTCATGACGAAGCTGGGCATTCTCTTTCTCTAAAGCTTCTTTAGCCTTTGCTAACTCTTCTTTCTCCGCCATTATCTGCTTGTATGCCTGTATGTCTATAGTGGTGGGCTCCTCCACCGGAGAAGGATACAATGGCTGAACTGCAGGATAAGGCATAAGGAATTTCGTAGCTCGTTCACGAATCCATTCCATATACGGACCAAGAACTCGAGTACCCCCTCTGCTACCTGAAGGCTTCCCTCTCTTATGCAGGTTCTTCCATGCTTTCTCAAACTTGATCAACATCTCTTCCTCTATTGCCCCAGTGAGATACAGAGATTCCTGTATCTCCTCGGGCTTCGGCGCTTCCTGAGGTGCATACCCAAACTGCCTGATTAATAAGGAAGGGTTGTAATTGACACAACCTTTCCTTCCTATCAAAGGAACATTAGGGAATCCTTCGCATCTGTATATGACCTCGACTCCGAACACCTCCTCATTAACCCACACCACATTCTCAGAAGTCAACCCCATCAAGCGCTCAGGCCATCCTAAAGAATCAATAGAAGTGACAAAAGGCCCTGACTTCGGCATGTGACTAGTAAACCACCTGCACAGTAGAGGTACACAGCAAGAAACATTCCTTCCTCGCCGCTTTTCATTTTGGTAGTGAGTGGAATGGTGGATATCTCCCAGCAAGGTAGGAATTGGGTTCTTTGCAGCCAGAATATAGAAAGCATCCGCATCAACAAAATCAGGAATGTTTGGGAACAATACAATGCCATAAACACACACAGCAAGGATGGCGTCAAAAACAACCCAGCCACCTTTCTTGGCATACTCCCGAGCCTTCTCCACCAAAACATCCAACGGAAATCCCCACACATCTCCTCTTCTGATCATCTTCCCTGTTAGCTCAAACTCTCCTAAGTACAGAATAGCAGAAAGCTCAGCCAGATTAGGCTTAGCGTCCGTGTGATAGAAAGGCATCTGCTCGCGAATCGGTATGTCCAAGAGTGCAGAATACTCCTCCAGGGTAGGAGGCAAGACAAAATCAGGAAATACGAAACACCTGAGCTCAGCATCATAAAACTGCAACAGGGTGTAAATGCCGCTGATCTCATAAGCCGAGGGCTGGTAAACATAAGTCAAGATCCTCCCATATGTCTTCCTGAAATCTCCCATCACCTTCTTCTTAGCAATAGTAATTAACTCTAACAACAGACTGATATCTGGAGACGGGAACTTGTAGGGTAACACTCTCTTCATGGCTTCCATGTCTTGCTAGGAAGCAAACACCGGAACTGGGAGGGAAAATATGTACCTGCAATACACACACGTTAGTTGGATGCAAATGGTAATGCAATGATGTAATATGATAAATGATGCAATCAGTGAACACAGGGGCCATGCTGTAGCCGGAAGAGGAACATCTCTGTGATATCAAGAACAGAAAACCACCACAGTCACCAGAACTTCCTGACACTAACTATCATCTGATACTCAAAATACCAATCCCCTGGTAAGAAATCCATCTGAACCTCTGTATCTGACGAGAAAACCATCTGATAATAGTATCAACCTCAGATAAGAAACCCATCTGATTCAAACAACACACCTGGAGATGAATCAAGAACACCGTCTGATAAATACTGAATCATGGTTTCTGAAGGCCAGTTTTCCTGCAATAACCCAATCCCCCTCACAGGTATGGACCTAATCCACGGACAAAGGTACGACATCCTATGCGGTCATCAGCGTCACAGACTTTCATGAGTGACGATACGATTCCCAGAAGGAGTGGCATCATCAAGTCATGAAGAGGCCTCACTTAGCTGACTTCCAAATGATCGGTCCCCAGAGTCGACAATCCCCACGTCTGGACTCCCCTCAGATCCTCAGGACCGGAAAGGAGCACCTCTGCGAGAACCTCGTCTGAGCGCAGATTTCGTAGGGAACTGTGCCTGCTCAGCAGACAGGTCCGTCTACTACTCTCCGCAACTATGTCTAGGTGCATACTCAAGCCCAGGTCCGGCTTCTCACTCATAGTAACCTCCCTCTCCCACAGCAATAATCATAATAATATAGTGCTGAAAGTAAATGCGGAAAGGTAAAGGTGCGGGAAAGTAAAGTGCGGAAAGATAAAACACATATGCACAACACCCAACAGATAAACACCCAAGCGCTAGGATTGACTCGCGTAGGGGATGGGAAACAGTCCCAGCATAAGGGATGGGAAAAGTCCCTAGATGCTATAAGTCCCCAGCAGAGTCGCCAGCTGTCGCTACTGCGAAAATCGGCGCCGGCAATACAGGAGAGTCGCCACCGTGCGTTATTTATCCCAAAGAAGGGAAAGGAAACGCTCGAAGTAAACCTCGCAAAAAACGGGGAAAGGTATGGTCATCGCAACCAAAACTTGGATTCGGGAGTCGGTTACGCAAGGCGAAGGTATTAGCACCCCTCACGTCCGTCGTACTCGACGGGATCCACGCTTGGTGTTTATAAGGAAAAGGGTGTGTTTATCTATCTACGCTAATGGTCAGTCTGAAAAGAAAAAGAAAAGGACAGGACTCGACAGAACATACGGTGTTCTGGGCCTACGTATTCCCTCGTGCAATGGGAAAGTCAGAGTCAACGTAGTTCGACTACCTACGTCTAGACGGGGGAAGGTTGCTCTCCAGGACATCGCGTCCTGTGCCTACGTACTTCCACACGGCATGGAAGATCAGAGTAAACATAGTTCGACTAACTACGGCTAAACAGGGGGTTCTCACACAGCAGTGAGACAATAATCTGGTTTCAAAGGTTCGGGAACCTACAACTACGGTCTGGTCTCAAATGCGCTCGGGCAAGAGAAAAGGGATAACAATCAGTCGTCAGCGGGAAAGTCTCGATCGCACAGCTGCGAGAGAACAAAAGGTTAATTGTTAGTGTGCTCGCTAGGATATCGCATCCTATGCCTACATATTCTCGTCTGGTACGAGAAATCAGAGCAGTTGTAGTTCGGCTAACTACGACATAAGCTATTCAAGTGTTTCTATTGCTGAGAAAGGGAAAAAAGACACCCTAAAACTATGGTTGAAAAGGGGAATCTACCTACTGTTATCATGCCTGGTTGACCATCCTAATGTCTATCATAACCCCTCCGCAGCGGAGAAGTTAGAGCTCCTAAGGGATCATGGCAACAGGACTAAACAGCAAACAGGAATCAACTGCAAAGTAAAGAAATACTGGAAATATGCATGAATGCAACAACCAAACAATCAAGGCACAAAGGTCGCAAACCACAGAGGTAAGGGAGCTCAGCTCTACCAAATACCAGCAAGCAAAGCCACTCAATAACAAACAAGCAGAAGGAGGACCACCTCAACTTCTCATGCACACAAAGCCTACTTCTAAGATGCACCTACCTCAGAAATATCTAGATGAACCCCTAAGTCTAATGCAGCACAGGACCACACAAGTCAAACAACACAAAGAGAAGGCGAACCAGCCTGACAAACTCCTATCCAAAACTTAAACCAAAACCCTGAGCAGGACCCCTAAACAAGACTGAAACAAACCCCTGATCTATCCCTGAACAAAGCCCTATGCAAAACCCTAAGCAAAACCCTAATCAAATCTCTAAGCAAAACCTTACACAAGAGAAACCAATCCCAGACTTCAAGCTTCAAAACAAGCTTACCAAAGAAAGGGAGCTAAGCAGACAAACCCATAGTGCCTTCCTCAGGAAAGTACCAGGAGGTTACCACTCAGGAATCATATCCTATGCGGCTCAACAACTGTGATCAGTTTACATTCCTCCTCAGGAGAAACTAAACTCACATGAAGGCTCCAACATCATTGGATACTTAAGAAAGCCTATATGAACTAAGGGAACTAAGTGAACAGACCCATAGTGCCTTCCTCAGGAAAGTACTAGGAGACCTCCACTTAGGAATCGTATCTCATGTGGCTCAACAACTGTGATCAGTTTACATTCCTCCTCAGGAGAAACTAAACTCACATGAAGGCTCCAACATCATTGGATACTTAAGAAATCCTAGATGAACTAAGGGAACTAAGTGAACAGACCCATAGTGCCTTCCTCAGGAAAGTACTAGGAGGCTTCCACTTAGGAATCATATCCCATGTGGCTCAACAACTGTGATCAGTTTACATTCCTCCTCAGGAGAAACTAAACTCACATGAAGGCTCCAACATCATTGGATACTTGAGAAAGAGGTGAGAAGAAAGAATGAAAGACATCCATAGTGCCTTCCTCAGGAAAGTACCATGAATTTCCCTCAAACTTCAGGATCTCAAACCTCACAAACAGAGAACAAGCTCTCAGACTAGGACCTCAATCCATACATCCTTGCAAGCTCCAAACATCTTCAACTTCTGGATATCTAGTCTTCAATCTTCTCCTCATCATGCTCCTTCACCAAGGTCTTCAAAGTGAACCAAACCCCTAAACAATTCCCCAAAATGAAACCCCAAAAGCAGACACTCATCATAAAGCATCCAATACCATCAATCAAATCAGAAAATACCCTAAAAATATTAAGACAAGGGGGGGGGGGGGGGGGGGGAATTCTAATGCTTATTTACAATGGTCTATACACCTACCCATAATATCCCTATATACCCATACCCCAAAAATCAAAACAAAACTCTCAAAAGGAAATGATTTACTTCACCTATGCCAAACCTAAAACCCTAATTTGACACACTAATGTCCATTAATCAAACTAACTAAAATTTTAACCTAAAATTCTTGGTATAAAAACCAGAGGGAGTTAAGTTCAATACCTAATCATACTAAAAAGAATGGATCAAAAAGATTAAAGGAAGGTCCTAAAATAAATTCTACAAAATGAGGTACTAGCTTAAACCTATTAAAAAGCTAATAAAATGGAAAATATACAAAAAATATTAAACTAAAAATAAAATGGAGTTTTTATTTTTATTAATTTTCTTGACAGAATTATAAACCTAATGCAAAAACAAGCAATTAAAAATATGCATTTTTCATTTATTTATGAATTTTATAAGATGCAAGAAATATAAAAGAAATTAAAATCAAGAAATTAAATGAAAATGGGGAGGGGTGCGGTAATAGCAAAAACTCAGTTATTTTCCAGTTGGGCTTACGCTAGGGGGGTGCACCTAGCAATCAGGGCAAAGCCCAATCCAAATTATCACTCAGCCCTCACACGCATGGGGGGTGATACGAGTAAACCAGGGGTGCTTCAGTAAATCAAACTTGGGCTTGGGCCCAATCCAACACCCTAATCCACGCTTGCCTAACCACAAAACCATCCTATCTTCCTCAGAACGCCGGCTACTGTTCATCACGCTAACCCTAGCCGTTTCTCTCCAACCTCTCTCCCTCAAACCCTCCCTGAGAAAATCTCTCAAAACAATCTCAAACATTTCTGAAACCCTCAAAACCTAATCAACCAAGATCCTCTCCGCCAAATAACGCTAAACCTCAAATCTTAAACAAGAAACCCTAAATTAATGAAGGAACATCAATGGAGGTAGTGAAAAAGGAGACAAACCTGGAGGGAAGCAAGTGAGACGATGAAGTTTCTGGAATTCCTTGAAGGTTCAACAAAGGTCGCCGCGAGAGAGAAGAAGATTTTGATGTTTTCTTGACTATTGAAGGAGCTCGCGGAGGTCTTGAGGGAAGCGTTGAAGCTCGTTCGAAGGTTTCTGGGCAAACAGCGAAGAACTCAACGAGTTCTATGAAGATCTAAAAAAAACTCAAGAACAGCATAAGATGATGATTCTGGAAACACGCGTTGATGAAGATCGTAGTAATCTTTAGCGCAAAACTCAAGTGTTCTTGGATAAAGAAGCAAAACGATTGAAGATCTTGGGGTTTTTTCTGGAGATGTGATGAATCGCTGGGAACGTTGAAGGAGATCTGGAGAAAATATTGATGCAGGTTGAAGGATTCTGGAATTTCCTTGCGAAGAACGATGAATGTTCAAAGATTTTCTGGAAAATTCTTTGAAGGACGATGAATGTCTATGAGGTTTCCGGCGTGCATATGAATTTTCCGGCGACGTGGTTGAGTTCTCCGGCGAAGAATAGATGAAGAGGGACGGTGATTATTGTTGAAGATTGGAGGAGAACGAAGCGTTTCTGGGAATTTCTGAGTTTTTTGCAGTTTCCGACGTCTTCAACGGTCTCCGGTGGCTGTTGTGATGGAGGGAAGTATCCGGGCCGGCGGCTTCATGGCCGGCGATGGAAGACTCCGGTGAGGATGATGGTGTGACAAGTGGCACGCTTGCATGCAGATGGCAGGCGTGAAGAGGACACGTGGGGCTGTGCGTTGGCAGAGTGAGGGAGTCTTCAGAGTTGTGTGGTGGTAGGCTCCAGAAGTGGACGCGTGGATCAGCTTTATAGCTGACAAGTGTCACTCTCTTTGGGCAAAAAACGAACAAAAACTGGACTGAATACACTCTGGGCCTCCAAAAAACCTGCTTCTGGGCCCACACGAAATAATGGACAAAAAACTGAACAAAACTGCATTAAAAAAAAGAGATTAATCCTAATTATCTAATTAAAACCTTAAACCTAATTAATGAAAATGATTAAACCACAATTAAATCTAAATGAAGATTAAACTATCCTAATTGATTCAAACAAATTCAATTGAAATCTAAACAAAAGATTAACTCCTAATTAACCTAATTAAACCCTAATTAAATCTAAAATGGTTAAAATCTATCTAAACCTAAACTCTACTAATTTCTATTTAAAAACTATTAAAATCCTATTAAAAATCTATACCATTTATTTAAAACTATTAAAATCTATTATTGATAAAAGAAAAAACTATACTCTTTCTATATTATCCTAAAAACAATTAAAAGCTATTTAAAATCTATTATATTCTAAAAAAAAGATTAAAAAACTATTAAATCTATTAAAAATTCTATAAAGCTCTAAAAAAAGATTTAAACTATTAAAAATTGGTTAAAAAATCTATTTAAATCCTAAAAATTCTAAAAAGCCTATTTAAAATCCACAAAAGTCTATTAAACCCTAAAAATGCAAACAGAGGCCAATAACCAACATAAAAGAGAGCGCGACCAGATTAAAGCAAACAGTAAACCCCTGGCATCAGAATATCCCGAAAACCACCATGTAAGCTGAAAACACCGAGGAGCGCACAATTCCCCGAAAATAAAGCCCTGATTATCTAGACTCTTCATAACATCCATACACACTCCATGCTCTTGGCTCATAGCTCATACACCCTCTGGTGACCCCCAAACATTCTTAAGATAGGAGAGAACTCACTGATCAACCTGTCAACTCTTTAAAGTTCAAATTCTTCTATGATGACCTGAGCAGTCTTGAATATGAATGAAACCCCTTGAATATGCCTCTTGAAACAAGAATGGCACTTGATCCCCTGATTAAGATATCTTTCCTATGCTATGCAATGTAGATGAATGCACTATGTACATGATGACAATGCAAATGATTATGCAATTGAAACATAAACCTAGGTTAGAAAAGGTTGGGCAAATTTTGGGGTGCAACAGGTACCATGAGTAAAGGGAAAGAATCAACATCATTCAATTCGAGAAATCAATTTGTTGATTCAGTTGAGACTATAAAATCACATCCACGGTTCAGGATTAGGGGAGTTCAACAGATTCACAACAAAAATTTGAAATACAGAAATCCCAAGTTCCTGAAAATCCCAAATCGAGAAAAAAAAAACCAACACGCAACAAGAGCACACAGCAATCCGCAAAATCCACAGAGCCCCAATTTAAAACCCTAAGAGATCAAAGTAAGAGAACTTAGCTTTTTTTCAGAGTCTCATTGCCGGAAATCCCAACGATCCGTCGGAGAAACCGAGGCGAGCCTTCATTGCAAAACCGTGTCGTCGAAGCCATTACCGCCGCAAATCCGCCCTCTGCAGAAATCCAAGAACCGTGAGATTCTTATTACTAACATTAATAATTTTTTGTTGACTTTTGTTTTGTATAGGTGAAACAGAAGAAAGAAACGGTGGAGGCAGACAAGAAAAGGAAGGACGGACCGAAGATTGTGAGAGAGGATTTGCGAGCGGAGATTGAGAGGAAGGAGGATCGGAGAGAAAGAAGGAGATGGAATCCCGATCGAAAGAAAGGGAGAAGATTGTGAGAGAGGATTTATGTTGTAATCATATACCGCACACACACCACGACTACCGTGCATCAACACACTCACAATCACACGATCCCCCATCTGATGGATCCCACGGCTCATGCCATGCGTACCCACCATAATACCTGCGTCCTACCACGTTTAATCAGCCACCCTACTAATTAACTCTATTAACCCCTAATTAACTCTTTTTAATCGGTTTTTTTATTTAAAATAAATCAACAAATCTTTTATAAATAATAATTAATGTTAATCAACCTTTTTATTTTAATCCCTTAATATTAACTTTCTATTAATCTTTTAATATATTTGTCTTTTTCAATTAATTAATAATACTAGGTGACCCTTTTATTTATAAATAAAAACCTTTTTCTTCTCATCTAAAATAACTTCTATATAATAAAACAAACCTTTTACCTAATAAGAGTTTTTTTTATTTATCTTCAAATTAAATTCAAGTAATCTATAATTTAGCAATTTATAAATAAATAAAGTTATTTAACTATTTTAATAGAAATCTATTTTTATAATAACAAACCTTTTCTTAATTAATAAAACCCTTTTATTTTAATAAAATCCTATTTGTTTAAAAATCAATCCACATCTAAAATATTTTCTCTATTGAAATTAAGTTAACATTTCCCTAAAATCAACTTCACTTTTTATTAAAACTAGTTCAACTTTTTCTAAGACCAAATCAATAACAGTAATTTTATCATAAATTAAATCAATTCACATAAAACTAAAATACAACTTTTTTAACCAATCTCACCACAAACATAATATATTTTCTCATAAGTATAATTCAACTATTTTCCTAAAATCAACTCGCCTTAAAATCAACCAACATCGTAAAACTCAATTAATCATGCACGCACATTCACATACACAATTCACACACTCACTTAGCGCTTTCATGCGTGTGTATGTTTACTTTATCCGCTTTTGTTTCTTTCCGCAATTTACAATTATCGTATTTATCTTTCTTGCATCGCATTCCGTCCAAAGGAAGAATCTGCGCATGATTTAAACAACCGTGCGTATGCATCTACATTTGCATCATATCCCCCATGATCCTTGATCTCATTCAAGTTGATCTTCTAAGTTAGATCCTACCCTATAGGAAGGACCTTTATCTTTTACAACTTAGATACAAACTCAATCAACTCAATTCAAACATATTCAAACACATTAGAGAATAAGATGTTAATCATCTTAAGTGGGATAAAACTTCTACCCCATAACAATACAATCAATTTTCCTACAACGTTGTGGCGGTTAAACAAAGTAATCTCCCTTAAAATGACAACTCATCTTTTCTCCTAAAATCAATCAATCAACTACCCTAAACCCGTAGGAACTTTGACCACTGTCAAAGAACTCCTCAAACCCTTTAGGGGAACTACAGATACTCTGATTCCACTCCCGTAAGGATATGTAGGCATAAGATGCGATGTTTTATCGAGTATACTTAGAAATAAACCCCTAGGTCTTTCATCCTTAAGCAGATAATCCTTAGCAATAAACAACATAAAACAAGAGGTTCCTGTAGAGTACTACAGAAACTTAGGATGCTAGCACCTTCCCTAAGTTTAACCAACCCCCGAACCTATAACTCTCTAACCTTTGCATGTGCATTGCATTGTGGGTAATTCGATCTTTATCCCTTCCTTTGGACAAATCAAAGTTCGGTTGCAAATGAATTAAGATTCAAGCTCATCAATAGCTTGGTATCCAAGTTTCACCGCGACAATAACACCCCAAATTTAATTGGAATATTTTTATTTATTTATTTAATTGAGAATATTCATTTTTTGGTGGTTTTGTGGATTATTGAGAATTGTGCATTTTTGGGGTTATTTATTTTGAATAATAGTATGTAATATGAATTTATTAATATTATTATGAATTAAAATAAATATAAGATGAATAAGGGCAATTGGGACAATTCAGAGGAGTTAGTGAGGGTATTATGGAGAAAGCCCGATTGTGAGGCCCAAGACTAGGTTTAACAAAAAGGAAATTGGAAATGGATTAGGATTCATTTGTTAGACCGTGAAAAGTATTGAGGCCAGAGCTTTGAGGAGAGGATTGGAGGTAGAAGCTTTGAGAGATTCCCTGAAAGATTTGTGAAGGCTTTGAATCAACGATTAAGGTATGGGGAGTATTACCTTCATGATTTTCCATGTGTAACTTTCAATGTATTTAAGGTCGATTTAAGGTTTAAGGGATTTTGAGGGTGGGTATGAGAAATAGTGATCTTTGGCCTTCGTGGCCTAAATCTGTTATTGTGAATCTAACCTTGGAATTCATTGGGGAAAAGAAAAAGTTAGGCCTTCGTGGCCAAAACCATGAATTGTTATTTGTCTAACCCTGAAGGGATAGGAATATTAGATGATGAGTAACTCTAATGCCTTGGGATAATTGTAGGGAAATTTGTGATTTAGGGCGTGAATATGATACAGGATTTGCCTAATCAACCGTAGGTTTTGTGCCTTTATCGTCGTAAGACCTTAGGGATGATTTAGGGATGTTTGGGGGCATTGGGGAAGTGAATCGTGTGGACATTTGGGTGGATTTAGGTTCTGGTGCGTAGCAGAATTTGCTGTTATCGCACTGCTCGCCTAGCGTATAATGCTTCGCCTAGTAAACCATGTTGTTCCCAGACTCGCCTAGCAAAGAAATCCGCCCTAGACTCGCCTAGCGAACATGCCAGCGAACGTAGCAGAGTTTTGCGAATGTTGATCGTGCGCAGCGATGCCTTGATGTTTGATTATGTGATTCTTTGACGAATTAACATGAGTATGACTGTGAGTGTTATGTGATGTGTACGTGATTATGTGATGATTCCTATGATGTATTGATTGGAAAACTATGATGATATTACCATGACTTTGATGAATTATATGATGACATGAGATATGAGGATGATTGTGATGATGATGAATATGATGAATAATGATGCACCTATGTTGCTATTATGAGGATGATTATTGACGTGTGCATCATGCATTCATGTGCATCCGGACTTCGGTTTAGGACCTCGATTACTTTGGCTTCAATCCCATTGTGCGAATGTGAAGTGTTTTGATGTGCTCCGATTCTCAAGTAGAATCGATCCTATTGATGGGGATCTATGGAGGGTTGATGGCCCAGTGTCCATCGCACTGTGATGATTGGTGCCACATGCATTGAGTCTTGTTGCATTTGCATTTATGAGTCATTTGAAATAATTTATGATGTTGTGGCCTTTGAGGCCTATTGAAGGATATCAATGTGTTGAATATGAATATGACGCCATTTTATATGTTGATTTATGCCTTTTGAGTTCCGCTGCATTGTGCAATTTGATGTATTTTGAGAAACCTATTGTTTACAGAGCCTTGGCCTATTTTGAGGATTTGGAAAATGTACGCCCTTTTGTGGTGGCTTTTATTGAATTTATTATTTTATTCTGACGTCTGTGTTATTTTGCCATGATAATTGTGGGGTAGAAAAGGGTGTTACACATGTGGGGTGTAAGTGTCTTATCCGCATCCTAAATGAGGAATCATATCGTTGATGTCATTGTTATTGAGGTGGTTGTGTGCCCATGTGGGGTGTGAGAGGTCACAGAATCCGTGTGCCCATGTGAGTTGTGAGCAACATTATAGAAATTCTGATGGGAATTGTGATCCTAAAATAGGGATCAGGTTCTAAAATAGGAACCGATGGTACCACATGCATTAAGTCTAGTTGTGAGTCTCATTGCATTGCATATTGGTTGAATTTGTTATTGTGTTACATGTTGTAGTTGTATGTTGGATGTTGTTGTTGTATGTTGAATGGTTGTTGTTGTTGTTGTGTTGGATGGTTGTTGTGGAATAGGTATTTGTGCATGAGAAATCTAATACTTTCTTTATTATCATGTTTTCTTTTATCTATTTATGATATTTCACCCCTTCTGTTTGAATGTTGCCTTTACATATGCGCCGTGCAGATAACTTGCAGTAGAGGAGTTGAAGTGAGTAGAAGATGAAGTATTATATTTTCCTTTAGTTTCACCGTCTGCTCTCATGTGTAACACCGAAGTCAGGGAACATTGTGTTATGTTGAGTTTGATAGAGATTTTTGGATATCTCTAGAATAGTTTTTGTTTATGTTATTTTGGAGAATAATTATACTTTGAATAATTATTTATGTTTATGCTTCTACTATTTCAATAAAGTTTTGAAATTAAGACATGTTGAGTTGTTATGGTAATTTTAAATAATTTTTCAAGTAATTGCATGTGTTACATATCTTAATATATGAGCAGTTGATTGTGTTGAATTGTGTGACATCCTAAATATGAAATGTTTGAATTCACTCTGGTTTTTAATTAAACGCACGAGGTATATTTGGGGTGTTATACAAAACATTATTATAGGGAGGGGCAATGTTTATAGACGATGGGCATGACATTTCAGGAAGAGTCTTGTCACTCCTCAGACGCATACACACTTGACAACCGAAGTCATTTTATAAACAGTGAACAAATTTTTTTGATAAAAAGAACACAACTTTTCTACAAAAATATACTTTTGCGTGCCAACTTATTTACTAGTGTTTTTAGTAAACAATCACGAATTTAGTTTACTTAAAAAATTAACTAGAAAAATCTCAAAGACAATTTGTGTAAAGAAAAGATACAATGAAAAGTCTGTGATCTGGATTTAAAACGCTTGGATAATAAACCAACTGAATGCGAGCAATAAATTTTGGATAAAGATAAAAAGTAATAAAAAACTAAATAAAGTAAATGACATTAATTCTAAATGTTTGAAATACAAATATTTAAAGAGTGGACGTAGACTCACATTTCTCAAAACTATTTCGATCGATGACTTGGGTACGCTAGTTATATACATAATGAATGAGAATTTTACAACCTGGATTAGAATGCATAAGCCTGCATTATATATTATTCCTAAAATAACAGTCAACAACTTTCGCTGGTTACATGTTCGACGCGTGTCTTACTACGTGGGGATACTTTACTCTAACTTATTTCCATGTGTCTTCAAAGAGAAACTGCTGAATACCAAATAAAACATGGTGATAACTGCATTGATAACCGTTTCTGAACGCTTTAACTGCCCTTGTCGAAGGTTGAAACATCTCCACATCACATAGTTTTTGGACTTGAAAGTATCCTAAGTCCTTAAAATTTAAAAGTGTCAACTTTGACGTTGTGTCGAAGGGTTGTTATGTGATCTTTCAATATTCTTAACATGTTTTGAAGAGAGAGTGATCATAATTTTGTGGATCTATTTCTTAAACTCCTCCAAACCATGCTTGACCTTAACTCTACTTATAGGTTAGTCGAACCAACAGGTCGATACAGTTAATATTTTGAAGCTTTTTGGCTTAAGATTTAGACATTTAATAATGTCAACGTAGCTATAACCATCAATTCGTTGACTTTTCACTTAGCTAAAAATCTCAAGCTAACAAGATGATAATCTAGAGACGCATCTCTATAATTTTTCCAAGATGATTCCTTATATGCATCTCAGGACAAAATTTTGACAACTAAGAAATGGATGGCTCACTTGTGGAGCGTTGTGTGCATTTTAGGTACATCCAAAGATGTATCTTTGAAATATGAAAGGACAAGTTTGAGCTTTCAATTTGCTCACCCTCACCCATAGGACGGATAAAATTATACCCCTATTTAATTGGATGATATATATATATATATATATATATATATATATATATATATATATATATATATATATATATATATATATATATATATATATATATATATATATATATATATATATATATATATATATATATATATATATATATATATATATATATATATATATATATATATATATATATATATATATATATATATATATATATATATATATATATATATATATATATATATATATATATATATATATATATATATATATATATATATATATATATATATATATTAATTAGAATAAATAAAATTGATATTAAATTTAAATTAAATTAATTATAATAAATAAATATAAATATACATACCAAGTTTAAATATTAAATAAGCAACTATCACTAAAATAAAATAAATTAGATGAATAAAAAAAAATTTATACAGCTTACATGATAATTTGGTCCCACAAAAAATAATTTAATTTATTCACTTTAATTACTTATTATTCATTCAATAAAGATGCTCTAAACATAACAAAAATATATTTTCTGTAGTGTTCTCTAGATACTCTGTTTCCCAAAAGTTTCTTATAATTCTGAATGAAACTCCTTCTAATAGTGCACACTTGCATCCTTAAACTTATGTTTAGGTAGGTGGTGAAAGGAAGAAAACTAAAGAGCATTAAAAGCTTGACATGATCATTTGCTCCTGCATGGTGTGTATTCAATCTTGACGTTGAGATGTGAAAGACTTTTCTTGAAATAAAAACCTTTTCATGATCCTACTTTTTTCATGTCTGTTCTATGTTTTCAATGTTGGTTTCAGTCACATCTTGGCCACCACCCCAATTCCTTATCCTATCTTCAGCAAGGGAGGCCTGCAATTATGACAATATGCATGTTTGAAAAATCAATTAAGTTGAATTTGTGAATAAAAATGAATATACTGATTAATTAATCTCTTACCTCTTTGTTCCAGTTAGTTTTGTAAACCATTACCAAAAGTACACATGTCTGCAATATAGTCCCTGACATCATTCCACACCAAATTCCCTGAAATTGAACAATATATGATGGGATCACCTCATTTTCATCGTCATTATACTAATTTATAATGAGTTACCTTGACTCCCAAGTTAACCTTGTAACCCAATATAAGACCCATTGGAATTCCAAATAGATAATAGCATGCAATGTTCACATAGGCCACAGCAGCTTGCCATCCAGCCCCAATGGCCACCCCTATATAAATACAAAAAATTACTCAGAAAAACTCTAAACCAAAGATAACTCATTCTTTAATTTTGTGGTTAAACATTCAAAACATGAAAATTTTAATGAGGATAACAAAAAAAAATTGTGTTACCGGAAAGAACGGGTTGAACATTATTAATGACAACGCAGAAGGCCAATAATGGTGTTAAATCCCTAACTAGATCCGCCACTTCTGCATCATTGGTAAAAAGGGCAGGGTACTTGTCCCGCGAGAGGATCAAAACAAGAGCCAACAAGAGACTGATGAAAATCGACGTAATCACCGCAACCACCAGTGAAAATCTTGCTGTTCTTGGGTGAGTTGCTCCAACTTCATTTGAGACTCTCACACTGGAAAGTTTAATTCATTGAATTTAATGGTTTACAGTTTCTGTTTTTTATTTATCAATAAAATTTATAGGTGTGTTACCTTATGGCAACGTTCATGCCAAAAGACACCATGATGGTCCAGCCCAATATATTCATGCTGCAAAGTAAATCAATAAGAATATGAATGTGTTTAGTTACATCTTAATTTTTAATATAAAGGATCCAAATTACTCATCCAAGTACATATCACTATTGCTACTATCAATTTTTGTAGCACATAACAACAAGATAAATTCAATTTATCAAATTACATACCAAATAGAGAAAGCATCAACCGAGACTTCTGCATTTTCGAGATATCCCGCGAACAAAATTAGTGCCATAAAGTACCACGTTTCCAAACTGCATTTTATAGAATTATTATTTTTATGCTAGATTCTCTATTTGTGCATCACACGAATCATATATTGAATATAAATGTACTTCCTCCAAGACTTTAATATAAGAAAAAAACTCAAACTTAAATCAATATAACTATTTTGCCCCAATCTAGATCCACTTTATGAAATATAATGTCATTTATTTTGCCTCAAGTACATAATGAATTCTTGAAACTATTTTGAAATGTTAAGTTTTTGGGAACAAAAACTTCTTAAAATATAATCGTGTATTTGCATAATGAATCACTACTTAATAAGCTATTGAAATTATGAAAAATTGAAAACAATTTTTAAATGATATATTAGAAATTTAAAAGGTGACGATTTAATGGACATGATTATAACGTCGAGAATGTTAAAGTGAGTATTTATTAAATTATTAAAAACATGAAAAAATTGGGGTCAACACGAGGGAGTATTTTGTGCTTTGGAGTTTTTTTTTTAAAGCAACATATTTTTGTGAGTGATACACCATATACTCATTCAAAACTTTAAGGTGAGAGGTGTGTGAATTCTACCACTTATAAATGATCAAGTCTATACATTCATAACTAATGTGTGACTTCCCCATACTACTCACACTTGTAAATATTTTTCAACATTCCTCGTCAAATGTAAGTCTATTCACAATACTTCCTCTCAAGTGAAAACTCTTTTATACACATACATTTGTACCGTCTTCGACACTTTTCAACAGGCTACCTCCTACTCAGTAGGGAATTTTGATACAAGTAAGTCGGTCCCTTCACTTGAACCAATGACTCATGATACCAAAGTCAGGGCTATTCAGAGGGGTCAACACGAGTGAGCATTTTTTCACTTTGGGCTTTTTCTTTAAGAGTAACACACATTTATGAGAGACACATTACATACTCACTAAAATTCTTAAGGTGATAGGTGTGTGGGTTCTCCCATTTGTAAATGCTCAAGTCTCCATATTCCTAACCAATGTCGGAATTCCCCATACACTACTACAAAATGCGAAACAACAACGTCAGGTTTACAACTGTGGTGAATCTTGTTGTGAATTACGACAAAATTCAATATCAATTTGTGAGGCAAAGAACAATAGCAAGCAAAATAAATGGTCTTCAGCAATAATAATTCGTACACAGATAATATAACAGAATAAGGCAAGAAAAAAATCGAAGGTTTGTTTACCCAGTTCGATCAAACTATCTACTCTGGAGGAGATAGCAGCTCTCCAATTCACTATACTTAGAAAATTGTTACAAGAGATTACAGATGAGTTACAAAAAAATAATCTTCGCCTTCAGGTTCTCAAGAACAACCTTGAAGGCGCCCAAGAACAACCCTATTTTCTACCCAAATGTTTCTCTACCTCTCCAACTCTCAATATATGAATCACTCAAATCCAATGTTTTCTTTGTGCATAGCTGAAACTCAATGCTATACCTTTAAACCCTTGGTCTCCCTTGTTGGTGAAAACTCTAAGATTGTCACACACCAAGCATATAAGAGATACATATTTACAATAGCAAATACCCAACAAACAAAGTCCAAAGTCACATAGATCTATGGACCAAATCGAAAAAGCTCGAAAACTCGATAACACTATTCACTGTATGGATAATACTATTCACCATACGGATGACACTATTACCGACCAATTTTTTATTCTCGACTTTTCGTCCGATTTTCGCGGTAAATGAAATTTCCAAAATATGTTTTCTTTATCTTCACCAACAAAGGTTTTAAGTCACATTTACAACAAACTCCACTTTGACTTTAAACCGTATTGATACCAATTTAACAATCAACAACATTGCTGCTCTCTACCAAGTTGAAACTTTAATCAATAGCTTTGATCAAATTCAAGCAACCCTTGAATCTTGATCTCACAACTTGCATCCACTTGTTCCCAATTACCTTTTCTGCCTAGGTAATTTAACAAGCCTACAAGTATGATTTTTCAACCACCTTTGATTCCACCTGTTTTAAAATGCCTCCCTGAAGGTTTTTCTTCTTTTATTTTGCAATCCTTCAGCCACATTAAAAACATAATATCCAAGGTTAGCATAACCGTCCCTTTGAGATGCTACAATAACCTTCTTACCTTATCATGAGTCAAATGATAATTAGAGATCTTTGTAAACGTTCTCTCACTACTGCTAGCATCCATAGTAGGAAACTCCACCTCAAACTGAGTTTTCTCCGTTATAATTTTTCCCAGGTTTCTCCCTTGGTTTTCACTATTCTTCTTCTGAATAAATTCTCTACCAGCCAAGTAAGTTGTTTTAACCTCAGCTCTTCCTAAAAAAATCAATAGCAACTCAGTGGTAACATTCATTTTTATCCCTTGATTTCTGCAAAATTCATTATACTCCTATGAAACATTCTCAAGACATTCATAACGCATTAAACTCAAATTTCATAGTTTTTCCTTGTCATGAAAGCCTCCACTAGTTAACGGTGAATGAATAATAACATTTGAACCTTCTAAAATATATAGACCACATATGTAGACCCTTTAGAAATAATCAATTCATCACGCGAACTCTTCAACACTCCATGTTCAACTCTAGTACAATAGCCTAGATCATTAAACATACTTATAGATAACAAATTTCACTTGAGTTCTAGAACATACCTCACATTGTGAATAAGAAGTTCACGATCATTAAACATTTTAAATCTGACTGTACCAATACCATGAACTTTGCATGCCTTATTATTACCAAGGCGAACTACTCCACATTGCACAATCTTCAAAGTTTCAAAGTATTTATTCTTGGACACATGTGATAAGAGCAACCTGAGTCAATGACCCAACTATCTTCAATTTCAAAACTCGATACTACTAGTGCTTCGGCATCCTCATAACTTTCCTCACAAAATGAAACTACAACTTGAACAGAATCTTCATTGACCTTTCTTTCAGGACAATCCCTTTTAAAGTGATCGATTTTCTGACAATTAAAACATTTTACCTTCGACTTGTCAGACCTCTTTAATTTGGACATCCCTTTACACTCATCTCCTCCTCTTGACACATTTAAGCCTTCGCCACTATCTTCAATCTTCAAATCTTTCGACTTTAAAAATTCTTTGGATTTCACCGCCGTCTGGACTTCATCCAAAGTAATAGTACCTTCCTTACCATAAAGAAGGGCATCCTTAAAGTGCTCAAAGGATCTGGGTAATGAACACAAAAGGAGCAACACCTTGTCCTCATCATCAATCTTCACTTAAATATTCTCAATATCATTGATAGTCTTATGAAATTCTATGAGCTGCTCAACTATGGACTTGTTCTCCACCATTCAGAATTACTAGAGTTGTTGTTCCAGATACAACCTGTGAGTCAAAGACTTTGTCATATACAATGATTCAAGTTTTTCCCACATAGAAACCGCAGTTTTCTCCCTGGCAACTTCTCTTAGAACTTTATCCCTGAGGCAGAAGATAATGGCACTCCTGGCCTTATCCACCATCTCGGTCTTTTGTACTTGTGTAAGCCCTGTAGGCATCAATGCTTCAATCTTCAAAGGATCGATACACTTCTTTTGAATTAAAATTGCCTGTATCTTAATTCTCCACAATCCAAAGTTGTTGTTACCGAAAAATTTCTCGATCTTCCATCTACTAACCATGGTGCTCACTTGTCAACAATATCTCTTTGCTTCATGCTCACCGCATCACTTGTTGTGAATCTTGTCGTGAATTACGATAAAATTCAATATCAATTTGTAAAGAAAAGAACAATAACAACCAAAATAAATGGTATTCAACAATAATAATATGTACACAGATAATATAATAAAATAAGACAAGAAAAAAATTGAAGGTTTCTTTGCTTAGTTCGATCAAACTATCTATTTTGGGAGAGAGAGCAGCTCTTCAATTCACTATACTTAGAAAGTTGTTACAAGAGATTACATATGAGTTACAAGAAAATATTCTTCGCTTTCAGGTTCCCAAGAACAACCCTGAAGACACCCAAGAACAACCCTATTTTCTACCCAAGTGTTTCCCTACCTCTCCAACTCTTAATATATGAATCACTCAAACTCAAGGTGTAATCCAAGGTTTTCTTTGTGCATAGCTGAAACCCTATTATTGTCCTTGTGTTGTTTGCACGAATATCAAAAAGGGTACAAAGAAAGAAGTATTCCATCACATTTGTTGTGATGATATATGTCAAAATTATATAATATGGACTTGGCATGGTGAGGTGGATAAAGAGGAAAGTCGGGCGTCACAAATTCAAAGAGTGGATGAAGATGAATATATGGAAGATCAACTAGAGGATATGTTTCGTGATATTGACGAATCTTCTTTTAAGAATGCTCATATTTATGATACTTTATTTAGTGATAAAGACACCCCTTTATATAAGGGATGCACAGATTTTACAAGATTGTCGGCGGTGTTAAAGTTGTTTAATCTGAAGGAAAAAATGGATGGTCGGATAAAATTTTCATGAAATTACTTGATATGCTAAAGATAATGTTACCAGGAGATAACAAATTGTTGAATCGTTGCTATGAGACCAAAAGATATTATGTCCAATGGATCTGGAGTATATCAAAATACATGTTTGCCTTAATGATTGCATATTATACCAGAAAAAGTATGAAGACTTGTATCAATGTCCAAAATATGGTGTGTCACGTTACAAGCTGAAGGCCAATAATGGTGATGACAATGACTATGACAATGTTAGTAGGAAGCATCCTCCTGCTAAAGTGTTATGGTACTTGCCAATAATTTCACGATTTAATAGATTTTTTGCTAATCCAAATGACGCAAAGAATCTTAGATGGCATGCAGATGAAAGGACTCGTGATGGAAATATTCGCCATGTAGCTGATTCGTTGCAATGGAAGAAAATTGATTCTTTATTTTCGGATTTTGGAGTTGAGCCAAGAAACCTTAGGCTTGGGCTTGCCACCGACAGAATGAACCCCTTTGGTAATCTGAGCACTAATCATACTTCATGGCATGTTCTTCTCACTATTTACAACCTATATCCTTGGTTGTGCATAAGCGCAAGTATATACTATTAAGTATGATGATTTCTGGACCACGAAAACCTGGTAACGACATAGATGTTTATCTAAGTCCATTAATTTATGATTTACGACTCTTGTGGGATGAAGGCGTTGAAGTTGATGATACGTATTCTGGGGAAAACAAGTTTTCTATGTTACTGACCCATCAGACATACCAGGGAAATGGTTAATCGTTCTCCAAGGAAAATACATTCCTCTTAGTGATGGAAGTATTGATATTCCATCCACACCTTCTTACATAATACAAGTTTATACCTCATATGATGAAGTTGATGGAGATGTCATGCATGTTATTCGAATCGATCATGAAGAAGGCATATGGAAAAATTAACAAGTACATAATTTATTCTTTATTCATAATATATTAATTGTATGTTATAGTTCCTATGTATTTTTACTAACAAGTATAATTATTTGAAATCATAGGTCTTTAGAGTCAAGACACCAAGAGACAAGAAACCGAAACACCAAGTTACAATTATTTGATGTTATGTAATGTGAATACAGTAGGTTGTTTGTTCTGATAAATTGTAGGATGTTTGTTCTGATACAATTGAATATGATACAATTATGTGATATTATGAATATGATACAATTAATATTATTATGATAACTTTATCACAAATGTGAGTTTTATTTTCTGCTATGATATGGTGAACAATAATACAGGTTAAAAAATGGGATTAATTATAAAAGTAGGATAATATTTGTTAATTCTGCAAAAAAATGTAACAAGGGTTATATATCATAACTGTTATAATATTTCGCGTTGTCCACAAAAAAATAAATATCAAAACGACGCAGCTGGGAATTGAACCTAGGACCATTATTTTTATCACAACGGTCTTTTGGAAAACCCATTGTGATAGGGTGCGCTCTTTATAGTTTATTACAACGGTTACTGGAATGTGATTGTAAGTATCATATATACAATAACACTCTACATAACAACGCTTGTGCTCGCGTGATTATATATTTTTCCTAACCGTTGTTAAATGAGTTTTCCGCAGTAGTAAAACTACTCACACTTGTAATTCTTTTTCAACAAAACAAATTAATGTGGACCATTATGGCACAAAGAATGTAAAATGGGTAAAGAAGATAAAATTTAGTGTAAAAAGATACAAAGAAAATAGTGCATTCCAACCCAAGAGAACTTGGATGAGATCTTAAGGAACCTCTTTCAGTTTAACAAGAGGTTGTGGGTTCAAATCCGGCCCTAGGCACAACAATGTTAAATTCTCTTGAGTAAGAGCTTTGCCACTCATTGAGGTCCTACACGACTCGAGGAAATAGTCTTTGCAGCTGGGCACAGAGGATACTTGATTTCTACCGTAAAAATATAATGTGTTCCATTTTAGACAATAAGTAATATGCTATCACAGAAAACAAGTGGAAAAGGATTTGGAAGATGAGAGTCCTAGAGAGATTTCAGTGTTTCATTTGGAAGCTTCTTTATGATAGGCTTTTTATGAATAGAAACAAGAGATACATGGGACTTGGTTCCCCATGTGTAATTATTTTGGGAATATTGAGGATGAATCGTTACATATTTTGCGAGATTGCCCCCTAATTATGCCAGTTTGGATGGTGGTTGGGAATGTTATGTGGAGAAAAAATTTCTTCACTAGCAACTAGGAGTAGTGGATTGACATGAATATGAACAAACATTTGAGGTGGAAGGAAGATGGAGATTGGGAGGTGTTTTGGGTAATGGCGTGTCATAGCATATGGAAGTGGCGTAATAAGGAAAATCATGAGAAAAACTTTTGTCAACCGAATAACCAATATGAAATGATTAATAAGTATGTTCAGGATTATGCTGGTTGTAACAACCCAAATTTCATTAATTAATTAATTATGTTAATTAATTAATTTATTGGAATTAATCTTAATGATTTGGATTAATTAGATTTATTTGGTAGATAATTGAAGAGAGAAATGGGACGGAAAGAAAATAATAGAAGTATATAAGGGATAAGTGGAAAGAATTGGATAGAAAGAAAATAGAAGAGAAAGAATATAGAAGAGAAGAGGGAAACTTGGAGAAATCATCAAGAATCAACTTCAAGCTCCGATTAATCGAGGTAAGTGTGAGAAACATTATTATTTGATCCATGTATGTGGTTATGTATGATGGGGTTGGGTTTGTTGTGAGTTTCCACCATTTTCCCATTTAGGGCAAAGGTGATTTAATCGGTAGAATCGTAGTTTAATCGGTTAGAAACTGAAAATAATGCCGTAGAATAGTCGGATGATGTGGGATTAAGATTACTGGAACTGGTTCGGTGAGAATTGGTCGATTTTTGGGAGGGTAGAAGTTTTGCGACAGAATGAGGGTTCTGATATCGCAGGTTCGCAAGCTCTCGCCAGGCGAGTGAAGGAGAAGCTTCGTCGGGCGAAGCCCAGCGAATAGCTGGCGAATAATTCAAGAAAACTCCCAGTGGTCTTCGCTGGCAAGTTCTCCAGGCGAAGGTGAATGACGAAGGTTCGCCAGGCGAGTACATCAGCGAAGGGTAGCGAAACAAGTCAGTAGCTACTGACTTTGTTCGCTGGCGAGTTCGTCGGGTGAAGGTCCCAGCGAGCATTCTCCAATGGCTTCGCCAGGCGAAGGGTGGCGAGCAGGACAACATTGTTTCTTTTCTGTTTTATCCATCCAATGATTAATTGCTTGGTTCAATTATGTTAACCCTATGTGATATGAATAGCTTGTGTACTATTGTGGTGAGTTGTGGGTAGCCTCTGGGCGTGAATCCTAGATCGTGATATGTGTATTGTTTGAATTGCTTAAGAATACATGAGAGCATATTAGTGAATATGTGTGTATTGTCTAATAAGTATGTGAATGCATATTGTTGTATGCTAATGTATGTAATGCATGGGAACATATCATGGATGTGTGTGCATTGTTTTGATGAATGTGATGATGGTATTGAATGTGAATGCCTTGAATTGTTATGGATATGTTGTGTGTGCAATCATGTTGTAATTCTTGAAGGGATGAATTATTTGAATGCATTGGATTAAGATGCGAGAACGGTCTTAAGTGCATTTTTGTTGGTTGATTGCATATGCATCATTTAGTCAAGAGGCAATGTTTGCTAGTTTCGTGGAAACTAGTGGTTTGTCCCAAACCTAGAAGGGTGGGTTTGAAGCCTAGGGGACGGGCTTTGTTGTTATCGGTCTAGAAGGGTGGACCCAGTTTAAGTGTAAAAACCGAAAAATGATAACAAGTGTTGGTACCACATAGCATTGAGTTGCATTGAGTCGTGATTGAGTCACATAACATGGATGTCCTGGTTATATGAATATGCTTGATTGTGAATTATGGAGTTGAGGATATGGATGTATGTAGGGTGAAATATACTTGTTGAATATCCATGAATGGTTTGTGAATATGTATGATGATGCATATGATAATGAAAATGAATCGTGGTGAGAAATGTGGATTATATGTAATTGTTACTTGTATATATATATAATCGTATGCATTTATTATTATGGTAATATTTCTCACCATTCTGCTGTTTTATAATGCTCTGTGAGGCATTGCAGATTAGGTTGCTGGAGGTTTCTTTTGTGAAGTATAGCTTCATTCTTTTGAGTCGGACTGCTCTGATTATGTAACACCGGGTAGTTAGGCTTGTATAGCATTCTCTTGTGATACATTGGTGATGTATCAGTTGATGATGTTTTGTAACATGAATGATTGATGAACAACCGGATAACATGTACTTATGTGATCAAATGTTTCGAGGCAATTTAAATGTTTTAATCTTCCGCTTTAATTTTAAATATTGAGACGTGGGTTTAAGGACTAAGTTCCTCTACTTTGAAAACTATCCCACTGTTGCATATTTTTATAGAGCAGGTGTTGAGTGTTTTATTGGTAATAATGTGACATACTTCTTCTATACCTGATCGGTGGATTTCACTTGTGTTTTCAAACGCTGTTTGTTGTTAATTTCGCAATGTTTTTATCTGCTTTCGAAGCTTTAGTTGTTATTATCTGGATTACTCGTAGTTGTTTGTCTTCAATTCTTATTTTTAAGTTTGAAT
Source organism: Lathyrus sativus (assembly GCA_963859935.3). Taxonomy (NCBI): domain Eukaryota; kingdom Viridiplantae; phylum Streptophyta; class Magnoliopsida; order Fabales; family Fabaceae; genus Lathyrus; species Lathyrus sativus. Next base: position 124,452,935 of record OZ012736.1, on the reverse strand, counting down.
TACTTTTGCCGCTGGTGCATTTGATTCGGTTTCTTTTAGTGTGTTTTTGGCAGGAATGGATAGCATGACAGTCGCACCGCTTTCGGAGGCAAAGAAAAGTCGGAAAAGGGAAGTCATAGCTACAACACGGGTACCCGTGTTGCACAACACGGGTACCCGTGTTGCACAACACGGCCCGTGTCATGGAGGACACGGTTGGCAGACACGGGTAGACCAAAGCAGAAGAAAAGGGGAATCAGACGTACAACACGGGTGCCCGTGTCATGCAACACGGCCCGTGTTGCAGCCCTTGGAGATGGAAACACGCCCTGAAGGAGTCAGCAGCCTAACACGGCCACCCGTGTTGCACAACACGGCCCGTGTCAGGGCCACTGAGAGTGAAATTGTTATATTTTCTGATTTTTGCTGTTAGACCTATTTCGAAGGGCATTTGAGACATTTCGCGATGTCATTTGAATTTAGATATAAGAGTCACTTTTTAGAAAGTAGGAGACACTTTTGAACGGAGATTAGGATTGACAACTGAGGAGAGAGTTCTGCTGGAGAACAAAGGATCGATCAAAAGCGGAAGCAATTGATGATCCAAGGGATTCAACTCGAATTGTAATGATCTTCTCCTTTTCATTTCTAATTGCATTTATGTTTTCAAAGAACATGAGCAGCTAAACCCCAAGTTGTTAGGGGGTGGTCCTAAGTTGCGATGTAATGAATTTTGTTTTATTATTCTATGAGAACTATGTTATTAACTTTATATATTTTATTTTGCATTAATCTTAATCGTATTCATATTGGAAAGTAGAATTCGAATGATGCTTAGGTTTTAGTCTGGAAAGTCAACCTAACACTTTTGCAAAATAGTATCACGGTCGATATTGCTTAGGAATGAGGATATCCCGTATCACGTATTTTATGGTCGGAACTATTGCTTGATGCTTTTCATGGACACTGAGGAATTAGTGTACAGGAAACTCATCAAAGGGTTTTCATTAAGGAATTAAGAAAACTAAATTGGCCAACTGATGAATTAAGGTTAATAACTATTATAGCAAAATAATCATACAGGGTCTTTACTCGCATCGTCTCCACTCCCCTAACACTGTTCTTAGATTGATTTATAAGTCTTTATTTACTTGTTATATTACTCTGCTACCAAACAAACCACTAGACCTTTTGTTCATTTGAATCCTAAAAATTCCGTTAATTACTACGCAGTCCTCGAGATCGATACTTGGGACTTTTCCCTTATTACTACAATTGGTAAAAATAGTACACTTTCTATTTTCCCGATAAAGTTTTTGGCGCCGTTGCCGGGGACTGCCAAATTAACATTGTTTTTAGAATCCAAAAGAAATTTTGTTGCTCTGCGACTAAAATTTTATTATTTACTGCATAATTTTTCTCCGCTTTATTATCTAACGCTTGTCTAATTGTGTATGCGAGGTCAGGCCTCAGCTAAATATTCTTTTGATACAGAACCAGAACGAGCGTTACACGAAAGACGGAGAATAGCTAAAGTTAAAAGACTGGAAGAAATAGAGGAAATTATATCAGTGCAGAGCGACTCCGAAGAGAGAGAGACAACACCTAAAACTGTTCAAATGGCTGGAAATCCACCTCAGCCTGAAAGACTGCTAGGAGACTATGGAGGGGCCAATGCTCAACCAAACCAGATGACCATTGTGAATCAACCGGTGAATGTTGCGCATTTTCAGCTACACCCTTCCACCATCCGTCAGTTGGAGAGCAAGCCGTTCGCCGAAAGAATCAACGAAGATGCAAATAAACATCTTCAGAGATTCCTTACGACCACCACCTCGTTGAAGATAGAAGGACATTCCGAAGAGGCCAAGAGATTGGTTATGTTCCCGTTCACACTCACTGATGATGCTGAAGAATGGTTTTACTCGCTTCCAGCTGGGAGTATCACAACATGGCAAGAGATGGAAACTGCGTTCCTGAATGAGTATTTCCCTGCTTCAGTGTTTATCCGAAAAAGATATGACATTGTCAACTTCAAGCAAAAAGAAGGAGAATCTTTAGGGGATGCATATAAGCGGTTTAAGAGGTGTCTTACAGCATGTCCTACTCATAACATGGACGCCACTGAGCAGATGCAAAACTTTGTGAATGGATTACGACTCAAAATGAAACAGCTCATAGACACTACTGCCGGTGGCTCAACCAACTTCTCAACGGCCACGGGTATCAAAAGGATCATAGAAGCAATTGCCGCTAACGAGCACCTTGAGTTGTATGATCGCACGGTAAACCAACCGGAAGGTAAGATTGATTTGAAGCTGGCAGACCAGGTTGTTAAAATGGAGGATCAGATCATCGCTGAGGTAGAGAGAAGGTTAAAGAAAATGACTGTTGAAACTCAGACATTGGCACAGGTTGAACCAGTTCAAGCAGCACCTTGTGAAATATGCGGTGGACCACACTTTACAGTGCATTGTGTAGCAACACAAGAGCAGGTCGAACAGATTAATATGTTGAGGCAGAACAATCCCTACGCCAACACATATAATCCTGGTTGGAAAAATCACCCCAATTTTTCATGGAAAGATCAACAAGGAAATGTACAAAAACCGGTTCAAGGCCAACAACCGTATCAACCTCAGCAACAACAGTACCAGCAGACACCGTACCAACCTCAATATCAACAACAAGCGCCTCAAAAAGCTGATTGGGAAGTAGCCATTGAGAAAATGGCCGCCCAAAGTTCTCAATTTCAAGAAGAGACAAGGAGTAACTTCAGGAATGCTGGAGCATCCATTAAAAATCTTGAAGTACAAATGAGTCAAATTGCTCAACAGCTGGCAAGTTTGCAAGCGCCGGGTACGCTTCCAAGTGCCACAGTACCAAATCCGAAGGATCGCCACCAAATTAAGGCGGTAGTAACAAGAAGTGGGAAATCCAAGGAAGTAGAAGAAGAGGAAACGGAACTAAATGATCAGATGATTGAGGTTGAGCTAGAAATTAAAGAAAATAAAGTAGTTGAGGAAGAAGTGGTGACACCGGTACCGGTAACTAAAGACAAAGTGGTAGAACCGAAACCGGTGATCAAGCTGCCATACCCCTCAAGAAATAAAAAGAAAGGACAGCAAGAGAAGAATTTCGAGAAATTCCTTGAACTGTTTAAAAAGTTAGAGCTGAACATTCCATTGTTGGAGGCACTAGAACAAATGCCCACCTATGCCAAATTTATGAAGGACATCATTGCTAAGAAGCGGACTAGTGAGTCTGAACCTGTTATTCTAACGGAAACTTGTAGTGCTATTTTACAGGGTCTGAAGATTCCGGTCAAGAAGAAAGACAGTGGAGTTGTTACTATCCCATGCACTATTGGTGACAGGTCATTCAACAGAGCTTTAATTGATTTGGGAGCAAGTATTAGCCTCATGCCCTTGTCCATCTACAAAAAGTTGAATATCGGTGCGGTTCAAGACACTCGGATGACTCTCCAGTTTGCTGATCATTCAGTTAAGCGGCCGTATGGAGTGGTTCAAGATGTTCTAGTTAAGGTAGATAAATTTGTGTTTCCGGTTGATTTTGTGATCCTAGAGATGCCGGAAGATGAAGAAATGCCGTTAATTTTGGGCCGGCCATTCTTGGAAACCGGGAGAGTCATGATAGATATGGAAGGAGGCACCCTGACCTTGAAGGTATATGACGAGGAGTTAAAAATTGATGTTAGTAATACCATGAAGCATAAACAGGATCTTGGCACAAGTAGCAACATACAAGTGCTAGAACAAGTCGTAGAGAGCGAACATTTGGAGAGTGTGACCCAACTGCCCCTTGAGAGAGTGTTAAGCATGTCCATCTTTAAGGAAGATAAAGAAGTGGATGAGAATAACAGGGAAGTATTTGAAATGTTGGAGACTCGACCATTCCAAAGGGGATCCCGACCACACCGATGGGAGGACTTACGGCAACCTATAGCGCTGGAAGGTAATGACGAAAAGCTTAAAGGTTCGGAATTGAAACAACTGCCGGAAAATCTCAAATATGTTTTTTTAGACACCGAGGAAAAATGTCCCGCCATTATCAGCTCTAGTTTGAAAAGTGTCCAAGAGAAACAACTGATTGGGGTTCTTAAAAAATTTAAGAGTGCTATTGGCTGGAAAATCGAAGACCTCAAGGGTATAAGTCCTACAATTTGCATGCACAAAATCCTTATGGAGAAAGACCACAAACCGGTTGTGCAGCCCCAGAGAAGACTGAACCCCGTTATGAAGGAAGTTGTAAGAAAGGAAGTGGTGAAATTATTGGATGCTGGACTTATCTATCCTATATCGGACAGTTCGTGGGTGAGCCCTGTTCACGTGGTGCCCAAGAAAGGAGGTGCAACTGTGGTGACTAATGACAAGAATGAGTTGATTCCCACGCGTACAGTCACTGGTTGGAGGGTATGCATTGATTATAGGAGACTTAATTTAGCCACCAGAAAAGATCACTTTCCATTGCCCTTTATTGATCAGATGCTAGAAAGATTGGCTGGTCACGATTACTATTGTTTTCTAGATGGATACTCCGGATACAACCAAATCGCGGTTGCGCCGGAGGATCAAGAAAAGACAGCTTTCACATGCCCGTACGGAGTTTTTGCTTATAGGAGGATGTCATTCGGGTTATGTAATGCCCCAACAACATTTCAAAGATGCATGACTTCTATTTTTGCAGATATGCTTGAGAAACATATGGAAGTCTTCATGGATGATTTTTCGGTTTTTGGGTCATCATTTGATAATTGTTTAACTAACCTGTCACTTGTTTTGCAGAGATGTCAGGAAAGTAACTTGATCCTAAATTTGGAAAAATGTCATTTCATGGTCAGAGAGGGCATTGTCCTTGGTCACAAAATCTCACACAAAGGGATCAAAGTCGATCAAGCAAAAGTGGAAGTAATATCCAAGTTACCACCACCCATGAACGAGAAAGGTATCTGAAGCTTCTTGGGTCACGCAGGCTTCTACCGCAGGTTCATAAGAGACTTCTCCAAGATAGCTAAATCGTTGACGTCCTTGTTAGTCAAAGACACGGCGTTTGTGTTTAATAAGGAATGTGCTGACGCATTCGAAAACCTGAAAAATAAGTTAGTGTCAGCCCCAATTGTGATAGCCCCAGACTGGTCGCTGCCGTTTGAGATCATGTGTGAAGCCAGTGACATCGCGGTGGGGGCTGTATTAGGGCAGCGGAAAGAGAAGATTTTGCATGTTATTTACTATGCGAGTCACGTTTTGAACCCGGCACAGATGAATTACGCAACTACCGAGAAGGAGTTGCTAGCGATGGTGTATGTCTTTGACAAATTTAGGCAATATCTGTTGGGTTCTAAAGTGATTGTTTATACTGACCATGCTGCGTTAAAATATCTTTTTGCTAAGCAGGAGTCAAAGCCCAGGCTGCTGAGATGGATCCTACTTCTCCAAGAATTCGATGTGGAGATTCGTGATAAGAGAGGATGTGAAAATACTGTAGCTGATCACCTCTCGCGAATGTCACCGATTGAAGAAAACGAGGAAAAGCGTCCGATAAAGGATGAGTTTGCTGATGAACACATCCTAGTGATTCATGGTGTTCCGTGGTTTGCGGATTACGCCAACTATTTGGTCGGGGTCTAATACCCGACGATTTTGATTCTAACAAACGGAAAAAGTTTGTTCATGACTGCAGGTTTTACTTATGGGATGACCCGTTTCTTTACAAGAAAGGGGTGGATGGACTGATCAGACGATGCGTTCCGGAAAACGAGCAAAGGAAGGTGCTCGAAGCATGTCATAATTCAAATTATGTAGGGCATTTCAGTGGCGACCGCACCGCAGCCAAAGTCCTCCAATCGGGGTTGTATTGGCCGTCTTTGTTCAAGGATGCCCAGAACGTAGTTAAGGAATGCGACAGATGTCAACGGACTGGAAATATCTCGAAAAGAAACCAGATGCCGCAGAATTCTATGTTAGAAGTAGAGTTGTTTGATGTTTGGGGGATTGACTTTATGGGACCATTCCCACCATCATTTGGAAAACACTATATACTGGTGGCAGTTGACTATGTTTCGAAGTGGGTAGAAGCAGTGACACTACTAACAAATGATGCTAAGGTAGTGGTCAGGTTTCTGAAGGAGAACATATTCTCGCGGTTTGGAGTACCAAGGGCCCTTATAAGTGATGAAGGAACTCACTTCCTGAATCATCTCATGGAAAAGTTACTCCTTAAGTATAATGTGAAGCACAAAATATCTACTCCGTACCATCCTCAAACCAACGAGCAAGCCGAGGTGTCCAATCGACAACTCAAACTGATATTAGAGAAAACAGTGCGTGCCTCCCGGAAGGACTGGGCAGTAAAGTTGGACGACGCTCTCTGGGCGTATCGCACTGCATACAAAACACCCATTGGTATGTCCCCTTACCAACTGGTCTATGGTAAAGCTTGCCATCTGCCTCTAGAGTTAGAACACAAGGCATTATGGGCATCAAAAGTCCTTAACCTAGACCTCACCAAAGCAGGAGAGTCTAGAACTCTCCAACTCCATGAGCTAGAGGAATTCAGGAACCGGGCATATGAGAATGCAAAAATTTACAAAGATCAAGCAAAGAAATGGCATGATCGACGAATTCAGAAGAAAGAATTTCGGGAAGGACAATTAGTATTGTTGTACAACTCCCGGCTGAAACTCTTTCCGGGAAAGCTTAAATCAAAATGGTCAGGACCATTTGTAGTACATAAGGCGTTTCAGCATGGAGCAGTCGAGCTGAAAAATCCAGCAAATGGAGACATTTTTAAAGTAAATGGTCAGCGTCTGAAACCTTACTACGAGGGACAACAGAAAGATCGAAACGATGTCGTTTATCTCACATGATACGATGAAGGACCGTCGAGCCAGGCGACGTAAAACGAAGCGCTTCGTGGGAGGCAACCCACGTATTTTACACTCACACTTTCATTTTGTTTTTTTTCTGTTTTAACAGGTTTTGATTAACTCACGGTTCATCGGTGAAAGAAGATTGTCGGAGACCAGAGGAGAGGAAAAAGTTGAAAAACAGCACCCTGACACGGGTGGTCGTGTTACACAACACGGGCCGTGTCAGGCCTAGCATATCATGGCTGAAAAACTTGAAAAAAGGTGGAGTCAGTGGTGCAACACGGCCTGTGTTGCAAGGCGCGCTCTGATTTTTAAAATTTTACCCCGTGGGGCCCACCACTTTACTCCCCACTTATCATTAGCAACCACACATTTCATATCATTTTTTCATCTCCCTCCTTCTTCTCCCTACCAAAACCCTTAACCTCCATAACCTTCTCTCCACAAAAGCTTCATTATCTACCACACCCACTCATCAGAAACACTCCTGTCCTTCACAAAAAACGTTTTACTCATCATTGTGCTTATTTCTACGGTCGCGTTTTTCACTAACAGTGATTTCGAAATTTTTCGAACTATCTGTGTTGTTTGTGTTTTGCAGGTTTAATAATGCCTCCTCGTAGAGACACAGGAAAAGCAGTGGCGGAAACTTCGCGCCCTAGAAAGAGAGCACATCGTATGGCGAATCCTCACGGCATACTCTTTGAAGACCCGGATCATCAGAGGAAGTACTCCAACATCATCAAGCGTAAGCTCGCTCCCACAAGGTATATCTGTAACACTACTCTTGATAATCTAGGGTTGAGAGTAGAAGTCCATAGGATGTTTCACTCTCTGGGTATGCTAGAATTTATGCAATTGGAAGCGCCGACTTATGAGCGCATAACTGTTGAATTCTTGAGTACTTTAGAATTTCAATTGAAGCACAGGTGGACAGGTGTGGAGGAGGAATATTATGGTACACTGAGGTTTCGGTTATTTGATACTGACCATAGCCTGACCATAGCCGAATTGGGAGATATTCTGAAGCTCCCCAATTTTGGACCAGGAGCCCCTCCGGGAAATTTTAGTGCAGGGGACTTCTGGAAGACTATTACAGGCAGAACTGATTATGTCGCGAAGGCGGCAAAAGCCTCGTGTATCCATAACCCATGTTTCAGGTACGCTCAAAAGGGATTGGCATATACACTGTTCGGCAGGGGTGACAACACCGGAGTGGCGACTCAGAGGGAGTTGTACTTCATGTATGGCATGGCAAATCAAGAACTCATTAATGTAGCTGCCTTTGCAGCTGACCACCTGAAGAGGGTTGCGAATGCACCTTCCGGCGAAATAAGTGTAGGCGGTATGATTACTCAAATCGCAAATCACTTTGGCCACAGTGCTCTCTTGAGAGAGGAACCCACTGTTGCAGGTAAGACAAAAATAGATCTTGCCACACTGACTGCCCAAGGTATGATTCGAGTCTTTGATAATTACTACTCCTTGGTAAGTCGAAACAATCATCTCCTCGCTTTACCTGCCCCTGACTTTATTAGTATTCAAAATGTGAATAATTGGCTATATGAGAGCACAATGCAGGATGAAGAAGACCAATTTTATGATGGTACAGGTACATAATTCTTTGAGGATGAAGGAGATCAGGTAGAAGAAACGCCTATCCCGCCTACTCGAGTCTCACCCCATCAGGAATCCGGCTCAGGCTCTTGGAGCTTATCTAAAAAAGAATGGGATTGGATGGAGAATGAGATGTGTCATCTACGAAGTAAGCAGACAAGGCAAGGCGAGGAGCAGACAAGACAAGGGAACGAACAAATCCGACAAGGCAGGTTGATCGGTGAGATGCACGAATGGATGCGGCAGATGATGATGCGCGACCAACCTCCGCAACCATAAACTCTGTGAGTCCTTTGCTACTAGTGTTCCAACAGTGAGGACACTGTTGAATTCTAGTGTGGGGGTATTTTATTTGTGTTTTTATGTTATTTGTGTGTTTTCAATTCTGTTTTAGTTATTTGGTTATTTAATTTTCAGTGTTAGTTTGAGAACATGATAGCAAGTCCACAGGAAAACCCCCTGACATTGAGCTAATAAAATTAATAACATTGTTGGTTGGGGAACTGTTTATTAAAGATGTTGAGTGAGGTGATGAGGAAGTATATAGAATACTCAGAAAAGAACTGTGAGGATGAAATCGGAACAATCTTGAGAGATAGGTAAAAGGAAAACACCCTGGGTTTCCCGAATAGGAACGAGTTCGACGTGTAGATTTGTACCATAGTGCTTTGATCTGAGAAGTACCCTTGAGTAGTTTGTTTTGACAATCAGGTTTCATCAATAAGAATCGTGTGTGCAAGGTTAATGAAAAATATTAAGCTAAGGCACAGAGAAAAAAAAACAAAAAGGGGCAATTAGGCGACTAATCCTTCTAAGTTGGGTAACCCTCACCCGGTTATTCAGCCCAACGGCGGTCGAACCTGAAAGCCATTCAAAAAGAATAACAGTGCCAGAAAAAGAAAAATGTCGTTGATGAATCTTGTGCACACGAGGAAAATCATAAAAGCTGTATAGTGATTGCCCGAATGAAAGGGAGGAAAACCGAAAAAAAGACTTAAGTACAAAGCATAGTCGGAGAGGTTACCCATAGGGAGACTGAGGTCTGTGGTTTACCGCATTCTAGTGTTTGCATGTTACCTGTTTTGAGGGAAAAGCCGAGATTAATCCTAGGGGACTTGGAATGAGAAGTTCAAGTATGAGTATCATCACCGTAACTCACAATTCTATGGACGGTTCCGTTATGAAAAAAATATTAAGTTCGGTTTGGCGAGCTTTTTGCTTGAGGACAAGCAAAAGTTCAAGTTCGGGGGAGTTTGATAGGTGGATTTCACTTGTGTTTTCAAACGCTGTTTGTTGTTAATTTTGCAACGTTTTTATCTGTTTTCGAAGCTTTAGTTATTATTATCTGGATTACTCGTAGTTGTTTGTCTTCAAGTCTTATTTTTAAGTTTGAATTACTTTTGCCGCTGGTGCGTTTGATTCGGTTTCTTTTAGTGTGTTTTTGGCAGGAATGGATAGCATGATAGTCGCACCGCTTTCGGAGGCAAAGAAAAGTCAGAAAAGGGAAGTCAGAGCTACAACACGGGTACCCGTGTTGCACAACACGGCCCGTGTCATGGAGGACACGGTTGGCAGACACGGGTAGACCAAAGCAGAAGAAAAGGGGAATCAGACGTACAACACGGGTGCCCGTGTCATGCAACACGGCCCATGTTGCAGCCCTTGGAGATGGAAACACGCCCTGAAGGAGTCAGCAGCCTGACACGGCCACCCGTGTTGCACAACACGGCCCGTGTCAGGGCCACTGAGAGTGAAATTGTTATATTTTCTGATTTTTGTTGTTAGACCTATTTCGAAGGGCATTTGAGACATTTTGCGATGTAATTTGAATTTAGATATAAGAGTCACTTTTCAGAAAGTAGAAGACACTTTTGAATGGAGATTAGGATTGACAACTGAGGAGAGAGTTCTGCTGGAGAACAAAGGATCGATCAAAAGCGGAAGCAATTGATGATCCAAGGGATTCAACTCGAATTGTAATGATCTTCTCCTTTTCATTTCTAATTGCATTTATGTTTTCAAAGAACATGAGCAGCTAAACCCCAAGTTGTTAGGGGGTGGTCCTAAGTTGCGATGTAATGACTTTTGTTTGATTATTCTATGAGAACTATGTTATTAACTTTATATATTTTATTTTGCATTAATCTTAATCGTATTCATATTGGAAAGTAGAATTCGAATGGTGTTTAGGTTTTAGTCTGGAAAGTCAACCTAACACTTTTGCAAAATAGTATCACGGTCGATATTGCTTTGGAATGAGGATATCCCGTATCACGTATTTTATGGTCGGAACTATTGCTTGATGCTTTTCATGGACACTGAGGAATTAGTGTACAGGAAACTCATCAAAGGGTTTTCATTAAGGAATTAAGAAAACTAAATTGGCCAACTGATGAATTAAGGTTAATAACTATTATAGTAGAATAATCATACAGGGTTTTTACTCGCATCGTCTCCACTCCCCTAACACTGTTCTTAGATTGATTTATAAGTCTTTATTTACTTGTTATATTACTCTGCTACCAAACAAACCACTAGACCTTTTGTTCATTTGAATCCTAAAAATTCCGTTAATTACTACGCAGTCCTCGAGATCGATACTTGGGACTTTTCCCTTATTACTACAATTGGTAAAAATAGTACACTTGCTATTTTCCCGATCAATACCGTATATTAAATCATACTCTGATGAATTTCAAAATGTGCATAAATGTTTATTTGCTTTATTTGGGGGTATAGAAGGGGGTGTTACATTAAGTGGTATCAGAGCAGGTCGGTCCGTCCGGCCAAGTTGTTAGTGTGTTGTTCTCCGTGTATATTGATATGTGTGTGTGTTACACGATCGATATTGGTGTTCTTACGTGGTTCTGTTGTTGGAATTTAGTAAGATGGTTGCAGGTAGGAATGACGAAGCAATTGCGGAGGCTTTGACGAGATTGGCTGAGGCAATTGGACAGAATCCTCAGGCCAGCGTGAAAGGGGGGAATAATGCTGACGATGAATTTCGTGCTTTGGGAAGGTTCCAAATGAATAATCCACCGACGTTCAAGGGAACCCATGAGCCTGACAAAGCACAAATTTGGTTGAAAGCTATTGAGAAGATTTTTTGGGTTATGAATTGTTCGGATGCATAGAAGGTGCAGTTCGGAACTCATATGCTCGAAGTGGAAGCCGAGAACTGGTGGGGTAATACTCGCCAAAGATTTGAAGAGGATGAGATTGTGATTACTTGGAATCTTTTTAGAGAGACATTTCTGGAGAAGTATTTTCCAGAAGATGTGCGCGGAAAGAAAGAGATTGAATTCCTTGAGCTGAAGCAAGGTAATTTGACGGTAGCTGAGTATGCAGAAAGATTTGAGGAGTTGATCAAGTTTTGTCCTCAGTACAACACTGTTAATGCTGAGAGATCTAAGTGTCTCAAATTTGTGAATGACTTGAGGCCTGAGATCAAGCAAGCTATTGGTTATCAGGAACTCCGGCGATTTTCTGAGTTGGTAAACAAGAGTAGGATTTATGATGAGGATAGTAGGGCTCGGTCTAGCCACTACAAGAGCCTAAGTGATAAGAAAGGAAAGAGCCAATTCAGAGGAAAACCTTACGTGACCCCTGCTGAAAAGGGGAAACAAAGGGTTGGTTTCGGTAAGAAACCAAGTGGGGGAGTTTCTACTCCAGTGAGATGTTATAGGTGCGGTGAAGAGGGACACCGTGCTCTGGAATGCAAAAGTGTTGAGAAGGTGTGTTTTAAGTGTGGCAAGCCAGGCCACAAGGCTCTTGAGTGCAGAAGCGGTGCGGGTGTGACTTGCTACAATTGTGGTGAGCAAGGGCACATTAGTACCAAATGTGATAAGCCGAAGAAGAATCAAGGGAGTGGAAAAGTGTTCGCTCTATCTGGATCTGCGACTGCTAGTGATGATCGCTTGATTAGAGGTACGTGTTTTATTAATGGTATGCCTTTGATCGCTATAATTGATACTGAAGCTACGCATTCTTTTATTTCTCTGGAGTGTGTTAGAAGGTTGAATCTTGAAATGTCTGTTATTGTTGGTGGCATGGTTATTGATACTCCTGATATGGGTTCGGTAACTACACCGTATGTGTGTTTGAATTGCCCTTTAAGTATTTTCGGTAGAGACTTTGGGGTTGATTTAGTGTGTCTTCACTTAGATCAACTTGATGTCATTCTGGGAATGAATTGGTTAAAATTCAATCGTGTTTATATTAACTGTTTTGATAAAACAGTTATTTTTCCTGAACCGGGCGATGAAGGGAATTTGTTTATGACTGCTAAGCAAGTGAAAGAATCAGTGCAAGATGGTGCAAGAGTATTTATTTTGATAGCAACTTTGAGTATTGGTGAAAGTGAGGCAATTGATGCCTTACCAGTTGTCCGTGATTTTCCGGAAGTTTTTCCTGATGAGATAAGGGATTTACCGCCGGAACGAGAAGTGGAGTTTTCGATTGACCTGATTCCTGGAACCAGTCCGATATCGATGGCTCCATATCGTATGTCCGCATCAGAATTGAAAGAGTTGAAGAGTCAACTTGAAGATTTGCTTGAGAAGAGGTTTATTCGTCCGAGTGTGTCGCCGTGGGGTGCACCGGTGTTGTTGGTTAAGAAGAAAGAAGGTTCTATGAGACTCTGTGTGGATTACAGACAGTTGAACAAGGTGACTATCAAGAACAAGTATCCATTTCCAAGAATTGATGATCTGATGGATCAGTTAGTTGGTGCAAGTGTGTTCAGTAAAATAGATTTGAGGTCTGGGTATCATCAGATTCGTGTGAAAGCTGAGGATATTCAGAAGACTGCTTTTAGAACGAGGTATGGACACTATGAGTATTCTGTAATGCCATTTGGTGTGACTAATGCACCAGGTGTATTTATGGAGTACATGAATAGGATTTTCCATCCTTATTTGGACAAGTTCGTTGTGGTGTTTATTGATGACATTTTGGTCTACTCGAAGAATGAAGAGGAGCATGCCGAACATTTGAAGATTGTGTTATCTGTGTTGAAAGATAAGCAGTTGTATGCGAAACTTTCTAAGTGTGAATTTTGGTTGAAAGAAGTGAGTTTCCTTGGTCATGTGATTTCAAGTGAAGGTATTGTGGTTGATCCATCGAAGGTTGAAGCGGTATCGCAATGGGAGACTCCGAAATCAATTTTTGAGATTAGAAGTTTTCTTGGTTTAGCGGGTTATTATCGTAAGTTTATTGAAGGATTTGCTAAGTTATCGTTACCGTTGACGTAATTGACTAGGAAGGGTCAAGCTTTTGTTTGGGATGCCAAGTGTGAAGAGAGTTTTCAGGAACTTAAGAGAAGATTGACGACAGCCCCTGTTCTGATTTTGCCAAATCCGGAAGAGCCGTTTGTTGTGTATTGTGATGCTTCTTTGATGGGCTTTAGAGGTGTGTTAATGCAGAATAATCAAGTTGTAGCCTATGCTTTGAGGCAACTCAAAGTGCATGAGAAGAATTATCCAACGCATGACTTAGAGTTGGCCGTCGTCGTGTTTGTGCTTAAACTTTGGAGGCATTATTTGTTTGGTGCGAGATTTGAAGTGTTTAGTGATCACAAGAGTTTGAAGTATCTCTTTGATCAAAAGGAATTGAATGTTAGGCAAAGAAGGTGGTTAGAGCTTTTGAAGTATTATGATTTTGGGTTGAATTACCATCCGGGTAAAGCGAATATGGTAGCGGATGCGTTGAGTCGGAAATCGTTGCACATGTCGATGATGATGGTGAAAGAGTTGGAATTGATTGAGCAATTTCGTGATTTGAGTTTGGTGTGTGAGGAGACTTCGTATGGGATTAAGCTTGGAATGTTGAAGCTTACGAGTGGTATTCTGGGCGAAATTCGAGAAGGACAGAAATCCGATTTGAGTTTAGTTGATCGGTTGACTTTGATCAACCAAGGCCAAGGTGGTGATTTTCGGATTGATGAGAATGGTATTATAAGGTGTCGGGATAGAGTTTGTGTTCTGGATCTTGATGAACTGAAAAAGAGTATTCTTGAGGAAGGACATCGTAGTGGATTGAGTATTCATCCGGGTGCTACTAAGATGTATCAAGATTTGAGGAAAATATTTTGGTGGCCTCGTATGAAGAAGGATATTGCCGAATTTGTGTATTCTTATTTGACTTGCTAGAAGTCGAAGATTGAGCATCAGAAACCGTCGGGTTTGATGCAACCGTTGTTTATTCCTGAGTGGAAATGGGATAGCATTTCTATGGACTTTGTGTCTGGATTACCTAGGACGCCGGGTAATTTTGAAGCTATTTGGGTTATTGTGGATAGATTGACTAAATCTGCTCACTTTATTCCTATGCGAATGGATTATCCGTTGGAGAAATTGGCAAGGCTATACATCGAGAGGATTGCCAGTTTGCATGGTATTCCGTCTAGTATTGTGTCGGATAGGGATCTGAGGTTTACTTCGAGATTTTGGGAGAGCTTGCAAAGTGCTTTGGGTACGAAGTTGCGTTTGAGTTCAGCTTATCATCCTCCGACAGATGGTCAGACTGAGAGAACTGTTCAATCACTTGAGAATCTTTTGAGAGCTTGTGTATTGGAGAAAGGAGGAGCTTGGGATAGCTACTTGCCTTTGATTGAATTTACTTACAACAACAGTTTTCATTCGAGCATTGGTATGGCACCGTTCGAAGCATTGTATGGTAGGCGGTGTAGGACGCCACTGTGTTGGTATGAGTCCGGAGAGAGTTCTATAGTTGGACCCGAGATAGTTCAGCAGACTACGGACAAGATTAAGATGATTCAAGAAAAGATGAGGATTTCTCAAAGTCATCAGAAGAGTTATCATGACAAGAGGAGGAAGGCACTTGAATTTCAAGAGGGAGATCATGTGTTTCTTCGGGTTACTCCGATGACTGGTGTTGGTAGGGCATTGAAGTTGCGTAAGTTGACGCCGCGTTTCATTGGTCCTTATCAGATTTTGCAGAGGATAGGAGAAGTGGCCTATCGTGTGGCCTTACTGTCGTCGCTTGCTAATCTCCATGATGTGTTCCATGTATCTCAGTCGAGGAAATACATTGCAGATCCGTCTCATGTAGTCCAAGCAGATGATGTGCAGGTGAGAGATAACCTAACTGTGGAGGCATCACCTATGCGGATAGAGGATCGGAAGTTGAAGCAACTTCGAGGCAAAGAGATTTCTTTGGTGAAGGTCGCTTGGGGAGGACCGGCCGGTGGAAATGTGACTTGGGAACTGGAGAGCCAAATGAGGGAGTCTTATCCAGAACTGTTTGAACCATTTTCGAGGACGAAAATTCCTAAAGTGGGGGAGGGTTGTAACAGCCCAAATTTCATTAATTAATTAATTATGTTAATTAATTGATTCATTGGAATTAATCTTAATGATTTGGATTAATTGGATTTATTTGGTAGATAATTGAAGAGAGAAATGGGAAGGAAAGAAAATAATAGAAGTATATAAGGGATAAGTGGAAAGAATTGGATAGAAAGAAAATAGAAGAGAAAGAATAGAGAAGAGAAGAGGGAAACTTGGAGAAATCATCAAGAATCAACTTCAAGCTCCGATTAATCGAGGTAAGGGTGAGAAACATTATTATTTGATCCATGTATGTGGTTATGTATGATGGGGTTGGGTTTGTTGTGAGTTTCCACCATTTTCCCATTTAGGGCAAAGGTGATTTAATCGGTAGAATCCTAGTTTAATCGGTTAGAAACTGAAAATAATGTCGTAGAATAGTCGGATGATGTGGGATTAAGATTACTGGAACTGGTTCGGTGAGAATTGGTCGATTTTTGGGAGGGTAGAAGTTTTGGGACAGAATGAGGGTTCTGATATCGCAGGTTCGCTGGCTCTCGCCAGGCGAGTGAAGGAGAAGCTTCGCCGGGCGAAGCCCAGCGAATAGCTGGCAAATAATTCAAGAAAACTCCCAGTGGTCTTCGCTGGCAAGTTCGCCAGACGAAGGTGAGTGACGAAGGTTCGCCAGGCGAGTACATCAGCGAAGGGTAGCGAAACAAGTCAGTAGCTACTGACTTTGTTCGCTGGCGAGTTCGCCGGGCGAAGGTCCCAGCGAGCATTCGCCAATGGCTTCGCCAGGCGAAGGGTGGCGAGCAGGACAACATTGTTTCTTTTCTGTTTTATCCATCCAATGATTAATTGCTTGGTTCAATTATGTTAACCTTATGTGATATGAATAGCTTGTGTACTATTGTGGTGAGCTGTGGGTAGCCTCTGGGCGTGAATCCTAGATCGTGATATGTGTATTGTTTGAATTGCTTAGGAATACATGAGAGCATATTAGTGAATATGTGTGTATTGTCTAATAAGTATGTGAATGCATATTGTTGTATGCTAATGTATGTAATGCATGGGAACATATCATGGATGTGTGTCCATTGTTTTGATGAATGTGATGATGGTATTAAATGTGAATGCCTTGAATTGTTATGGATATGTTGTGTGTGCAATCATGTTGTAATTCTTGAAGGGATGAATTATTTGAATGCATGGGATTAAGATGCGGGAACGGTCTTAAGTGCATTTTTGTTGGTTGATTGCATATGCATCATTTAGTCAAGAGGCAATGTTTGCTAGTTTCGTGGAGACTAGTGACTTGTCCCAAACCTAGAAGGGTGGGTTTGAAGCCTAGGGGACGGGCTTTGTTGTTATCGGTCTAGAAGGGTGGACCCGGTTTAAGTGTAAAAACCGAAAAATGATAACAAGTATTGGTACCACATAGCATTGAGTTGCATTGAGCCGTGATTGAGTCACATAACATGGATGTCCTGGTTATATGAATATGCTTGATTGTGAATTATGAAGTTGAGGATATGGATGTATGTAGGGTGAAATATACTTATTGAATATCCATGAATGGTTTGTGAATATGTATGATGATGCATATGATAATGAAAATGAATCGTGGTGAGAAATGTGGATTATATGTAATTGTTACTTATATATATATATATATATATATATATATATATATATATATATATATATATATATATATATATATATATATATATATATATATATATATATATATATATATATATATATATATATATATATATATATATATATATATATATATATATATATATATATATATATATATATATATATATATATATATATATATATATATATAATCGTATGCATTTATTATTATGGTAATATTTCTCACCCTTCTGCTGTTTTATAATGCTCTATGAGGCATTGCAGATTAGGTTGCTGGAGGTTTCTTTTGTGAAGTATAACTTCATTCTTTTGAGTCGGACTGATCTGATTATGTAACACCGGGTAGTTAGGCTTGTATAGCATTCTTTTGTGATACATTGGTGATGTATCCGTTGATGATGTTTTGTAACATGAATGATTGATGAACAACTGGATAACATGTACTTATGTGATCAAATGTTTCGAGGCAATTTAAATGTTTTAATCTTCCGCTTTAATTTTAAATATTGAGACGTGGGTTTAAGGACTAAGTTCCTCTACTTTGAAAACTATCCCACTGTTGCATATTTTTATAGAGCAGGTGTTGAGTGTTTTATTGGTAATAATGTGACATACTTCTTCTATATCGTATATTAAATCATACTCTGATGAATTTTGAAATGTGCATAAATGTTTATTTGCTTTATTTGGGGGTATAGAAGGGGGTGTTACACTAGTGCAGCTATAGTGGCCCTCATAACGACCGAGAGAGAGAGAGAGAGAGAGAGAGAGAGAGAGAGAGAGAGAGAGAGAGAGAGAGAGAGAGAGAGAGAGAGAGAGAGAGAGAGAGAGAGAGAGAGAGAGAGAGAGAGATTCTTTGAATTAGTTGAAAAAACCCGTCAAGAGGGTGGGTGAAGTTGAGTTTGGATGAAGCGTGTATGGAATATGGGAGTGCAGGGTGTGGAGGAATTATAAGGGATCACAATGGCGACTGGCTATGAGGCTTTACAAAAAAATTAGAGATTTATAGTGTTTTAGTGGCAGAGTTTTGGGAGATACATGCGGGTTTGTTGATTGCAAGAAGGCTTGATGGGAGAGCTATTAAGATCAATGATTCAATGAAAATAGTGAAGGATCTAAAGGATAGTAAGCATTGTAACCTTATTAAAAGAGCCTTAATAGATAAGATTAAATTTTTGATGGAATTAGAATGAAAAAGAGCTTAATAAATAAGATTAAATTTTTGATAGAGTTAAAGTGGAAGGTTAAGATTCAACATATCTATGAAAAGACCATGTGTGGATGTGATTCTGAGAAGTGATATTGAGCTTTTGGAAGATTTTTGTTTTTTAGAAGTGTCCTTTTTTGTGGAGACATCTCTTAGAGAATGATTTATTGGAAATTTTCGATCCTCCGGAATTTCGATTCCCTGACTTATAGTAGCGTAGTTATTGTTTTTTTATGCTTTTGTCCTCTCAAAAATATATACAAAGAATAGTTACAATTTATTTAGTTAGAGTGCATTAGAAAATATTTTCAGACATTAATTACACTTTAAAGCTTACGAAAAACACATCAACGTCAAAATGTTAGAATTTTAGTGCTAGGCTAATACTAATTTGATGTAAAGTATCCTAACTTTATATATTTGTTTTATTATACCTTTTCAATTGGTTTATTTTGATTTGCATTAGAGTGGGATGCACACCTTTATAGTAATCTTTTTTTTCTTTCATTAAAAAGTAAAAAATGATAAAAATTTAAGAGTTGTTGGCCAAATTAGAAAAATAATTATAACTTTTTATTTGTGACAACACCTTTATAAAAATTAGAGTAGTTAGGCTACGACCTAACATACATAAATTTATATTCAATTAAATTTTTCTTAAAAAAGAAAATATTTTAAGTTTTTTATAAATTCATTTAATTATAAAAACTAGATCTTAAATCATATGAAATGTCTTTTAAACTTATCAGATCAAACTATTTTAATAAATTAAAATAATTTTATTTTTATCATTATATTGTATATTTTATTTTAAATTAAAATACAAAAATAATCTTAAAAAATTTATGAAAATAAATTGAAAACAACTTAATAACAATATCATAAGTTGTTTTTATAAGTTTTTCTAAATTGATAGTCTCACAAAACTTATATTACTAAATAACTTCACATAAGTCAATGCAAAAAAAACTTAGTATCGTTGATTTTTTAGTTTTTAGTCTATATAAATATGGGTTAAATATATTTTTAGTTCTTATAAAATACTAAATTTTGTTTTTGGTCCCTATAAAAAATATAGTGTGTTTTGGTCCTTACAAAATAATTATGCACGTAGTCTTAGCTATTACTGTTAAACAAATGTGTACTTTTGAATGATTATTTTGCAAATATGTTTAGAACGCTATAAAATGTTCCTCAAATAAAAAGGAATTCAAAATTTGAGTTATAAGACAAAAATTTTATTACTGATATCATCTTTTGAAATTTAAAAAATTCATATTTAATTCTTCTCATTTTAAAAAATTATATAATTTGGTAAAGAAACATTTTATAGAAATCTGAACACATATGAAAAAAATTATTCAAAAATATAAAATTTTAAGGGTAATTAAATAGCTTTCAAAATTTTAGAAAATATCAAAAACTAAAGTTGCATGCATACAATTTTTGTAGGGATCAAAACATGTTTTTTTTATAAGGACTAAAAATAAAATGTGAGATATTTATAGAGACCAAAAACATATTTAACCCAATAAATATTAATTGAATTACTTATTTAAATATTCAAATAAAATAGACTTTTAAGTAGACTAACAGATCAATTAACATTCAAAAAAGTTGAATTTAAATTTAAAAATCAACTATGATAAACTATAAGTCAGACTTAAATTTTATTATTTTTAGTAGATCAGACTTAAATTTGACAAAGCCTAGTTCAATTTAATTAATTTCCACTTTTAATTTCCCATTAAAATATATGAAAAGAATTGTAATTTTTCAAATAGTTAGCCAAATTTAAGAGCAATTGAAATAATCTTAGCTATTTATTCTTTAATAAAATATTTAAGTAAGTACATTCTATAACCAAACTAACATTAATTGATTGATAGCCAACACCTAAGAGATATAAATAGATCGAAAATGAATGCGAAAACTTAAAATAGTTTTAAAAATAGATAAAAGCACCTAACTATACATGTGCAAAATTAATATAAAAGCCTTTAAATTTCACAATAATTAATGATGGCTATCAACCCTCTTTTTATTTACTTTGTTAAGAACGCAGGAGTATATGAAGAAAAAAAAAGTCACATGAAAATTTTTTAAACCGATTAAATAAAGTGATCAAACATTAAAAAAAAAAAAAAAAAGTGTTCTGTTTTTATATATTTTATTTTTTATTTTCTAGTATTAAAAATAGTGAATATTTTATAAAAAGTGTGAAACTTCATGCACAAAAATAGTGTCTTTTAGGACAATGAATATATATATTTTTTTAAATAATTGATTTTGCCATCATAAATAGGTAGCAACGCAGCTTGTTGCTTGTTGTCTTATTTATGAATCTTTTATTTCTTTTGATAATTTATAATATTTATTAATAAAAAATTTAACAAAATAAATAAGAAAAAATTAATAACTAAATAAAAACAAAATGAAATCAAATGCAAAAAAAAATGTATTTACTTTATTTTGGTAAAAATAATTATTGATAAATAAACTATTCGATAATTTATAACTTATGATTGATAGCTGATGATTAATAAATTATAGTTGATAGTTAATGATTAATAGTTGTAAACTAACTTAAAAAGTGTTTGATAAAATTATCAATTTAATAAATATAAAATAATATAATTGTTTAATATTCTTTGTCATTTAATACATAATTGATTTATTAAAAATTAAAATAATTTATAATGTAAAAATAAATTTTAACTAAAATAATAAAAATAAAAATAGAAAAAATATAATAAACTATAAATTAAAATAATATATTAAATATTATATATTTGCGATAAAATTATAATCATCACTTTTTATTGCTGTGTCCACTTATAAAAGTATAAATTTTAAACTCGAATTATATGTTGACAAATATTGGAATTTGTGATTGCACTAACATTTTTTTGAGACCCGTGTTTGTGCTATTATTATTATTATTATTATTATTATTATTATTATTATTATTATTATTATTATTATTATTATTATTATTATTATTATTATAATAGTACATCATTTATTCAAGAAAAATAAATTGCTCGGTCCAAATCGCAAACACTTTGAGATTTGTGATTACACCATCCTAATTCTTATTATAGTAATCCATTACTACTTTCATTCTTTTTTAAGTTTTATTTTTTAATTTTTTATACATTTTAAAAAAATTAATTATTATTATTACTTTTTAAACATTAATGCTCTTTTTATTTATAATATCTTAATCATTTATTACATTCATTTCATTTTTTTCTCTAATAAATATCTAACTTTAACTTTAAAAATAACAATTATAAATAAATAAAAAATTATCCGCAAAAATATTGTCTAAGTCCTTTAAGTTATTTTAAAATATTAAGTTAGTTCTTTAAGATTTTTTGTAACACTTTGGTCATTTATGTTAAGTAATGTTTGCATCGTTAACCTTTTTAAAAATCTTCGTTTCAAAAAAACCTATGTGGCACAAATGAAGCACATGTGACATTTAACAGTGATAAAGTATCATTTTATTTTATTATTTATTTATTTTTTAATTCCACGTGTATTTTAATTTTAATTTTTTATTTATTTATTTATTTATTTTTTAATTCCACGTGTATTTTAATTTTAATTTTCTATTTATTTATTTATTTATTTTTAAGTGGAAGGACCTGATTGTTACATTTTAAAAATATATGGGACATGAGTGTTATATTTTAAAAACATTTTTTTAACATCATTACAAACATTAAATAATTTAAATATTGTCAAAAACATTGTTATAATGTTATAAACTAATACATGCATCAACCAATACATACATAATCTAACAAATAAGGATAAAAGATAATTATGTTTATTACCAAATATATTAAAATCAGTATGAAAATACTTGTTTATACCTTTTATGCAAAATTATTAATCCAACTCTTCATCTAATCACCCAATTTTTTAAAATAAAAACTAATCACTTTTTTCAACAATCACTTCTATTTCATATGAATCATAACAAAACTATTATTGTTATAAAAATCAGTCTAAATATCAACAAGAAATTTAATCATTTCCTGTATCAAAAAAATACCGTAATCAATCATTAATATTTAGATTGTTTAATGTTTGGTATGCTGTTAAATTTTTTTTTTTAAATGTAACACTCACGTCTCATATGTTTTAAAAATGCAACAATCAGGTCCTTCCAGTTAAAAAATAAATAAATAAAGTTTAAAAAAATTAAAAAAATAAAATAAAAATTTACGTTGAATTAAAAAATAAATATAAAATAAAATAAAATAACACATCTCTCTATTAAATATTACATGTGCTTCATTTGTGCCACATAGGCTTTTTTAAAACGAAGATTTTTTAAAAATGTCAACGGCGCACACGTTACTAAATGGTAAAAAAAATTTAAAAGACTAACTTAATATTTTAAAATAACTTAAAAGAACTAAACAATACTTTTGTCAAAATTATCTTTAAAAAACATTTAAAAATAAACAACTATTTATTTAAGCAAAACAAATGGCTACATCCAAATAGCAAATATTTTCAAATATGTGATTGCGATAAGTCAATCTTAATTAGAACTATATTATTATTATTATACATTATTTATTCAAGCAAAATAAGTTGAACTAACATATAGTTGCAAGATTACGTGGAAATTAGTTTTTTTTAAATTCACTTGAATTATTCCAACGTGATTGATCGTTGTTTATATTTTTTCCCTAAAACAGTCACAATGTACGTCTTCCTTTAATTTATTAGTAATTATAAATAATTTTTTTTTATAATTAAACAGAATAACATATATTAAAAAAGAGTATTAAGGATATTCGAACTCGATAAACAAAATCTTAAGCAAACAATACAAACCCTAAAAACCATATTATAAAAAGTCAATAGAGTTATTGAGTCAGTCAAAGAGTGGAAGATGGAAACATGATTCACAAACAACAATAAGAAAAGTGGAAGATGAATACATACTTTCCATGTGCCTAGGTTAAGCCCTTTTAATTATTTACTCTGCCTCCGTTTTAAAATTAATGTCGTTTTAGGATAAAAATTTTATTTTAAAATAAATGTCATTTTTACTTTTTAATATAATAGTTATTGTTATTATTTCAATTGTATTATTTAATTATTACTCTGTATATTATTTTTAATAAATTAATAAGATTAAGTTAGTAAAAGTGCAATATTTTATAATAATATTATTATATTTTTTAATCTGCATTTTAAAATAGAATGAGTAATTTTTTAGATCATCTTAATTTGTGCCAATTTGTAATTTGAAAGTACATGTTAAAAAACAGAATCAAAATTTGAGTTAAAAAGAGTTTTAATATACATTTTGTTTGAAAGAGTGTTTTATATTTAGCTTTTGTGGCTTAAAATAAAAATTAGCATTATCTTATTTTTAACTATGCATAATTATATATGAGCTTAATTTGAAAATTTATATATAGTTATTTTATTTTATAATTCATTATAAATATTAAATTTTATTTATTTAATTGTTAAATTAAAAAATATATTAATTAAACGAATTTTATAAAAATTTAAAACTATTTGATATTTCACGTCATATTGTCCTAGTATTGTATCCAACTATCCATATTAAACTGATGAAAATAAATATTTTAAAAGAATAACATAATGAAAAGATGAGTAAACTGACCAGAGCATCACTGCAGAAGCCACAGAAAGCCGAAAGAATCCCCAAAGATTCCCAAACGCTTCAAAAGAAAACCCATTCCAAGCCACCCCACATTTCCCACTAAACACATACCCCAACTGAGCCACCACAATAAACCACCAAGATCCATTAAGAACCACCGCAGCACCCACCAATCCCCACCCAAGTTTCACCATCAACAGCCAACTAAACACCGGATGCAACACCATAGCAACCCCCGATATAACCGCAATCACAATCACCTTACTTTGCGCTTGTAGGAATTTCGCCACCGGAAAATTCAGGGCGTAGGCAAATAATTGCGGAATCATCCATATAGCAAATGTTCCGGCAGCCTCCGAGATTTGTGTTGTTTGTCCTATGAATTTTAGAATGGTTCCTGCGAAGATGTATAAGAAGCATAGTGGAAATGTCATGGAAAATAGTATGACCCATGATCTTTGCATGTATACTCCTAACATGTCCAGTTTTCCTGCTCCTACTGCTTGTCCACATAGAGTTTCAAGTGCGCTTCCCATTCCAAGCTGATCAAATTCAAATTCAAATAGTAAAAAAGAGGATTTGAGATTGAATTTTATGTTATTGTTACCAAAACACTTTTTTTTAAATATAAATCAGAGAAAATTTTCGCGTTATGCAAACCTAAGATGGACAAAAATTTTCGGCTAATCTTATTTTTAAAATAATTTGAGATTTTTAATTTTGTTAAATATAATTATAAATTGGGAATTATTCATTAAAATGCTTTTTATTAGTAGTATTTAGTATATAAATAGATTAGCTGAAATTTAGTAAATATATAAAAGACATAATAAATAATATTGTATCATAAATGCAATAATTAAAAGTAAAAAAATATTACAAAAATAACACTTACTATAAAATGGATAGAATAACTTTATGGAAAAGATATATTTATTACAAGTAATTCATATTTAGTTGTACTATTACTTATTTGTTAGAGGGTATTTTAGTATTTTATCTTATTCTATTAATCCTAGTTTTAGCTTATAAATAGAGTTGCAATCATTGTAATGTTTAGTGAGTTGTGTAGCCGTCATTCTCTTTAATAGAATATTTTTCCTCTGTTCATCATTTATTCACATTTGCACCAACAATTGGTATCTAGAGCTCCGGTTCGGATTCATTAGGAAACACGGGAAACACTAGTGAACGTGAGGTCTTGTGTGTTTGATTTCGTTTCTTAGATTTTTGTTGAATCTTGAACAAAATCTTATCATAATTTTAATTCTGTGGGTTGAGAAACACTGTGTGAGAAATCTGAGTGTACTGTGCAAGGTAGAAGATGAACGGAAATGACAACATGAACACCAAACTTCCAGTATTTGACGGTAAAAACTGGAATTGTTGGATGATCCAAATGCGTGTATTGTTCGGTGCTCAAGATGTTCTAGATCTTGTCACTAATGGTTATGTTCCGGTAGCAGCAGATGCGACGGATGAACAGAAAAACGCGCAGAAGGAAGTAAAGAAGAAGGATCAGAAAGCATTGTTCTTCCTTCATCAATGTGTGGATGTAAATGTGTTTGAGAAGATTGCAGATTCAACGACAGCAAAGGCTGTCACTACAAGAAAAACTTCATTTTCCCTAGTGATTTAGTGACGTGGTAATCACATGGGAAAAAAAACACGTTGCCAAGTGATTCCCACGTCACTAACTTATTTAAATATTAAATTATTCAGACCTAAAATCTGCCATCAAAAATTGGAATTTTAAGAAAATTGGAATTTTAAGAGAGAGGGAAGTTTGAATTTTTAAAAAATTCATTTGTGGCGTGTATAACACATGGGAACTGAAAATTCAAAAATATCATTTTATTCCCACGTGAATAATAGGTCACAAGTTACCCACATACAATTCACTTCACAAAACTTCAAATATTAAATGTTTTGCTTTTCCATTTACTTTTCAGACGCATTGGTAGAAGGAATTAAATGTGACAACTTTCCCACATGGGGATCACGTTGCAACCCACAGCCATAAATAACTTTCCCACATGGGAATCACGTCGCAACTTTCACACATTATTATCACGTCGCAAATGGGAGTCAGCATGTTTGTTCTGACGTGGGAACCACGTGGGTACCTTCCCACGTGTTGAACATGTCGCAAATCTCCTTATATATTAATTAGCCAAATTTTCCTTCAGCATCCCTTTTCATCTTCATTTGTTTCTTCGTTTCTTCTTCACAACTCCATTTCTCTCTTCTTCACCATTGTTGCCTCCCTCACAACTCCATTTCTAACTAAAATTTCTCAAAAAATTTAAGTTGACTGGTATGTATCTTGTTTTTGTGAATGTTTTACCGTTTATTTTATGTTTATGTTATTACTAATTGTTGATTTTTTTTTCCAAATCTAAAATTTAAGAAGTTCAAAGAAGCTTTGATAGAGCTAGCTAGTTAGCACATTAAGGTATTTATGCATTTTCAATTTGTTTATTTTTGAGATTTTGGTGATATATTATTTTGTTGTGTTGTTGTTGATATATTATTTTGTTAAATATGTATTTTGTAGTAGAATATATATTTTTAGATAGAGTTAATAAAAATATGTATTTTGATAGAGTTAATAAAAATAATTTTGTAGAGTTAATAAAAATAGTTTTGATAGAGTTAAATATGTATTTTTAATTTTGTAGAGTTAATAAAAATAAATTTGTTAGAGAATATGTATTTTGATAGAGTTAATAAAAATAATTTTGTTAGACAATATGTATTTTTAATTTTAGTTAGCAGATTAAATATATATTTTGATAGAGTTAATAAAAATAACTTTGTAGTAGAATATTATATTTTTAGAATATATATATTTCGAATTAAAAACATAATATATATAAACAGAATATTTATTAGAAACAAACTAAATATGTAATATATTTTTAATTTTTAAAAACAGAATATTTATTATGTTAGAAAAAGTAGTAGATATTTTAAAAATAGTTTTAGTAAACAATATTGTAAATAGAAAAAATATAAAGAATATGCATTATATTTAAAATGTGCTATTTTTAAATGTATTATTTTTTTTAAAAGTATTTTTATTAAAAAATAATGAATATATATGTATTATATATATTTTAAATGTGTTATTTTTAGTAAACCAATTATATTATTATGTTATTGAATAGTTATTATATTTTAGTAAACATAATATATATTATTTTAAAAAGACATATTTTTAAAAATAATGAATATATATTATATATTTTAGTTTTATAGCTGTTTTCAGTTAATAATATTTATTTTTTATTATTATTAAATTTTATAGTGAAGTGCATCCCATGTCACTAATTAGTGACGTGAAAATCACATGGGAAAAAATATTTATTCAGTGTGGGTTCCCATGTGAAAACAAGGCCACAAATTAGTGACGTGGGAATCACATGAGAAAATAATTAAATGGTGTCAGAAAAGCGTGTAGACAAAATAGGTAAAAGTAGGTTCCCATGTGATTTTCACGTCACTAATTAGTGACTTGGTTTTCACGTGGGAACTTTTTCTCTTTTTTTTTTCTCATTTGCGACGTGGTTTGTATGTCACAACTTTGTGACGTGTTTTTCACTTGGGAAAAAGTTTCCACCATTGTATTTCCGACGTGTTTCTCCCACGTCGCAAATTGTGACTAGTGAAGTGATTTTTAGCTTAGTGACGTGGGAATCACTTGGGAAAATGCAATGTTTCTTGTAGTGTGTGGGACACACTGGTGAGATGTTATGTGGTGACGCATCAGTGAAGAAGGTGAAGCTTCAGTCCTTGAGAAAACAATATGAGAATCTCAACATGAAGAATAATGAGAAAGTCTCTGAATACATCTCCAGAATGATTCTGATCACTAATGAGATGAAGGCGTGTGGAGAAACTCTTTTTGAAGAAGCAATCATGGAGAAAGTATTGAGATCCCTTACCTCTCAATTTGATTACATTGTGGTAGCAATAGAACATTCCAAAGATCTGAGCACCATGAGAATTGAAGAGCTACAGAGCAGTCTAGAAGCGCAAGAGTTGCGTTTGACTGAGAGAACTTCTGAAAAGGAAGTAGAGAGCAGGCTCTGAAAGTAACTTCTGATAGGAGGTATCAGAAGCAGTTAGAAGCCAGGAGAAGATATGATGGTGGTCAGAAGTCAAAAAGCTCAACCTCTGATAGACAAAAGAATGCTCAGAAGGGAAAAGAGAAGTATGACAAGAAGAAAATCCAATGTTACTGTTGTAAGAAGTTTGGTCACTTTGCTAGAGATTGTTGGTCAAACAAGGAGAGAAAATCAGAAGAAGCAAACATAGCTAGAAGTTCTAATGACGAATCTGTGCTATTGATGGCCTCTGAATCTGATGATATGGATCTGATAGACTGGTGGTATATGGACACTGGTTGTTCAAATCATCTTACTGGAAACAAGAAATGGCTGGTTGACTTTGACTCTGAAAGGAGAACAAAGATCAGATGTGTTGATGACAAATATCTTAACGCAGAAGGTATGGGAAATGTCAGAGTGATTCTGAACAATGGGAAAACAGCATTGATTCAGAACGTGTGGTATGTACCTAGCATCAGAAGCAATCTGATGAGTGTGGGACAATTAATTGAGAAAGGTTTTTCAGTTACCATGAAGGACAATCTTCTAAAGCTGTATGACTGCAATCAGAAGTTGATTATGGAGTCAGAACAGGGAAGGAATAGAACATTCAAGGTGAATGTCAGAACTGCAGACTCAGAATGTCTTAGTGCAACAAGTGCTGAGAAGGAGAGTGAGCTGTGGCACAGAAGATTCAGTCATTTGAATTTCAGAAGCTTAAAACATCTGAATTCAAAGAAGTTGGTACATGGAATTCCTGCAATTAAGAAGCCTGAAAAATCATGCAAAGTTTGCATGGAAGGAAAACAACCACGATTGTCATTTGCGTCAGAAGTTGCTCCAAGAGCAAAACATGCCTTGGGAGTTGTACATTCTGATGTGTGTGGTCCATTTCCAGTAACATCGATTGGAGGGAATAAATACTTTGTGTTGTTTGTTAATGAATTCACAAGAATGACATGGGTATCCCTTATTAAGTTTAAACACGAGGTGTTTGATGAATTCAAGAAGTTCAGAATGAAGGCTGAGAATCAGAGTGGTCAGAAGTTGAAGATTCTCAGAACTGACGGTGGAGGTGAGTACAACTCCAAAGAGTTCCATAAGTTCTGTGAGGAGAATGAAATTGAGTATGAGGTTACTGCTCCTTATACCCCTCAACACAATGGTCTTGCTGAAAGAAGAAACCGCACTTTGTTTGATATGGTGAGAAGCATGCTAAAGGAGAAGAAGCTTCCTCAGAAGCTCTGGGGAGAAGTCGTTGCCACTGCAACGTATGTACTCAACCGATGTCCTACGAAGAAGTTGAAGGAAATAGTTCCAATATAGAAGTGGACTCGAGATAAGCAAAGTGTTAGTCATCTAAAGGTGTTTGGTTCTATTTGCTATAAACATGTTCCAGAAGACAGAAGACAGAAGCTGGATGATAGAAGCAAAGTGATGATTCTGATAGGGTACCACAGTACAGGTGCATACAAGCTCTATTGTCCAGAAACCAATAAAATTGAATTCAGCAGAGATGTGATTGTGAAGGAATCAGAAGTTTGGAATTGGGATAAGTCTCAATCTGATTCTGATGTTAGAACTTCTGAAGAAAGGTCAGAGTTAAGAATTTCTGAAGTTGGATTAAACTCTGACGTTGACTCTGACTATGATAGTGATTCAGACTCTGGAGAAGACTCAGAAGATGAAGGTGACTCTGATGATCCAGACTCTGATGGCAATCCAAATTCTGGTGGCAATTCAGACTCTGGAAATATGCCATACTCTGAAGATGGTCAAAGCTCTGGAGGAAGTCAATCATCTGAAGCTAGAAACTCTGAAGCTCAAGACTCTGAACAAGTTCAGAGACCACAAAGAATAAGAAACGTCCCCAGAAGATATGCAGAATTTGACATGCTGCAAGACACTGAAGTAGACTTTGAAGGAGAAGTTATTCAGTGTGCCATGATAGTAGACTCTGAACCCATAAGTACAGAAGAGGCTCTTAAGCAGAAGCTCTGGATGAAGGCCATGAAAGAAGAACTTGATGTTATAGAGAGAAACAAGACTTGGAAGCTGACAGAACTTCCAAAAGACAAGAAAGCCATCAGCGTCAGATGGGTTTTCAAGCAGAAGTTAAAGCCAGATGGTTAAATTGGCAAACATAAAGCAAATTTCGTAGCCAGAGGATTTCTACAGAAACCTGGGCTGGATTATTCTGAAGTGTTTGCACTTGCAATAGCTGCTAACAGGAATTGGCCTCTGATGCATTTAGATGTAAAATCTGCATTTCTGAACGGTACATTAGAAGAAGAAGTTTATGTGTCACAACCTCCTGGATTTGTGAAAAAGAATCAGGAAGGGATGGTGTACAGATTATACAAAGCTCTATATGGACTGAAACAAGCGCCCAGAGCTTAGAATCAGAAGATTGATTCATTTTTCAAGAAGCAAGGCTTTCAGAAATGTGAGATGGAGTACGGTGTTTATGTTCAGCATACTTCTGAAGGCAATATGACTCTGGTGTGTTTATATGTTGATGACATACTACTGACTGGAAGTTCTGGACAGGAGATAGCCAAGTTCAAGAAAGTTCTGATGAATGAATTCGAAATGACTGATCTAGGCAAAATGACATACTTTCTAGGGATGGAGTTCAGATATTCTGAGAAAGGTATCATTTTGCATCAGCTCAAGTATGAATTAGAACTTCTGAAGAGATTTGAACTGAAGAATTGTAAGATTGTTGTCACACCTTCTGATACAAATCAGAAACTGGATTCTGACTCTGATGGAAAGGATGTGGACTCTACAACCTTCAAACGGTTGGTTGGTTCTCTGAGGTATCTGTGAAATACCAGACCTGATATTTGCTATTCTGTTGGGATGATTAGTAGGTTCAAGAGTAAACCTAAGTGGTCCCATTACCAAGCTGTTGTTAGGATTCTGAGGTATATCAAGGGAACTCTGAAGTATGGAGTGTTATTTCCTTCTGGAAGAAAGAATGAGTCAGAACTTCTGAGTTATTCAGATTCTGATTGGTGTGGAGACAGAGTTGACAGAAGAAGTACCTCTGGGTACTTGTTCAAATTTCTGGGAGGTCCCATTTCTTGGTGTTCCAAGAAGCAACCTGTTGTGGCGTTATCAACCTGCGAAGCTGAATACATTGCAGGTGCTGTTACTGCGTGCCAAGCTGTGTGGATTCTGAATCTGTTGCAGGATCTGAAGATTAAAATAAACAAACCTTTGAAGTTGATGATTGACAACAAGTCTGCAATCAATCTTGCCAGAAACCCAGTGTTGCATGGGAGAAGCAAGCATATTGAGACCAAGTATCATTTTCTGAGACATCAAGTTCAGAGTGGAGTGTTAGAAGTTGTACACTGCAGCACTCAGAAACAGTTGGCAGATGCTCTGACGAAAGCTATCAAGACTGATCAATTTCTCAGACTAAGGAATGGAATTGGTGTTACAAGTTTTGATGGAATATGAATTAAGGGATGGTATTAGAAGTAATTCATATTTAGTTGTACTATTACTTAGCCCCTAAGTTTGTTAGAGGATATTTTAGTATTTTATCTTATTCTAGTAATCTTAGTTTTAGCTTATAAATAGGGTTGCAATCATTGTAATGTTTAGTGAGTTGTGTAGCCGTCATTCTCTTTAATAAAATATTTTTCCTCTGTTCATCATTTATTCACCTTTGCACCAACAATATTGACACTACTTTCTACACATATACACTAAATATATATACAATGTATACCGGTTTTATTTTTTAATAATTTACGCTGGTGTATAGAAAAGGTGTCAAAATAGCACAGGTCATTTTATGTATTTGCTTCAATACTCTATCTTATTTGTATATTCTGCTAGATTAG
Organism: Lathyrus sativus; assembly: GCA_963859935.3. Lineage (NCBI taxonomy): Eukaryota > Viridiplantae > Streptophyta > Magnoliopsida > Fabales > Fabaceae > Lathyrus > Lathyrus sativus. The sequence continues at coordinate 124,420,649 of OZ012736.1, read as the reverse complement.
ATCTTTAGTATTGTTTTCATATTTTAATTAATGTAAAACAAAACCCTATCATTGATTATGATGATGATTATATATGAATCTGGAAAAGTGTACTAACCCAATAAATGATGATTATCTTTTATTGGTGGGGTTCATCAATAACTAGTACAGATTATTAACTCTAAAACTTTATTAACCCAATCATCAAATAATTTTAAAATGAATTATTATATTTAATAATTATTAACTCTAAAACTTTATTAACCTAATCATCAAATAAAAAATTTATTAATTAGATTAATTTTTAAAAATTTACAAAATTTTTTAAAAAATATATTTCCCTTTATCCTAAAATAAATATCATATTTGTTACTTTCACATAGATTAAATAATAAATGATAGAAATAATAATGATTTTACTAAAATTATTTTTTAAAGAGAATAATAAAAAAATAAAAATAAAAACTACATTGATAAAGTAAAGTGAAAAATATTTTAAAAGAAATAATTTTTTTAAATGAGATGATTATTTTGATATGGAGGAAGTAATATTTTTACAATGGTAGGAATTAAAAAAAAAAAATTAAAACAACCAAATATATTTTTGCATGACCAACCTATTGCAGTGTAAATTATGTGATAGTTGAATACTTTACCATCAAGCCGAAGGAAAAGCCAGCGATGAGGGAGTTTTCCACCGACACGGCGGCGAGATCGACCGTACTAACATGGCCAGCAAATATTTGAGTAACAGCGCCAAGTGAGTATTTGGAGACAAACGAGAAGATGGCTGGTCCGGCGAGGTACCACAGCATCTTTGACTCCAACACGAACTGTTTGAAAAAATCTCTTGGGCTTGTGATTGGATCCATGTCAGGAGCTGCGGCGGTAAAAACCGCGGCGGTGGATGGCGGTGTCATGGTTGTGAGGAGAGGTTGCGTGGGGTTGGCGTCGTCGTCCATACTGAATGTTGCACGAGAAGGAAGATACAAAGCTTTTTCTTTTTGTTGTTAAAAATGGTTAGATAGAGAGTCCTTCAATTTATTTCACACAATTGCGGTCCTTCAATTTATTTGAATAAAATAAATAAATAATCCTTACACTTAAATTTTAATTTCATACAATATAAAAAGTTAATCGTTTTTGTTAGATTTAAGATTGTATTGGTTTATTATATTAACAAGACATATTTATAAAAGGTTTTAAAAAGAAACTATTTATATAAAAAAAGATTGTTTGAGAAAAATACTAGTTTCAATTTTAATATGATATCGGTTATATATATTTTTTCTTTCTTTCATGTTTATCCTTAATCAGACGCTGCTTCAAAAGTTTGTTGTTATATGTGGAATTTAAATTGGCTTATTAGGCAAGAAGCAATTGGGGTACTGTTTTAGATTTATTGCATGTGAGGATTAAATTATCTATTTATTTATTCACAAACGCAATATATTTTTTGTCTATAAAAAACTCATGCGGCACCATTAGAACTCATGAGAATTTGGAATCACATGATTGTTAAATAATGGAAAAATTAGACTATGAAAAGAGAAAAATTAGAAGAAAAAAAATTAGAAAAGAGAATATTTTTGCTATTTTTTATTAACCATAACAATGATATTTTTAAGGTATTGATACAAATGATTGTGATACAAAATAATAAATTAGATAACAAAAAAAAGTCAAAAACTCGAACTTGTAATTGGTTACACAAAACATGTAACCGGCTACAGTTAAAACAAAATAGAAATTAATGAATAGTGATAACTGATTACTACAAATGCATAACCGATTACACCAACGTTAGAATCACTTTTCTTCCATTTATTTGACTTAATTTGACAAGTGTAACCAATTACATACTCATATTAAACAGTTACAACACTTAAATTAATTAAAAATTCTTAAGAATGAAATAGACTTTTAAATTAAATTGCTTAAAGACTCTTAAAAACTCTTAAATTACTTAAAAACTCTTAGTCTATATAAATATTAATCGAATTGTTTATTTAAACATTTAAATAAAATAGACTTTTAAGTAGGTTAGCAGATCAATCTACATTCGAAAAAGTCGAATTTAAACTTAAAAATTAACTATGATAAACTACAAGTCCGATTTAAACTTTAATATTTTTAATAGATCAAACTTAAAGTTGATAAAACCTAATTCAACCTAATTCAACATAATTAATTTTTCCTCTTAATTTCTCATTAAAATATGTGGAAAGAATTGTAATTTTTCAAGTAGTTGGCTAAATTTAAGAGCAATTGAAATAATCTTAGCTATTTATTTTTTAATAAAATATTTAAGTAATTACATTCTACTTCCTCTGTTTCTTTTTAAGTGTTATTTTGTTATTGTTTACACATATCAATAAAACTAATCAATATTGTTATTTTTAAATCATAATTTTCCTTCTATCTATAATACTCTTAATTATTTATTATATTCATTTTACTTTTTTTTTCTCTAAAATAAATATATGGGAGAAATTTTGACAATGGTGTAATTAATATTTTTTTAAACTTTGCAAGTGACAATTAAAAAAAACAAAAAATTATTATAAAAATGACACTTAAAAAGAAACGGAATTAACTAAACTAAACTTAATTGATTGATAGCTAACACATTCCTAAGAGATATAAATAGATAGAAAATGAATGAAAACTCAAAATAGTTTTAAAAATAGATATAAACACCAAACTATACATGTGCAAGTTAATAAAAAAGCCTTTAAAATTCACAATAACTAATGATGGCTATCAACCCTCTTTTTATTTACTTTGTTAAGAATGTGGGAGTATATGTAAAAAAAAGTCACATGTAAATTTTTTTTATTGATTCATAAAAGAGAAAAGCGGACACTTAAGAAAATATATATGTATAGATTTGATTGAAGTTTCTTTACATATGAGATTTGAGATTAGAGATTTTTCTCTACTTATGAGATTTGAGATTAGAGATTTTATTTTATGACAGATAATTTTCAAAATTGCTTCAAATAAAGTGGTTAAACATAAAATTAAAAAAAAAAAAGTGTTATAGCAATCAACATACTTTCATAAAAAAAAATGTGTTATGACAATCAACATACTTTCATAAAAAAAAAAGTGTTATGTCAAAAACTCGGACTTGTATCCGGTTACACAAAATATGTAACCAGCTACAGTTAAAACAAAACAGAAATTAACTAATAGTGATAACCGGTTACTGCAAATGCATAACCGATTACACCAATAATAGAATCACTTTTCTTTCATTTATTGACTTATTTTGACAATTGTAACCAATTACATATCCATGTTAATCGGTTACAACACTTAAATTACTTAAAAACTCTTAAGAATGAAGTTTAATCATATTTGTTAGTGCGTGAGACACTTTTAGTGAGGAGAGAAAGAGAGAGAGAATAAAGAAATAAGGATTGATATTATTAAATTAATGAATAATAAAACTGAATTACGAAGTGTCTATTTCTATACACTTAAGTGACTTGACTACTAAATAAAACAACAAACTAAGTTACAAACCCTAAGTCCAAATTAGCTTTAGGCTTGGGCCACACAACTCAACTTGGATTATATCTAATATCTCAACATACCCTCCTATAGTCCAAGTTGTCAAAACACACTAATTATTGTCGATCTGAACTATTCTCAATTTTGTTACACACTAATCATTGTCGGTTTGAAATGTTCCCAATTTTTTATCAACGTTAGGAACCTGTCGATCTTCAATCTTTTAGTGAAAATGTCGGCCAATTGTGCTTCACTTGAGCAATGCCTTACTTCAAGTTCACCTCTATTCACCTTCTTCCTTAAGAAGTGAAAGCTAGCTTCAATGTACTTACTTCTTCCATGCAAAACTGGATTCTTCGTCAGATTTATGGATGACTTGTTGTCGATCTGCAGTACCAGAGGTTTCTTCACTTCGACCTTGATCTCTTCCAACACAGATCTGATCCAAATTCCTTGACACGCAGCATAAGATCCTGGTATATATTCAGCCTCATATGATGACAATGCCACCATAGGTTGCTTTCTCGAACACCATGAGATTGAGGCACCAAATACTTGAAATAAATATCTAGTCGTGCTTCTTCTATCTTCCTTATCTCCACACCAATCAGCATCTGAATAAAAAGTAACCGTAACTTCTTTGCTTTCAGAGTCGTCGAAATAAAATACCATACTTTGTCTATCCTTTTAAGTATCTCAGGATTCTTCTTGCATCCTTCATGTGTGGCACCATTGGTTCACTCAAATATATGCTCACTAATATGACTAATAAATATATATTAGGTTATTTGTTGCACACATGTCTTAGAGATCTGACATTTTGTTTGAACAAAGTTGCATCGACTTTGTCTTCCTCTCCATGCTTCGCCAGCTTTAAGTTTGGTCAATAGGTGAAGATGCAGGAGTCTAATCAACCATTTTGAATCTCTTGAGTATCTATTTGACATACTTTATTTGATGTAGCACCATACCTTACTTCAACATTTGAAATTCCATGCCTAGGAAGTACTACAACTTTCCCAGATCCGACATTTCAAATTCCTTTTTCATCAGCTCTTTGAAATTTTACAAGTTCTCAAAGCTACTTCCAGTTACTAACAAGTCATCAACATATAAATAAACCATTGTTATATCTTGTGCCACAACCTGAACATAGACCCCATGCTCAAATTTGTATTTGATGAATCATAATTCGACCAAGTATGAGTCGATCATCTTGTTCCATGCCCTAGGTGTCGGCTTGAGACCATAAAGCACTTTGTGCAACTTGTACACTTTATTTGCTTCCTCCTGAACCATAAACCCAGAAGGTTATGTGACATACACCTCCTCATCTAAAGGTCCATTCAAAAATGACGATTTTACATCGAAGTGAAATGTTGACCAGCCCTGATTGCATGCCAAGGCTACGGCTAGTCGAACAGTTTCCAATCTTATGACATGTGAAAATACTTCAGAGAAGTTGAGTCCTGCTCTCTGAAGAAATTCTCAAGCTACCAATATCGCCTTATGTCTTGCTATCGACCCATTAACATTGTGCTTTAACTTGAATACTCACTTCACTTCGATAGCTTTTGTATGCGCTGGTTGGCAATTCGACCAACTCCCATCTGCTGTTTCTTTCAATTGCTTGTAACTCTTAAACCATAGTAGACGTCTATTGTTTATCTTTGAAGGCTTCACTATAGTTTATTGGTTCAGCACCTACAAGTAAAGCAAAATGAACTAGTTCTCTATCTGTTGTGACTTCATCATCACCAACCACTTCATAGTCTTGAAGTCTTAACGGATGAGCTCTAGTTCTTTGAGTTCTTTGGCTTGTTCCAGCCATATCCTTTTCGAATTCGACTGGTTCAGGTATTTCAGTAACAACTTTTACTTCAATTAGAATGTCGACAATATCTTCGACTTCGACATCATTAATCGCTTCGTCAAAATCATAGTTCATTAGTGGCTTGTCAATTGCATCACTAGAATTTCAATCCCAGGAAGAATTTTCATTAATCACAATATCTCGACTCATCACAATCTTCTTATTAATTGGATTGAACAACCTGTATGCTCCAGTCTTATGATATCCTACCAAAACCATAGGTTCACTCTTATCATCAAGCTTCCTTCTCCTAGCATCAGGAATATGCTTGTTGTAACACCCCAAATTTAATTGGAATATTTTCATTTATTTATTTAATTGAGAATATTCGTATTTTGGTGGTTTTCGGTGGTTTTGTGGATTATTGAAAATTATGGATTTTTGGATTATTTATTTAATTAATAGTATACAATATGGAGATATTAGTATTATTATTAGTTAAAATAAATATAAGTGAAATAAGGGCAAATTGGATAATTAAGAGGAGTTAGTGAGGATAATATGGGAAAAGCCCAATTGTGAGGCTCAAGTCTAAGTTTAACAAAAAGAAAATTGTGATGGAATTAGGATTCATTTGTTAGACCGTGAGGAGATTGAGGCTAGAGCTCTGAAGATTGGAGGCAAAAGTTTCGGAGGATTCCCGAAAATATTTGAGAAGACTTTGATCGACAACTAAGATATGGGGAGTATTGATCAGTGCATTTTAATGCACCTTCCTCTATGTTTAGACTTAGGCATTTCTGCAATTTAGTTTGTTTAATTTCCTATTTTATAATTTTTTTACAATTTATTTAATTTTAAGCTTTATTTAATTTTCGTTTGTTATTTTTCAGCATTAGCAGCTTTTAGTAAAAAAATCATAATTGGAGCTACAGGAATCGGATCGAGGCGTTCTACCAGTCGTTGGAAACCTAAGAAAAAGATCTACAACTTTCATGTTTCACAAAGGAGCTGATTTGAATTGCTTGAGTCTCTAATAATTCGTTGAAGTTTCTGACTTGTGATAATGTAGTTTTCCTTGCGGGCCTAGTTTAGGTTTCTGGCCCAGTTATTTTCTATTTAAGGTTGCTGCTGTGATGCAAAACATTCACCCAGTTTATTTTCCGAATTTCATTTTGTTTTATTATTTTCATGGCGAACTAATCCTAAGGGAAAATCCGTCGGTTTCGAACCCGTAATTCTTTGAGGTTTATTCAATTTAAACTGTGCATTATTTCTTTTAATCTCGTTCCAAATTATCTTATAATTTTGTTTGCTTAATTCGTTATTATAAGATAAATTGGATTTAATTTGGTCAATCAATATTCCTTAACTTAATCGCGGATTAACTTAGCTTTTTCGTTAATTTGCGCAATCTTTAACCGTCTGCTTAATTCAGTAATTAGGAATAGAAGTCGTGCGGTATTGTCGACGCTTGTTCGTCAATATTGCAATCGAATAGGGATTGAACTCTTTTGAAAATATTAAATTGTAATAACCGATGATAAGTTGGGAGTCGAACCAGTGGATTTACCTGTTTTTAATCACTTATTTCAAAACCAATTATTTCTGCCTTTTTCTTTATTAATCGAATTTCTAATCAAACAACCCCCAATTCATCTCAATTGGCTACTTTAAATAAGAATCCTTGTGAATCGACATCCGAGTTACCGTCGCTTTACTGCGCTTTTCAAACCGCTCGGTTTTGATCCGCGCGCGACCGTGGATCAGATTGGCGCCGTTGCCGGGGATTCTTATTAATTTTAGCCAATTTTAGAATTTTAATTTTAGAGTTTTGTTAGAATATTTTGTTTTTTTGTTTTTTTGTTTTTTTTGTGTTTTGTTTTTGTGTGTTAATTTTCAGAGTTACAGAATAGGGGTAAGCGTTTCAGCCTATCAGGTAAGTTGGAAGCTACTGTTTCCATTTGCTCCGAATTTTTTCCAGAAAATCTGAAGAAAAAAATCAACAAACAATACTCCTTTAGAATAAAATTCTAAAAGATTTTGACCCTGAAAATCGCAAATTCTTTATTTTTCTATTTTATTTGATTTATTTTTTATTTTCATATTTTCAAAAAAATCCGAAATTTTTTGTAAAGATTTATTTTGATTTGATTTGATTTTTAGTTATATTTTCATAATTCTTAGATTTAATTTTATTCAGTTTTCTATTTTTTCATTCTTTTTCTTAACAGGGACATTGTTGGTATTTTCTAATTGTTGTTGCATTGCCGAATTTGTTCTTTGTTTTATTTTCTTTGTTGGTTTTCCTATTAAATTTAATATGACAAATCAAAGAACTCTTAGATAACTTGTTGCCCATGATATGAATTATAATGCTTTATGTACGGAATATCATGTTGTTACTGTACCTTTCAAATTGGAATCTGGTTTAATACACTTGTTGTCAAGGTTTAATGGACTTGCAGGTGAGGATCTGAATAAGCATATGAATGAATTCCAAATTGTGTGCTCTACACCTTCTGAAGCTTCATTAGAGGACCTTGTCAAGCAAATAGCTATAAATGAGCTCCAATTCCAACAACGGACAAAATCCTTTCAACAACGGACAGAGTCCTCCATCCTAGCCTTGCAAACACAAATTGGACAGTTTGCCAATATAGTGAATGCCATGCAGGAAGCTCAAGAATCGAACCAACTATCGGACCAAATAGTAGTGAATCTAAAAGAGTTACTATCTGATTTAGTTGATGATACTTATCTTGAGTTGGTATCTGATTTTCCATCTTTATTAGATTATGATGATACTTACTCTTGTGATTCATGTACCGACACTAACATTTGCTCTGTTTGTGCTGAGATTAATGATGCCGTGCAGGGTAATGTTTTTCATGCAGATGAAATTGTTTATACAGCTGAAACTCTTGACATCACGGCTGCCCCAACCTCACCATCCATTAAACAACCTCCCCCTTGGAGTTTAAACCACTTCATAACAATCTGAATTATGCTTATTTAGATATGGATAAAAAGCTTCCAGTTATAATTTCTTCTAACCTTGATTTTGATGAAGATAATAAACTTTTGCAGGTTTTGAAGAAACATAAGAAGAGAATTGGATGGACCTCGATGGAAGATAGAAGGAAATTAGTGAGGCAGCCCTTTAATTCTCTAAATCTTGATGTTATGAAAAAAGCGATCACATTCACGTGCCAATGCAACACTTTTATTTATCGAAGATTCTTCTTTGATCCTGGAATAAAAGGAGAAGACACTAATAAATATTTCAAGGTCAATGGATGCTACCCAAAGCTACTGTATGAGATCCCCACTTTGGAAGAGGAGACGGCAAGAAATCTCTCTTTGGGAAAGAATGCCTATGTGATCACTTATCCACCTTGACTCCTCGGGTGTGTTCCTTCCTTTCTCTCACTCTTATTTTATATTTATATTCTTTCATTGAGGATAATGTATGCTTTAAGTGTGGGGGAGGGAAATATTTACTTTGCTTTATTTCTTTCAATTTTATTTATTTTGTTTTGTTTTCATTTAAAAAAATTTAAAGAAATAAAACAAAGTAAATGGTTCCCTCCCCCACACTTAAAGCATACATTGTCCTCAATGAAAGAACATAAATATAAAATAAGAGTGAGAGAAAGGAAGGAACACACCAGAGGAGTCAAGGTGGATAAGTGATCACATAGGCATTCTTTCCCAAAGAGAGATTTCTTGCAGTCTCCTCTTCCAAGGTGGGGATCTCATACAGTAGCTTTGGATAGCATCCATTAACCTTGAAATATTTATTAGTGTCTTCTCCTTTTATTCCAAGATCAAAGAAGAATCTTCGATAAATAAAAGTGTTGCATTGACACGTGAATGTGATAAGTTTATTATCTTCATCAAAATCAAGGTTAGAAGAAATTATAACTGGAAGCTTTTTTTCCATATCTAAATAAGCATAATTCAGATTGTTATGAAGTGGTTTAAGCTCCAAGGGGGGAGGTTGTTCAATGGATGGTGAGGTTGGGGAAGCCATGATGTCAAGAGTTTCAGCTGTATAAACAACTTCATCTGCATGAAAAATATTACCCTGCACGGCAGCATTAATCTCAGCACAAACAGAGCAAATGTTAGTGTCGATACATGAATCACAAGAGTAAGTATCATCATAATCTAATAAAGATGGAAAATCAGATACCAACTCAGGATAAGTATCATCAACTAAATCAGATAGTAACTCTTTTGGATTCACTACTGTTTGGGCCGGTAGTTGGTTCGATTCTTGAGCTTCCTGCATGGCATTCACTATCGTGGCAAGCTGTCCAATTTGTGTTTACAAGGCTAGGATGGAGGATTATGTCCGTTGTTGGAAGGATTTTGTCCGTTGTTGGAATTGGAGCTCATTTATAGCTATTTGCTTGACAAGGTCCTCTAATGAAGCTTCAGAAGGTGTAGAGCACACAATTTAGAATTCATTCATATGCTTATTCAGATCCTCATCTGCAAGTCCATTAAACCTTGGCAACAAGTGTATTAAACCAGATTCCAATTCGAAAGGTACAGTAACAACAGGATATTCCGTACATAAAGCATTCTAATTCATATCATGGGCAACAAGTTCTCTAAGAGTTCTTTGATTTGTCATATTACATTTAATAGGAAAATCAACAAAGAAAATAAAACAAAGAACAAATTCGGCAATGCAGCAACAATTAGAAAAATACCAACAATGTCCCTGTTAAGAAAAAGAATGGAAAAATAGAAAATCGAATAAAATTAAATCTAAAAATTATGAAAATATAACTAAAAATCAAATCAAATCAAAATAAATCTTTACAAAAAATTTCGGATTTTTTTGAAAATATGAAAATAAAAAATAAATCAAATAAAATAGAAAAATAAAGAATTTGCGATTTTCAGGGTCAAAATCTTTTAGAATTTTATTCTAAAGGAGTACTGTTTGTTGATTTTTTTCAGATTTTCTGGAAAAAATTCGGAGCAAATGGAAACAGTAGCTTCCAACTTACCTGATAGGCTGAAACGCTTACCCCTATTCTGCAACCCTGAAAATTAACACACAAAAACAAAAAACAAAAAAAAAATAAAAAAACAAAAAATTCTAAAATTAAAATTCTAAAATTGGCTAAAATTAATAAGAATCCCCAGCAACGGCGCCAATCTGATCCGCGGTCGCGCGCGGATCAAAACCGAGCGGTTTGAAAAACGTAATAAAGCGACGGTAACTCGGATGTCGATTCACAAGGATTCTTATTTAAAGTAGCTAATTGAGACGAATTGGGGGGTTGTTTGATTAGAAATTCATTAATAAAGAAAAAGGCAGAAATGATTGGTTTTGAAATAAGTGATTAAAAACAGGTAAATCCATCGGTTTGACTCCCAACTTATCATCGATTATTACAATTTAATATTTTCAAAAGGATTCAATCCCTATTCGATTGCAATATTGACAAACAAACATCGACAATACCGCACGACTTCTATTCATAATTACCGAATTAAGCAGACGGTTAGATTGTGCAAATTAACGAAAAAGCTAAGTTAATCCGCGATTGAGTTAAGGAATATTGATCTACCAAATTAAATCCAATTTATTAGAAAAACACAATGCATTTTTTTAAATTTTTGGGCTATAAATCAATTTGAGGTCAGATTGTGGAGACTTGGGAACAATTCATAAGATCGATCGTTTTAACACCTTGAGTCTCCCAAATATGGAAATCGATTTAGATACTTGTTATGCATAGTCTTGAGTTCTCGTCCTCTAATAGCTCTTAAGTAGTTTATCTAGCAGTCAGCACCATCTAAAAATCACATGCTAAGTAATTGAGCTGATCCAAATAAGTGAATGATCATGTGCTTAATAAGAAGAAAAAAAAAAGAAAAATAGAAAAAGAAAAAGACAAAAAGTGAAAAAGAAAAAAAAGAAAAGACAAAAAAGTGTCTAATTCTGAATTGTTGAGGAAAAAAATATGGATCATAGTCACTAACAAGCTCAGTTACCATGTGTGTGAATAGATAAAGGGCTTAATGTGATTGCACTAGAATGAAAGAGAGCAAAAAAAAGGATGAGTAAGTTAGACTTAGGCATAACGACATGATTTAGATTGGTTTGTATAGGAGGGAGTCTTATGACCGCAAAATTGTGGACTTGTGTTCTTACGATATCCTTAGTATGCAAAAGTAGTACCTATCAATGCAATCTTGACCAAAGAGGAGTTCACAGCCTAGATTGAGTATCTGAATGTTTTTGTGTTTCATGAGTTTTGACAAGACTTTGCTCGGAGTGCAAAGGTTCAAGTGTGGGGGAATTTGATCAGTGCATTTTAATGCACCTTCCTCTATGTTTAGACTTAGGAATTTCTACAGTTTATTTTATTTAATTTCCTATTTTATAATTTTTTTACAATTTATTTTATTTTAAACTTTATTTAATTTTCGTTTGTTATTTTTCAGCATTAGCAGCTTTTAGTAAAAAATTCATAACTGGAGTTACAGGAATCGGATCGAGGCGTTCTACCAGTCGTTGGAAAGCTAAAAAAAGGTCTATAACTTTCATGTTGCATAAAGGAGCTGATTCGGATTTCTTGAGTCTCGAATAATTCATTGAAGTTTCTGACTTGTGATAATGTAGTTTTCCTTGCGGGCCTAGTTTTGATTTCTGTCCCAGTTATTTTCTATTTAAGGTTGCTGCTGTGATGCAAAACATTCACCCAGTTTATTTTCAGAATTTCCTTTTGTTTTATTGTTTTCATGGCGAATTAATCCTAAGGGAAAATCCGCCCGTTTCGAACCCGTAATTCTTTGAGGTTTATTCAATTTAAACTGTGCATTATTTATTTAATCTCGTTCCAAATTTTCTTATAATTTTGTTTGCTTAATTCGTTATTATAAGATAAATTAGATTTAATTTGGTTGATCAATATTCCTTAACTCAATCGCGGATTAACTTAGCTTTTTCGTTAATTTGCGCAATCTTTAATCGTCTGCTTAATTCGGTAATTAGGAATAGAAGTCGTGCGGTATTGTCGATGCTTGTTCGTCAATATTGCAATCGAATAGGGATTGAACCCTTTTGAAAATATTAAATTGTAATAATCGATGATAAGTTGGGAGTCGAACCGGTGGATTTACCTATTTTTAATCACTTATTTCAAAACCAATCATTTCTGCCTTTTTCTTTATTAATCGAATTTCTAATCAAACAACCCCCCAATTCGTCTCAATTAGCTACTTTAAATAAGAATCCTTGTGAATCGACATCCGAGTTACCGTCTCTTTACTACATTTTTCAAACCGCTCGGTTTTGATCCGCGCACGACCGCAGATCAAGTATAGCCTTTCATAATTTTCCATGTGTGACTTTCAGTGTATTTAAGGTTGATTTTAGGGTTTAAGAGTTTTGAGGCGAATAATGAGAGAAAGGGATTTTTGGCCGGCCTAAATCGATTATTGAGAATTTCAACCGTAGGGATTTATTTGGGAAAAAGGGAAGCTAGGCCTTCATGGCCAAAAACTATGATTTGACTCTAACCCTGTAGGGAAATTTGATAGTGAGAACCCTGATGATTGTGGTGTAGTGGTAAGTATTCCTGACTGTTAGAGTATAGATATGAGAAATAATGATCTTTGGCCTTCGTGGCCTAAACCTATTAGTGTGAATCTAACCTGGAATCCGTTGGGGAAAGGGGAAAGGTAGGCCTTCGTGGCCAAAACCTTGAATTGTTATATGTCTAACCCTGAAGGGATAGGAATATTTGATAGTGAGTAACTCTGATGCCTTAGGGTGTAATTGAAGGAAAAATTGTGATTTAGGGCATGAATATGTTACGGGATTGGCCTAGTAAACCGTAGGTTTTGTGCCTTTATCACCGTAAGACTTTAAGAATGATTTTAGAGATGTTTTTGGGGCATTGGGAAAGTGAATCGTGTGGACTTTTGGGTTGATATAGGTTCTGGAGCGTAACAGCGTTTTGTTGTCGTTCGAAATCGTTTTGGACGTAACTTTTGATCCGTAAGTCCGTTTTGGCTCCCGTTCGAAGCGTTGGAAAGCTAATGAATAGGGATATAACATAGTATAGATAAGTGAATTTGTTTCCCAATATTTTTATATCTAATTATGTTTGATAAGTCAATTGTGTATATGTTCTATTAATGAATCATGTTCTGCTTCAGTGATGTCTTGATGTTTTGATGCTGCAATTTTCCTGATGAATTACCATGAGGGTAACTATGATAATATGTGATAATATGATGAATTAACATGAGTAGTATTATGAATTTCATGTGATTAATAGGCGATAGTATGAGAATTACTGCGAGTATAATTATGAATTAATATGTGATAATATGATGAATTAATATGTGATAATATAATGAATTAATATGAGTATGACTGTGAGTGCTATGTGATTTGTATATTATTATATGATGATTTATATGATGTATGATTATTATTATTATGATTATATGATGACATGATGTATGATGATGATTATTATGATGAGCTATGATGACATGACGTAAGATGATGATTATTATGATGAGCTATGATGACATGATGTATGATGATTAGCTATGACGTTTGATGATGATGAATATGATGAATGGTGATGCACCTATGATGTTGTTATGAGGATGATTTATGACGCGTGCATCATGCATTCATGTGCATCCGAACTTCGGTTCAGGACCTCGATTACTTTGTCTTCAATCCCATTGTGTGGATGTGAAGTGTTTTGATGTGCTCCGGTTCTCAAGTAGAATCAATCCTATTAATGAGGATCTATTGAGGGTTGATGATCCAGTGTCCATCATGTTGTGATGATTGGTACCACATGCATTGAGTCTTGTTGCATTTTCATTTATGGGTCCTTTTGTATGAATTATGAAGTTGTGGCCTTTAAGGAATATTGAAGTATATGAATGTGTTGAATATGATTATGATGCCATTTATATGTTGATTTTTATACATTGATTATTATGAATTGTTTTACTCACCCTGCCTGTTTGAATGTTACCTCCACGTGGGTAACGTGCAGATGATCAGGTTTAGCTGTGGACGCCATTGAAGCTTTTTGAATTCTTTGAGTTGTTAGCCTTTTGGTTAACTTAGAGGGTCTTGCTCTGATATGTAACATCGGGTTGGGTTCTTTTGAGTTAAACTATATACTGTTGAGTTATTTTGCTTATCTTCCTGTATGAGTAAAACCTTGATTTATACCTTTTGAGTTTCGCTGCTTTGTGCAATTTGATGTATTTTGAGAAAACCTGTTGTACACGGAGCATTGACTTATTTTGAGCTATTGAGAAATGTACATCCTTTGAGGTGATTTTTATTGAGTTAAATATTTTACTCTGATATCTGTGTTATTTTTCCTTAATAATTGTGGGGTAAAAAAGGGTGTTACACTTGTAGCAAATAGAGCCAAACACCTTCAGATGACTCACTGATGGTCGTTTTCCACTCCACACTTCTTCAGGAACCTTGTTCTTTAGCTTTTTGGTAGGGCATCTGTTCATAATATAACCAGGAATCGAAACAGCTTTGTCCCATAAGGATTTTAGAAAATTCTTTTGCTTCGGCATGCATCTCGCCATGTCCAATATGATCATGTTTCTTCTTTCTGATATTCCATTATGTTGAGGAGTATAAGGAGCAGTTATCTCATGATTAATACCATGTTTTGCACATAATGCTTTAAATATCTTGTATGTGTATTCACCACCCTCATTTGTTCGCAGAACTTTGATCTTCTTCTCACTCTGGTTTTCGACAAGCATCTTGAATCTCTTAAAGAATTCAAATACTTCGTCCTTTATCTTGATCACATATATCAACAGGTTTTGACTAAACTCATCAACAAACTAAACAAAATACCAGTTTCCACCAACGGTATGCTCCTCAAAAGGACCACATACATCTGAATGTACAACTTCGAGTATGCAGGATGATCTCATTGGCATAGTCAAACCAAAAGACTTCCTGGATTACTTTCCGACTAGAAAAATTTCACAAAGTTTGTTAGGCATCTCAAGACTTGGTATACCAATTTCCATATCTTGATTGATCAGTTGATTGGGCGACCTAAATTTTAGATGACCAAACCTCAGATGCCACAACCAACTATTCTTGTGGTCGGAAACTGTTTTTAGACATTGTACCTCAGTCGAGTTGATCATGGTCTTAAATATTCTATTCTTCGACAAAGGAGATTTCAAGACCAAGTTACTCTAGATGTCGAAAAGTTCTAAGGCTCTATCTTTCATAACCACTGAGAACCCTTTTTTGTCCAGCTGTCATACACTTAGCATATTGCACTTCATTCCGGGGACATAGAGTACATCTTTGATCAAGGCTTTTCTCAATTACTCCTTTGAATAACTATGTTTCTAGTACCTTCTACTTACAACGAGCTATTATCAGTAAGTTTGACATTGCTCTTCTTCGACTCGTAGAAATCTACTAACCCTACTTTTTGACCAGTCATGTGATTCGAGTAGCCTGAGTGGAGGAACCAGATCTTGAATTTGACATGGTCATCTGCAATTGCATCCATAACCACCATATCATCAGAATCATATGAATCTTGACTTGCAAGGTTTTCTCCTTCGTCATTTCCTTTTGTCGATCCATTTTCTTTCCTGTACCAACAATGCTTGGCCAAGTGACCCCACTTTTCACAGTTATAGCACTGTACAACTTTTTTTCCTTGTCTTTCTGATCGAAATTTCCTTCTCTTCTTTTCGAGGATTCAGAGGTTTTGTCTCCTCTTGTAAGGATTCAAACAAGACTTCTTTCCCTGAGTCTTATCGATTTTTCCTTTGAACCTGTTGGAACCACCATTATTCTTCCACGATTGAGCCTATAGTGCTTGTACCGAGTCTTGAACTTCTTTCCCTTCAACGATCCTAATCTCGTGCACCTCTAACGGACCAACCAAATCTTCCAGTTTTAGGGTTTCAAGATTGTTGGATTCTTGAATAGCTACGATAATGTAATCAAAGTGAGAAGTCAACATACATATTACCTTATCAACTATTATCTTATCAATTAGGATAGGGATGGCAAACAAACCCGGGCCCGCCCACACCCGCCCGGGCCCGCCCCGAAATTAACGGGGGAAATCCGATTTAATTGGGTGCGGGTGCGGGTGAAACCCGGTTCTTAACTACGGGTGCGGGTGCGGGTAGACACTAAGACCCGCCCGCACCCGCCCCCGCCCCGCCCCAAATAATATATTTTATTTTAATTTCCTTATTTTATTTATTTTAATATTTATTTATTAATTATACTTTTAATTAAGTTATTAATATTCTTATTGCAATTAAAATAATAAAATTAATCAAGTTAATATTCATTTATTAGTTAAAATTTTGATTAAATAATTAATTAATTTATTAAAATAATCAATTTTTTAATTAAATTACTAATTTTTATTATAATTAAAAAAATAATAATTTTTTGCGGGTGGGGGCGGGGCGGGTGCACCCATTTTCTACTGGGGGCGGGTCTGGGTGGTAAACTTTCACCCCCGATTGGATTTGGGGGCGGGGGCGGGTCTGTTACATGGAGGCGGGTGCGGGTGCGGGTATAGTTAAACCCGCCCCCGACCCGCCCCGTTGCCATCCCTAAATTAGGGTTTCACCACAACCTTTCATGAGATGGACGAGTTTCTGCACCTTTGACACATAGCCTGCAATCTTTTGGTATTCTTCCATCGAGAACAGTTCATATTGTCGTAGCAAATTTTTCAACTTGACAACCTTAACTTCAATTCCTCCTTTATAGTACTTGATAAGAATACCCCATGCCTCCTTCATCGATTCAGCATGAGTGATTCTGTCGAAATTATCCCCATCAACCGCCAATTAGATGTAAAATGTCGCATTGCAATCCTTCTTCTTAGCATCCTTGTGATCGGTTCTCTATGTGTCAGTTGCATCTTCACCAAGCGCAGGAACACCGGTATAACCAATTATAGGGTTTCATGAAATCCAAATAGAGATTGCATTTGTTTTCTCTATCAAAGACAATTCTTGTCGTCAAGAGTTAGAAGAGAGTTTGGTAAATTTCCATTACCATTCATCTTAGCAATGAATGATCAAAAATAACCCACGATCCCGAAAACATGATCTCTGACATGTGATTATTAAAAACATGATCAAGAAACTAACCAGAGCTCTAGATACCAATTTGTTAGTGCGTGAGGCACTTTTAGTGAGGAGAGAAAGAGAGAAAATGAAGAAATATGGATTGATATTATTGAATTAATGAATAATAAAACTGAATTACAGAGTGTCTATTTATATACACCTAAGTGACTTGATTACTAGGTAAAATAAAAAAACTAAGTTACAAACCCTAAACCCTAATTAGCTTTGGGTTTGGGCCACACAACTCAACTTGGATTATATCTAATATCTCAACAATATTGGCTTCTGCAATTTGAATTAGGAAAGCAGATCAAACACAAATAATTTTAAATTTTAATATTTTGACCTCTCATTTTATAAGGATGTGTTTGTGTTAATAGGAAATCCATAATTTAAGTGTTGTAACCAATTATCATAGGGTGTAACCGGTTACACCTGTGAAGAAATGTCAAAGAAAGTTGAAAATAGAAAGTTTTTCGATAGTGTAATCAATTACGCCTTCATAGTAATCAATTACCCCTATTATGTTTTAGTTTTTTTTAAAACAGCCGTAATCAGTTACATGTTTTATGTAATCAGTTACAGATAGTTAATTTTCAGATCTTCAATTATGTTAGATTGTTATTTGTATCCCAATCTACTTGTAATTGTATATATACCTTGGATGTATTATGAATGAATAGTAATGTATATTCTCAATCTCAATTATACTCTCTCTAATTTTCTCTCTCACTCTCTCCCTCCCCACACTCAATCACTTCATTTTCACCAATCGGGTGATTCCAAATTCTAATATTTGGCATCAAAAGCCATGTTCGATCAACCAAACACCTAGTGTGCAACATGAATTTTATCTCCAATGAAAGAATCCCTGCAAACCTATCAATCCTCGATGCGAAGAATTACGCAAAATGGTGTAAATAAAAGAAGGTGTTGTTTGGCTAGTAAGATGTTCTTAAAGTGATCGAGAACGAAGTGAGTCCTCTTGTCGATGGTGAAACCGATACACAATGAGCAACGTATAATAAAGAAAAGAATAAAGATTCCAAGGTATTGTTTTGTATCCATCAATGTGTGGATGGTGACAACTTTGAGAAAGTTCGTGATTGCAAATCATCGAAGTAAGTGTGGGAAATATTTGAGAAGGCATACGCATGGGCTGAAAAGGCGAAGGTGGTGAAGTTACAAACTCACAAACGTTAAATTATATTGATCAAAATGGAGAAGGATCAGACCATCAATGATTTCACAATGAGAATTACTTGGTTGGTGAGCCAAGTAAAAACATGTGGAGAAACGGACGATGAGCAGTTTGTTGTCGCAAACATTTTGTGTTCTTTAACGCCAAGACTTGACAATGTTGCCATAAATATTGAGGAATCGAAGGATCTTGAAAAGATGAGCAAAGAGGAGATACAAAGCTCTCTTGAGGCACATGATAAAATAATGAAGGAGAGAAATTGTGATAAGGCAAATGAGGAGATTTCTTTGAAGGTTCGTTTCAACGAGAAGGACAAGAGATCAAAAGGAAAATGACTCATGAACAGTATAGGGAATTTTCAAATTTTTGGTGGAAGTGAATCCCATGGTTTTAAGAATTCGACTTGTCAAAAGGGTGAAGCAACTACAACAAAAATGGTGGTCAAGAAAACTTTAGAGGTGAAAGAATAAGGATTAAAAAAAACAGGATGCAATGCTTTGTTTGTCAAAAGTTTGATCATTTTCAAAGGGAGTGAAATGAAAATAAGAAGGAACTTTAAGTAGATGAAACCAAGGTTGCAAGACAAGAGTTTTATGATGAGAACACGCTCTTGGTCATGGTCATAGAAGGGGAATGCAACAACAACAGGTTGCGAGATAGCAACAACAACAATTTTGGAAAGGCTGCAGAACCATGTTGTTACAGGTTACATAAATGTTGTAATCGGTTACATGCAGAAGAAAGCATAATGGTGACTTCTAAAGAAGTAGTGCAATGCAGCGATAAATGATATTTGGATTTTTGATGTTCTACTCATATGACGGGGAGGAAAGATTGGTTTGTCATAATCAAACGTGCCATGAAGAACAAAGTGAAGTTCGCAGATGATACCACTCTAGTGGCTGAAGAGATCGGTGACTTATCAATCGAGAGAAGGGATGGTGGACATTCTTTCATAAAGGATGTGTTTTATATTCCTGGAGTTAAGTGTAACCTTTTAAGTATTGGCCAATTGCTTGAGAAAAGTTACAAGATTCACATAGAGAATAATGTGTTACGCGTTATGGATGCAAACACGGTTTTGGTCCTAAAAGCTAATATGGCTTCCAATATAACTTTCAAGGTTGATTTGAAGGTTATGGAGTATAGGTGTCTTGCTACAACGATTAGTCGAGAAGAGTGGATATGGAAATATAGGCTTAGACATCTCGACTTTAGAGACATTAATGTCTTCCAAAGGAATAGAATGGTAACAAGGTTGACATTGATCCACATACCAGCTGAAATTTGTGAAGAATGTGTGTAAACAAAGAAAAATAAGGGTAAATTCAGCAAGTATGAAGGTTGTAAAACCAAGCATCACTTTGAGGTGGTGTATTAGAGTGTGTGTGAACCGATGCAAGTTGATTCGATTGGTGGCAATAGATATTTTGTCACATTCATCATTGATCATAGTAGAAAAATATGGGCATAACTAATCAAGAGAAAGGATGAGGTATTTAAAGTGTTTAAGAAGTTCAAGTCCATGGTTAAGAGGCAAAGCGGTCACAAGCTCAAAGTTCTCAAAACGGATTGTGGAGACAAATATGTCTCAAATGTCTTTGGGAAGTTTTGTGATTAAGAAGGGATAATACATGAGGTTGTACCACCTTATACACCACAACAAAATGGTGTTTCCAAAAGGAAGAATTAATCAATCGTGAACATGGTGAGAAGCATGTTGAAGGGGAAAAACTTGCCGAAAGAGTTATGGGGAGAAATAGTGTCCACGACTGCGTATTTGTTGAACATGTGTCCAACAAAGAAGCTTGAGAAGATAACATCAACATATTCAAGATTTAAATCAAACCTGAATTACTTGAGAGTTTTTTATTCCGTAGTGTATCAACATATTCTAGGGAAATTTAGAAAGAAGCTGGATGACAAAGGAGAACTAATGATACTTGTAGCATATCACTCTACTGGTGGTTACAAGTTGCATGATGTAGCAAACATAAGGGTTGTGATCATACGAGGCGTCATTTTTTACGAGATTAAGCAGCTGCAACTTCTTGTAACAGGTTTTCAAAAAGTTGTAACCGATTATAGCAATGAAAATTCAATTTCTGTAGAGAACTCAATTTGACATGGGATGAACAAGCATATTGATATGAGGTTTCACTACTTGAGAGAACTTGTTAGTGAAGGAAGGTTGAGATTGAGATATTGTAGAAGTGAAGATCAAGTGGTTGATTTGTTTATCAAAGGAGTCACAATTGAAGTGTTCAAGAGGTTGAAGATGAACTTAGACATGGAAGACTTGGAGCACTTGAATTAAGGTGGTGTGTTAAGTGAAAATCCATAATTCAAATGTTGTAACTGGTTACCACGGGGTATAATTCTATGAAGAAATGTCAAAGAAAGCTGAAAATAGAAAATTTCTCGAGAGTGTACTCGGTTACACATCCGCAGTAATTGATTATCAATGTTATGTTTTAGTTTTGTTAAACCAGTTGTCATTGGTTACACATTAATCGATTATATGTTTTCTGTAACCGATTACAAACAATTAGTTTTCAGAATTTCAATTTATGTTAGATTGTTATTTGTGTCCTAATATATTTGTAGTTGAATACATACTTTGGAGGTATTTTGAATGAATAATAATATATATTTTTACTTTTAATTGTACTCTTTAATTTTTTATCTCAATTTCTCAATCTCCACAATCAATAACTTTATTTTCACCTAAAGATGAATTTTAAGTTGTAAGCGTTTTGTTTTGTTTAGAAAATTAAACAAATTATGAAAACATACCTTATCAATTTGTTTAAAAAAGAAAAAGAAAAGGTTATTATAAGTACACAAAACCATTTATTTTCAGATTTTGTTTTTGACTAACTAACTTTTTTGCATTCATAAAAGTTATTAAAAACTTAAACAAATTATGCCAACATACCCGTATATTATATATACTATTATCTATATACAATTGCAAATAGCTTTCCATTGAATTTATACTGATATCTCACCTTTTGTAAAATTTAAAGCAAATCTTTACAATTAATGCTCCTAACGTGACACATTTTCACATATATTTTTTTTTACCAATTTATATACATAAAAATCTTAAATTAAATTTGTTGCTATTTATTTATTTTATTTCTATTTTAACTATATAAATATTTAATATTATTTTATTTATTCAATAATAATGTCTGATCTTTCTTTATTCATAATTCTTTTATAATATAATTAATTTATATATATTTTTTACTTTTTATTAAAAACATGATCTCAATGGTGAAACAAAAACATCTATACTAATATATAAAATAATAAAAGAAATAATGATAGTAGATTACACATGTTTGTGTTTATAAGTAGTTCTTCTACATCATACTGAATAATTTATCCACCCTTTTGTCAAGGTATAATAGAAAAAACCATTGAAGTAATAGGTAAATCACAAAATAATGGGTAATCAAATCAAGTTGATATTAACTGGTTAAAAATTTTCAAAAAAAAATAAATTTATAATTGATCATTCATCTCGCTTTTTTCTTATATTTTCAAGACATTTTAAATTCTCTATGATTTTATCAAGAAATATCTACCACTCTCAGCTACATCTTCTATAAAAATATAAGTAAATTCAAAAGGTTCTTTCCCAAATTGAAATGGGGCCACAAAATTAAAATAGGATATACATGGAATCATATTCTAAGGACTTAAAACGTGTTTATCTTTTAAGATTTCATATAAGAAAAATGATTATTACTTTTTACTTTTTCTTTTGTGAATCTCAAAAGATATACTTTTTTTCCTTTCTTTTAACCCTAGTGTTAAGGTCAAAAAGATATATCCTTTTCTTTCTTTTAACACTAGTGACTAAGGCCAAGATTTTTTTTTAAATATTTAGAAGATGAATCGTCATTCTTATTTAGTTGTAATTTTTGGTGTTGAAATAAGTTTTTCGACATAGACAAAAATGTTGTTGAATAATTTAGTGTATGTCAAAATATATAGTTGTCGAAGTGTTGAGGAGTTAGTCTCGATATGAATTTTGTCTTAAATCTAATTTTGTAGTGTTGACAGAATTAGGTATTTTGAACTTTTATTTTTTATCTATGTTTAAGGAGCAAGCAAGTAAAATTTATAAAGAGTAACCATATTATTGTAATGTGATTCATTTTGAATAAAATTGCAGTTTTGAGAGTAAAGAATTACTCTGCAGAAATTTTTATTCTTCTCTATTTTGTATTGAATGCCTAATTCTCTTTCTTTCCAAATTCATCTTTTCTCCTTTCATTGTCATTGTACAGAGATAATCATTTAACAAACAAGGTTGTTTGATTCACTCGAGTGAAGAGTGAAGATCAAGAAGAGAATTTAATCGGTTGATTGAATCTTGTTCATCAAGATTGATTCGGAATTACTCTAAGTCTTGGGTTTAATTCCAACACCTGGTATCTAGAGCATTGGCTGAGTGATTTGTGGGAAGCAAAACACGATGACAATGACGATGAATCATCTGAATGGATATTTTTCAGCGAGTCTTCCAATTCTGAAGGGTCAAAATTATGAGAATTGATGTAAACAGATGAATTTTGTTTTCTGTTGTCAAGATCTTTGAGATCCTGTGGAGGAAGGAGCAACACCACTTGTAGGAAACACGTCAGATCAAGAAAAGGCTGCATACAAAGAATTGAAGAAGAAAAATTATAAAGCTCTCTTTATAACTCGTCAATATGTTAACAATTTTGAAAAGGTCAGTGATGTAGAATCAGTGAAAGAAACATGTGAAATCTTAGAGAAATCGTTTAGAGGCGCAGGAAATGTGAATGAGGTGAGGTTACAAACTCACAAAAGGACGTATGAATTGCTTCAGATTGAAGAAAGTGAAAACATTATAGATTTTTTTACTAGGGTTATAAAACTGGCGGGTCAAATCAAGGTATGTGGAGAAGTGTTGACATTAAGATCAGTTATTGCAAAGATCTTGAGGTCATTGGCTCTAAAGTTCGACCATGTAGTAGTAGCCATAGAAGTGTCAAAAGACTTTTCAACATTGACTGGGGAAGAGCTTCAAGGGACACTTTAATCTCATGAACAAAGAATGGTTGAAAGAGTTGCAAGCAAATCGAAGAGTGATGTGGATTTGCAGGTGCAATCAACAAGAGAAAAAAAAGGAAAAGGAAAGTGGTTCGATAGCAAATGTAAAGAAGGCTACAACAATTCGATTGTTCGAAGTCAAAAAGAAGGAGGTCAGTCAAATAAGAGAAAATCCTCATATTAAAGAAACCATAGCAGTGGTGTTGCAGGTAGAGGAAGAGGTGGTGGTCGAAAACTTAACAAAAGTCATATTCAGTGTTTCAATTGTCAGAGGTATGGTCACTACTATAGTGATTGTCCTAAAAAATAAAATAGCCAATAAAATGATGCAAAGTTTTTAAAGCATTAAGAAGAAGATATGTTGTTGATGGTCACAACAAGAGATGGAGAAAGATTCCAGGACCAATGGTACTTGAATTCAGGATGCTCATCACACATGACTGGTAGGAAAGATTGGTTTGTCAACATAAAACCCCAATGAAGAACATGGTGTAATTTGAAAATGATAATACTCTAGAAGCTAAAGGTATTGGGGATGTTCTGATTATGAGGAAAAATGGCAAAAAGTTAGTAATTTCCAATGTATTGTACATACCTGGCATGAAAAACAATTTACTCAGCATACGGTAGTTGGTCAAAAAAGAACTACAAAGCGTCAATCGAAGACAAGATGATGAGAGTTATGAAATCAGGAGGAAGGTTGATCTTGAAGGCATCTATGTCTTAGAATATAACCTTCAGGATTGAACTTAATGTAATGGAACACAAATGCCTTGCAACTACAGCTAGCAGGGATGAATGGATATGGCATAACAGACTTGGTCATCTCAACTTTAAAGACATCAAAGATCTGGGAAGAAGAAATATGGTTTCAGGATTACCAAAAATCGACATTCCAAATGAAGTGTGTGAAGAATGTGTGCAGGCGAAGCAGCACAAGAATAACTTCAACAAGGATGCAGGAAGTAAGTCGAAGGCAATTCATGAAATCATATACTCTGATGTATGTGGTCCTATCCGGGTGGACTCGATTGGAGGTAACACATGCTTTGTCACATTCGCAGATGATTTCAATTGAAAATTATGGACTTACCTGATCAAGAATAAAACATAAGGGATCAAGGTATTTTTGAAGTTTAAATCTATGGTCGAAAGACATAGTGATCGAAAGCTCAGGATTATGAGGACTGATGGCGGTGGAGAATATGTGTTGAAAGACTTTGACACGTTATGTGAGAAAGAAAGGAATGTGCATGATCTGTTACCACCCTACACTCCACGACATAATGGAATTGCAGAAAGGAAGAATAGAACTATCATGAATATGGTTAAAATATGTTGAAAGATAAGCATCTACCCAAAGAATTATGAGGAGAAGTTGTGTCGACGACAACATACATACTGAACAGATGTACAATGAAAAGACTATAAGGAATCACGCCAGAAGAATATTGGTCTGGTGTCAAGCCTAACTTGAGTTATCTGAAGGTATTTGGATATATAACACATAAACATGTGCCTGGTCAGTTGAGAAGAAAACTTGATGACAAGTCTGAAGGTGAGATATTACTTAGAAGGGGGGGGGGGGTTGAATAAGTATGGAAAATTAATACTTGAAAATAATCACACAAATATTTTTATCCTGGTTCGTTAAACAACTACTCCAGTCCACCCTTCCAGAGTGATTTGCCTTTCTCAACAAGGACTTAATCCACTATTAAATCAAACTGATTACAATAGTATCACCTAAGAACTACAGTTCTTAGTCTTCTCAAGAGCTACTGATTCACACTGAATCCTCTTAAGGAATTTCCTTTACAAACAATGTAAATTAAATACAAGAGTTTTTAATGCTTCTATAAAGCTATAATCACAACAGTGATTTTTCTCTTAAGTTTTAAGTACTATGAGATTCTATGAAGAATAAGAATGAGAGCTTATAGAATATATGATTTCTTTTCAGCAAGTGTGTAGCACTGAAGAATGAGGTGAGAAACTCCTTTTATAGGCAGCTGATTCAAGCACGTTGAAAAGAGAGTCCAAAAGGTCTGAGCCTTTTTGTCTTCACATGTACTGACCTTTCCTTGAAATAGATGGCACAGATAAATCCTTTTTGTCTGTGTAAGTGTGTCTAGCACAAATAAGGAAAGAGACGTTGAATGATTCCAACGGATACATTCTTGAAAACACTTCTTCAGTTTCAGCAAGTTCTTCAGAGTTTGAATAGATCAGAGTCTTCTGATGAGATTCAGAACTATGCTGTATCAGAGTCTTCTGCAGCGTGTGTGCTTCTAGCGTGTTGATCATCAGAGCATCTTGACACAGAACTTCAGTACTTGGCAGCGTAGGTACTTTCAGAATCTTCTGTAGATCAATGCTTTGAGAAACTCTTCAATCAATATTCTTCTATACTTCTGATGCTTCAGCTTCAGATGCTTCTGATTATCTTCAGATGCTTCTGACTATCTTCAGATGCTTCTGACTCAGAATGTTCTGGAGCTTCTTGCTTCAGATCCTTCTGGAGACAACGCTCAGGATCTTCTGTAAGGAGCAAGCAGATTCTTCTGAAAGGTGCATCTGGCGCTTCAGAGTCAGAACAACTTCTTGTATTCAAGGCAGATTTGCTTCTAGAGAGTTAATATAATTTTAATCTGCAGCAAAACTCTCAAACAAATTTTAGAGTATATAAATCTTAAATATAAATTTCCTAACAGTTATCATCAAAACAAAGAGTAATTATTAAGAACCAATCTGTGTTCTAACAATCTCCCCCTTTTTGATGATGACAAAAAGTATCAGAAATTTTATTTAATTGAACTTAAAGAATTATAACTCCCCCTGGGATGATGAATCTCCCCCTGAGTTAAATATGAAAAAGGAATAGAAACTTCCCTTTTTATCTTGAGTAATCTTCAGAGTCAGATCTTGTTTGTCTTGTAATAATCAATGGTCATAATATCTTGCAGATATAAGATTCAGAGTTTGATAAAAGATAAATGATCTGAGAAACTCAGAGGTTCTTATCAAAAGTTCTGAAATAGTCAATTAAGATATTAGAAAGAATAGATATGTCTGAAGATTCATTCTAGTGAAATTATATTAAATAGTTCAGATCTTTATTTTCTCCCCCTTTTTTGTCATAAGCAAAAAGTAAAAACTTTTAATAAAGACAATCAAAAGGAATAAAAGCAGATAATTCAATGGAGAATAACAAACTGTTTCATTCAATTATAACAGAGCAAAAGATACATCAGAAGATATTACAAAAACATACAGATGCAAAAAAAACAACAGATGCACAAACATGAGAAAAAAAATCTAAGTGTGTTTTGACAAAAGCATCTTCAATAGGTCTGTGATCTCAGATTGTGATTGCTCTTGTTTTGACATGAACTTAGTGATTGTCTCATTCTTCTCATCTTGTTTAGTCATCCATTCTGACATGTCCTCAGATTTCTTGTCCTGCTTCGCCATCCAAGATCTGATTTCAGATTGACCAGCTTCCAGAGCAGCAATCTTGTTTACCAAATCTGGATTTTCTGACTTAATCTCTGATGATGGAGGTTCTGTATCCTGAATAGAGCCAATTGCCATATGTTATGGAGATCCTGAAGAAGGTTCTACCAGAGTCATAGTTAGTGTAGGGGCAGTTGGTTCTGGTGGAGGAGGAGATGGAGGAGCGTCCAAACACAGCAGAGGTTCAGTCTTGTTGTCAATCCAGAATTGATTTCTTTCAGCTCTGAGATTTGCATCATCAGAACAGATGTTCTTCAGATTAGAAGCTACAGTGTTGAATCTATTCAGAAATCCTTTCCAGATGATTACAGTCTCATTTGCATCCATAGTTTCAGAACATCTTCTCTGAACAGTACCTAAAGACATCTGTAATTCTTGCAAAAACGTTTGAAATAAATGTTCAATATTAAGTCTGGGTGGAGGTTTAAGCAAGGTTTCCAGAGTCATTTGTTTAGGTTTTGGAGTTGGTGGTATCAATGATTTTGGAATGGAAATCAGAGGAGGGGGAACATATGGAAAGAATGGAATTTCTGGTTTCTGAGGAAGGGATCTGTTTAAAGCATTAAGCAGATTTGGTTGAGGTCTAGTGCGAGGGTAAACATCATCAAAGACTGCATTAGAGTATGGTACGAAAGCAGAGTTTGATGGTTTATCAAATGCAACTGTGTTATCAGATGCAGAATGCAGAGCTGAAACAGCAGCTTTACCAGATTTAGCAGAAATGGGGGCTAAGGATCCTTCATTCTCCATGGATTTAATATATGAAAGGATTACAGATGGAAGGGTTGGTTTGAGTTTAGGTCTCAGAGGTTTCAAGGGTTCAGAGGGCTCAACTCTATCATAAAAACCTTTAAGTTTGAAACCATAAGATAAATTATGATACAGAGAAGACACTTGAGCACAAGATATTCCAGATGATGATGGAATAGAAGTAGGAACAATCATTTCAGATGAAGGTACAGGTGGAGGCATAGGTTCTGGAATGGTAGTTTTGGTAGGTACAGATGATTCAGGTTCAGGGTCATGAACAGGGTATTTGTCAGATGAATTAATCAGAAAATCAGGATGAATTTCTGATTCAGATGAATTTGAAGATGTTTCAGGTGTACAAGAGGTAGAAGAAACTTGAAACACTATTTTTAATGGAGTGATATCAAGAACTTCTGTCTCAGGGATATGAGATGGTTCTGAAGGAATATCAGGTTGTTGAGTAGGTAGTTCAGATGAAACAGGAGCAGAAGTTACTTGAGTGGGTTCAGAGGTAACAGTTGCTACAGGTTCAGAAGATTGAATTGGTGATGGTGGAATGACAGATTCTTTTTGTGGTTGATCTTCTGTGGTTTGTTTTTCTGGATGATCAGGAGATATTGGTTGATTTTCTGTTGTTGGTTGAGCAGATTTTTGTGTATCAGAATTTTGTGGTAGTTCTGATGGTTGTGGTTCAGGTTGTTGTGATTCTGTTGGTTGTTTTTCTTTAGATTGTGATTCTGATGGTTGTGGAACAGTTGGTTGTGGTTCTGTAGGTTGTGATTCTGTTGGTTGTTTTTCTTTAGATTGTGATTCTGATGGTTGTGGAACAGTTGGTTGTGGTTCTGTAGGTTGTGGACGTGGGGTGAAGTGTTTGATGTGTAATTTTGGTTGAGGTGGTTTTGATACAGAAGTAGTGGGTTGTTTCTGAGGTGATACAGAACTTGGGGCAGCAACAGATGTAGTTTGAGTGACAGGGGATTTGGGAACAGACTTAATAGAAGAATCATTTATAACAACATTTTTAGAAGAGACAGAAGCTTTAGTACCTTTGAGTTTAATCCTTTTTGCAGAGACAGCTTCTCCAGAATCTTTTCTCTTCAGAAGATCCTTGGGATTCTCAGCAATCTTAGCCTTCTTCTGGACAGGTTCAGATTCTGCTGCAGGTTGAGGTCTTTTCCTCTGAAGTGGAACTTCTGCTTCTTCTTCTTCTTCTCCTGTATCTGGCAGGGGTTGCTTCACAAGTTGAAATACATTTGCAGGAACAGGCACTCCTTCCCTTTTACATTCCTCTATATACATCAGAACAATGTGTCTAGGTTCTTCAGCAAAAAATAGAGGGAAATCTGATACTGGAATCCTTTTATTCAGATCAGACATGTTTAACTTCTTTGGAGCAGTGGTAAGTTCATCTACAATCTTGAGTCTCAGAAGGCTCTTAGTGTTCAGAGGCTTTCCCATGATGAACTCTAGTTCCTCTATTACACCAGCATCATACAGAGCAGCCACTAAACCATTTTCCGTGAGAAGATCTGAGAGCAACCTTCCAAAAGGTATCCAATTCCTGATCTTCTGGTTCTTTTCTTTCACAGATTCTCTGGATGCGTTTATGTGATTCCACAAATGCATGAACAATAAGTAAGGCAGATCTACCTTGTTGCTCTGACTCAGGCAGTACATAAAATAGATTTGTTCATTGTTGACATAATCTGGGGAATTTGTTGATTTTCTGTGATAAATGCATCTCATGAATATCTTGGCCCAGATCTTGTAATCTGGCTTCAGATCTTTGAATCTATTAGAGGCTTGTCCAGCAGTCATAACCTCTTCATAGACTTCATCCATATCAACACGTCCAACTGGCAGATGTGAAACACCATCTGTTTCTTCATAACCAATCAGTTTTCTAATTAGATCCTTTGTGATGATGATCTCCTTTCCCAGCACAGATGATAGAATAAACTTTGGATACACAGATGCATGAATCCAGAATTCCTTAACAAGCAAAGGGTAAACTGGTCCAAACAGTCTATCAAAGTATTTTACCCAACCTTGAGCTCTAACAATGGAGCGAAAATCAAACCCATTTTCAGCCAGTGAATCAAATTCCACCATGGATTCACACAACACTTCTAACTTTTCAACAGGTGTGAGAAGAGTTCTTTGTGGAGGAATGTATGGATTAGCACCTATATTATCTGAAGTTACAGCAGTCATTGTTGATTGAAACTGAGCAGTTGTTGATGAAGAAGACGCCATTGAAGAATGCCTTTTAGAACACTTAGGTTTTGAGTTTTTGTGAAGAGAGAACAAGAGATGAAAATGCATATAAATTCTGAGAGTGAAAAGTGTGAAAGTGAATACACTTCAAGTATTTATACTGAACACATAGTCACACCAAGAGACAGAAATAAAGCACGTTGGAGCAGTATTAAATGAAAAGAATAAAATCATTTCAAATAATAAATGCTTCTGACAGATTTGGGGGGAAAATCAAGAATTTAACTATTCAAATTTCACCTCAAATGTCTTTTCAGTTGTCCACACGCCACTTCTTCAGATTTAGTGGGACACGTGTTTGCTTGCATGCTGTTCTGAATTCTCTCAAGAAATGAAACGTTAGTCACGTTCAGATCTTCTAAAGATGGTTAGTTCAGAATTTCACCTCATAAATAATAATCAGAATAGAATAAATGAACAGAAGAAATACTTCAGATCATTAAACATTTTGCATCTGAGAGATTGCTTCTGATAAATATTACTCTGGACAAAAATCCATACAAATATTTTTCAGAATGAACTTAAATCTATCTTCAGCAAGGGGTTTTGTAAAAATATCTGCCCATTGATGATCTGTATCAACAAAGGCTAAATTTATGATTCCCTTCTGAACATAGTCTCTGATGAAATGATGTTTAATTTCTATATGTTTTGCCTTAGAATGCAAGATTGGATTTTTTGACAAACATATAGCAGAAGTATTATCACAAAAGATAGAAAGATTACTCTCATAGATTTGATAATCTTCTAATTGACTCTTCATCCAGAGCATCTGAGTACAACATCCAGCAGCAGCAATGTATTCTGCCTCTGTAGTTGATAGTGCTATGGTAGGTTGCTTCTTGTTGTACCATGAGATCAGATGACTTCCAAGAAACTGACAGCTTCCAGAAGTGCTTTTACGTTCAACTCTGTCTCCAGCATAGTCAGCATCACAGAATCCAACTAATGAAAATTCATCAGATCTTCTGTAACACAAACCCATGTTAGCAGTACCTTTCAGATACCTTAGAATCCTCTTAACAGCTGTTAAGTGTGATTCTCTAGGATCTGATTGGAATCTAGCACATAAGTGTTGCACCCTAAAATTGGCCCAACCTTATTCACTTGGTTTATGTTTCATTATCATTAGCATTTGCATATAGAGTCATGTACATAGACTAATCATCTGCATAGCATGAGCATAGCAAGTCATTCAACAAGGGACCAATCACTATTCTCATCTCTAGAGGCCTATCATGAGGCTATTATCCTAATTCCATCTTATTCAGGTCATCAGGAAAGAATTTGAAAGCAAAGAGTTCAGCAGATCAAGCCTTGAGGCCACCTCCTAGCTGAGGGTATCTGAGGATCAACAAGAAGGATTGTGAGCTGTGAAGTGAAGGCATGGAGAGTATCTAGACATTATGAGAGACTTAAAAGGTCATTTGGAGAAGAAAATAAGTTGTTGATGAGAGCACAAGAGCTACAGTTGAAGGCAGTCAACTAGGGTTTCATCTGGGTCAACCCTGGGTCAACCCTAGGTCAATTGACTGGTTTAAGAGGGCATTCAAGTCTATTGGAGAGATGTGGGGATCAACATTGGACATATGAAGAAGGATATGGAGATATGACAAGGAGAATTCAAGAGAAATCAAGGAGAAGAGGAGTTACTAAATTAGGGTTTCTCTGTAAAATCCCCTAATTTAGGTCAAATTTCCAAGCAAGATAAGTCAAAATGCTAGCTTCAAATGGCTTCTTGGCCAACATGAAACTTGTAGAGGATCTCAAGACCTTTAATTTGAGTGGTGGAAGACATCAAGGAGATTTATAGAACTCAAGTTATGGTCCTTGCAAGTTACAGGTCATTTGGGGTATCTGAATTTTTGTCTGTGAAAGTGACTTGACTTCCAAGCTAGTTTTGCCCCTCAAGGAGATTTCAAATGAATTCTTGGTCAACACAAGAATTGTTCCTCATTGTCTTAGCTTTCTAGAATGGTATGGCATGCCTTCATATGATGTGTAGAACTCAACTTATGGTCTTGGCAAGCAAAGGGTATTTTGGGCATTTGTGAATTACAGGTCATTTTAACCTATGTCCAAAACTCATACAAGGAGGCCTCAAATGGAAAAACTTACAACATCAAACTTGCTCCAAATGGGATTTTAAGTCTAGAAAGAAGGTCACAAATTATTGGAGAAGCTCATAGCATGGAGTTGAATAATTGGTCAAAATATGAACTAAAAAGGCTTATAAAGTGAATAATTTCAAAGTGAAAAATGGTTTGGGAGATTTCTAAGTCCAAATGGAGACTTCCAATATATGATTTTGAATGGAAAAACAATTCTAAGAACAATGGTTCAAACACTTTTTTGAGTTTAGAAGGAAAAAAGAAAGTTATCTATGGTTGCTTGCCTTTTAAGAAACATAATCAAAATGAACCAAAGTTGGAAAACAAGGGAATGTGCAAGATGGATCTAGAATGTACCATTGGGGTCTATATATTCATGAAATGAGAATTTGGCAAGGGTTGGCTTCATTTGCACCAAGAATTTCACAAATTCCCTCATTCTTTTCATTGAAGTCTCATTGCAATTCTCTCAAATTCTTCACAAAATCATCATCAAAATCAATTCAATCTTACTCCATTATCATCATAGATCAGGATTGAAGCAAGGTTTTGGTGATTATCATCCATTTTCGAGCATCTTTTTCATCAACATCAAAATCACAATCTCAAGTGGACAGCATAATTCAAGCAAGGAAGCTCCAAAATATTGCATACAGAATTGATTACTGAGTTTGTGGATCAAGATCCAACACTTAGAAGCTTCAGATCCACATCTTCCATAGCTGTTTCTCAAGATTTCTCACTAGGTAAGTTTCCATTCAAACTGCTTGATCTAGTTAGTTTGGCATGAGTTTGTTAGTGTAGATTCGATCTAGGTGGTTAGGAGATTAGTTTAGATGAATTTGGAATGATTTGGTGATGGTTGGTAACAGGTGCAACAAACTGTTTGGATCAATATCTCTTAGGTTAATGCATTAGAATGTTGGTTTGATTGATCAGATTAATCTCCATTAGGCATAGGTTAGTTTAGGTCAAGTTTGAGGAAGAATGGTGATGGTTCATATCAGTGTAATTTCATGGTGGCCAGTGTTTGATTCAATCGGATTTGTTGTTGTGGTGGGTTTCAAGGTAAACTAGTGCTATAGGATTGTAGAGGGAGAGATTCTGAGCAGGTTTCATGTTTATGGCGTGGCATTTCATTGCGTGTAGAAGGAGAACAGAGGGAGAGAACCTTGCTCGTGCATGGCTGCCATGGGAGATTAAAACCCTAATTTGCAGAACCAAGGAGGAAGAAATAATCGTGGCCGTTCATTTTGTCTTGGACTTTTGACTATTAGCGTGATCCAATGGCCCTTGTTTAATCTGAATTTGGAGGGAAATGAAGCTGGCCAAAACGCGCCGTTTCATTAATTGAAACGGGCGGGCCTGAGTTGGCTTGTGTTATCCCCACCCCCCTAAACCAAGCCCAAACCAATTTCAACATGAATCTGACGCTATTTTCACCCCCAGTGTGTTTGTTTCATTTTCTTTAATTCTGACTCGTTTGGGCTTAGGCCAGAAGCGCTAATTGCACCCCCCATTATGAGGCCCATCCTGGATATAACTGGGGCGAACTTCTATTCTGACCCCCCTCCCTCATTTAATTCAATTTTAATTTTCTTAATTCCATTTTAATTTTCACCAATTTCATAAATTCATAACTAATTCATAAAAAATGCATTTTTATCCATTCTTTTTACCATATTTTCTTTAGGATATTATAGAAAAATAAAATTTCATTTTTATTTTCATTTCATATTTTTTCCATATTTTCTAAATAAATGTCATATTAAATAGTTCATTTCATGCATCGTTTTAATGATTTTTGTTCTCTTACATGCTTTAATATTTTTTGGTCATTCTTTTTATATTGTTTAGATGAGATGTTGATCTTGTAGAAATATTTTAGTTCCCATTTTTAGAGATTAATTTTAGGTGATTAAAATAGGTTTGAACATCATGAACAAAACTAGGGTTTTATGTGACAACTTAAGAAGTTTGATTTCATTCCCCTTAGGACTTAAGGTTTAAATAGATTAGTTATGGGACTATAGGGGCTATGGGTAGCTATTAGATCCCTTAGAAAAATCAGGATTCCCCTACTGCTATTATTACTGTCTGTATATCTGTTGTCTGGTGTGGTGTGCCCTCTGGGGATTATTGCATGCTTGCTTGGGTGTTGGGTTTGCCTGGGGCCCTGGGGAAGCTGAAGATTTGGGAAGATGAAGACCATTGGAGATTCAAAGATTGGAGATCAACTATCAGAGTTGAGGAGGAGGTTCTTGCTAGCAGCTGCTGAGGAGACTAGGGTTTAGGAGCTAGGCAGAGCTCTAGATTAGAAAGCTTGTTTCTCAAACATGGATTGCCTTGTCTGTATCCATTCTTCTCTGTGATTCAGAGTCTCTCTAAGACACTCACCCCCTTCCTTTGGAAGGCTTGGTGATAGTGTCTATGAGATAGAACTCTTGAGAGAAAATGTCTCTTGTGTTAGAAGCAGTCTGTTCACCACCCTTGGTAATCAACTGATTGCTTAACACCCAATTTACTCTTGTGACTGATCCCTCATCCTGGAGGTTTGAGCTTGAAGAAAAGCCATTGCAGACGGAAGTCAGATAATCAAAGCCCTTTGCCTGAAGGTCATGGAGATGGAGATTGATGCTTGGTGAAGCCTGTAGCTGATTGGAGATTGCTTGAAGCCAGATGTTGATTCAGAGCTGCTGAAGCTGTTTGTTTTATTGCTGTATTTCATGTGCTGATGTATTGATTGGTTTTCTGAGTTGTATTGTTTGCTGTCTACCCTGCTGGGTTGAAAGTGAAGTCTGTTCACTTTTGCCTATTGTTTTCTAGGTTCGAGGTTGAGTGGGACTCCCTTGCCTCGCTTGTGCTGTTGCATCCATGCATTTTACTGCTTTACTGTATATATCCGTTATTGTTTCTGTTTCTGCCTATCCCGTAGGATCTCTGTTTCTCTCTGTGCAAGAGAGGAGCATGATAGACACTAGGTCTTAACCCATGCATGATAATATTAGGATAGTTTATTTCCCTTCGCAACCGTAGGTTAGAGTTCTGTCTCTTCTTTCTCAAAACAAACAGAAAAACACCATAAAGATTTCAAACACAATAAAAGACACTTCTTTCGTAAAAGAATGTGAACTCATCAAAACGTCATTTTTGTCCGCTTGGACTGTTAATCAGAAAACCTTTTTCAGAAGGAATAAAATTAATCAAGACAAGCTTGTGTCGTACGTGGCCCGAACTACGTTTGCTCTGATCTTCCATGCTGTGTGGAAGTACGTAGGCATAGGATGCGATCTCCTAGCGAGCAACCTTCCCCTCCTTTCCCGTAGGTAGGCGAACTACGTTGACTCTGATTTCTCGTTCCAGACGGGAATACGTAGGCATAAAGTGCGATACTTTGCCGAGTCATTTTTATTTTCATTTTATTTTCTTTTTCACCCTTGACCTTTAGAGTAGATAGAATAACAATCCATACCCGAAAACAAGCGTGGATCCCGTCGAGTACGACGGACGTGAGGGGTGCTAATACCTTCCCCTTGCGTAACCGACTCCCGAACCCAGGTTTTGGTTGCGACGACCATGCCTTTCCTGTGTTGTGCGAGGTTTACTCTGAGCGTTCCCTTTCCCTCCCGTGGGATAAATAACGCACGGTGGTGACTCTTCTGTTCAGCCGGCGCCGATTTTCGCAGTAGCGACAGCTGGCGACTCTGCTGGGGATCCAACGTCCCCTGGCTGCTAAGGACTGCGATGGTTCTTATGCATTTGGGATCCAACGTCCCTTTGAGAGAGTCAATCCTAGCGCTTGTTTTCCCGTCGAGGATTTTGTATGGAGTTATTGTATATTTCTAACCCTGTATTTTTCAGCTTTGTATATTGATTATTATTGCTGTATCTGGGGTGTGACGGGTGTTCTGATATTGAGAGATAAGCCGGACCTGGGCTTGAGTGCACCTAGAATTAGAGTAGAAATTAGTGGGCGCCCGCTTGCTTTGCTTGCTTTGGTGTCCTATGAAATCTACACTCAGACGAGGTTCCTCTGGTTGGCCTCCTGCCCCTTCCTTTGGTTGGCGTGGGTTGCTGGTTAGTTGGATTGTCGACTCTGGGGACCGATCATTTGGAAGTTGGCTGAGTGAGGCCTCTTCAGGATTTGATGATGCCACTCCTTCTGGGAATCGTATCATCAACCCTGAAAGTCTGTGACGCCGACGACCGCATAGGATGCCGTACCTTGTGCCAGTTATAGGGCCACCCACCTGTGAGGGGATTCAGGGTTATGCAGGTAACCAGACCTCCAGACCACCGGTTATTTCTTGATCAGAGATCCTGGTTATTTATGGAGAGTTATGAGGTCTGTCAGAGACCATTTGGAGATGTGTTCTGAGGTCTGTCAGAGACCAGTTGGAGAGTTCTGAGGTCTGTCAGAGACCAATTATAGATGTGATTTGAGGTCTATCAGAGACCAGTTGGAGTTATGATTTGAGGTCTGTCAGAGACCAGTATTGGAGTTTTCAGGTCTATCTGAGACCAGGGTTTGATGACTTCTGGATGGTCTATATGAGACCTTTCTTGATTGGGTTTAGGCTATTCAACTGCAGCTTCGGTCCCTGTTGAATGTTACTTGCATTGCATTTCCTGCATATCCATTATCATTTGCATTTCACTAACGTGTGTCTGTGCTGCAGGTGCATTTGCATTTCCCTAGTTCTAGTGCCCGGACTTCTGAGTGTTTGATCATGACTAGCTTAAGGAGAACGGTTGCCTACAAATTGCCTACGCCTGATATTGTTCCTTTACTGGGGTTGATCTCTCTTGCTGATGAGGGTGTTCGTAGGAGTTTCCGGATGAGCTATGGTAGATTATTGAGATTGGTGTGCAAACCTACAGAGGTAGAGTTAGATGGGCTGTATGCTTTGATGCAATTCTACGACCCTGCTCTAAGGTGCTTCACGTTCTCTGACTTTATTATGGGACCAACCCTGGAAGAATACGCTGAGTATGTTGAGCTGCCCGTGCAGAACCAGGTTCCATTCATTCATTATGATGCCAAACCCAAGCCGGAGGAATTGGCAAAAGCCTTGCATGTTGATGCTTCTGAACTTGTGACTACTGTTTCCCGTGGAGTTCCAGGCTTCTCATTTCAGTTCTTAGTTGGTAAAGCCCAAGAGTACGCCAAGAATGGGTGCTGGGTTGCTTTCAACGCTGTGTTGGCCTTGTGCATTTATGGCATAGTACTATTCCCCAATATACCGGATTTTGTGGATTTCGATGCTTTCTACTTGTTCGCCGCTGGTAATCCTGTACCTACCTTACTCGGAGACCTCTACCACTCACTGCATTACAAGAATGAGAAGGGAAGAGGGAAGAATGTTCATCTTTGTGTACCCTTATTGAGTATGTGGTTTGAGAGTCATCTTCCTAAGAGAGGATCTGCTGCAGAGACTACAATTCCAGTTGGTTGGCCAGAACGCTTGATGAGGCTATCGTCGGAAGATATGGAGTGGTTTGATAGAGACCTGTTGGGATCTGAGCTCATCTTCAGTTGTTCTGGGTACCCTAATGTGCCGCTAATTGGAAGAAAAGGGTGTATCAACTACAACCCTTCTTTATTCATTCGCCAGTTCGGATATGCGCTGAAGAATCCACCTCAGGAGGAAGAAGTACAGGAATCTCTGTACTTCACCGGAGACGTAAAAGGGGAGTTGTTAGCCAAGTTGCAACATGCCTGGACGCGTATTAACCGCAGAGGGAAGCCGTTGTTAGGAAAGAATGACTGTCAGGCCTATACACCTTATAGAGTGTGGATTCAGGAGAGGGCTAGTCAGTTGAAGATGCTGTTTCCAGATGCACCAATTCTTGTTCCCGTTCCGGTAGCAGAGCCGACTACTGTTTCTAGGGAAGCCTACGAGCAAGTTGTGAAGGAGAAAGAAGCCTTGATGAAGATTAATGAAGGGTTAGAACAAGAGTTAGCCCAAGTGCGCAGCGAGAAAAACAAGGCCGTATATGCTTTCCAACAACAGATCGAGCTGGTAAACAGGTTAGGATCTGAGTTGACCGAGGAAAAGAAGAAGCGCGAACGTCTGGGGCAAGAGTTCAGAAGTTCCCATGACATGCTGGAAGCCAAAAAGAAGGCGCTTGACGCAGCACACCGAGAGATATCTTCTTGCAATAAGACTTGGAATGCTACACTCACCAACAATAAGAAGAGGGAAGATAAGCTGAAGCAGCAAATTTCTGACCTCGAAGAGAAGTTGAAGTCTAGCATCAAGAAGTGTGAGGAAGAAGTGATGAACCGGTATAGTGTCCAGCATGCACTGAACAAGGCGATCAAATCCAGAGATGAAGCAGTATCTCAGAAGCGAAAGTTAGAAGATTGCTTCGGAGAAGCAACATGGGAAGAAACTACTGAAGATGTACGCCGTGTCCTTAAGAGGAGAAACCAGCTTGTCGAAGGGCTGCTTGATCGACCAAGCCATCCGGAGACCAAGAAGTTGATAGAGGAGTACCAGGCTTTTGGGAGGAGTTGATCATTTCACGTAGTTATTTGTATGCTTTACTTGCATAGTGCTGACCATCACCAGGATTGTTGGTTGAGGTCATGCCTTCTTTGTACTCTCAGTGATATTGTACCCTGGGATTATTGATTCTCTCTGCAATATATGAGGCTTTCTATGATTCAGCTCCGATATTCCTATTGTCAACACTGTCACTGCACCGGCACCTTCGCACTAGAACTGGGGGAATGAACTTCCCTAATGCACAGACACATTGCATTGCATTCATATCCATATTGCATTACAGGTAATCTTTGGATGGTGTCTTATCTCCTGCTCTGTATCAGGTACCTTTCAGGATTGCAGATCAGCATTCGCACCGCTATTCTACACGCTCCAACTGTCGGAAAGTCATGGACCAAATTCAGAACGAGATGCAGGATGTGCGCGAAAAGCTCGCCCTCTTCATGCAAACCATGGAGGCTATAGCAAAAGGGCAGGAGAACTTGCAGGCCATGGTCCAGCCTCTGTTGGCTCGCAACGCTGGTCATGGTAACGAAGATCATCAGTCTGTCCGGGTTGATACTGCTCATGGAGACGGCACTCCCACGCCAGTGGCTCCGCCCGTGGTCAATATACCTGCCGCTAATGTCACCAACGCTACCGCTGCTGTGAATGGTAACGTCGGAGTTGGAAATGATGCTGCTGTCCATAATGCTGGGCTGGGTGATGTCAATGTGGGAGATAATCTCGGAGGCAATGGCTTTGTCAATACTGGGTTCGGATTCAACGATCAGGGATTCGACAACACTGGCAAGTATGGCTTTAATGCTCAAGGCTTTGGGCAAGATGGTTATGGTATGGTCAATCAGGGTTACGGAGGCTTTGGAAACGGAAACGGTGCTGGATTTATGGTTGGAGGTCCTGCTGGAGGTGTTCAAGGGTACGGCAACAGAGGCCGAGTTCCGGGGATGAATCAGGTCAGAGCTGGACGTAATAATGCGTACGATGGGTACGGGGCTGGAAACGGTATGTGGCAAGAGGATCAACAGGAGGACGCCTTCTCTGGAGGAGGTTTTGAAGGGCCGATGGATGATTCTCAAAAGATTAGAATGCTGGAAGAGCAAATGAAGGGAGTCCTAAACCAGAGTGCTGTGGGTCTGGACATGGCAACTATGGGCTTGGTACCTGGCTTGAGGGTGCCCATTAAATTCAAAGCGCCTGCGTTCGATAAGTACAAAGGAGACACATGTCCGAAGGTACATGTACGAGCTTATTACAGAAAGATGTCTGCATACTCCACTGATGAAAGAATGCTCATGCATTTCTTTCAGGATAGTCTATCGGGTCCTTCCCTAGAGTGGTACATGGGGTTGGAGCCCACTGATATCAAGACTTGGAAGCAATTAGCGGAGGCATTTGTAGCCCATTACAAGTATAACAGCGACCTGGCGCCCAATCGGGTCCAGTTGGCCGGGCTTTCGCAGAAGAAGGGGGAGAGTTTTAAAGAATACGCGCAAAGGTGGCGCGATATGGCTGCCAGGGTCCGCCCTCCTGTGGAAGATAAAGAAATGAATGATATGTTTGTCGGCACATTCACCGGGCTGTTTCATGATATGTTGTTTCATACGTCTCTGGCTAGTTTCTCAGACCTGATTCTGATGGGTGAAAAGATTGAGCGGAACATTAAGCAAGGAAAGTTCCAAGTCGATGAATCAACTGCATCTGGCAGTAATAAGAAAGCTTATGGTGGGCGCCGTCAGGGCGAAGCTAGCGCTGTATTTGGAGGCCGAGGCCGAGGCCGAGGCAGGGGAAGAAATCAATATCGTCAGCCGCAGCAAGTGTCGAGTGTTACTATCCCCTATCAGCAGCAACCAATCCAGCAACAACCGGTTCAGCAGCAACCAATGCCACAGCAGCAGCAGCCTCAGCAGGGGGCACAGCAAGCTCAGCGAAAATTCCAGGGTGGTAAGCCGAGAAGGGTGTTCGAGAAACCTCCCTCTACCTATGCTGATTTATTGCAGACATTGTTGGGATTGAATCTGGTGGAGAAAAGAACCTTGGCACCGATAACGGGAACTCCCCCGTTCGGCTATGACGCAAATAGGCACTGCGAGTTTCATTCTGGGGCCCCGGGCCATGATATAGAAGGTTGTCATGCTTTTAAGCACGTTGTGCAGGATCTTTTGGACAACAAGTCTATCAACTTCGGAACGACAGGTCCGAATATAGTCCAGAAACCCATGCCTAATCATGGGGCGAACGCTGTTCTGACTGAGGAAGGGCTGAATCTGATTATGAATGTTGAGGATTTAAAGACGCCGCTGAGCGAAATAAAGAGCCGACTGTTGCAGGAGGGTGTTTACCCAGGATGTAATGAGTACTGTTTAGACTGTTGGGCCCTATCTGGGGGGTGTGAGGATCTGAAGAAAGGCATTCAGGCCTTAATTGATGAAGGTATATTGCAGTTTGACAGAACAGCAACTGATGAGCCGGCAGGGGCAGTAGTGGATAATCGGAGTGATGTGGCCACAGTGACGATTCCGCGGAAGACGATCACTATTTCAGCACCAACTCAGCGACCACCGATTACCATAACTAAAGTCGGGCCAATCCCGTATGAGAACACGAGAGCAGTCCCATGGTCATATGGGCTAGAGGTGTATTGTGATGGGATTAAGATCGATGTCAACAAGCAGCCAGCGGAGATGGTGGATAATGTTGTTGGTTCAGGAGGCATGACGAGGAGCGGCAGGATCTTTATATCTCCTGAAGTAGAGGCCGAAAGGCTAGCAAAAGGAAAGGGGAAAGCGGTTGAGAATGTTCCGGTTCAAGCAAGTGAAAAAGAAGCAGCATCGAAGGATGTGGAAGAATTCATGCGCTTAATTCGGAAAAGTGATTATAAAATTGTGGAGCATCTGCAGCAAACGCCGTCCAAAATATCTATCTTGTCATTGCTGTTGTGTTCGGAAGCTCACCGAAACGCTTTGCTGAAAGTCCTGGACACTTCTTTTGTACCACAGGATGTCTCCGTAAACCAGCTAGAAGGAGTATTGGCACACGTGAATGCGGGTCACAGTCTGGGCTTTACTGATTTCGACTTGACTCCGAAAGGAAGGGATCATAACATGGCATTACATGTATCTGTTGAGTGTAGGGGATCGACAATGTCGCACGTATTGGTTGACACCGGATCATCTTTGAACGTGCTGCCTAAGAAGGCTATGATGAAGCTGGATGTTCGAGGAATTTTGTGCACACCAAGTGATTTGGTAGTCAGAGCGTTTGACGGCACGCGGAGAACAGTCTTCGGATCGATTACCTTGCCTCTGCAAGTGGGGCCGGAAGTGTTTGCAACGGAGTTTTATATCATGGATATACAGCCTTCGTACAGCTGCTTGCTGGGAAGACCTTGGATTCACGGGGCAGGGGCAGTCACGTCAACCCTGCATCAGAAGTTAAAGTATATGGTCGGAGACAGTGTAGTCACCGTGTGCGGAGAAGAAGACATCCTGGTCAGCCATCTTTCTTCGTTTAAATATGTGGAAGTCGACGGGGAGATCCACGAGACACCGTGCCAGGCATTCGAAGGTTTGCGTATAAAGGACAAGGGTCCCAGGCCAAGCAAAGTGC
This sequence comes from Lathyrus sativus, assembly GCA_963859935.3. Lineage (NCBI taxonomy): Eukaryota > Viridiplantae > Streptophyta > Magnoliopsida > Fabales > Fabaceae > Lathyrus > Lathyrus sativus. The sequence continues at coordinate 124,378,094 of OZ012736.1, read as the reverse complement.
CAGAGATAGCTGTTTCTTCGTATAAAGAGGCTCAAGCGCTAGTGGAAGCAGGAGAAGCCAAGGGCTGGGGCAAAGTATTGGACATTCCGGTGAAAATGGATCGGTTCGGACTGGGATACAGACCGTCGTCATCAACTCCTTCTGTGGGGGCCCCTCATTTCAGAAAGTCAATCACCATCTCTGCCAGTGGAGTATGCCATGAATCTGTCAATGCTGCTTCCGAGTCTGATGAAGGGGACAGCGACTGTGATATGGATGCCTGGATTCAGCCAAGCACGCCAGGACAAGGACTGTGCAACTGGTCTATTCAGGAGCTTGTTCCTGTGACCTTTAAACAGTAATGCTTTGCTTTATTAATTGTTGAATAATCTGATGTCTTGCCCGAGGCATCAGGATTTGCTTAGGGCTGTGTTGTTATAAACATTGCTTCGTTAATCATTAAATAAATGGCGTTTTTTCGTGTGCAAATACTGTAATCCCTGTCTTTCTTGTTTTGTATTTTTCAATAAAATGGCAATGTGGTTATCCGCTTTATACGCATTTTGAAGCACTTAACCCTTTCTGTTGCAGGATAACATTTTCAGATGACATCCTTGAGCCACCTATGACTCGTCCCGACTTCGAGCACCCGGTATTCCAAACCGAAGAAGAGGTTGTCGAAGATAGCGACGTTCCTGAAGAACTGTCTTGGTTGGTGAAGCAAGAGGAAAGAGCCATTCTGCCTCACGACGAGGTTATCGAAATTATCAATTTGGGGTCGGAAGGGGTTGAGAAGAATATTCGTATTGGAGCCGCACTGCAGAGGGACATCAAGCGAAAACTGGTTGAAATGCTCCGAGAGTATAATGATGTATTCGCTTGGTCGTATCAAGATATGCCAGGGCTCGATACTGATATGGTGGTGCATCGCCTGCCACTGAAAGAAGATTGCCCGCCGGTCAAACAAAAGCTTCGCAGAACTCGACCAGATATGGCAATGAAGATCAAAGAGGAGGTTCAGAAACAGTGGGACGCTGGTTTCCTGGCTGTGACGAAGTATCCCTCATGGGTTGCTAACATCGTACCAGTGCCAAAGAAAGATGGCAAGGTTCGAATGTGCGTGGATTATAGAGATTTGAATAAAGCAAGCCCAAAAGACGATTTTCCACTTCCTCATATTGACGTGTTAGTTGATAATACCGCTCAATACTCTGTATTCTCCTTCATGGATGGCTTTTCAGGCTATAATCAAATTAAAATGGCGCCAGAGGATATGGAGAAGACTACTTTCATAACGCCGTGGGGAACATTTTGCTATAAAGTGATGCCCTTTGGTTTGAAAAATGCTGGGGCAACGTATCAGCGTGCGATGACGACTCTCTTTCATGACATGATGCATAAGGAGATCGAAGTTTATGTTGACGATATGATTGCTAAATCCCAGACGGAGGAAGAGCATCTGGTGAATCTGCTGAAGTTGTTTAAAAGACTTAGGAAGTTCAGGCTGAGGCTGAACCCTAATAAATGCACCTTCGGGGTGAGATCGGGTAAACTGCTGGGGTTTATCGTAAGCGAAAGAGGAATAGAGGTCGATCCTGCTAAAATAAAAGCGATTCAAGAAATGCCGACGCCTAAAACAGAGAAAGAGGTGCGCGGGTTTTTAGGGAGATTGAACTACATTGCCCGGTTCATATCTCACCTAACGGCCACGTGTGAACCATTATTCAAGCTGCTAAAGAAAGATCAAGCTGTAACGTGGAATGAAAATTGTCAAAAGGCGTTCGATAAAATAAAGAAGTATTTGCAGGAGCCTCCTATTTTGATACCCCCAGTGGCAGGGAGACCCTTGATAATGTATTTGACAGTTCTTGAGGGAAGCATGGGTTGTGTTCTCGGTCAACACGACGAGACGGGGAGAAAAGAGCATGCAATCTATTACCTGAGTAAGAAATTTACAGACTGTGAATCTCGATACTCGATGCTGGAGAAAACTTGTTGCGCGCTAGCCTGGGCCGCCAAGCGTTTGAGGCAGTACATGCTGAATCATACAACCATGCTCATCTCGAAGATGGATCCAATCAAATATATATTCGAAAAGCAGGCGTTGTCAGGTAGAATTGCCCGATGGCAGATGATCTTGACTGAATATGATATTCAATACGTCTCGCAAAAAGCTATAAAGGGGAGTGTGCTGTCTGAGTATCTGGCGGAGCAGCCTATTGAAGAGTACCAATCAATGAGATTTGATTTTCCTGACGAGGATATCATGTATCTCAAGATGAAGGATTGTGAAGAGCCGTTACCAGACGAAGGACCAGAGCCGGGGTCCAAATGGCAGATGATATTTGACGGAGCTGTGAATGCTTACGGTAGCGGAATAGGGGCAATCATCACTACGCCACACGGGTCGCACATCCCGTTTACTGCCCGACTGACCTTTGCCGTTACCAACAATGAGGCCGAATACGAAGCTTGTATAATGGGGCTTGAAGAAGCCATTGATTTGCGAATCAAACATTTAGACGTATACGGAGACTCAGCTCTGGTAGTGAATCAGATCAAAGGGGAATGGGAGACACGTCAGCCCAATTTGATACATTACATGAATTATGCAAGGAGATTGTTGCCTTTCTTCGACAAAGTTGAATTGCATCACGTGCCGCGGGCAGAAAATCAAATGGCTGACGCCCTTGCCACCTTGTCCTCCATGTACAAGGTCAACTTCTGGAACGAAGCTCCCCAGATCACTATCTCTCGGTTGGACAGGCCAGCTTATGTATTTGCTATTGATGAAGCATCTGATGACAAACCGTGGTATTTTGATATCCTTAATTTCCTGAAGAATAAAGAGTATCCGGCTGGGGCATCCAGTCAAGATCAGAAGACTCTCAGGAGATTAGCGGGCAATTTCTACTTGAACCCGGATGGCGTCTTATACAGAAGGAACCACGATTTGGTGTTGTTGCGTTGCGTAGATGAGAAAGAGGCAAAGCTTCTCATGGAGGAAATTCACGAAGGTGCCTTTGGCACGCATGCTGGTGGGCACGCTATGACGAGAAAATTGCTGCGGGCCGGTTACTTTTGGCTGACGATGGAAACTGATTGTTTCAAGTTCGCGAGGAAGTGCCACAAGTGCCAAATTTATGCTGACAAAATACATGTGCCTCCGAGTCCTCTGAATGTGATGTCATCTCCATGGCCATTCTCGATGTGGGGAATCGATATGATTGGAAAGATCGAGCCGACGGCTTCTAACGGGCATCGGTTCATCCTAGTAGCAATCGATTATTTCACCAAGTGGGTGGAAGCGGCGTCTTACGCAAACGTAACGAAGCAAGTGGTGGCTAGATTCATCAAGAGAGATATCATTTGCCGATATGGGATTCCCGAGCGGATAATCACGGATAACGGTTCTAATCTGAACAACAAAATGATGAAGGAGCTCTGTCAGAATTTCAAGATCGAACATCACAACTCCTCCCCTTACCGACCCAAGATGAATGGCGCTGTCGAAGCGGCCAATAAGAATATCAAGAAGATCGTTCAGAAAATGGTGGTGACGTATAAAGATTGGCATGAAATGCTACCTTTCGCTTTGCACGGTTATCGTACGACGGTACGCACATCAACCGGGGCAACTCCGTTCTCGTTGGTATACGGAATGGAAGCGGTATTACCATTGGAAGTTGAGATCCCTTCTCTGAGGGTATTGCGAGACGTTCAGCTGGACGAGGCAGAATGGGTAACGAATAGGTTGAACCAACTGAGTTTGATGGATGAGAAGAGGCTAGCTTCTCTGGCATACGGTCGTTTGTACCAAAGACGAATGAAGAAAGCGTACGACAAGAAGATAATTCCGCGAAGTTTTCAGACGGGCGACCTTGTGCTGAAAAGGATTCTCCCGCCGCAAGCAGATCACAGGGGCAAGTGGACCCCCAATTACGAAGGGCCATACGTTGTCAGTAAGGTCTTTTCAGGAGGAGCTTTGTTGTTGTCCACCATGGACGGAGAAGACTTTGCGTCACCTGTGAATTCGGACGCAGTTAAAAAATACTTTGCTTAAAATAGACCCGCTGGACAAAAAAAAAGAGAGTCCAGGCAAAAATGGGGCATCCTGGCGAACCAAAAACAGAATGAAAGGTTCGGGCAAAAGTTAGGGATAAAATTGAAAAAATGTACACCCGCGAAGTTGAAAACCTACACTGGGCGGCTTCGGCAAAAAGGGGTATCCCGGTGAACTGAAAACCCGTAAAGGGCGGTTCACGCAAAAGTTAGGGATTTGAAAAGCAAATGACTGCGGTCCGAATTTGATATGAGCATCAATGCGGGAGAATACATTTGAGGAGTCAGTTATCGGATACAATCTCTTCAGAAGTGGGGATACCGGGAAAGCATTAGAGTCGGATGAGTCATAGGAGGATCAGTTCGTGGTGTTCATCTGCATCCAGTTGCCGACATGTGTACAAAATTTAATTTGTCAATATTTATGCTTCTTGTGAATACTTGCATACTTGTATATTTGCTTTGCGTAGCTTCCTCTTTTCAGGAGTTACATCCCGTGTACAAAAACTCCGCCCATTCAGGGGCCCAATCAATGAAAATGTGTTATTCAGTACTTGATGCCTGTTCTTTACTGTTTTGCGCATGATAAAACGCCTAAGTTTGATGAAACTAGCATGAGTATAACATCACTGGCCCTTGCCAACAATTGTTAAAGCTTTGAATTAACTGAGTGTAACGTCACTAACCTGAATCGATTTGATTGCATAGGCTTGTCGTGTCTTGTTTGTGTTGTTGCAGGTTTCATAACCGTACGAGGAAGAGGATCAAAAGATTGCGATAACGAAAGATTTGATCTCCACACAGGTCATGCATGTTCCTCCTGAAGAAGGATAGAATTCCCCAGCCAGCCGTAGCTTATCCAAAGGACGTGCGCCAGAAAAGTTATTTGTCCTCAGCAGAGTTTGGCGATTCCAAGATCATAGGGCTGCATTCAGACAGGTTCATCTTTCCCCGCTGGGTCATGCATTCTCCCCCAGCGGAGTCAGTTAATTTTCCTCAAGAGAATCATCCCATCCCCAGCGGAGTTCTCTCATCAAGTGTTTTCATTCCTTCCAGTGGAATTCGAAGATCAAGACTCTCCCCAGCAGAGTTGATGGCGGTTCCTGTCATTCATTTTGTCAGAGATACCAGTGATCTCAGTTCACGTGCCAGCAGAAGGTCCGATCGTGCTGTGCGCATCTGTTATTCCTCAGCAAAGTTATATTCCCCAGCAGGGGGTTACTTCAACAAGACGTGTGGTTTGAGTTCCCAACTTCCCAGCAGGGTCGACTTCACTCTTCCAGCATTTATTTTGCTGGAATAATCTTGTAGCATCAGGCTATCCCCGGCAAGTTGGCATTATTCTTCCAGCATTTATTTTGCTGAGGCAGTTTCTGTACTCCAGCAGTTCAGGTGGAGAGAGCTCTTGCTCAAATAAATTACCAAACAGTCAAGATCTCGGCAGGAGATATTCAATGATAATGTCAGTTTCGGCGGTATTCCCCCACAGAGTTATCATGATAAAACTCTCTTTGTCTCCAGCAGAGTCGTTTATGCAAATGTCTCTTATTTTCCCCAGCCAGAGTGGCCAGGATAAGAATCTCCTTATCCCCAAGCAGAGTTTGTTCGTCATCAACGGGTCGCATGAATCAGAATTTCAGAGGCCACCGCCGGTTATCAGAACAGACGTCCGATAGTGGGTTTTCAGACATCCCCAGTAGAGTCCGTCTCAAAGTCGCTGTCACGTCAGTGCTAAGAAGTTTGTGGGTGAGGATCATTGAAGAACCAAGTCCTAACGCGGACAGTTTATTCCTAGATTGGCGGGATTTCTTCAGAAGTGGGCGTCCTATCGTGGACAGGTCTATTTCCCTGGGCTGATGGGAGGTGCTAGTCCTAACGTGGGCAGGTTCGATTTCTCAGAGCTGTTGGAAGGTGGAGTCCTGACGTGGACATTTCCTCAGGTTGACGATACGTGCTAGTCCTAGCGTGGACAGATTTGATTTCTCGGTATTGATCGGATGTGAAATCCTGACGTGGACGAATTTATCCTTCTTCGTGTTGTTGGCAAAGTGTAAGTCCTGGCGCGGATATTTCCCCAGCAAGTCGAAGACGCGTGAGTCCTTACGTGGACAAGTTATTCCCCCAGTGGGTCGATGGTGTAAGTCCTTACGTGGACAAGTCTTATTTCCTCAGCGAGTCGAAGACGCCTGAGTCCTAACGTGGACGAATCAAGACGAGATCAGTGTCCTGACGTGGACGAATCAGAGAAACTATTATTCCTAATAAGGAGAAATGGGTCTTAACGTGGACGAGGTAGTCCTTACGCGGACGTATCAAAAGGTAGTTCCTTACGTGGAAATGACAGTATTCCTGACGTGGAAAGAGATGATTCCTTACGTGGAAAAAGATAGTTTCCTTACGTGGAAAAATGAGTCCTGACGCGGACAAATCGTGGAAAGACGAGTTTATTCCTTACGTGGAAAGATTGAGTCCTCTCGCGGACATATCAAAGCTGATTCCTGACGTGGAAGAAGATTACTCCTGACGTGGAAGAAATTGAGGTCCTTACGTGGACAGATTCAAAATAGATTGATTCCTAACGTGGAAAGAAATGGTTTATTCCTGACGTGGAAGAGTTTAGTCCTGACGCGGACAGATCAAAGAAGATATTCCTAACGTGGAAGAAGAAGTTTATTCCTTACGCGGAGAAATTGGGGTCCTTACGTGGACAGATGCGTGAAGAGTTGAGTCCTGACGTGGACAGATTCGAGAAGAGTGGAGTCCTGACGTGGACAGGTGCAGAACCAAAGTTGAATTCCTTACGTGGAAAGATTGGAGTCCTGACGCGAACATGTCAAATGGTATTGGAGTCCTTACGTGGACAGATTGATATATTTCTCCTTACGCGGAAAGAGGATTGCTTCATGATGTGGAAAGATGAAAGGTTCAGTCCTGACGTGGACAAATGCAGAAGAAATGATTCCTAGCGTGGATAGGTTACTCCTAACGTGGAAGAGTTTTATTCCTAACGTGGACGATTCAGTTTATGGAAATGCAGATGAATTATCCCCCAGCGGAGTTGCCGAGATTTTTCTGGGTTAACAGCAAGTGGAGTCCTAACAGGGACAGGTTCTAGTTGAGATTTCTTCATATCGATGACGGACAGAGTCCTAACGTGGACAAGTAAGCAATCTGGTACAACAGAATCCTCTTCAGAACGATGAAGACAATCCCCAACACGGTCGCGCGAGATCAGTGGGTTACTATAACAGTCAGATTCAGCTGACGAATGTCATTCCTCAAGCAGGAGCGCAGTTTATTTCTGCGGTTGGCAAATTTTTGGTTTCACTAGTATTCAACCGTCTCGTACCGCGAATGTCTGAAGGCTCCGGGCTCTTCATCCAGTCGGGTCCAAGTCGCTTGAATAGGGGCAGCTGTTGCACCCTAAAATTGGCCCAACCTTATTCACTTGGTTTATGTTTCATTATCATTAGCATTTGCATATAGAGTCATGTACATAGACTAATCATCTGCATAGCATGAGCATAGCAAGTCATTCAACAAGGGACCAATCACTATTCTCATCTCTAGAGGCCTATCATGAGGCTATTATCCTAATTCCATCTTATTCAGGTCATCAGGAAAGAATTTGAAAGCAAAGAGTTCAGCAGATCAAGCCTTGAGGCCACCTCCTAGCTGAGGGTATCTGAGGATCAACAAGAAGGATTGTGAGCTGTGAAGTGAAGGCATGGAGAGTATCTAGACATTATGAGAGACTTAAAAGGTCATTTGGAGAAGAAAATAAGTTGTTGATGAGAGCACAAGAGCTACAGTTGAAGGCAGTCAACTAGGGTTTCATCTGGGTCAACCCTGGGTCAACCCTAGGTCAATTGACTGGTTTAAGAGGGCATTCAAGTCTATTGGAGAGATGTGGGGATCAACATTGGACATATGAAGAAGGATATGGAGATATGACAAGGAGAATTCAAGAGAAATCAAGGAGAAGAGGAGTTACTAAATTAGGGTTTCTCTGTAAAATCCCCTAATTTAGGTCAAATTTCCAAGCAAGATAAGTCAAAATGCTAGCTTCAAATGGCTTCTTGGCCAACATGAAACTTGTAGAGGATCTCAAGACCTTTAATTTGAGTGGTGGAAGACATCAAGGAGATTTATAGAACTCAAGTTATGGTCCTTGCAAGTTACAGGTCATTTGGGGTATCTGAATTTTTGTCTGTGAAAGTGACTTGACTTCCAATCTAGTTTTGCCCCTCAAGGAGATTTCAAATGAATTCTTGGTCAACACAAGAATTGTTCCTCATTGTCTTAGCTTTCTAGAATGGTATGGCATGCCTTCATATGATGTGTAGAACTCAACTTATGGTCTTGGCAAGCAAAGGGTATTTTGGGCATTTGTGAATTACAGGTCATTTTAACCTATGTCCAAAACTCATACAAGGAGGCCTCAAATGGAAAAACTTACAACATCAAACTTGCTCCAAATGGGATTTTAAGTCTAGAAAGAAGGTCACAAATTATTGGAGAAGCTCATAGCATGGAGTTGAATAATTGGTCAAAATATGAACTAAAAAGGCTTATAAAGTGAATAATTTCAAAGTGAAAAATGGTTTGGGAGATTTCTAAGTCCAAATGGAGACTTCCAATATATGATTTTGAATGGAAAAACAATTCTAAGAACAATGGTTCAAACACTTTTTTGAGTTTAGAAGGAAAAAAGAAAGTTATCTATGGTTGCTTGCCTTTTAAGAAACATAATCAAAATGAACCAAAGTTGGAAAACAAGGGAATGTGCAAGATGGATCTAGAATGTACCATTGGGGTCTATATATTCATGAAATGAGAATTTGGCAAGGGTTGGCTTCATTTGCACCAAGAATTTCACAAATTCCCTCATTCTTTTCATTGAAGTCTCATTGCAATTCTCTCAAATTCTTCACAAAATCATCATCAAAATCAATTCAATCTTACTCCATTATCATCATAGATCAGGATTGAAGCAAGGTTTTGGTGATTATCATCCATTTTCGAGCATCTTTTTCATCAACATCAAAATCACAATCTCAAGTGGACAGCATAATTCAAGCAAGGAAGCTCCAAAATATTGCATACAGAATTGATTACTGAGTTTGTGGATCAAGATCCAACACTTAGAAGCTTCAGATCCACATCTTCCATAGCTGTTTCTCAAGATTTCTCACTAGGTAAGTTTCCATTCAAACTGCTTGATCTAGTTAGTTTGGCATGAGTTTGTTAGTGTAGATTCGATCTAGGTGGTTAGGAGATTAGTTTAGATGAATTTGGAATGATTTGGTGATGGTTGGTAACAGGTGCAACAAACTGTTTGGATCAATATCTCTTAGGTTAATGCATTAGAATGTTGGTTTGATTGATCAGATTAATCTCCATTAGGCATAGGTTAGTTTAGGTCAAGTTTGAGGAAGAATGGTGATGGTTCATATCAGTGTAATTTCATGGTGGCCAGTGTTTGATTCAATCGGATTTGTTGTTGTGGTGGGTTTCAAGGTAAACTAGTGCTATAGGATTGTAGAGGGAGAGATTCTGAGCAGGTTTCATGTTTATGGCGTGACATTTCATTGCGTGTAGAAGGAGAACAGAGGGAGAGAACCTTGCTCGTGCATGGCTGCCATGGGAGATTAAAACCCTAATTTGCAGAACCAAGGAGGAAGAAATAATCGTGGCCGTTCATTTTGTCTTGGACTTTTGACTATTAGCGTGATCCAATGGCCCTTGTTTAATCTGAATTTGGAGGGAAATGAAGCTGGCCAAAACGCGCCGTTTCATTAATTGAAACGGGCGGGCCTGAGTTGGCTTGTGTTATCCCCACCCCCCTAAACCAAGCCCAAACCAATTTCAACATGAATCTGACGCTATTTTCACCCCCAGTGTGTTTGTTTCATTTTCTTTAATTCTGACTCGTTTGGGCTTAGGCCAGAAGCGCTAATTGCACCCCCCATTATGAGGCCCATCCTGGATATAACTGGGGCGAACTTCTATTCTGACCCCCCTCCCTCATTTAATTCAATTTTAATTTTCTTAATTCCATTTTAATTTTCACCAATTTCATAAATTCATAACTAATTCATAAAAAATGCATTTTTATCCATTCTTTTTACCATATTTTCTTTAGGATATTATAGAAAAATAAAATTTCATTTTTATTTTCATTTCATATTTTTTCCATATTTTCTAAATAAATGTCATATTAAATAGTTCATTTCATGCATCGTTTTAATGATTTTTGTTCTCTTACATGCTTTAATATTTTTTGGTCATTCTTTTTATATTGTTTAGATGAGATGTTGATCTTGTAGAAATATTTTAGTTCCCATTTTTAGAGATTAATTTTAGGTGATTAAAATAGGTTTGAACATCATGAACAAAACTAGGGTTTTATGTGACAACTTAAGAAGTTTGATTTCATTCCCCTTAGGACTTAAGGTTTAAATAGATTAGTTATGGGACTATAGGGGCTATGGGTAGCTATTAGATCCCTTAGAAAAATCAGGATTCCCCTACTGCTATTATTACTGTCTGTATATCTGTTGTCTGGTGTGGTGTGCCCTCTGGGGATTATTGCATGCTTGCTTGGGTGTTGGGTTTGCCTGGGGCCCTGGGGAAGCTGAAGATTTGGGAAGATGAAGACCATTGGAGATTCAAAGATTGGAGATCAACTATCAGAGTTGAGGAGGAGGTTCTTGCTAGCAGCTGCTGAGGAGACTAGGGTTTAGGAGCTAGGCAGAGCTCTAGATTAGAAAGCTTGTTTCTCAAACATGGATTGCCTTGTCTGTATCCATTCTTCTCTGTGATTCAGAGTCTCTCTAAGACACTCACCCCCTTCCTTTGGAAGGCTTGGTGATAGTGTCTATGAGATAGAACTCTTGAGAGAAAATGTCTCTTGTGTTAGAAGCAGTCTGTTCACCACCCTTGGTAGTCAACTGATTGCTTAACACCCAATTTACTCTTGTGACTGATCCCTCATCCTGGAGGTTTGAGCTTGAAGAAAAGCCATTGCAGACGGAAGTCAGATAATCAAAGCCCTTTGCCTGAAGGTCATGGAGATGGAGATTGATGCTTGGTGAAGCCTGTAGCTGATTGGAGATTGCTTGAAGCCAGATGTTGATTCAGAGCTGCTGAAGCTGTTTGTTTTATTGCTGTATTTCATGTGCTGATGTATTGATTGGTTTTCTGAGTTGTATTGTTTGCTGTCTACCCTGCTGGGTTGAAAGTGAAGTCTGTTCACTTTTGCCTATTGTTTTCTAGGTTCGAGGTTGAGTGGGACTCCCTTGCCTCGCTTGTGCTGTTGCATCCATGCATTTTACTGCTTTACTGTATATATCCGTTATTGTTTCTGTTTCTGCCTATCCCGTAGGATCTCTGTTTCTCTCTGTGCAAGAGAGGAGCATGATAGACACTAGGTCTTAACCCATGCATGATAATATTAGGATAGTTTGTTTCCCTTCGCAACCGTAGGTTAGAGTTCTGTCTCTTCTTTCTCAAAACAAACAGAAAACACCATAAAGATTTCAAACACAATAAAAGACACTTCTTTCGTAAAAGAATGTGAACTCATCAAAACGTCATTTTTGTCCGCTTGGACTGTTAATCAGAAAACCTTTTTCAGAAGGAATAAAATTAATCAAGACAAGCTTGTGTCGTACGTGGCCCGAACTACGTTTGCTCTGATCTTCCATGCTGTGTGGAAGTACGTAGGCATAGGATGCGATCTCCTAGCGAGCAACCTTCCCCTCCTTTCCCGTAGGTAGGCGAACTACGTTGACTCTGATTTCTCGTTCCAGACGGGAATACGTAGGCATAAAGTGCGATACTTTGCCGAGTCATTTTTATTTTCATTTTATTTTCTTTTTCACCCTTGACCTTTAGAGTAGATAGAATAACAATCCATACCCGAAAACAAGCGTGGATCCCGTCGAGTACGACGGACGTGAGGGGTGCTAATACCTTCCCCTTGCGTAACCGACTCCCGAACCCAGGTTTTGGTTGCGACGACCATGCCTTTCCTGTGTTGTGCGAGGTTTACTCTGAGCGTTCCCTTTCCCTCCCGTGGGATAAATAACGCACGGTGGCGACTCTTCTGTTCAGCCGGCGCCGATTTTCGCAGTAGCGACAATAAGCAGACACTAAACAGAATATTTGGTCTAGAAGCAGTCAAGTATGGAAGAGATCCTATCATACCTCTGTAGAGTTTTTGATCTACCTTCTTACTTACCTCTTCCTTACCTAGAGTGCTTGTAGGATGCATTGGAGTCTTTGCCATTTTGCTATCAACCATGTTAAACTTCTTCAGAAGCTCTTTAACATACTTGGTTTGATGTATGTAGGTGCATTCTGGAGTCTGATTGACTTGGATTCCTAAGAAGAATCTCAATTCTCCCATCATGCTCATTTCAAATTCTTCCTGCATACATTTAGCAAACTCTTTTCCAAGCGTAATATTTGTTGATCCAAAGATAATGTCATCTACATAAATTTGACAAATCAACAGATCTTTCTTAACAGTTTTACAGAATAAAGTTGTATCCACTTTTCCTCTGATAAAATTTTTCTTCAGAAGGAAGTTGCTCAACCTCTCATACCAAGCTCTGGGAGCTTGTTTTAATCCATAAAGGGATTTCTTTAATTTGAAAACATGATCTGGAAAGTTTTCACTTTCAAAACCAGGAGGTTGGTGGACATATACTTCTTCTTCTATAATACCATTAAGAAAAGCACTTTTAACATCCATCTGATACAGAGTGATGTTATTCTGTGCAGCAAAAGAAATCAGAAGGCGTATAGATTCTAACCTTGCCACTGGAGCATATGTCTCAGTGTAATCAATACCTTCTTGCTGACTGTATCCTTGAGCAACCAACCTTGCCTTGTTCCTTTCTACTTCTCCCTTTTCATTCAGCTTATTTCTGAAGACCCATTTTGTTCCAATAATATTGAATCCTTTAGGTCTAGGAACCAGATCCCACACTTCATTTCTGGTGAATTGATTCAGCTCTTCTTGCATAGCTATAATCCATTCATTATCTTCCAGAGCCTCATCTACAGATGTTGGTTCTATTATTGACACTAAGCCAAATAAAGAAGATTCAGAAGTTCTGAGAAATGATCTTGTCCTTATTGGATCATCTTTCTTTCCAATTATCACATCTTCTGGATGAGAAGATTTGATTCTGGAAGAAGATCCTCTGACAGTTGGTCTTTCAGAGAATTGCAAGTTGTTTAGTTGGGAAGTCAAAGGTGTAGCATCTGGGGTTGCTTCAGATTCTTTGATTTTTGCCTTTTCTGCCTCTGATCCTTCAGAGTCTGTGAGAATCACTTCTCTATCTGCAGAACTTTCAAACTGCTTTGGCTTTTCAGAGCCAAGCTTATCATCAAATCTAACATGAATAGATTCTTCAACAATCTGTGTTTCAGTATTGAATACTCTGTAGCCTTTAGAGCGTTCAGAATAACCAAGCATGAAACACTTCTGTGCTTTGGAATCAAACTTGTTCAGATTATCTTTAGTATTAAGCATAAAACAAATACATCCAAAAGGATGAAAATAAGAAATGTTAGGCTTTCTGTTTCTCCACAATTCATAGGGAGTCTTTTCCAGAAGAGGTCTTACAGACACTCTGTTCTGAATATAACAAGCTGTGTTAATTGCTTCTGCCCAAAAATATTTTGCCAGATTTGTCTCATTGATCATGGTTCTGGCCATTTGTTGCAATGTTCTATTTTTCCTCTCTACAACTCCATTTTGTTGTGGAGTTCTAGGGCAGGAGAAATCATGTGCAATGCCTTTTTCAGAAAAAATATTTTCAAATTCTCCACCATGATCACTTCTGACTTTAATAATTTTGGAATCTTTTTCAGTCTGGACTTGATTGCAGAAGTCAAAGAACACAGAATGAGACTCATCCTTGTGTTTTAGAAACTTTACCCATGTCCATCTGCTGTAGTCATCTACAATGACTAACCCATACTTCTTGCCTCTGATGGATGCAGTTTTCACTGGTCCAAACAGATCAATGTGAAGTAATTCCAATGGTCTGGAGGTAGAAACAACATTTTTTGATTTAAAATGAGATTTTGAAAATTTACCTCTTTGACATGCTTCACACAGAGCATCTGAGTTGAACTTCAACTTAGGAAGTCCTCTGACCAGATTGAGTTTATTAATCTGAGATATACGTCTCATATTAATATGCCCCAATCTTCTATGGCAGACCCATTGCTCATCATTCACAGATAAGAGGCATTTTACATTTTGAATTTTAAGTTCTGAAAGGTTAATTTTATAAATGTTGTGTTTCCTCTTTCCACTGAATAGGATAGAGCCATCCTTTTGACATACAGCTTTGCAACATTTTTGATTAAAGATTATATCATAACCATTGTCACTTAATTGACTTATGGACAATAGATTATGTTTCAATCCTTCAACTAACAGAACATTAGTAATAGAGGGAAGCTTACCATTTCCAATAGTGCCAGATCCAATGATCTTGCCCTTCTGGTTCCCTCCAAACTTCACGTCCCCTCCAGATCTAAGTTCCAGGCTTTGGAACATAGACCTTTCTCCTGTCATGTGTCGTGAGCATCCAGAGTCCAGGTACCATGATTGGTGTCCTGACTTTGCTGCTAAGAACATCTGCAACAGGAATTATTTTGTCTTTAGGTACCCAGATCTTCTTGGGTCCTTTGGGGTTAGTTGGTTTGCAAGTTTGTCTAAACTTCTGTTTTGCAACATAATGTTTATTCTGACTTGCCTTTGGTTTAAACACATAAGTACTCTTCTCAGAGCTTGTGTGTTTAATGTCATTCAGATGACCAAATTTGAATTGAGAGTACAGAGGTGTCTTTCTGATGAAAAGTTTGTCAACAGGTTTTGGATTGCTTCCAGATGAAGACTCATATCCAATGCCTCTTCTGTTGTTTCCACTAACACCATAGATCATGGAAGCCATCTTGCTTCTGTCTATGCTCTTAGTGAGAAACCTCTGAAAACTAGAGTCATATTTTTCTAAAATATTTTCACAAGACTTAGTTTCAGAATCAGATTCTTGTTGAGTTCTATCAAAGTCATTTTTGATTTTTAAATTTATTTCTTTCTGCTCAACAAGTTCTGTTTTCAGATGATCAATCTCAGATTCAAGATTGCTTTTCAGCTTCTTGTATTTGAGTTTGATGTTGTTGTAACTTTTAAGAACTTCTGTTAAAACTTTAATGAGTTCTTCTTTGGTAAGTTTAGCCATTACCTCTTCTGCATCATCATCAGATTCAGATTCTGATTCATATCCAGAGGTACCTTCCTCTTGATCCTCTGTCCTGGCCATCAGTGCAACGTTTGCACATTCTTCTTCTGATTCAGAAGATGACTCACACTCATCAGAGTCATCCCATGTTGCCATCAGAACCTTTTTCTTCTTGTTGAACTTCTTCTTAGATTTTTCTTTCAGAAGTTTAGGGCAGTCATTCTTGTAGTGCCCAGGTTCTTTGCACTCATAGCACACCACTTCTTTCTTGGCAGATCTTCTGTGACTAGAAGACTCCTTTCTGTTGTCAGATCTTCTGAAGTTGTTAAACTTCTTTCCCTTGTGCTTCCAGAGTTTGTTAATCCTTCTGGACAGCATGGACAACTCATCTTCTTCTTCAGAAGAAGATTCTTCAAAGCTTTCTTGAATAACCTGCAAAGCTTTAGCAGTTTTGTTAGATTTTAAAGCTATGGATTTACCTTTATCTTTCTTCTGGGGTTCATCTTCCTCCAGCTCAATTTCATGGCTTCTCAAAGAACTGATAAGTTCTTCTAAGGAGATCTTGTTCAGATCTTTTGCCATCTTTAATGCAGTCACCATTGGTCTCCATCTGGTGGGAAGACTTCTGATGATTTTCTTGACATGATCTGACGTTGAATAACCCTTGTCCAGAACTTTCAGACCAGCTGTAAGAATCTGAAATCTAGAAAACATAGTTTCTACATTTTCAGAGTCTTCCATTTTAAATGCCTCATACTTCTGTATGAGCGCCAGAGCCTTTGTCTCTTTAACCTGAGAGTTTCCCTCATGAGTCATTTTGAGTGATTCAAACATGTCATGAGCAGTATCTCTGTTAGTAATCTTCTCATACTCAGTATGAGAGATTGCATTAAGCAATATAGTTCTGGCTTTGTGGTGATTCTTGAAGTCTCTTTTCTGCACTTCAGTCATTGATTTTCTATCAATCTTTTTGCCATCCTCTCCAGTAGGATGTTCATATCCATCAATGACCAAATCCCAAAGATCAGCATCATACCCAAGAAAAAAACTTTCTATTCTATCTTTCCAATAGTCAAATTTTTCTCCATCAAACATTGGAGGTTTGGTACTGATCCTATCCCTCTCTTCATATTTATTGTTGATATTTGACATTGAATTATCAGCCATGATAACAAATAAATATATAGATCAAAGTATATCTCCTCTGGATCTTTACTGACACTGTTAAGTGATAGCACACTCAGAACCGGAGCTCTGATGCCAACTGAAGGTGAGATATTACTTAGAAGGGGGGGGGGGTTGAATAAGTATGGAAAATTAATACTTGAAAATAATCACACAAATATTTTTATCCTGGTTCGTTAAACAACTACTCCAGTCCACCCTTCCAGAGTGATTTGCCTTTCTCAACAAGGACTTAATCCACTATTAAATCAAACTGATTACAATAGTATCACCTAAGAACTACAGTTCTTAGTCTTCTCAAGAGCTACTGATTCACACTGAATCCTCTTAAGGAATTTCCTTTACAAACAATGTAAATTAAATACAAGAGTTTTTAATGCTTCTATAAAGCTATAATCACAACAGTGATTTTTCTCTTAAGTTTTAAGTACTATGAGATTCTATGAAGAATAAGAATGAGAGCTTATAGAATATATGATTTCTTTTCAGCAAGTGTGTAGCACTGAAGAATGAGGTGAGAAACTCCTTTTATAGGCAGCTGATTCAAGCACGTTGAAAAGAGAGTCCAAAAGGTCTGAGCCTTTTTGTCTTCACATGTACTGACCTTTCCTTGAAATAGATGGCACAGATAAATCCTTTTTATCTGTGTAAGTGTGTCTAGCACAAATAAGGAAAGAGACGTTGAATGATTCCAACGGATACATTCTTGAAAACACTTCTTCAGTTTCAGCAAGTTCTTCAGAGTTTGAATAGATCAGAGTCTTCTGATGAGATTCAGAACTATGCTGTATCAGAGTCTTCTGCAGCGTGTGTGCTTCTAGCGTGTTGATCATCAGAGCATCTTGACACAGAACTTCAGTACTTGGCAGCGTAGGTACTTTCAGAATCTTCTGTAGGTCAAAGCTTTGAGAAACTCTTCAATCAATATTCTTCTATACTTCTGATGCTTCAGCTTCAGATGCTTCTGATTATCTTCAGATGCTTCTGACTATCTTCAGATGCTTCTGACTCAGAATGTTCTGGAGCTTCTTGCTTCAGATCCTTCTGGAGACAACGCTCAGGATCTTCTGTAAGGAGCAAGCAGATTCTTCTGAAAGGTGCATCTGGCGCTTCAGAGTCAGAACAACTTCTTGTATTCAAGGCAGATTTGCTTCTAGAGAGTTAATATAATTTTAATCTGCAGCAAAACTCTCAAACAAATTTTAGAGTATATAAATCTTAAATATAAATTTCCTAACAGTTATCATCAAAACAAAGAGTAATTATTAAGAACCAATCTGTGTTCTAACAAAGTCGAGTCAGATGATCCTAATAGGATATCATTCGACTAGAGGTTACAAATTGTTCGATCCAATGAACAAGCAAGTAGTGACCAGTAGAGACATGATCATAAATGAACATAAGGAATGAGATTGAACTGAAAATGTTAAGAAAGATTCAGTGAGAATCTTATGTGAAGAGCCGGTAAATGAAGTCTAAAGAGAAGTTGGACAAGAAGAAGTCAGAGGTCAAGCAAGCATAAGCAAATTTCAAAGAACGAGACACATGCCTGCAAGGTTGAAAGAATGTGTGATTAGATTAGATAATATGGTCGATAATGAAGGTGAGTTGTTACACTATGTTTTCTATGAATATGTCGAACCAATAAATGCAACTGAGGCATTAAAGGATTGAAAGTAGGTGAGAGCAATGAATGGAGAACTGAAGTCCATTGAAGTCAACAACACTTGGTCACTTGTCGAATTGTCTCAAGATAAGAAGGTAATTGATGTGAAATGTGTATACAAGGTGAATTTGAATCCCAAAGGAGGAGTAACTCGACACAATGTAAGACTTGTGGCGAAAGGGTTTCTTTAGAAAGAAGGAATCAACTTCGACGAAGTTTTTTTCACATGTCGCTAGGATCGAACAATCAGGTTGATTGTTGGTCTAGCAAACATGAAGAATTGGCACATATGTTAGATAGATGTGAAATGTGCATTCCTGAATGGCCCTTTAGATGAAGAAGTTAATGTTGTACAACCAGCTGAGTTTGTGAAACAATGCAAAGAAATAAAGGTGTACATGATGCATAAAGCCCTGTATGGACTTAAGAAAGCTCCAAGAGCTTGGAATAAGAAGATAGATATCTTTCTAAGGGGGAAGGATTTTTTAAAGTGCACAACTGAGCATTGAGTATATGTAAGAAGAAGTAACAGTGAATCGCTTATACCATGTCTCTATGTCGATGACCTGTTGATAACAAGAAGTTGCAAGAAGAAGATCTAAGATTTTAAACATGACCTAAGTGAGAAGTTTGAAATGCCAGACTTGGTAAATCTCTCATACTTCCTTGGCATCGAATTTTACAAGATTGGTAGAGATTTGATGATGCACCAAATAAGATATGCATGTGAAATACTTAAGAGATTTGAGATGCAAGATTGCAGCCTAACTTTAACTCCAACTAAGCCCAGAATGCAACTTTTGAAAGGCATCGATGAATATGACATCAATCCAACAAAGTAAATAAAACTCATTGGATCACTTCGATACTTTTGTCACACAAGGCCTGATATAGCATACAATGTATGTATGGTAAGTAGGTTCATGCAGAAGCCAAAGGCACCACACTTAGTAACGATGAAGAGGATACTAAGGTATTTGAAAGGAACTCTCAACTATGGTATTTTGTTTCCTGCAGCAGATGAAGGAAAATGAATGAAAATTAGTGGGATACACCAACTCAAGTTTGGTTCTATACATATCTAGGCCGATTTACAGTTTCAGATAACAGCATAACCATAAACAACTTTTGTACAAAATGCATGGATCCCCAATGACTTGCATCTTTAATTGCTCCAATGTATTCCCTATCATCTTCTAGGAAACCTATTGCAAAGCAAGCATCATGAAAAGAGCCATATTGTCTTCCACCCACTTTACGAATGTCCTCATAAGTCTTTAGTCCCTTTACAACTGTCAACACTATCCTCAAATAAAATAGTTCTCCTGTTGTTGGTGGAACCTAGATCAGGTGGCCAATGGTAAAACCTTTTTTACGTAGATTCCACAATCTTTTCCTTTTGACGTAAATGAATTTGCTCACAAACTGTCCATATGTTAAATTTTGTACCTCTTCATATTGTGTATTTGCAATTAACCATGAACTGAACATAGATTCTGTAACGCTTGCATTTTCCAAAATATTCTTCATCCTTTTAAAATTAGTATATTACACAGTCTTCTCACCTATAAGATGGTAAAACATGCGTTCTACGGCAGGCTTTCTCCCATGTATTTTGTAAGAAAATATCCTCCAACATGCCTCACTTGGTGAAACATACCTACAGTCAAGATGTTCCTTAATCTCATCAACGACGTTCTCAGAATTTGAAGAAGAATTTGAAGCGAGAACAACTGTCATAGTTATTCTGTCATATCTTTTGTGGATGTACTGGAAAAGGTACTTGATTGAGGTACTCTGGTTACACCACTCCATGTTGATGTGAGCCTCATATTTAAGAAGTAGTATAGTGTTGTACGAAACCACATGCCTATTATCCAATGAAACACCAAAATTTAGAATTGTATGTATTTGAGAACTTCGTTTGTATAGTGGATATCCGTTGTTATCAACTATGGTCTCCTCATTGATTTTTTTGGGGAAAAACTTAGAGCACCTTCTATTCTTCATGCATGGTGAAGTTAGTCTGGCTAAACCATAAGGTTTGTGCAACATGTGTGATTTAACTAATTGATATAACCTTGGATACAAAACAGGATCAGGGATTTCTGCAGAGATGATGTTGTTAATGTCCCACGGTGTAGGATACTTACTATGTGGGTGTAAGAAAATTAGAATGTGTGCATGTGGAAAGCCTTTTTTTCTGGAATTCAATTGTATACATGTCTGAAACACAAATAAAGGAAGTGTTAAAAGAAATCGATAGTGAGTAAAAAAATACAAATAAGTATGAAAGTATGATTGTCTTACATGCCAAGACTTTTACCAAGCATATGTCGTTTGGTTAGGTTTACCATAAGTTCATCAAATTTGATCTTGAATATCTTGGCAACAATATCAGGTCTGTCATGTGGCTTTAAATTTTCCTTGGACATCAATCGTGTTATTTCAGGCTAGTTAGGGTTGCATGTAAACGTAATAAATAAACTAGGAAACTTGAGTGCACTAGAGATAGCCATACCATCAAAGTAGAGTTGATCCATGTAACGTTTCTCCTACAACCGACGAAGGTAAAAAAACTCTCCACCCAATCTTGTTTGGTTCGTTTTATCGATGATTTCCGCGATTCTCGTTAAGCTGCTTATACTTTCCAACTCTTAATTTAGATTGGTTCTTCCTTAACCAATTAAGACGCTCTGTTTCCATCATTGTGTATCTATCAACCAAGATTTACTAGAACAATATCCTCGAATGCAAAAGTGTTTTGGCTTCATCTGTCCGTTGGTGCAAATGGAAGCATAGCCAATCTTTGATGGTTTGACGATTTTGCTTTGTAACAACCTTTTGATGTATAAATTTGTGGAGTATGTTAGGCCAATATCCATATTCACCATACGGAAAAGGTATTGATATGCCAAGTAACTTGGATGGAATTCATAAATCCTTTGTAATTGACCACCATGTTGTTGCACTATTATGTCTCTTTTTGATGTTGAATTTATATCCCCGACTATAAGAGCTGCTACCTCAGATACGGTGGGGCAGTTATATACGCGACCTTCAGTGGATCTTTCAAATATAAGTCGTAGCTTTAAATCTTGAAATGTGTTATTCTTCAACATGTCTCTTGCCATCTGAAAAGCCTTTGCATGAGGATTATTCTCATCTAACATGAACTTGAGTGTTGCAACAATTGATCTGTCAATCTCTTTACTGTTCCTATTATAAAAAATGAATATTGATAGGTTAAATAAAATAGTAAATGAAAACGTGTTTCAGTTGTTTGAATGAAATAGTTTTTTTTACCTAAAGCAATGCATTCGGTTAACAACTTCATTGTATGTGTCATGAATATACAGTTGTGCATATTTCGGGGGTTGTCCCAGCTCAGGCAGCAAAATTCCAATTCGATGGCATGTCTGACCATGCAGTCTAAGAGCAGGAGGACCTCAACCACCCTTTGTATTGAATGTATCAAATTTCATTCCTGGGGATGTGAAAGAAAACATTGCATTATAGGTGCAAATGTTGTTTTGGAAATTCATAGCATAGTTACAATTTTTATCAAACAACAATTTGTGTAATGCGGGCGGCGGAGGATGAAGCATTGGAAGTACAATCTTCCCTCCCTTGCGACATAGTGTGAACTCTAGAACAATTGAGTGTCTTAACTTACTTCGGCGTTCTTGATACCACATAGCTGCGTGGCAATGTTGGCATTCTCCTTAAGGGTCTTATATATCTGAATAAACTAAAAATGAATAAAATAGTGCAACACACATGAGTACACTACACAAGCAATCATAATATATATATATATATATACACATACACACACACACACACACACACACACACACACACATATGTATAATGTTGCAGTTATTCTGTAATAAAACATGATATTACTGATTAAGGTGTCAACTTTGCGCGTAACAACTTCCTAATGGGACGGAGTTGGCATCTGCATCATCGTCAGAGCTGTCTTTAAAGCCGTCGTCATCATCAGAATTTAGGGAATTGTCAGTAACAGAGTTTCCTACTTGCGTAATGAATGAAGGATTTGAAGTTAGTGTTCTATTAGAAAATGTATTTGTAGCATGTAGAGTCCTCCACTGTGGCTCATTATCACAGGTGATTCGAGGAGGTGTGACCGCGTTGAAGACATTGATAAGATTCACTCCTGACGGTACAAGAAATCTTGCCCTTTTAAATTGATTTCTTTTGTAGTGATGATGATCAGATGATTAAGTATGTATTGTGTTTGATAAATCTTTAGAAAGTTGTGTAGCATTATAAGGTCGGTTGGTTGATGCAGGAGTGAAACATGGTGTAGTATGTTGTGGATAAACATTCTCCTTGTTGGTAGGAAGCTGCTTGTTTCTTTTGTTTAATAGACAAAGCTTTCTTTTGTTCCTTGCAAAACATGAAGTTGTTATGCTATTGTTATTTGTTTAGTCTTCCATTCTAAGTGCGCAGAAATTGAAGCGTAGATTAGAGTTCTTTAATTTTCGTTACCATATTTTGTTATTTGATGTATGTGTTTTTTTTGCAAAGACCAACTTTGTTATCATAAAATGTTAGTATACTTGTGTTTCCTCATGTTTTTAACACCTAATATGATGAAATAGTTTTATGTAATAGAAAATTTATGCACTGCATGTTAACATGGTAAATAGCTATGGTTGATATGAAAACATTGGTAACACATGTTTTGGTTTTGTCGCTACTGCGAAAAAAGGTGTCGACAATGACATAAGAGTCGCCACCTGTCGTTATTTATCCCAACGAGGGGAAGGAAACGATCAGGGAAAACCTAGCGAAAAGGGATAAGATTGGTCATTGCAATGAAATCTCGGGTTTGGGAGTCGGTTACGCAAGGGGAAGGTATTAGCACCCCTCACGTCCGTCGTACTCGACGGGACCCACACTTGGTTGTCTATCTAAAAGGGTGATTAAAACTATCTAACTAAAGGTCTGGGACAAAAGAAAAGAAAAGTGACTCGACAGAGCATCGCCGCTCCGGGCCTACGTATTCCCTCGTGCAATGGGAAAGTCAGAGTCAACGTAGTTGGCTAACTACGGGTGAATGGGGGGAAAAGGTTGATCGCCAAGACATCGCGTCTTGTGCCTACGTATTCTCGTCTGGTACGAGAAATCAGAGCAAACGTAGTTCGGGCTAAGAGGAACATAGGTTGGTTCAAGTGCTTTACCCGAGTAGGGTTAACAAACAGTTCCAGCAGTTAGGTGTATGCAGCTCGACCTTTGGAGACTTAAGTGTTACCTGTTTGCAGTAGAACTAAGAGTTAACAAAACTCTTATTTATGAAAATGTTTTCCATTGATTAAAGGGTCCCAAAGGACAAAAATGAAGTTTGATAATTTGTTTTTGTGTCTTTTAAGAAGAAGTGTTTTTGAATTGTTTGTAATTCATATTGCACTAGAGACTATGACCTAGGAGTGAATGCGTCGCATATCACCCAAAGGGTGATATACTAAACACTCTGGCCATTAAAGGGAAACCCCTTAATCACCATTTCCCAAGTGCTTAAGGCTCGTAACGTACAATATTCATTAGCCTTTATTAAGTATTTTGAAATTGTTTTGAGATGAGAAAGAGAAGGGAGGATGCAACTAAGGGGAACTAGACTCAAACCCTAGTGTTGTCATGCAAAATGGTCCTAAGGTTAGGATTAATAAGGGAACTCTATCCTATTTGTTATCATGCAAAGGATTCAACCTAATGTCTATCATCACTATCCTTAATCAGGGAAGTGAGAATTCCTAAGGGAACATGTTAAGAAAAGAAGAAAAGGAACAAAGCATTAAGTAAATGAAACATGAATATGAATGAATGCATATGCAATGCAACACATAAGCAAAGGGAGGAAATTGTCTGGGGTGAAAACCTCCACAAGCTCGTCTCAACCTTTAATGCAAACAAGAGAACAAAAGGGAAAATAACACACAAGCAAAGGGAGGAAATTGTGTGGGGTGAAAACCTCCACAAGTACATCTCAACCTTTATTAATGCATAAGGGAAGAAAAGAAGGATAAAAGCTTATAACATCCAACATTAATCCTAATGCATAAAAACACACCAAATGAAAAGGAAAGAGGGAAAAGTGCTCGCTAGGATTATCACAATCCTATGCCTACGTACTCTCAACAGGTATGAGAGATCAGAGCAGTCGTAGTTTGGCCAACTACGGAAAACGGTCTCGATTGCATGGGGGCAAGAGAAGGGATCTCAATCGCTAGGATGCGAGAGAAAAGGGGAGGTCTCAATCGCCAGGATGCGAGAGAAAAGAGTTTCGATCGCACGGGGGCGAGAACAAAGAGGAAGCAGGCCTAACACACCCAAACGGGAAGGAACTCATGACACACACACGCAAGAACCTAAGGCGTAGGAGCAAATGCATCGCATATCACTCAAAGGGTGCTACACTAAACACTCTAGGCCATTAAGGGGAAACCCCTCAATCACCATTTCCTACGTATCTAACACTACAACTCACAACACTCGACGGTTGCATAAAGACTCGAATAAGAAAGATGTTATCGAACGGAGCGATTCCGTTGGCCCTTGACATTGTGCGCAAGCTCCATTCCAATCTTCTTCTCTTTTGGTCCTTGATGAAGACGTTTCGAATCAGAACCAATGTAACGCTAAACCGTCATAATTTGACTTATAAATGAAGTCAAACTCTTAGAGGTGGCATATTGATATCCGTGTCAAAGACAAGATAGAGAAATGATATTGCGAATCATTCTCCAATTGAATCATGTCACACGGACCAGAACAACAAAAAGTCCAAATAAAATCAGATGGAAAAGAAAATAAGGAGAGAAAAAGTGTGGTCTCGGATCCTATATTATCCATCAACAAGTCGATTAATAACGGTTTACGAAAGTGTCGTCATCGACCTACAAAATGAAAATGATGAGAAAAATCCAATAACAAATGGAAATGATATTCAACTCCTAAAATTGGCAATAAACTCCTAATAGGAAACTCTAAAGAAATTACAAGGAAATGAATATAGAATATAGAATATGAAACTTTACAAAAATATGGAATATAATATCCTAAGAAAGAAAATAGTAAAGTATTTACAAGCAAAATACAATACAAACTATTTAAGTATTCACAAAAGGAAAATACAGCAGGGGGTGCAACAGCAGCAAGCTAGGGTTGTGATACAACAAAAACCAATTGGGCCTGACCCAATAAAAATAACAGCAAACAAAATAAAAAAAAAGAGAATCGGGGGGCGAATATGGAAATGGGGAGTACAGTCCCAAAACAAGATTGGGCCAAGGAAATGCCCATTGCCCGTCCCCGCAATACCCAAAGAACCCAATTCTCTGCTAGAGGGAACCCTAATTCTCATCTTCCTCACAATTGCCGCCGTCACTTCCATCTCCCTCCGTTCAGCCTCCTTCCGTCTCAACCTTCCATCTTCGCACTCCAAAACCTCTTCCAACCAAAACAAAACCCCTCAACTTAGCTTATTTCCGTCAAACATCATCATCACCTGAACAATATCCGAAGGCAGAAATTAAATGAAGAAGGAGATTTGGAACCTGAGTAATTCGAATCTGAAGGTAGCATGCTTGATGGATTGTGGAGAAACGAAAATAGGTCTCAAGCTTGATGAAGCTCGTATGAGTTCTTGAAGAATCTTGGCTCTAGATTTGGTTGGAGCTAGAGGAAGTTAAAGATTGGTTATTTTTTATTGGATCTTGAGTCGTTGGTTCATGTTGTTGCTTGAAGCTTCTGGAAAGAGCATGAAGATTTGATGTGAACGATGAAGATCTGAAGAAGACTTCACGGCAGACGAACTTTTCGGCGAGGGTTTAATGAACGTGTGAAGGTTAAACAGATTCAGAAAGTTGTTGGATCTTGAAGGAATTAACGGAAGATCTGAAAGCGTATGAACGTTGCTGGAGATCGTGAAGAGGATGAAAGTTCTTGATGTTTCTTTATTCCTGAAGGTTCAATGGAGGGGATGGTTTCTGGAAAAACTCAAGATGAACACTTGAAGGTTTTTATGAATCTTGAAGGGTCTGATGAAGGTTTCTGAGAAACGTTCATGATGAAGCTTGAACATTTCTGGAAAAGCTTGAACGAAGATGATGAATAATCTCGCCGGAAAAAGTTGTTGTGATAGTATGAACTATGGATCAGGATCTGGATACGGTCATGGATTTTGATGAACAAAATGATGTTCATGATGAAGATTGGATGAAGTAATGATGAAGATTCGTGGGAATCTAGAGAAAACTTGAAGGCGGTTGAAGAACTGATGAAGATTCCGGTGGGATTCCGGTGAGTTTGCCGCCGTGTGATTTCTCCGGCGTGTGTTCCGGTGTGTTTGCATGCGGAGGGTGAGGGGATGACAGCTAGGTGGAGAGAGAGGGAAACATGGCGGCTAGTGGGTAGTGTGTGTCAGCATAGTGGGGTAATGTGGCATCCAACTAGAGAGAGAGAGTACTGAGTGCTTTATATAATGACACATGGCATGGACTTGGACTGGGCCTGCGAAATTGGACTAATGGACCCAAAATCTGACTCAATGGACTTCAATTAATGATGATTAAAGCTGTAATGAAACTAATGGAAACAAAAATTGATTATGGATTATGCTGAAGACTAAAACCTGATTAACTAATTAACACAAAACTAATCAAAGCTAATTCAATAATCCTAATCAATCTATATTAAAACCTAAAAAAAAAAAATCTAATGAAAATCTAAAGGAAATAGAAAAAGCTATTTAAAAATCTATTAAAACTCTAGAAAAACTATAATATTCTAAAATAGAAAATGCTATTAAAATCTATTAAATCTAGCAATATCTAAATTCTATGCTAAAAATTAGAAAATAAAATCTAGAAAATTAAATCGGTGAATAAAAATGCGAGAAAGCAATAAGATGAGCGGTAAAACGGCGGACACCAAAATATCCTTAAAAATAACGGCGTAGACTGAATCATCGGGAAGAGTACAAATTCCAAAATAAACCTCTTATTCGAACTGGTTTGAGTCGTCCAAAACGCGAGGAAAGGGTTGTAATCCTGATAAAATTAATCCGGTTGAAAAATGCACAGTATGCGATATGCAGATGCAAATGCAAATGAAACGAAACATAAGGAAAATTGCGAGAAATGGTTTGTCAAATTTTGGGGTACAACAGGTTTGTATGTGGATGTACGCCGAACCATGGATTAGAAATGACAGATGAACAATGTTTCTGTTGTTTGTTGGAAAAACAATTGAGTATAGGCTATATAAAAGTAGTTTGAGTTGACATTGTCAATGATTAAGAGTACCAATTTGTATTAATAATAGTGTGGCATTAAATGCATGAAAAATTGTGCATAAAATATTGGGTAAAACACTGTTGAAGTGATGCGTGCGGTAGAAGATCATTATTATTTGTATTTTTTCACTTTGGAGGTGCATTATGATAGGTGTAGGCTTAATCAAAAGTAGGGGCACCTCAAGTATATTTCAAGTTGTTAAAAAACGTTATGCGCTTCAACTAAGGCTTATTATATAGATAATATTTTAATATGTATTTCTTTTTGTAGTTCACATATTATCATTGCCTCACTTGGAATAATTTGGTACTGTAAGAGAAATAATGTATCATTCATGAATACTACATAAAACATATTTGAACTTATTATATATTGGATTCATTAGGTAGTATTCACTTGGAATATTAATTAATTTTGGTTGAATTAACTTGTATTCAGTTGCCCAATTACCTTTAACATAATAATCTTTATGAAAAGCCCATAAATAACATTAATGATTAAACATCATATGGAAATGCAAATAATTCTGGTCACAGTAGAAAACATTTGTTCACTGCAAAATAACAAAGCTTCCAAAGATACAAACGTGAAAATATTCATGATGTTACTACAAAAATGTGTTTACAGAACACCCTACAACACCAACATACACCCAAAAAACAGAAATTCCCACTTCCAAAGTATCACTTCTCCAATTTTATTAGTTTCTTTAGTTTGGTGGATGAATGTTCACATTCTTCGAATTCCCCTGGAGGAGTGGATGCACTTAAAACATCAGTTACCACCTTCTTTGATGCAGAATTCGACGTAATCGAGTCTGGTATATGGTTTGAGGTAAAATCAACTTCCTGCAATGTATATGTAACAATTGTCTGAAAATTGAAGTCAAGAAAACCAACTATTCTGTAACAAATCAAAATTGAAGATAAGGTGTCTAAGGTTACTGCCACTAAATTCTACTCCTCTGATGCAATAGCTTCATCAATGCTTTTGTTATTCTACATTCAATGAAAACAACAATTTATTCTACATTCAATGAAAGTAACAATTTAACAGGGTAACACAATTGATAGATGTCCATAAAAAAACATAGAGTATGAGATAAACGATACCTACAACACGTCATTTGTTACAGGAGTACTTAAAGGTGTCTAATTTTAAAAGCAAAAAAAGTAAATAAAAAAACATAATGTTATAACTGAAATGGTAGATATGTAGAAGAAAGTTATAAGTTAATAACAACTATACCAATTCTGGAGCAATTGATATTGAAAGCTGCTTCACGACATTCTCATCTTGATATATTGAGACAACTGATGAATTTGTCCATGAAGGTTTCCATTTCACCTTGAATGCGAGCTTCTTACCAACTAAAGCATCAAGTGCTAAGGGATATTCAAGAGCTTCTTACCAACCCGAAAACTACGCATTTTCATTCAATTTCTTGAAATCAGATATTAACAAATAAAGCTTCTTCTTTCTTCTTCTTCTTTGTGAGGGAGAAAGAGAAAAGAAGCATTTGTTGTTATACTTTTACTATATAGTTTTCTACTGTGACCTCGCTAACCCTTTACAATGGCTACAACTTAGAAGAAAACTACGCCTAACCCATCTCAGGACCCGACCCAAATACCAATTCTAGAGCAATTGATACTGAAAGCTACTTCACGACATTCTCATCCTGATATATTGAGACAACTGATGCATTTTCCCATGAAGGTCGCCATTTCACCTTGAATGCAAGCTTCTTACCAACCAAAGTATCAAGTGCTAAGGGATGTTCAAGAGGGTCCATGACTCTGTCTTAATTGGAAATGGGTAAATACAAAAACATTAAACTACCAAGAAATCCTTGGTAATTTCCATATTATGAAGTACAAAATCTACCATAAACCTTAATAAAGTTGGCCTGCGTTTGATATGCAGATATGTCCAACAGTTGCTGACACTCACAGTCCCATAATACAAACATCGCACGACATCCACCACTTACGACCTCAAGTAGAATCTTATAACTATTTATGAAATTAAATTAGGACAACATATTACAATGTAATACATGATATATAAAACAGAATCGTATATGAAAATGTTATCGATAGATTTCAGTTTTAGTGTTATGGCCAACACCACAGATGTAAGGTGGGTTATGTGTAACACCCCACTTCCCAAAATCATCTAAATTAATAAAGATTATAAATAAACAAAATCAGAGTTCCAATTCTCCCAAGTGGGATATCACATAATAACAACGTTTCCTTATAAAAAGGTTTTTCTCCAAATACAGCGGAATGTTAAATAATGAAATTCAATAAAAGTTTGATACGTTCACAGGGAAATAAAATATAAGTTCAACATAACACAAATAAAAATGCCCAAGTCCCGTGCTACGTATCAGAGCATCCTAGACTCGACAATCACACCAATATCCAAGCTAGCTAAGCACCTGGATTATCTGTACTTCCGAAGAAGCACAGACCACAACAACAACAAAGGGGTGAGAAAACATGATCAAAAATATAATGGTAATGTAATACATGTAAATAAGGTAGTACAACACACCAACACACCAAGATTCACCCCTAACAACACCATATGACGAACCTACTGTTCAAATTACAATATAACATATTATAATGCAAAATGCAACTCAACACCATGCATGCGGTACCGACTCGTTGGTTCATTCAATCGAACCTGGATAGATCACTTACGCTCCTCCTGAGACATGATCTATCCCCCACCATTCTCTACAAAGGAGTACGGATGAATCACTTACGCTCCTCCTGAGACATGATTCATCCCACCAAAACACCATGATATGCACACACCAATGCATAACTAATATATTTAGGCACTCAACGTGCACACGATCCTCCTGATCATATCATCATACATTCAATGCATATATGTACAGATATAACATACACCAACACCATATAAATCAACCAGATAGTAAACAAGTTCATACTTTAACACCAAGATATAAACATATCCCACCACTCGGGGGTACACGATCCTACTGATCACTACATACATATACCTCAACTAATTGTCCACCGACAATATCAAGGGAAACACGTACTATCACCAGTACGCAAGTTAAATCCCACACTCACCAACCTTACAGTGCATCAAGGCCAAAGGGATCACACAAGCCCAAGCTCAAGGCCAAAACATCACAACACTCACATTCTGGTTCTGCTACGTTCGCTGACATTCGCCAGGCGAAGCCCCGTAGCGAACCTTCGCTAGCATTCGCCAGGCGAACTTGCTGGCGAAGCCCCCTTTCCACTATCGTGCATTCGCCAGGCGAATGGATCATTCTCCAGGCGAACCTTCGCTGGCCACACTCGCCAGGCGAAGTTCCTACCCTTTAGGTCTGGGATTTAATTCTGAATTATTCGCTGCCATTCGCCTCAGCTCGCCAAGCGAAATCTCGCCTCCCTTCGCCAGGCGAAGCTTCGCCAACACTCGCCAGGCGAAACCCAGCGAATGCTGCGATTTACCAATTTTTCACAGTTCTGCAGAGTGCTTTCTAAGCCAAATGGGTTAAACTTCCTACTTCCAATTCACCTCTTAACATCAGTACCAACATTACACGTAATTCAGCCTAAATGATTCCTAATCCCAATCCCAAAATCATCACCTAGACACTTTATTGATACATCAAAATCCCTACAGAATTTCCCTAAAAACCGTAAAATCACCTATATGCCAAATTGGCCAAAAACAACAATTCATCAACGTTTAATATCCAACCATCAACAATCAACAACAATCACCACATATAATACAGAAAATCATATATCGATCAATCTCCTACGGGGTTAAGGACTCCCCACTACCCTATACATGTATAAACCATTCCCAATCAAGTTTCTCCCCCCTTACCTTGTTAATCGGTTGATCGATGAAAGAACCCTCCAAGGTTTGGCCAATTCTGATTTTTCCCCGTTCCTTCGTTCTTCGCTCCCTTTTCCGTTCTTCTCACTTCTCTCCTTTCTATCGTTCTTTTTCCACTTTCTCTAACTTCTCACAATGTATCGTAAAAACTACTAACCCCTCACATTCTCTATTTTAATTCTCTAATCCCAATAATAATAATAACTTAATAATAATAATAATAACTTAATAAAATAATAATAATAATAGTAATAATATTATTATCTCACCAAAATAATAATAATATTAATAACAATAGTAACTATAATAAATATAATAATAATAATAATATTCCCACCAATATTAATATTATACACTATATTATTATATTCACCAAAACACCACCAATAATCCTCCCACATTAGGGACACCCACCAAACATCACCAAATACACCCCCACCAAAGGGCACACCAACACATAATATTTAAAATAATAATAAAATGACTAAATAATTAAATTGGGTGTTACAACTCTCCCCCACTTTAATTATTTTCGTCCTCAAAAATTACCTGATGGAAATAGCTCCGGATACGCTTCTCGCATCCTGCTTTCCAACTCCCAGGTCACACTGCCTCCTGCAGCACCTCCCCAAGCTACCTTCACCAAAGGTATCTCTTTCCCTCGGAGTTGTTTCATCTTACGGTCCTCGATCCTCAACGGCATCGTCTCAACAGTAAGATTCTCCCGAACCTGAACATCATCTCTCTGAATAACATGAGATGGATCAGAAACATACTTTCGCAATTGCGACACATGAAACACATCATGTAAGTTTGACAACTCAGGCGGCAATGCCACCCTATAAGCCACATCACCAATTCTCTGCAAAATCTCATAAGGTCCAATGAACTTAGGATCCAGCTTCTTGGACTTCAATGCACGACCCACACCAGTCATCGGATTAACTCTTAGGAATACGTGATGACCTACACAAAATTCCAACTCTTTCCTCCGATTATCATGATAGCTTTTCTGCCTACTCTGAGACACTTTCAATTTCTCACGAATCATTTGAATTGTCTCAGTAGTCTGCTGTACAATTTCTGGCCCAAGCACCATATTCTCACCAGTTTCATACCAACACAGAGGAGTCCTACACCTCCTCCCATACAAAGCTTCAAACGGTGCCATTTCGATACTAGAATGGTAACTGTTAATGTACGTGAACTCAATCAATGGTAAATGAGTATCCCACGCACCACCCTTTTCTAACACACAAGCTCTCAACAAATCTTCAAGCGACTGAATAGTCCTCTCCGACTGACCATCAGTTTGCGGATGATAAGCTGAACTCAATTTCAACTTAGTTCCCAAAGCTTCCTGCAAGCTCTTCCAAAATTCCGAAGTAAACCGTGGATCTCTATCCGACACAATACTGGACGGAACACCATGCAACTTCACAATTACCCGAATGTAAATATCCGCCAGCTTCGTTAACGGAAAACTAATATTGAGCGGCACAAAGTGTGCAGACTTCGTCAATCGATCCACAATCACCCATATAGCATCAAAACCTCTCGCCGTATTCGGCAAACCTGTCACAAAATCCATAGTAATGCAATCCCATTTCCAAACCGGAATCTCTAATGGTTGCATAAATCCAGAAGGTCTCTGGTGTTCCACCTTCGACTTCTGACATGTCAAACAGGCATACACAAATTGAGCAATGTCTCTTTTCATACCAGACCACCAAAATAATTTCTTCAAATCATGATACATTTTCGTAGCTCCCGGATGAATACTCAGGCTACTACGATGTCCTTCGCTCAAAATTGACTTTTTCAATTCTTCATCATCTGGTACACAAATCCTGCCTCTAAATCTCAACACACATGTACCATCCAATTTAAAGTCACTATCGGAGTCACTCCCTACTCTAGGCATCAAATCTACCAATTTCACATCCAACTTCTAATTTTCTCTAATCATATCCAAGAAGTCATTATTTACCTGCAACATACCCAACATTACACTATCTGCAGTAGTCTCACAAACCATGCTCAAATCTCTAAATTGTTCAATTAACTCAATTTCTTTCACCATCAGAGCTTCCATATGAATTGCTTTCCTACTCAAAGCATCTGCCACTACATTGGCCTTTCCTGGATGATAACTCAAACTGAAGTCATAATCCTTCAAAAATTCCAACCATCTTCTCTGCCTCATATTCAGCTCTTTCTGATCAAACAGGTATCTCAGACTCTTATGATCACTAAACACTTCAAATCTTGAACCATATAAATGGTGTCTCCAAATTTTCAACATAAAAACAACCGCAGCTAATTCAAGATCATGAGTCGGATAATTTCGCTCATGCACTCTCAATTGCCGCGATGCATATGCTACTACTTTACCATTCTGCATCAGAACTCCACCTAATCCCATCTTAGACGCATCACAGTACACCACAAACGGTTCACTCGGAGTCGGTAACACTAACACCGGTGCCGTAGTCAATCTCTTTTTCAACTCTTCAAAACTTTCTTCACAAGTAGCATCCCATACAAAAACTTGGTTCTTTCTCGTCAACTGAGTTAATGGCAACGCCAAATTAGAGAACCCTTCAATAAACCTGCGGTAATAACCGGCTAACCCCAAAAAGCTTCTAATCTCTGTCGCTGTCTTCGGCGGTTCCCACTGCAATACTGCACTTACTTTTGACGGATCCACCGCTATTCCATCTTCAGATATTACATGCCCCAAGAAACTTACTTTCTTCAACCAAAAGTCACACTTTGACAGTTTAGCAAATAATTTATTTTCCTTCAACACTTGCAAGGCAATTCTCAGATGTCTTGCATGCTCTTCATCAGATTTAGAATAAATTAATATATCATCAATAAACACTACAATGAACTGATCCAAGTAAGAATGGAAAATTCTGTTCATATACTCCATAAATACTCCCGGTGCATTAGTCACTCCAAACGGGATTACAGCATATTCGTAATGTCCATATTGAGTCCTAAAGGCAGTCTTCTGAATATCACCTTCTTTTACTCTCATCTGATGATAACCCGATCTTAAGTCGATCTTACTAAATACACGAGCTCCCACCAGCTGGTCCATCAAATCATCAATCCTAGGTAAAGGATACTTATTCTTAATAGTCACTTTATTCAATTGACGGTAATCGATGCACAGACGCATACTACCATCCTTCTTCTTCACCAACAACACTGGAGCTCCCCACGGCGATACACTTGGTCTAATAAACTTTCTATCCAACAATTCTCCAATCTGAGACTTCAACTCAGCCAATTCCACTGCAGACATCCTGTACGGCGCCATAGAAATAGGTCTCGTACCAGGAACAAGATCAATACCAAATTCTACTTCTCGCATCGGAGGAAATTCCGTAATGTCGTCAGGAAACACTTCTGGAAATTCATTCACCACTGCTAATTCCTCCATTGGCACTTTGTTATCCAGCGATAAAGTTGCAAATAAAGCAAACACTCTAGTTTCATCTTCCAACAAGGCCCTCAATTCTTTATTAGACAAAGAACTTGCTAAAGCTTCCTCTTCAGGGGTCAGGAACAACAATTCCTTCCGAAAACAATCGATGTAGACTCGGTTGAACTCTAACCAGTTCATACCCAGAATAACATCCAACTTACCAAGTGGTAGACAAATCAGATCCACTCCAAATTCTCTACCGAAAATAGTCAGCGGACACTTCAGGCATACCAAAGAAGTAGTCACTGAACCTATAGAGGGTGTCTCAATAGTCATCTGTCTCTCCAGAGTGGACGGCACCAAACCTATCCTCTCCACACAATCTACAGAAATAAACGAGTGCGTTGCACCCGTATCAATAATAGCAATCAAAGGAATATTATTGATAATACAAGTACCTCTGATCACACGCTCATCACTGGCAGCTTGAGTTCCTGCCAAGGCAAACACTTTTCCACCAGCCGGAGACGTTTGAGGCTTCTTCGGCTTCTCACAATGTGTACTGATATGACCCTTCTCACCACAATTATAACAGGTCGGCATAGTTGCTCTGCAATCAGCTATCACATGACCTGGTTTCCCACACTTAAAACATTTCTTGGCCTCATTAGGACAATCATTAGCACGGTGTCCCATACCACCGCACCGAAAACATTTCCCTTCAGCAGATGCTCTCCCATCTTTAGGCTTCTTATCAACAACAGCTTTACGCTTTCCCTTATCAGCAGCAACACTATAAGGAGTACCACTAAACCTCTGCTTACCCTTACGGTCATTAACAGCTTTGTAGTGCGCAATCCTTGCTCGGTTATCATTATCATAGATTCTGCTCCTGCCTACCAGCTCAGGATAGCTCCTGATCTTCTGACAAGCAATCCCCAACTTAATCTCTGGACGCAGTCCATTCTCAAACTTTAAGCACTTAGAGGTCATTGCCCCTTCCACATTATAGTGGGGACAATACTGCACCAGCTCCTCAAACTTGGCAGCATATTCTGCTACAGTCATGCTACCCTGTTTCAGCTCTAAGAATTCAATTTCCTTAGCGCTTCGGATATCTTCCGGGAAATACTTCTCCAGAAAACCTTTCCGAACCACCTCCCAAGTAATGGTAGTTCCAGCAGCTTCCAACCTTTGGCGACTATTGTCCCACCAAGCTTCAGCTTCACCCTCCAGCATGTGAGTACCAAACCTCGCCTTTTGCTCATCGCTACATTCCATAGTTCTGAAGATCTTCTCAATTGCCTTCAGCCACTTCTGAGCAGCTTCGGGGTCCAGAATTCCCCCTTCGAACGTTGGCGGCTTGTTGCTCCGAAACTGCGCCAAACTCCTGAATTGGGCATCTGCAGTTTGATTCTGATTAGCAACAGCCTGTGCCATTGCTTGCATAGCAGCAGCCAATGCAACATCGTTCCTTCCCGCCATACTTCTCAAAACAACAACACCAGGTTAAAAGATATCCAACTACACCATAAAGGACAGACTCAACTCGACTCAACAACACTGGCCGGACGGACCGACCTGCTCTGATACCAATTGTAACACCCCACTTCCCAAAATCATCTAAATTAATAAAGATTATAAATAAACAAAATCAGAGTTCCAATTCTCCCAAGTGGGATATCACATAATAACAACGTTTCCTTATAAAAAGGTTTTTCTCCAAATACAGCGGAATGTTAAATAATGAAATTCAATAAAAGTTTGATACGTTCACAGGGAAATAAAATATAAGTTCAACATAACACAAATAAAAATGCCCAAGTCCCGTGCTACGTATCAGAGCATCCTAGACTCGACAATCACACCAATATCCAAGCTAGCTAAGCACCTGGATTATCTGTACTTCCGAAGAAGCACAGACCACAACAACAACAAAGGGGTGAGAAAACATGATCAAAAATATAATGGTAATGTAATACATGTAAATAAGGTAGTACAACACACCAACACACCAAGATTCACCCCTAACAACACCATATGACGAACCTACTGTTCAAATTACAATATAACATATTATAATGCAAAATGCAACTCAACACCATGCATGCGGTACCGACTCGTTGGTTCATTCAATCGAACCTGGATAGATCACTTACGCTCCTCCTGAGACATGATCTATCCCCCACCATTCTCCACAAAGGAGTACGGATGAATCACTTACGCTCCTCCTGAGACATGATTCATCCCACCAAAACACCATGATATGCACACACCAATGCATAACTAATATATTTAAGCACTCAACGTGCACACGATCCTCCTGATCATATCATCATACATTCAATGCATATATGTACAGATATAACATACACCAACACCATATAAATCAACCAGATAGTAAACAAGTTCATACTTTAACACCAAGATATAAACATATCCCACCACTCGGGGGTACACGATCCTACTGATCACTACATACATATACCTCAACTAATTGTCCACCGACAATATCAAGGGAAACACGTACTATCACCAGTACGCAAGTTAAATCCCACACTCACCAACCTTACAGTGCATCAAGGCCAAAGGGATCACACAAGCCCAAGCTCAAGGCCAAAACATCACAACACTCACATTTTGGTTCTGCTACGTTCGCTGACATTCGCCAGGCGAAGCCCCGTAGCGAACCTTCGCTAGCATTCGCCAGGCGAACCTGCTGGCGAAGCCCCTTTTCCACTATCGTGCATTCGCCAGGCGAATGGATCATTCTCCAGGCGAACCTTCGCTGGCCACACTTGCCAGGCGAAGTTCCTACCCTTTAGGTCTGGGATTTAATTCTGAATTATTCGCTGCCATTCGCCTCAGCTCGCCAGGCGAACTCTCGCCTCCCTTCGCCAGGCGAAGCTTCGCCAACACTCGCCAGGCGAAACCCAGCGAATGCTGCGATTTACCAATTTTTCACAGTTCTGCAAAGTGCTTTCTAAGCCAAATGGGTTAAACTTCCTACTTCCAATTCACCTCTTAACATCAGTACCAACATTACACGTAATTCAGCCTAAATGATTCCTAATCCCGATCCCAAAATCATCACCTAGACACTTTATTGATACATCAAAATCCCTACAGAATTTCCCTAAAAACCGTAAAATCACCTATATGCCAAATTGGCCAAAAACAACAATTCATCAACGTTTAATATCCAACCATCAACAATCAACAACAATCACCACATATAATACAGAAAATCATATATCGATCAATCTCCTACGGGGTTAAGGACTCCCCACTACCCTATACATGTATAAACCATTCCCAATCAAGTTTCTCCCCCCTTACCTTGTTAATCGGTTGATCGATGAAAGAACCCTCCAAGGTTTGGCCAATTCTGATTTTCCCCCGTTCCTTCGTTCTTCGCTCCCTTTTCCGTTCTTCTCACTTCTCTCCTTTCTATCGTTCTTTTTCCACTTTCTCTAACTTCTCACAATGTATCATAAAAACTATTAACCCCTCACATTCTCTATTTTAATTCTCTAATCCCAATAATAATAATAACTTAATAATAATAATAATAACTTAATAAAATAATAATAATAATAGTAATAATATTATTATCTCACCAAAATAATAATAATATTAATAACAATAGTAACTATAATAAATATAATAATAATAATAATATTCCCACCAATATTAATATTATACACTATATTATTATATTCACCAAAACACCACCAATAATCCTCCCACATTAGGGACACCCACCAAACATCACCAAATACACCCCCACCAAAGGGCACACCAACACATAATATTTAAAATAATAATAAAATGACTAAATAATTAAAATGGGTGTTACATTATGTCCCTCAGTAACTCTTGGACATTCATGACATGCCTCGTAATACCAGCCCCATTGGCATGATCTTAGTTTGTCAGTACTTGCTACGGCAACACATTGAGTGATCTATTTGCAATGTAAAAACGTTAATATAAGTTAGAAATATGTATAAGAAATGAACACAAATAAAAATAAAAATGACGTGGAATAGTAGATGTTACATCTTTAATTTGAATAATCTGAGTTAGAGGAAGAACAACGACCTTATACATGAATTTGTCGTAAGCCGTAGGTTGAGAAGTTTCTGATGTCTGAGACCAGTTATGTGACTGTGTCGTCAAACTTTGGTACGATCCTTGATTGACAAGCATTTTTGGGATTCTATGTTAAAAACAGATATAAAAGGATTAACATGATTGAAAGGAGTGTAAACATATTGTTAACTCAGTAAAACAAATCCTATAAGCAAATGCAAGAATGAAGGAAATTTTAAGGAAATCCTTTATGTCCGGTAAGTCTTTGTTGATGTGTAACTTAGTCACATTGAATGTGTTTGAAACACATAAATGATACTTTCCTTCATGGATAATGAAAAAATTAATCAATGGTTATGTTACGAAGGAATTAAAACACTAGGTTCTGAAATAATAATAATAGTATCACATACCCTCTTCTTTAACTTTTCTAAATTGCGAAATGATAACAATTGGTATTGAAACATTCTTCACATTCTTTATGTATTCATCAAACTGCAAAGCATAACCTTCCCACAAAGTACAATCAACCGTGTTATTACTGCGAATATATAAAAGAAGATGGTTACAACAAATGAAAAGGGTGAAGACAAAAAAAATCTAAGTAACAAAGGTGCCATAGTTTTCCAAACTTACCCCAAGTCCTTCAAGACTAAATTAATTTGTTGTTTCTTTGAGCCGCCTTGTAATTGTGTGCATCCAATTTCTATCACCACCGCAATAACATCTGCAACATGCCATTCGATAAACAAAACATACATTATAACACAAAATGATAAAACATATTGGAATACATTTTTCCAACTTATGGGTCAAAACAAACCTATTAGAAGATTCCTTTTCCATTTTCCACATATAATATCAGCAAACGGTGTGAACTTCATAATTTTTGGAGGTATGTCGTGCTTACTCTTTGATACCACACTCCACTTGTGATGAATTCTGACCGCAATCTTCCATAGTTCCTTGCTGTCATTGATGTCTTTGATAATTGCAAATGGTCTTGCCATTGTAGCTGAAATTTTTCAGATTTTGTTTCGGCGAAAAAGTATTTTGATGGAGAAGATTTTGATGAAGTTTCTACCGGGTTGTTGGAAGAAAGAAGAAGGGAGTTGCTGATGAAGAAGAGTGTCTGCTGTCAATAGTGAAACACTTTGGAAAATGGATTCTTCCAAGCATGTGGATCCTACGCAAAAGCAGCATTGGGTATTGTATAAAAAAGACAAACCATACCTTTGCATTTTACTGTACATAGTTC
The DNA here is from genome assembly GCA_963859935.3 of Lathyrus sativus. Classification (NCBI taxonomy): domain Eukaryota; kingdom Viridiplantae; phylum Streptophyta; class Magnoliopsida; order Fabales; family Fabaceae; genus Lathyrus; species Lathyrus sativus. The sequence goes on along the minus strand of OZ012736.1, from coordinate 124,337,908 downwards.
GGTTTGTCACTTTTTGGTAGTAATTAGTAGTAAATGTGGAATTGAATATGAAGGCAAAAATTGGATATGATCGCAAAAGCAGCAAGTGGCAAAAATGAAGGTAAAATTGTAGTAATTAGTAGTAAATTTGGAATTGGATATGAATTAGTAGATAGATTTAGTTGAAAATAGATGGTTTTAGACATCAAATGCCCAAATTTTGTTGAAAATAGATGGTTTTAGACATCAAATACCCAAATTTTGATGACATGACGAAAATTAAACAAAGAGTGTTTTCGTTATTTACAAAACAACAAAATTTCTTATATTATAAATATATTCCATCATATACTCTATTTTTCTTAATGAGCTAATTTACTGTTTGTAATTTTTTTTTTCATTTATCTTATAATCTTTTTGTTTATATAGGTATAAATTTAACGGATCATGTGATTATTACTTTTTTATGTTTGTAATAAATATGTTCATTTGGTTATTGAATTTGAGTTTTTACTGATGTTTTGTTGGAAGTTGATATGTTAAATAAAAAAAAGAAAGTAAATTTTAGTTTCACATGCAATTCTGTCTACGCTGGACCCACGGAATAGATGCATCGTTTTCCAACATAAAAAGACACCAAACCAATACCACTTAATAATTTTCTTTTATCAAATAATTTTATTACTAAAATACTAAAATTATGATTTATTTAATACAATATTTAATAATGTTTATTATTTATTATGTCTTGAATATTTTTAAGATAGATGAATAAATCCATCAATTCACCCGTATTTGCTTCAAATTTTGTTATAAGTATAATTAATTTTAATATTTTGAGTGACAAATACTAATTTTTAATGATTTTTACATTTTTTATATCATATAAATTATATTAAATATAAAAAATAAAATTATTGATTCAAATATTAAAAAATAAAAATTTATTGACAAATTTCTTAGGTATGTTAATAAGTGCGCGTATGGCACCGGTACCAATTCAAATTTTGCTATTATAAAAAAAAAATATTATTAACATAAACGGTCACAACTTTACTTTTAATTTAATTTTTTTATATTAAAAAAAATATTACTGTTATAAACGGATACAACTTTATTTTTGATTCAAATTTTTTATATACGAAAACAACTTTACTGTTCATTCAATTTTTTATATAAATAGTGTCAAAACAAAACTAATATTTATATATGAGAAAAAAATACATTGCTGATTAAAATATTTTTATATAAGAAAGAAAATACAATTGTTATAAACGAAAATAATTTTACTATTGATTCAAATATTTTTATATTTTCAAAACAAAAATAATATTTTGATTTAAATATTTTTATAAACGAAAACAACTTTACTATTGATTCAAATATTTTTATAAATAATATCAATAAAAATATAATATTTATATATGAGAAAAAATAAATTGTTAATTCTAATATTTACGAAAAAGATAATATTGTTATAAACTGTCACAATCTTATTTTTGATTCAAATATTTTTATATACGAGAATAATTTTACTGTTGATTCATTTTTTAAATAAATTATATCAAAACAAATTTAATATTTTTATATGGGAAAAATATATTATTAATTAAAATATTTTTATATAAGAGAAAAAATACTATTATTATAACCGAGAATAATCTTACTATTGATTCAAATATTTTTATATTGTCAAAACAAAAATAATATTTTGATTTAAATATTTTTATAACGGGAACATTGATTCAAATATTTTTATAAATATTATAAAAATAAAAATAATATTTTTATTCAATTATATTTATAAATAATGTCAAAAAATAGTATTCATATACGAGAAAAAATATATTATTGAATAAAATATTTTTATATACGAAAATAAATACTATTGTTATAAACGTGATCAACTTTATTACTGACTCAACTATTAAATGATAGAAATTTATCAACCATTGTATTCTCTCTTATAACATAATTGTCTTATTTGTTAAAAAAATTTAAACAATTAATTTATCTAATACAAATTTCAATAGTTTTTGTTAATCATATTATTATTGATATTGATGTTTACCTTTCATCTTCTACGGATATTACTATTTTAACTTAAATATATTATTATTTTTAAGTTTTTTATTTATTTTCAACTTTCAAAATTTATGTCAGTCTGCAAACAAACGCTAGTCTAAAGCCATATCCCACCTACAAACGTACCACGTGCGTAGGCTCAAGTTCGTTACTCTCTTCGTTCTTTTTAAAGTGTCACTTTTTTGATATTTTTTTGTTTTTTTTAATTGTTACTCGTAAAGTTTAAGGCAGTGTTTTAAAAATCGGACCGGACCGGAACACTTGCCGGTCTGATTCAATTGGCGGATCGGCCTCGCCATTGAACCAGAGGTTTTGCTAAACCGACGGTTTAATTTTTTTTTAATTTTTTTTTAATATACTTAGTAGTGTATTACTTAAATAGCATTATCAGATAAATTTTTTCCGTTAGTGACAAATTACAGACTTTATTGACTATTTGTTATTTTTGCTAATACATTTTTCTAAATAGTTTGTAGTTTTGTGGTTAGTAACAAATTAGTTACCTTATTATTTTAACTTTTTAAATTGTTATATATTTTATCTTTTTATATTTTGTCACTGTTAATAATTTTAATTAATTATAATTTATAATTAATTATATTTAGTGTCAAAATATTAACAATAGAAAAAGACATTAATTTAGTTGAAAGGGAAAGTGAAATAGTATAAACATATTGAATTTTATTTGATTTTCTTATTAGGAGAATCATATTTTACTTACAAATAGTTACCTCTTTTCATAATAATCAATAAATAATATCATTGATGGAGAAGCTGTTGCAATTAGACTTTGTTTGCAATTAGATTTTGTAATTTTGTATTATTTTGTTATGTGTGATACATTTGTTTAAAATTTGAATTTAAATTATGAACTTGTGAATTTATGATATAATATTTTCAAAAAATTTAAGTATTAGTTATATTTTTTTAGAAACGGAATCATCCGGTTCGACCGGTTTTATATCTATATAATGACATGTCTATTCAATCGAGTTATCTGGTTTAATCCAATTTAGTCATGCGGTTCGACCAGTGACTCAGTGATTCGACCGATAGACCAGTGACCCAATATCCTCACCGGTTCGATGACCGGTCTGGTATTTAAAACACTGGTTTAAAGTAATATTAACTACACTTTTGTCAAAATTATTCTTAAATAATTATTATAAAAAAATAAAAAAGTAAAATAAATCTAATAAATAATTAAGGACATTATAAATAAAAGGAAAATTATTTTTTTAAAAATAACAATATGATTAACTTTTTTGATATATAAAAAATCAAAAAGTGATAATTAAAAAAAGACTAACTAGTTTGATTTTAGAAAATAAAATTGTTTCTAATCAGCAAAAACAATGTTCCAAATAGCACAATTGCTATTCTCTTTCACAAACGTGAAAGAAATGCGGTAGGAAAAAAAAGCAAAAACTTAAAAATAACATAAGAAAAGAAAAAACAAATACTCCACTTTCCATCGCTTTCAATCTTCACGGAAAAGCAACCCCTTTTCATTCAATTTGTTGAAATCAGATATAAACAAATAAAGCTTCTTCTTTCTTCTTCTTCTTTGTGAGGGAGAAAGAGAAAAGAAGCATTTGCTGTTATACTTCTACTCTACAGTTTTCTACTGTGACCTCGCTAACCCTTTACAATGGCCACAGCTCAGAAGAAAACTACGCCTGACCCATCTCAGGATCCGACCCGAAACACAACTTCCCTTGATTCATTCCCTCCCAAAACCACTCCTACTACTAAAGGTTTCACCTTTACCCTCTTTCTATTACTTCTCTTTTTTTTTTTTTTTTAATTTAGTTTTTAGAATAGATAGATAGTTGTATTAAAGAAGGAGAAATTTTCATGTTGAACTACTACTCAATTTTAGTTTAGGTATTTATTTGGAGTATTTACTATTTTGGTCTTACTCTATGCTGATTAGCTGATTCAGATAATTTTAATTTAAGTTTGATTGTCATTTTCACTTATTTTAGGCTACAAATCATAAATATTATCTTTTTTTTTTTGTCATTTATCAGAACTTGGTTGAATAAGCAGCAATTTCTGCTTTGACTGATTAAAACAAAGAAGAATAAGAATGTTGAGTTATTTTTGACTAATCAAACTATTATTATTATTATTCCTTCTTAGCATGAAGGACTAAGTAATAAACTTTTTTCTATTAAAATGGAAAAGAAAAGTAATGAGCTTTCTATTTGGGAATGTGTAATTTATGTTGTCCTCTCGAGTTTGCGGTGTCTTTCCTTCATATTTTGATGAGGGATAGAGACATGTTATTTTGGTTTCTTTGAGGTATTTTGTTCATGTCGTGAAAGTGTTGCTAACATGGATTTGTAGAGAGATTCAGAAGCTTAAAACTTAAATTGTTAGTGTTAGGTGAAGGCACATGATTGGTTTAATATCTCAAGCGCAACTACTTTGCTTCTAATCTTATTTTTGTTGGCCTTTTATTTGTGTTAGTATTTTTTGTTTCAAAGTATATTTTTTTATGTTGTTCTGTCGAATTACCTTGTTTTGATTACTTTCTGGCATAGGTATCCCAGTCATGGTGAGAGCTCAGACCTGTCATCCTCTAGATCCACTATCTGCCGCTGAAATATCAGTAGCTGTCTCATCTGTTCGGGCAGCAGGGGCAACCCCTGAGGTAGACTGCTCAATTGTCTTCTTCAATGTAGATTAAGCTTATAATCATGATTGTCTAATGTAAATTATGCTTGACTTTTCCGGTAGCCTCTTTGAGTCCTTGTTTTTGTATGATGGTATTACTTGAGTGTCTTATTAGGTGAGGGATAGCATGCGTTTTGTCGAAGTAGTCTTGGTAGAACCGGTTAAGCAAGTTGTTGCATTGGCGGATGCATATTTCTTCCCTCCTTTCCAGCCATCGTTGCTCCCTAGGACCAAAGGAGGAGGACCTTTGATTCCTGCCAAACTTCCCAATAGGAAAGCACGGCTAGTTGTTTACAACAAAAGGTCAAACGAGACGAGCGTATGGATTGTCGAACTTCGAGAAGTTCATGCAGCAACTCGAGGTGGCCAACACAGAGGCAAAGTCATTTCTTCTGAAGTTGTGCCAAATGTTCAGCCGCCAATGGTAAGTACTTACTAGTACTACTTTTGTTTTCTTACATCCATTAGTCTTTACATAAATTACATTGATGAGTTTCATATCAACTCAGGCGTGTGTTATTTTCTCTACACTTGCAGGATGCTGTAGAGTATGCTGAATGTGAAGCTGTTGTGAAGGATTTCCCTCCATTTCGAGAAGCAATGAAAAGAAGAGGGATTGAGGATATGGATCTTGTAATGGTGGATGCCTGGTAGTTGCTCCTTTGAGATTATTTGAACGACCTTTTATTGAGTAATATTTCATAAACGACTCGTTCTCTCTAATACGTAAGATGCTGAAACTTGCAGGTGTGTCGGATATCATAGTGAAGCTGATGCTCCGAACCGCAGGCTAGCTAAACCACTAATCTTTTGTAGATGCGAGAGTGACTGCCCTATGGAAAACGGCTATGCCCGTCCTGTTGAAGGAATCTATGTACTCGTTGACATGCAAAATATGGTTATTCTTGAGTTTGAAGACCGTAAAGTAATCCCTCTCCCACCTATTGATCCGCTTAGGAATTATTCTTCTGGTGAAACCCGGGGAGGAGTAGATAGAAGTGATGTGAAACCCTTGCAGATTATTCAGCCCGAAGGTCCAAGCTTTCGTGTCAACGGCCATTTCATTCAATGGCAGAAGGTGGTTGTTTATATCTGTATTTATAGGTCTGAATATGCTGAGCCGAACTAGGCTTTGCATAAATAGGCGCGACCTATTTAAAACATTCAAGGTCCAAGCCTAATCTATTATCCATCATAGGCTTGTTTTAGGTCAGACCTGACCTTTTTGAAAGTGCGGTATAATCTAATAGCCAACTTAAATACTTATTTTATGTTAACATTTCTGAACGTGAAAAATGCATACTGTAAACTTGTAAAAGTCGATGACTTTTTCTTGCAGTGGAACTTTCGTATTGGTTTCACTCCTAGGGAAGGTTTGGTTATTTATTCAGTAGCCTATATTGATGGAAGTCAAGGGCGAAGGCCAGTGGCACACAGGTTGAGTTTTGTTGAGATGGTGGTCCCGTACGGAGATCCAAACGATCCTCACTATAGGAAGAATGCATTTGATGCTGGTGAAGATGGTCTTGGTAAAAATGCTCAGTCTCTCAAGAAGGTCAAGACATTTTATTTTAATCCAAACTTTCATAACTTATTATTCTCCATTCAAAATGTAGATGAAATTAAAGTTATTTTTGCATGATATAATTATTACAGGGTTGTGATTGTTTAGGCTACATCAAGTACTTTGATGCTCACTTCACAAACTTTACCGGAGGCGTTGAAACAATAGAGAATTGTGTTTGCATGCATGAAGAGGATCATGGTATTTTGTGGAAGCATCAAGATTGGAGAACAGGTTTGGCTGAAGTTCGAAGGTCTAGAAGGTTGACAGTGTCGTTTATATGCACTGTAGCAAACTATGAATATGGATTTTTCTGGTACTTTTATCAGGCAAGTTATATTCTGGGTTTACTCGTCTGGTTCTGAAGCTAAGTTGTATTTATATTTATATGTGTTTAATTCCAACAATTTTCAATGTTCAAACTTAAGCATACTAATTGGTTGTCTTCTTTTAGGATGGGAAAATAGAAGCCGAGGTCAAGATCACCGGAATTCTAAGCTTAGGAGTGATGCAACCAGGTGAAACTCGAAAATATGGCACAACAATTGCACCTGGATTGTATGCTCCTGTCCACCAACACTTTTTTGTTGCTCGTATGGACATGGCTGTTGATTGCAAGCCTGGTGAAGCGTTTAATCAGGTGTGTAGTTATATTTTTCAGAAGGGATATTTTGATTGAACCGTAATTTAAGTTTCCCAACTTTCTCTACTCAGGTTGTTGAGGTGGATGTTAAAGTTGAAGATCCAGGACAGAATAATGTTCACAACAATGCATTCTATGCCGAGGAAAAACTGCTCAAATCAGAATTGGAAGCAATGCGTGATTGCAATCCTTTATCTGCTCGTCATTGGATTGTATGTTTTTTTTTCCACTTGTTTACTAAAAAAATAAAAACTAGAAAAACTCGTTAATAGCTTGCATCCATGGTTTCTGAAGTGGATTCTGTGTTTCAGGTTAGAAACACACGGACTGTAAACCGAACTGGGCAGTTAACAGGTTACAGGCTAGTACCTGGTTCAAATTGTTTACCTTTAGCTGGTCCGGAAGCCATGTTTCTAAGGAGAGCAGCTTTCTTGAAGCACAATCTTTGGGTGACTCCTTATGTTCACAATGAAATGTATCCTGGAGGAGAGTTCCCTAATCAAAATCCGCGTGTTGGAGAGGGTTTGGCTACTTGGGTTAAGGAAAATAGATCATTGGAAGAAGCTGATATAGTTCTTTGGTAAGTTTACTATATTCTGTTTCTGCAAGGATCGATATATATTTTGCGTGTTCTCAATTAGAGTTTAATAACTATGCATTAACGTAAACGACCGGTGATTATGATGTTATCTGATCTTGTGAAATGTTGCAGGTATGTATTTGGAGTGACATTCATTCCACGATTAGAAGACTGGCCTGTTATGCCGGTTGAACGCATTGGTTTTATGCTTATGGTATTCAACTCAACTTTAGCTTATTTCAATTCCATTCTTTCTGTGCAGATTTCAAATGAGATTCAAATTGAAACCTGCTTATTTTCATAAGTTCTCTAAGATAACTTATGAAAACAAGTTATAATATATATGAAAACACGCGGAAGCAATTGCTGTTCGGTAAGAAACTGATATTGATTTTATGTTAATAGAGTTGGAATTAATTTAGTCATGCTATTCATATAATGCAGCCACATGGATTTTTCAATTGCTCCCCGGCTATAGATGTTCCCCCAAGTGCAGGTGATTTGGATGATAAGGAAATTGGGATGCCTGCTAAGTCTATTCAGAATGAGCTGATTGCAAAGCTCTGAATGAACCAAAATTAGACACATTTGGTGTTTTATGTTTATGTTTATCTAATCACTATTAAAATTTGGTTTTGGTTTAATTCAACCCTACGAAACCAATTATGTAGTAAGGGTTTTAGATCATATCTCATATAATGTGAGACTTGGGTTTTAGATCATATCTCATATAATGTGAGACTCTCAAATCTCACAGTTAATTTGGTTTCTCTTAACATTTTCTTTCCAACTGTTAAGAACACAAATGTGCAGCCCAATAAAATAAGCTCATTAGAGAGAGAAAAAGATGTGCAGCCCAATAAAATAAGCTCATTAGAGAAAGAAAAAGATTCGTCAGACCTTTTAGCCATATTAAGTGGGTGCAATTAGTATTTCTCTCTATTATTGTAATTTTTGATGTTTTTTTCTTTCAAAATAGACATATGACCCATTATATCTAGAAAACCCTAACTATTTAAAGTATTATGTTCTTGTTAAATTTTAATGAAAATTCATAAGTTTGTTTTTAAGTTATTTTTTGTTGTAAACTGGATCTATTTTAATTTTTGGCAATATCTATCATTATTGCTCTAGTTATAGACTTGTTATTACACATGTTGTAAACTAGATCTATGTTTACTCAGGCTAGTCTCATCCCAACCCACATATTCTACTTTTTACACCAGCAATTTCAAACCACCACATCCAAATTAAGTTTTTTTGCTGCTTTAAAAAATATTACAACACAACCATTGCTACAGGAATCTTCCGGCCACTCTCTAAATTAAATCCGATATTTCCACATTTTTTAAATAATAGTAAAAATATTTGTCAAAATTTGACTAAAAAGAGCGAACAAAAAATGTTTTGTAATTTTTTTTAAAAAAATCTGGTAGTTAATTTTGGTAGAAAAAAAATCGAAAAAATTCAATAAAAATTCATAGTTTTTTTTAAAATCTAATATGTAGGTGAAAAATCCGGTAAAAGCTTTTTTTTATTTATTTTTAAATTAGATAGTGTATTTTGAAAAATTGAATAAAAACTTAGATTTTTTTAAAAATTTGGTAAAAACTCACTTTTTTGAAAAACTTGTAGTTTTCTTTGAAAAATTTAATAAAAACTTAGACTTTTTGAAAAATCTGGTAAAAATTTGTACGTTTTTAAAAAATCTGGTAGTGTATTTAAAATATCTGATAAAAACTCAGGATTTAAAAAAATCTGGTAGTTCAAATCCAGTAATTTTTTAAAAATTCGATAAAATCTACAATTCAACGACGCGTGGCAGGCCATTGATCCTTTCTGATCGGGTGAGATCAGTGGCGCCGTCTGTGGGAAACTCAGCTTTCCCGTTCTTTCTCCTGTCCGAGCACAGAAGCTCAAGAACCAAAGCGAAATCAACCTTCAACTTCCATTCCTATCATGGCCAGCCCACGCAATAACAATGCCTCAGGATCTGCCGTTACCCCCTTGCCCAACAGGGACGGCCACGACCCCAACACGGTCGTCCACAATGAGGAAGGTGACCACCGGGACGGGCGCACAACCTCCCCCTTTTCAAAAGACGCGACCTTCAACGCCGTCCAGCGTTTGGCCAGCCCAGCTGTCTACCAGCCCATTCTGGCCCCAGCGGGCGCCGACCCTACCGTCACGGTCCTGTTCGCGGCGATCAATCAAACCAACCTGATGATATTCTAGCAAAACGAGCGGATAAGGATGCTCGAGAGGGAACAACCGTCGCGCTCTCCCCCGCGGAGACGCCTTCGCCCGGTTTCTCCCAACCCGTCTCCTCCCTCATGGAGACACGGTCGATGACACTCTGTCAGCCTCTCTCCCCCGAGGAGACACTGTCGACAACGTTCTATCAGCCTCTCTCCCCCGCGGAGACACCATCAACAGGCTTCCCTCAGCCCCTCGCCTCCTCCACGGTAGACACGACACGTGGAGGACTCCAGGAGCCCATCGCCCCGACCGGCGGGGAGCTGTCCCCGCCTGGAGCGACCCCAGCCGATGCCTTCCCACAAGAGGGACATGTCCCCTCCTCGAGAAGAGCGACACTCCCCGACTCCAAAAAAGAACAAAGCGGCTACGACCTCTTCCAGACCGAGGACCCAGCCGAAGAGCCCACACCGGCGACGAAACCGCCTGGGCTCAACCTCCCCCACGCCTTCGCCCGTCCGGAGCGACGAAGATACCCAACACTCACCACTATGTCGGGCCATCAGGGAAGCACCACTTCCCGTCGGGATGGAAAACCCCCAATCTTGGCAACCTACGATGGGACGACCGACCCAGACGACCACATCGAAAGCATAGACGCGATGTTGGACTACAAAAACGTCCGGGGAGCTATCAAGTGCAGACTGTTTCCCACCACCTTGCGGAAAGGAGCCATGGCGTGGTACAAGCGCCTTGCGTCCGACTCCATCGCCTCATGGGGCGAACTAAAGCGCTAGTTCTCCAGGCACTTCACAACGTCCCAACGCCATCCAAAGACAGTCGCGGTCCTAGAGGCCATCTTTCAGGGAAGAACGAACCTCTTAGAGATTACATAGAGAGGTTCAATCGCGAGGCCGTCCAAGTGTCCACGATGGACGACATGAAGAAGTTCCTGATCCAGAGGGGCATAAGGCCGCACTCTGACTTCAGTGAAAGCCGCCGGCCTCGCATGCCCCTTTAGTTTGAACTCCTTCCTCCACATGGCTCAGTCACACATCGAGTATGAGGATATAGAGGCCACAAACACCGCTCGGGCCGAGCGCAACCACAAGGCCCCCAAAAGCGCGCGGCGTGAGGATACCCCGCTTGCTCCTTCTCGACGAAACGAGCAAAAGAGGCGCGAAGATCGCCCCCGGGAACAAAGGGACCCAACAAACCGATTTACTGAGTACACAATACTCACAGCTCCCCGCGAGCGTATCCTGGCCGAGTGTATCAATTCAGAGTTTCAACAGGGAGGTGTCCGGTTTCCAAAACCAACAGTCCCTAAGCCTAATGCGGACAAGTCCAAGTACTGCCGGTTCCACCAGAGCCACAGACACCTCAAGGATGCAATCGAGATTTTAATCAAAGAGGGGCATCTGAAACAGTACACCCGGAGATGAGAAGCCCCCTGGCCTAAGACCTGCAAAGCGAAGAAGGTCGAAGAGGCGTCGATTCTATCCGACGAAGTAGGGCTGCAAGTGGTTCTATGCGTCTCTCGATCAAAGGACTTCTCTTTCAGCGAGCCCACCAGACCACTGACCGCCCTCAGCCCGTGGGAGGATTTCCTGGCCACCATGGTAATATCAGGTGGGGGACCCAGCCAGCTGTCGGTCAGGTCCGTCAAGAGAAAATTCGAGGAGCTCATCGACAAAAGTTCGAAGATGAACGCTACCCTCGACAGGTTCAAAAGGCAGTCGAACCCGATCTCCTTTTATCTCGAGGAGCTTCCCGGAGGGGCACCCAACTCCAGCATTCCCCTCCTGATCAGAGGCAAATGGAAAACTTCGATGTCCGCAAAATCTTGGTCGACCCAGGGAGTTCGATGGACATCATGTACGCTCATCTATTCACAACCCTGCAGCTGGACGAGAGCCACCTGACCCCGTACGTAGGTTTCGATCTCCAGGGCTTCAACGACACGACCACCAAGACTTGGGGATATGTAGAGCTGCTCGTCTCATTTGGGGCGGAGGAAACGACCAGATTGGTGAAGGTCCACTTTCTGGTGATCGAGTGTCCTTCGTTGTATCAATGCATCCTGGGACGACCCACCCTAGCCGAGCTGATCGCAGTTCCATCGATAGTTGACCTGAAGATGAAGTACTACACGACCAGAGGGCAGGTCTTCACCCTCCACGGAGATATTGAAGCAGCCAGAAGATGCTTCGAGGCGGCGCTCAAAGGACTCAGCTCCATCAGCGTCACCCCTAAGCCGGCCAACCGTCCAACTCGAACTAAGGAACCAAATCCCCTCCCGCACGTCAACTCTGTTGATCTCTACAGTCGTTTCTCTGGAAAACAGGGACAAGGCAAAGACCCCGAAGACACACCTTCAGAGGACAATGGGCAACTCCCCCATCCAACACACCCATCCCAGACGAAGACTTCGAGCTCATAACACTAGGAGACAACCCCGACAGAGGCGTGAAGATCGGCAAGAGCCTGCCCGACCTCGCGAGGAAACAACTCAAAGCCTGCCTCCGGGAGAACGCGGACCTCTTTGCATGGAGCGCTGCCGAGATGCCAGGGCTCCAGCCCGACGTAGCATGCTACCACCTCTCCATAGATCCAGCCGCTAGGGCCATAATTCAACGTAGGCGTAGCCAGTCCTCCGAGAAAGCGGAGGCTGCTGAAAAAGCTGTAAAAGACCTCTTAGAGGAAAATTTTATTTCAGAAGCCCAATACACAACCTGGTTATCCAACGTTGTACTTGTTAAAAAGTCTAATGGAAAATGGAGAATGTGCGTTGATTACACTAAACCCGTTACCTAACATCGACAAACTCATCGACAATTCAGTAGGTTTCAAACTCCTGTCGTTCGTGGACGCGTACTCGGGATACAATCAAATCCCCATGTCGAAGTCCGATAAGCAGCATACGACCTTCATGACCGAGTCGGGAAACTACTACTACAACGTAATTCCTTTCATCCTGAAGAACGCCGGGGCGACCTATCAAAGGATGATGAACAAAGTCTTCCAAGGCAAAATCGGCGACATGCTCGAAGTCTACATAGACGACATGATCGTGAAGTTGCGAGACGAGGTCGACCATACCGCTCACCTCCGGAAAGTCTTCGAAACGGCGAGGAAGTGCAGGATGCGGTTCAACCCCGACAAGTGCACCTTCAGCGTGTGAGCAGGCAAGTTCCTCGGATTCTACCTAACGGAATGAGGAATAGAAGCCAACCCGGACAAATGCCGAGCCTTCTCTGAGTTCACCACTCCGAACACAAAGAGGTTAATCCAGTCACTAAATGGGATGCTCGCATCCCTGTCACGATTCGTCGCCAAGTCCGCTCAATACGCCCTCCCCTTCTTTAAACTGTTGTGCAAGGAAGATGCGTTCGAATGGACCGAGGAATGCGAGCAGGCTCTCCGCCATCTCAAATAGGTCCTCTCGGAGCCACCGGTTCTATCGAGATCAGAGGTCGGGGAAACCTTGTACCTATATCTCGCCGTCGCCACGGAGGCCGTCAGCGTGGAACTGATCCACGAAACGCCACACGGGCAGAAGCCGATATACTTCACGAGCAAGGCTCTCCAAGGCCCCGAGCTTAGGTACCATCAAATCGATAAGGTCGTCTTGGCCCTCGTAAACACGGCCAGGAGGTTGCGAAATTACTTCCTGGATCACACGATCGTGGTCAGATCTGACCAGCCCGTTAAAAAATTACTCGGACGGCCATACATGTCAAGACGAATGCTCAGATGGTCGCTCGAACTATCCGAGTTCGACATTCAATATGAAATCAGGAAGGCCCAAAAGCCCAAGTCCTAGCCAAGTTTGTTGCTGAAATAACGTCTGTAGACTCCCCGACACCCGAGACGAACAAATGGACCATCTTTGTTAATGGCGCCTCCAGCTCGACGGGGAGTGGAGCAGGCATTATCTTAGAAAACAAAGAAGGTACCCTGATAGAAGTTTCCCTCGCCTTGGCGTTACTGACATCGAATAATCAGGCCGAGTACGAAGCGTTTCTCGTGGGCCTACGCCTAGCCGAAGATTTAGGGGCCAAAGAGGTGAAAATTTTCACAGACTCCCAGCTCGTGGCCTTATAGGTGCGAGAGGAGTATCAAGCTAAGAACGACAACCTCGCCGAGTATCTATCCTTGGTGAAAGAAAAATGAAGAACTTCAATTCTGCGTAGGTAACACATATCCCGCGCGAACACAACACCCGAGCAGATGTCTTGTCCAAACTAGCCAGCACAAAGAGGAAGGGCAGAAACAAATCCGTGATCCAAGAAATCCTCCCTTCCCCCAGCATCAAGAGGGGCACAACACCCCCCTGAGGTCAACACCATCGGTGACAACGACTGCTGGATGACCCTAGTGTATACGTACCTGCGCACGAGGAGACTTCCCGACAACCCAAAGGAAGTAACTGTCGTTAGACGCCGACCATGTTCATACGCCTTGGTCGAAGACAAACTATACAGGAGGGGATTCTCCATTCTCATACTCAAGTGCGTCGACGAGTCCCAGGTGCCGGACATACTCCAAGAGATCCACGAGGGTATCAACACCTAACACCTGGGCGGGAGAGCGAAAGAGCACGTCAAGAAGTGTGACAGATGCCAACAGCACGAGGACATGCACCTCACCCCACCTAGCAAGCTGAAAACGCTCTCCTCTCCATGGCCGTTCTCCTGGTGGGGAATGGACATCCTCAGACCCTCCATCATCGGATCTTATCAAAACAAATGCTTGATAGTCGACATGGACTACTTCACCAAGTGGATAGAAGCCGAAGCTCTGGCAAAAATCACAACCTAAAACATACTACGATTCTACAAGCGTAACATACTTTCCCGATTCGACGTGTCTAGGCCATCGTCACCGATAACGGGACACGGTTCACTGACAAGAACTTCCAAGACTTCGTCGCCAAACTAGGCACGAAACAACAATTCACGCTGGTCAAACACCCGCAGACGAACGGGCATGCCGAAGCAGCGAACAAGGTAATTCTACACGAATTGATACATAGGATGGGGGACGCCAAGAGAGGATGGGTTAAGGAGCTGCACAACATCCTCTGGGCGTACAGGACCACTCCGCACTCCATGACCGGGGATACCCCATTCCAACTGACCTACAGAATAGAAGTGGTGATCTCTGTCGAGATAAGAGAGCTCTCCAGGAGAACCGAATCCCCCTTGCCCGAGGAGGCAAACAGTGAGGCACTCAGAGAAGAACTCGATCTGGTCGAAGAGATCCGGTCGGGAGCATCCCTACGAGAAGCTTCTCTGAAACAAAGGATAGCTTTGCGCCACAACAATAAAGTCATCAGGCGCGAATTCCAAACGGGCAACCTAGTCCTACGAAGAAACCAAAAGGACTCACGCGAAGGCAAGCTCGCCGTAAACTGGGAAGGCCCCTACTGCGTCCGGGACAAGACGGGCAACGGGGCCTACTACCTCAAAAACCTACAAGGGGACAAACTTTCTCGAACATGGAATGCAGAAAAACTTAAACAGTATTATAGTTAAACACTGCCCGCGGCCCGTCGACGTCGCGACACAAGGGTGCGACACAATACCGCTGCGACTCCTAATTTTAAAAATAAAAAGACATGAGTCAGCCCTTTGCATGTGCGGGCACGACCCATGCTCCAGCAAAACCCCTCAACCGAGCTCCATCACTGTCGTACCAGTTGGGAAGAACACCCAGCTCGCGATGGGAAGTTCACGCCCAGGGAAGGGCCTCTTCCAAGTACCTTTAACCCTTAGTCGGTCGGGTACCATCTTCGACCACCCGACTCGTTCTCCACACGGTCAGTGACACTGCATGTCGAACAAGTAAGCACATTCAGACATAAAAGAAAATAAACATACAATCACACGCAGTAGAAAATAACAAAGTTCATTCAAGAAGAAGCAGGCATAACCCGTTGTACATAGTTGCATAAAAGGGAACATAGGCCTGACAATACATCTCAACAAAAATAGACGCGTAGGCCAGAAAAGTCAACACGAGCACGCAGACCCGGAAATACTGAAACTAACCCTAAGAGGTGTCCTGCCCCTCCCGCCCTTCTTCCTCGATCGCCGGGTTGTCATCGTCTTCCTTGGCCCCAGTGGCTACTGTAACACCCATTTTAATTATTTAGTCATTTTATTATTATTTTAAAAATTATACGTTGGTGTGTTCTTTGGTGGGGGAGTATTTGGTGATGTTTGGTGGGTGTCCCTAATGTGGGAGGACTATTGGTGGTATTTTGGTGTGAAATATAATAATATAAAAATAATAGTAACATTGGTGGGGGTGTTATTATTATTATTATATTTATTATATTTGTTAATATTATTAATATTATTATTATTTTGGCGAAATAATGATATTATTATTATTATTATTATTATTATTATTATTATTATTATTATTATTATTATTATTATTATTATTATTATTATTATTATTATTATTATTATTATATTTATTATATTTGTTAATATTATTAATATTATTATTATTTTGGTGAAATAATGATATTATTATTATTATTATTATTATTATTATTATTATTATTATTATATTTATTATATTTGTTAATATTATTAATATTATTATTATTTTGGTGAAATAATGATATTATTATTATTATTATTATTATTATTATATTTATTATATTTGTTAATATTATTATTATTATTATTATTATTTTGGTGAAATAATGATATTATTATTATTATTGTTATTATTATTATTATTATTATTATTATTATAATATTATTAGTATTAATAATAATATTGTATTATTTTATTAAGTTATTTTATTAATTGGGATTAGATTTAATAAAGAAAATAGAATGTGAAGGGGTAGGGAGAGTGGTACGATACATTTTAGAAATTGAGAAAAAGGGCGATAGAAAAGAGAGAAGAGAAAAGGACGAAAGAAAGGAAAAAGAGCGAAGGAAAAAGGGAACGAAGAACGGAAGAGAAAAGGGAAAGGCCAAGAGACCAATTCTAGGAGGATTTCTATCGATCAACCAATTGATAAGGTAAGGGGGGAGAAATTTGATTGGGAATGGTTTATACATGTATAGGGTAGAGGGGATTCCTTAACCCCGTAGGAATTTATCGTTATATAAAGTTTTATATTGGCATGCTATGATTATTGTTGATGTTGGGGGATTGATGAATGCTGATGATGCATTTTGGTGTATATATATATATATATATATATATATATATATATATATATATATATATATATATATATATATATATATATATATATATATATATATATATATATATATATATATATATATATATATATATATATATATATATATATATATATATATATATATATATATATATATATATATATATATATATATATATATATATATATATATATATATATATATATATATATATATATATATATATATATATATATATATATATATATATATATATATATATATATATATATATATATATATATATATATATATATATATATATATATATATATATATATATATATATATATATATATATATATATATATATATATATATATATATATATATATATATATATATATATATATATATATATATATATATATATATATATATGGTGATGATAGTAACTGTAATGTTGATCCATTTTGTTGGATTGTTGATGTTATTGTAGTATTGATCCATTTTGTTGGATTGTTGATGTTACTGTAGTGTTGATAGTAACTAGGAATATAAAGCTGATGAGATTCTGTGTTGTTACCGTAGTGTTGGCAATGACCATGATTATAGCTTTGGGAAAGTTATGTGTTGTTTCCCTATAGTCTTGTTAACGACTATGGTTAGGACCTTGGTGAGATTCAGAGTGACTCTGAAGTGTCGGTAATGTACCATAATGTCGGTTCTAGAGTAGAAATTATAGGATAATTGGTAAGTATAATATCTATTGGCATGTTTATGATTGTGGATTGATGTTGATGAATTGTTGATTTTGGTGTATAGGCTGAGGTGTTGGTTTAGGGAGGTTCTGAGTAACCTCAGAGACTTTTGGTGAGATGTCTGAATTGGTCTCGTGTGATCCTTCTAGCCTTGCTGTAGTGTGAAAATGATGAGTATGGGATATAACTGGTGTACTTGGTGATAGTACGCATTTCCCTTAATATTGTTGATGAGCAATTAGTTAATGTATATGTGTGTAGTGATCAGTAGGATCGTGTATCCCCGAGTGGGGGGACGTAGTTATATCCGGTGTGATAGTATGAATTCGTTTACTATCTGATTGATTTATATGGTGTTGGTGTAATATATCTATACATATGCATTGTTGTATGATGATATGATCAGGAGGATCGTGTGCACTTAGCGTGCCAGAATATAATAATTATGCATTGGTGTCTTGCATATCATGGTGTTTTGGTGGGATGAATCATGTCTCAGGAGGAGCGTAAGTGATTCATCCGTACTCCTTTGTGGAGAATGGTGGGGGATAGATCATGTCTCAGGAGGAGCGTAAGTGATCTATCCAGGTTCGATTGAATGAACCAACGAGTCGGTACCGCATGCATGGTGTTGAGTTGCATAATTGCATTATAATATGTTATATTGTAATTTGAACAATGGGTTCGTTATATGGTGTTGTTGGGGTGAATAATTGATGTGTTGGTGCGTTTTACTGCCTTATTACATGTATTACATTACCATTATATTTTTGATCATGTTTTCTCACCCCCTTGCTGTTGTTGTGTCTGTGCTTCTCCGGAAGTACAGATAATCCAGGTACTTAGCTAGCTTGGATTATGGTGTGACAGTCGAGTCTAGGATGCTCTGATACGTAGCACGGGACTTGGGCGCTTTTATTTGTTTTATGAAGAACTTATATTTTATTTTCCTGTGAACGTATCAAACTTTTATTGGGTTTTATATTTAATATTCCGCTGTATTTGGAGAAAAACCTTTTTATAAGGAAACGTTGTTTTCATGTGATATCCCACTTGGGAAATTGGAACTCTGATTTTGTTTATTTATAATGTTTATTAATTTAATTGATTTTGGGAAGTAGGGTGTTACAATTGGTATCAGAGCAGGTCGGTCCGTCCGGCCAGTGTTGTTGAGTCGAGTTGAGTCTGTCCTTTATGATGTAGTTGAATATCTTTTAACTTGGTGTTGCTATGTTTGAGCAGTATGGCAGGAAGGAACGATTCTGCATTGGCTGCTGCTATGCAAGCAATGGCGCAGGCGGTTGCTAATCAGAATCAAACTGCAGATGCCCAATTCAGGAGTTTGGCGCAGTTTCGGAGCAACAAGCCGCCGACGTTCGAAGGAGGAGTTTTGGATCCTGAAGCTGCTCAGAAGTGGCTGAAGGCAATTGAAAAGATCTTCAGAACGATGGAATGTACTGATGAGCAGAAGGTGAGGTTTGGTACTCACATGTTAGAAGGTGAGGCTGAAGCCTGGTGGGACAATAGTTGCCAAAGATTGGAAGCTGCTGGAACCGCCATTACTTGGGAGGTGGTTCGGAAAGGTTTTCTGGAGAAGTATTTCCCGCAAGATATCCGAAGCGCTAAGGAGATTGAATTCCTAGAGCTGAAACAGGGTAGTATGACTGTAGCAGAGTATGCTGCTAAGTTTGAGGAGCTGGTGCAGTATTGTCCCCACTATAATGTGGAGGGGGCAATGACTTCTAAGTGCTTAAAGTTTGAGAATGGACTGCGTCCAGAGATTAAGTTGGGGATTTCTTGTCAGAAGATCAGGAGCTATCCTGAGCTGGTAAGCAGAAGCAGGATTTATGATAACGATAACCGAGCAAGGATTGCACACTACAAAGCTGTTAATGACCGTAAGGGTAAGCAGAGGTTTAGTGGTACTCCTTATAGTGTTGCTGCTGATAAGGAAAAACGTAAAGCTGTTGTTGATAAGAAGCCTAGAGATGGGAGAGCATCTGCTGAAGGGAAATATTTTCGGCGCGGTGGTATTGGACACCGTGCTAATGATTGTCCTAATGAAGCCAAGAAATGTTTTAAGTGCGGGAAACCAGGTCATGTGATAGCTGACTGCAGAGCAACTATGCCGACCTGTTATAACTGTGGTGAGAAGGGTCATATCAGTACACATTGTGAGAAGCCGAAGAAGCCTCAAATGTCTTCGGCTGGTGGAAAAGTGTTTGCCTTGGCAGGAACTCAAGCTGCCAGTGATGAGCGTGTTATCAGAGGTACTTGTATTATCAATAATATTCCTTTGATTGCTATTATTGATATGGGTGCAACGCACTCGTTTATTTCTGTAGATTGTGTGAAGAGGATAGGTTTGGTGCCGTTCACTCTGGAGAGACGGATGACTATTGAGACACCCTCTATAGGTTCAATGACTACTTCTTTGGTATGCCTGAAGTGTCCGCTGACTATTTTCGGTAGAGAATTTGGAGTGGATCTGATTTGTCTACCACTTGGTAAGTTGGATGTTATTCTAGGTATGAACTGGTTAGAGTTTAACCGAGTCTACATCGACTGTTTTTGGAAGGAATTGTTGTTCTTGACCCCTGAAGAGGAAGCTTTAGCAAGTTCTTTGTCTAATAAAGAATTGAGGGCCTTGTTGGAAGATGAAACTAGAGTGTTTGCTTTATTTGCAACATTATCGGGGGATAGCAAAGTGTCAATAGAGGAAGTAGCCGTGGCGAATGAATTTCCGGAAGTGTTTCCTGACGACATTACGGAATTGCCTCCGACGCGAGAAGTGGAATTTGGTATTGATCTTGTTCCTGGTACGAGGCCTATTTCTATGGCGCCGTACAAGATGTCTACAGTGGAATTGGCTGAGTTGAAGTCTCAGATTGGAGAATTGTTGGATAGGAAGTTTATTAGGCCAAGTGTATCGCCGTGGGGAGCTCCAGTGTTATTGGTGAAGAAGAAGGATGGTAGTATGCGTTTGTGCATCGATTACCGTCAATTGAATAAAGTGACTATTAAGAATAAGTATCCTCTACCTAGGATTGATGACTTGATGGACCAGCTGGTGGGAGCTCGTGTATTTAGTAAGATCGACTTAAGATCGAGTTATCATCAGATAAGAGTAAAAGAAGGTGATGTTCAGAAGACTGCCTTTAGGACTCGATATGGACATTACGAATATGTTGTAATGCCGTTTGGAGTGACTAATGCGCCGGGAGTATTTATGGAGTATATGAACAAAATTTTCCATTCTTATTTGGATCAGTTCATTGTAGTGTTTATTGATGATATATTAATTTATTCTAAATCTGACGAAGAGCATGCAGGACATCTGAGAATTGCCTTGCAAGTGTTGAAGGAAAATAAATTATTTGCTAAACTGTCAAAATGTGACTTTTGGTTGAAGAAAGTAAGTTTCTTGGGGCATGTAATATCTGAAGATGGAATAGCGGTGGATCCGTCAAAAGTAAGTGCAGTATTGCAGTGGGAACCGCCGAAGACAGCGACAGAGATTAGAAGCTTTTTGGGGTTAGCTGGTTATTACCGCAGGTTTATTGAAGGGTTCTCTAATTTGGCATTGCCATTAACTCAGTTGACGAGAAAGAACCAAGTTTTTGTATGGGATGCTGCTTGTGAAGAAAGTTTTGAAGAGTTGAAAAAGAGATTGACTACGGCACCGATGTTAGTGTTACCGACTCCGAGTGAACCGTTTGTGGTGTACTGTGATGCGTCTAAGATGGGATTAGGCGGGGTTCTGATGCAGAATGGTAAAGTAGTAGCATATGCATCGCGGCAATTGAGAGTGCATGAGCGAAATTATCCGACTCATGATCTTGAATTAGCTGCGGTTGTTTTTGTGTTGGAAATCTGGAGACATTATTTATATGGTTCAAGATTTGAAGTGTTTAGTGATCATAAGAGTCTGAGATACCTGTTTGATCAGAAAGAGCTGAATATGAGGCAAAGAAGATGGTTGGAATTTTTGAAGGATTATGACTTCAGTTTGAGTTATCATCCAGGAAAGGCCAATGTAGTGGCAGATGCTTTGAGTAGGAAAGCAATTCATATGGCAGCTCTGATGGTGAAAGAAATTGAGTTAATTGAACAATTTAGAGATTTGAGCATGGTTTGTGAGACTACTGCAGATAGTGTAATGTTGGGTATGTTGCAGGTAAATAATGACTTCTTGGATATGATTAGAGAAAATCAGAAGTTGGATGTGAAATTGGTAGATTTGATGCCTGGAGTAGGAAGTGACTCCGATAGTGACTTTAAATTGGATAGTACAGGTGTGTTGAGATTTAGAGGCAGGATTTGTGTACCAGATGATGAAGAATTGAAAAAGTCAATTTTGAGCGAAGGACATCGTAGTAGCCTGAGTATTCATCCGGGAGCTACGAAAATGTATCATGATTTGAAGAAATTATTTTGGTGGTCTGGTATGAAAAGAGACATAGCTCAATTTGTGTATGCCTGTTTGACATGTCAGAAGTCGAAGGTGGAACACCAGAGACCTTCTGGATTTATGCAACCATTAGAGACTCCGGTTTGGAAATGGGATTGCATTACTATGGATTTTGTGACAGGTTTGCCGAATACGGCGAGAGGTTTTGATGCTATATGGGTGATTGTGGATCGATTGACGAAGTCTGCACACTTTGTGCCGCTCAATATTAGTTTTCCGTTAACGAAGCTAGCGGATATTTACATTCGGGTAATTATGAAGTTGCATGGTGTTCCGTCTAGTATTGTGTCGGATAGAGATCCGCGGTTTACTTCGGAATTTTGGAAGAGCTTGCAGAAAGCTTTGGGAACTAAGTTGAAATTGAGTTCAGCTTATCATCCGCAAACTGATGGTCAGTCGGAGAGGACTATTCAGTCGCTTGAAGATTTGTTGAGAGCTTGTGTGTTAGAAAAGGGTGGTGCGTGTGATACTCATTTACCATTGATTGAGTTCACGTACAATAACAGTTACCATTCTAGTATCGGAATGGCACCATTTGAAGCTTTGTATGGGAGGAGGTGTAGGACTCCTCTGTGTTGGTATGAAACTGGTGAGAATATGGTGCTTGGACCAGAAATTGTACAGCAGACTACTGAGACAATTCAAATGATTCGTGAGAAAATGAAAGTGTCTCAGAGTAGGCAGAAAAGTTATCATGATAATCGGAGGAAAGAGTTGGAATTCTGTGTAGGTGATCACGTATTCCTAAGAGTTAATCCGATGACTGGTGTGGGTCGTGCATTGAAGTCCAAGAAGCTGGATCCTAAGTTCATTGGACCTTATGAGATTTTGCAGAGAATTGGTGCTGTGGCTTATAGGGTGGCGTTGCCGCCTGAGTTGTCAAACTTACATAATGTGTTTCATGTGTCGCAATTGCGAAAGTATGTTTCTGATCCATCTCATGTGATTCGGAGAGATGATGTTCAGATTCGGGAGAATCTTACTGTTGAGACGATGCCGTTGAGGATCGAGGACCGTAAGATGAAACAACTCCGAGGGAAGGAAATACCTTTGGTGAAGGTAGCGTGGGGAGGTGCTGCAGGAGGCAGTGTGACCTGGGAGTTGGAAAACAGGATGCGAGAAGCGTATCCGGAGCTATTTCCATCAGGTAATTTTCGAGGACGAAAATAATTAAAGTGGGGGAGAGTTGTAACACCCATTTTAATTATTTAGTCATTTTATTATTATTTTAAAAATTATACGTTGGTGTGTCCTTTGGTGGGGGTGTATTTGGTGATGTTTGGTGGGTGTCCCTAATGTGGGAGGACTATTGGTGGTATTTTGGTGTGAAATATAATAATATAAAAATAATAGTAACATTGGTGGGGGTGTTATTATTATTATTATATTTATTATATTTGTTAATATTATTAATATTATTATTATTTTGGTGAAATAATGATATTATTATTATTATTATTATTATTATTATTATTATTATTATTATTATTATTATTATTATATTTATTATATTTGTTAATATTATTAATATTATTATTATTTTGGTGAAATAATGATATTATTATTATTATCATTATTATTATATTTATTATATTTGTTAATATTATTAATATTATTATTATTTTGGTGAAATAATGATATTATTATTATTATTATTATTATATTTATTATATTTGTTAATATTATTAATATTATTATTATTATTTTGGTGAAATAATGATATTATTATTATTATTATTATTATTAATATTGAGTATTATTATTATGATTATTATTATTATTATTAGTATTAATAATAATATTGTATTATTTTATTAAGTTATTTTATTAATTGAGATTAGATTTAATAAAGAAAATAGAATGTGAAGGGGTGGGGAGAGTGGTACGATACATTTTAGAAATTGAGAAAAAGGGCGATAGAAAAGAGAGAAGAGAAAAGGACGAAAGAAAGGAAAAAGAGCGAAGGAAAAAGGGAACGAAGAACGGAAGAGAAAAGGGGAAGGCCAAGAGACCAATTCTAGGAGGATTTCTATCGATGAACCAATTGATAAGGTAAGGGGGGAGAAATTTGATTGGGAATGGTTTATACATGTATAGGGTAGAGGGGATTCCTTAACCCCATAGGAATTTATCGTTATATAAAGTTTTATATTGGCATGCTATGATTATTGTTGATGTTGGGGGATTGATGAATGCTAATGATGCATTTTGGTGTATATATATATATATATATATATATATATATATATATATATATATATATATATATATATATATATATATATATATATATATATATATATATATATATATATATATATATATATATATATATATATATATATATATATATATATGGTGATGATAGTAACTGTAATGTTGATCCATTTTGTTGGATTGTTGATGTTACTGTAGTATTGATCCATTTTGTTGGATTGTTGATGTTACTGTAGTATTGATAGTAACTAGGAATATAAAGCTGATGAGATTCTGTGTTGTTACCGTAGTGTTGGCAATGACCATGATTATAGCTTTGGGAAAGTTATGTGTTGTTTCCCTATAGTCTTGTTAACGACTATGGTTAGGACCTTGGTGAGATTCAGAGTGACTCTGAAGTGTCGGTAATGTACCATAATGTCGGTTCTAGAGTAGAAATTATAGGATAATTGGTAAGTATAATATCTATTGGCATGTTTATGATTGTGGATTGATGTTGATGAATTGTTGATTTTGGTGTATAGGCTGAGGTGTTGGTTTAGGGAGGTTCTGAGTAACCTCAGAGACTTTTGGTGAGATGTCTGAATTGGTCTCGTGTGATCCTTCTAGCCTTGCTGTAGTGTGAAAATGATGAGTATGGGATATAACTTGTGTACTTGGTGATAGTACGCGTTTCCCTTAATATTGTTGGTGAGCAATTAGTTAATGTATATGTGTGTAGTGATCAGTAGGATCGTGTATCCCCGAGTGGGGGGACGTAGTTATATCCGGTGTGATAGTATGAATTCGTTTACTATCTGATTGATTTATATGGTGTTGGTGTAATATATCTATACATATGCATTGTTGTATGATGATATGATCAGGAGGATCGTGTGCACTTAGCGTGCCAGAATATAATAATTATGCATTGGTGTCTTGCATATCATGGTGTTTTGGTGAGATGAATCATGTCTCAGGAGGAGCGTAAGTGATTCATCCGTACTCCTTTGTGGAGAATGGTGGGGGATAGATCATGTCTCAGGAGGAGCGTAAGTGATCTATCCAGGTTCGATTGAATGAACCAACGAGTCGGTACCGCATGCATGGTGTTGAGTTGCATAATTGCATTATAATATGTTATATTGTAATTTGAACAGTAGGTTCATTATATGGTGTTGTTGGGGTGAATAATTGATGTGTTGGTGTGTTTTACTGCCTTATTACATGTATTACATTACCATTATATTTTTGATCATGATTTCTCACCCCCTTGCTGTTGTTGTGTCTGTGCTTCTCCAGAAGTACAGATAATCCAGGTACTTAGCTAGCTTGGATTATGGTGTGACAGTCGAGTCTAGGATGCTCTGATACGTAGCACGGTACTTGGGCGCTTTTATTTGTTTTATGAAGAACTTATATTTTATTTTCCTGTGAACGTATCAAACTTTTATTGGGTTTTATATTTAATATTCCGCTGTATTTGGAGAAAAACCTTTTTATAAGGAAACGTTGTTTTCATGTGATATCCCACTTGGGAAATTGGAACTCTGATTTTGTTTATTTATAATGTTTATTAATTTAATTGATTTTGGGAAGTGGGGTGTTACAGCTACCACCCGTCCGTCGATGACCTGGTGATAGGGTCCCGTCCCTTCAGTGATAAGGCCAACCTCGGGGTTCACTATCTTGAGTTGCTCCACAATGCTCTCATAGCCAACCTCGACAGACCCTAAGCAATCCTACTCGAGCTCCCAAATCCTCTTCACCAGTTCAGCCCGAGAAGTCAGGAGCTTCTCTTCGTCAGTCTCCTCCTCGGTAGGACGAAGGGTAGCTTCCAGCTCTGTGATTCGCGCTTGCAGTCTCATCTTGTCCTCCCTGGTAGCCTTCAGCTGCTCCTTTGCTTTGCTGTTTCACTTGTGCTGGGCAGCATTGTCTTCCCTGGCCAAATCCAGATAGACAGCCAACTTGGTTAGCTTCGACTCGGCAGCCACGAGGTCCCCTCCCCCCCCCCCCCCCCCCCCCCCCCCGCAGTTTGGCAAGATCGACAGATGAGGCACTCTCGTTGCTCAGAGTCAAGGCCGTCGAGAAGACCCTCATCATTGCAACCAAGTCCTTGGTCAGTCGTTGTCTCCTCGTCTCCCGGCTGGAGCCGAGAACCGCCCTCGCCTCCGTGATCGAGACAGTAGGAGACCTGTACCCATGAAAGAAACTAGGATACATATGGCAAGGGGGAATTAGGAACCCCTCCTCTATGCCGCCCTCAGTAAGGTCAATGACAGTCTCTGGCCCATGGACCCTCACCTTCTTCAGAGTCCCTTGCGACAAGGGGGATTGGCTCCCCTGCGGTGACGACAAAGAACTTCCTCCTCCCTGCTCGGCAGTAGGCTTCTGCTGTACCTGAGCCACCCTCCCTTTGCCACTCTTCACCCCACCTTTTGTGGCTTCTAGTCTCTTCACGCACTCCTGCATGGTCGACATACTACTTACAAAACAAAAAGAGTATAGGATTAGTGAAGCACAGGATAACAAAGCCCAGGACAGGTCGGGTAGAAGATGACCCACTACCTAACAGACGCAAGGCTTCCTCGTCGGATGAACATTCAAGCAGAGCCCTCGTATTAATGAGCCTCGACTTCTGGAGGATATTCCCGTGCCTGTCGAGGATAAAGTTACCGTCGGGCGTGTTGCACCCCAAAATTTGACCAACTACTCCTCGCAATTTGGCTCATGTTTCGACTCATTTCATTTCGCATTTGCATACCACGTACATGGCATTTTTTTTCCCGTCAGATTGACTTTATCGGGATCACAACCCTCTGATAGCATTTCAGGCCAATGCGAGGACGTATTTTGAGAATCGGTGCTCGTCCCGGTGTTTTCAGCTCTCGCTGTTGTTTTTGAGGACCTCTCGGTGTCCGGGTTTTTACCGTTTATTTCGATATAGTTCGCTAATCGATTTAATCGGCTTTCTCGGTAGTTTTAGATTTTTTCCTTATTTTCTAGGATTTTTTAGGGATTTAATTCATTTTTCTAGATATTAGATAGTTTTTTAATAGCCTTTAGATATTAATAGATTTCTTTAAATAATTTTTAGATAATAGATTTTTAGAATAAACCATTTTTTAGATATTAAATAGAATTTTTTTAATGTTTTTTTATAGAATATTCTTTTAATAGGTATTTTTTAAATAGAAATTATTAGAGTTTTTTGTATTTTTATTAGTTTAGAGATTAGTGGAATTATTAGAGATTATTAGAGTTTTATTAGTTTAGAATTAATAGAGTTTTAGGTTAATTCTCTTTTTTAGATTTAATTAGAATTTAATAGAGATTAATTAGGTCTTAATCATCTAGTTAGATTTTAATTGAGTTTGTTAGAATTAATTAGGGTTATATTAGTTTAATTTTCATTTAGAAGTTAATTGTAGTTTTAATCTTCAGATTAGGCTTAATCATTAGTTAATTAGTTCAACTAGTTGTTCATTAATCATCAATTCAGATCCATTTTCGTTGGGCCGTGTGGTAGTTTTTGGAGGCCCACCCCATATCAGTCCACATGTCAGCATATAAAGAGGCCACGTCTCATTTTCCTCCCAGTTTTTCCACGTTTCCCACTTCATTTTTCCACTCAGTGCCACGTTTCAATTCCACGAGCTTCCACGTTTCGCTCCCAGCTCCCACGTTCCATCCCTACTTTTCATCCACGTTTTTATTACACACTTCGCCACCTCATTTTCCTCTGCATGCAGGCCACACGTGGCTGCTTCACGCCCTTCCACCATTGCCACGCGTCCCACACACATCCTCCCTCTGCATGCGCTTCGCCACGTGCCCTCCTCGCCGGTGATTCCCCCGTCCGACCATGCAAACGCCGAAAAAACTCAACGGAAGGATCATACGGAGGTGCGCACGGCCGAAATCTCGCCGGAGTTCACAAACCGTCATCAGAAAACTCATCAGAAAACTCATCAGAAACTCATGTTCTTGCAACCGTTTTCCAGAAGATCTTCAAGATCTTCATCCAATCTCCGTCGATGTTCAAGCGTTTTCCAGAAAATCATCAAGCTGCAACAGTCTTTAGCAAGAACGTTCATCCACTCTTCCAAGATTCATCGAGATTCATCACCTTTATCAAGTTTTCCAGAAAACTTCACCAAATCTCAGATCGGAACATTCGTCTCCTTCAATAGGTAAAAAGCGTAAACATACGATCCAAACTCCAACTACAATAGATCTTCAAAGATCTTCATCATCCGTTCATCTGTTTCCCGGCGACTTCATCCGATTCACCATAATCTTTCGCCAGATTCTTCAATATCGTCAAACAGACCATCAACGTTTCTCCAGATCTTCGTTCAACAATCCTCACATGCATTCGTTAATGTTCATCGCGCCTTCAACAATCTCCCAGAAGTGGTCGCGATCTTCCCATGTTCAAGCGTTTCCCAGAGATTCGCTGAGGTCCAAGATCTTCAACAATTTCAAGATCTCTTCAAAGATTTCCTTAATCTCCGATCAAGATCCTTGACGAACTGCGTCGATCTTCAGCAAACCTCCTCTTTCGTTTAACCTCCGTCTCCGAATTTCTGCGTCCAGATGAGGGTGATGTTGGATTGAACTGGGAGGGGTAGCTGTTCGTGTTTGGCTGGGGAAGTTTTTCTGGGGCACGAGGGAGATGAACGAGAAAGAGATTGAAGGTGACGGCGCAAGGTTGAGAGAGAAGGGAGGTAGCTGAAACTAGGGTTTCTGAGAAGCTGAAATGAGGGAGGAAGGTGGACCGTGTGTGAATTGGGCCGGGCCCGTTAGCTTTCCATCCGTACACCCCCCCGTTCTTCATACACCCTTCCGTTTTTGTTTTTTTTATGGATTGGCTGTTGGGCCAAGCCCAACGAACCCATTACTGGTTACACCCTCCGTTGCTTCAAACCCCCCTGGGTTTTTTTTTATTCTTTTCTGAATTTCTTATTGGGCTGGGCCCAGTTTTTTGTTCTGTTTTTGCTGCCTCACCTCCTGCTGCAGTTTTGCACCCCCCTTGTATTTTTTCTCTTTTTTTCTTTATTTTCTTTTATTTTCTTTTGTTTAGACTTTTTAAAAGAAAAAGAGTATGTAATAGAAAAATAGTGAATATAAGGAAAATATGTAATGGAAAAATATAGAAATATTATATTAGTTAATAGTTTTTTTTAATATTTTCTTTTAGGATATAATTTCTTGTAGGAGCTTATTTTACACTCTTAGAAATAGTTTTAAATGTCCATTTGTTAGGGGACTTTTTACATTTTTAGAGATAGTTTAAAGGTCCACTTGTTAGGGGACTATTTTCCATTAGATTTTCCATAATAGATGGATAGGATTTTTAGGAGTTTATTTTCTTGTACTCAATCATTGTAATTTTTTCCGAATATTAATAAAATGAGATTGATGCTGTGGTCTCCGTTCTACCCGTAGTTAGGCCGAACTACAGCTGCTCTGACTTTCTTTGATGAGAATATGTAGGCATAGGATGCGATATCCTAGCGAGCACACTAACAACTAACTTTGATTCTCTCGCTGCTGTGCGATCGAGACTTTCCCGCTGACGACTGATGTTATCCTTTTCTCTTGCCCGAGTGCATTTGAGACCAGACCGTAGTTCTAGTTCCCGTAGGTTCCCATACCTCGAAACCCGACATACTACGTCCGTTCTACCGCAAACAGGTATGCCTAAGTCTCCAATGGTCGAGCAGCGTCCACCTAACTGCTAGAATGCGTATGCTAGTATCGTCAATCATTTCTCTCACCCCCGTGTGACCGAGAACACCCTTGTCTAGCCTTAGTTAGCCTGAACTACGTCATGCTCTGATTTCTCTGAAGAGAATACGTAGGCCCAAGACGCGACGTCTTGGCGAGCAAACTAACCCGTAGTTTCCCGAACTACGTTGACTCTGATTTTCTCTGAAGAGAATACGTAGGCATAGAGTGCGACGCTCTATCGAGTCAATTTCTTTCCGTTTAGATTTAGCAGCCGTAGATAGATTGTTTTTCACCCGTCCAAGTAAACCCAAACAAGCGTGGATCCCGTCGAGTACGACGGACGTGAGGGGTGATAATACCTTCCCCTTGCGTAACCGACTCCCGAATCCAGACAATGGTTGCGATGACCTTATCTTACCCTTTTTCGTCAGGTTTTTCCGATCGTTTCCTTTCCCGCTCTGAGGGATAAATAACGAAAGGTGGCGACTCTTCTGTCATGCCGGCACCTTATTTTCGCGCAAGCGACAGCTGGCGACTCTGCTGGGGATGTATCGATCCTAGGGATCCAACGTCCCGTGAGCGAGTCAGTTTTGGGATCCAGCGTCCCTTAAGAGAGTCAATCCTAGCGCTTGTATGTTTGCTTGTTGGGTTGCGTTTATTTATCGCATTTTACTTCTCGCACTTTATTTCCCGCATTTTATTTCCGGCATGATATGATTATCTGTGCTGTTGAGGGATGGGAGTTCTGATGAGTGAGAAGCCAGACCCAGGCTTGAGTGCACTATAGACTTAGAGTGGAAATTAGTGGGCGCGTACTTGCATTGCAGGCACTAGTGTCTCATGAAATCCACGCTCAGACGAGGTTCATCTGGTTGGCTTCCCTTTCAACCCTTTGGGTTGAGACAGTTGCTGGTTTGGTGGATTGTCGACTCTGGGGACCGATCATTTGGGATTCAGCTAAGTGAGGCCGCTTCATGAGCTGGTGATGCCACACCTTCTGGGTATCGTATCACCCCTCTTGAAAGTCTGTGACGCTGATGAACGCATAGGATGCCGTACCTTGAGTCAGTTTAGGTCCATACCCGTGAGTGAGAGGGTTTTTTTGCAGGAAACTTGACTTCCAACATACCCGATATCTTGGTTTTCTCTCGTCAGAGCAGACTTATCTCGTCAGCAGCGCGACAGCAATCAGAGCCTTGTGGGGGCTGTGGTCCCGTGTTTGCTGCATCTTGCATTGCATTTGCATGAACATTCCTGCATCATATTGCATGTCATTCGCCAGCTAGTCAGAGCTCTTATCCGGCCGTTATTTTGATTCTGAAGGTGAGTGCTGAAGATGACCAAGGGGTTGAAGCAGATTTGATCAGAATCAAGCAGTAAAGTCAGTTGACAATTGTCGATAGCTATGTCAGAGAGCAGCTTCCAGATTGTTGATACCTTGTCAGGTTTCACTGTGACGTCCAATCCTTTGTATGGATCTCCGCATGACGAAGATTTTCCGCAAGTGAACAACCTTACTGCAGCTCATCTTGTACAACCTTTCGATGAAGACCGAGATCTACGTGAGCAGTTTGTCGTCCGAGGTGAACGTTCTCCTTCTGTTGATATCTCAGACTACCAGGGTTTTGCCTTCCCTGTGCCAAAGTCCCGAAGAGAGGTCTCGATAGCAAAGAATGAAGACCCATTAGCTCCCGTGTATGCTGAAAGGTTTCGTGCATTGGATGAAAGATTCGAAACCTTGAAAGGTAAAAACGCTGTTAACCCTAGTGCTGCAGACATGTGTCTGGTTCCTGGCTTAGTGTTACCTCCGAAGTTCAGGATGCCGAGGTTTGAAAAGTACAAAGGAGATAGTTGCCCGAAGCAACATTTGGTGATGTTCTGCCAGAGAATGACTTCATTCGTGCACAACGACAAGTTGATGATTCACTGCTTTCAAGATAGTCTGACTGAGGCGCCTCTGAGTTGGTATATGCAGTTAGAGCGTGATCAGATCCGATCATGGGTGGATTTAGCCAATGCTTTCCTGAAGCAGTATGACTACAATCTTGATGTAGCTCCTAGTCGCATGCAGCTGCAAGAATTGTCTCAAGAGAACAATGAACCTTTTAGGAAGTATGTTCAGAGATGGAGAGAATTTGCTACTAGAGTGCAACCACCGATTCTAGACCAAGAGCTGAAAGGCATGTTCGTAAACTCCTTGCAGAGCCCGTACTTTGAAAGAATGTTTGAAATCGCACCAAATTTCTCTGAATTGGTAAGGACAGGAGAGCGCATCGAGTATGGTGTAAAGACTGGAAGAATTCAGAATGTTTCAGGCAATCAGGCCAGTGAAACTAAATCTCTCTGTAGCTTTCAAACTGAAGAAGGAGTTGTGGTCAACGCAATCATGAATGATGGTGGGTATCCTCAAGTCGAATCGGTGAAATCTGTTGGTTCTCCATCTTCTCAGCGGTCAGTATCTTCTGTGTCTCGTTATTCTGGACGGACAATTGTGCCTGGAGCACCTTATCGGGAACGTTATGTCACTCCTCTTGCAAATCCACGAGCTCGTGGCCGAGGTTATCAGAATCAGCGTCAGAATCAGAATCGACCTCGTAACAACTTGGAACGAAGGAACGTTCCTTCTCATCCAGTGCCTATGCCGTATAGCCAGATTCTTTCGCAGTTGATTCAGAATTCTTTGGTGGAACCGAAAGCTCTCAAGCCCGTGCCAGAGCCGTACCCTCCAGGGTACGATCCCCATGCTCAATGTGGTTACCATGGTGGATCTCCAGGGCATTCAACTGAAGATTGCAAAGCTTTTCAGGCAAAAGTGCAGCAGTTGATCGACAAAGGGTGCATTTCCTTTCCAAATGGAGTTTTGGTTGTGCATGACAACCTCTAAGCTGTCTGAGCTCGCAGATTCAGAGGGTTATTTCCAGAGGCCAGTGGTCCCGACAGGCAGACGTCCTCAGCATTGGCAGTCCTCGGACTTTTTATCATTTGCATTTGTAGTTTCTTTTCTGTTAGTTACTACTTGCTGTTAAACATTGTTTGTTTCGAATGGTAATATTAATAAAGTGACTATGCATTTTTCTGAATTAATCATGTCGTTGTCACTCATTTACTGCATTGCACTGACACTTGCATTTTATTCACTCCACTTTATCACTATGATTAGCAAAGATTGGAGGGAGGATGACGAAACTGAATACTCATAACCGATGATCGTACTGCTTTTAGATAAAACAGTGCTGATGACGTACAAGGCATTGTTTCAAATCCCATAAACAATAGAGAGATAAGGAAGAGAATCCCTTGTTAACCACTTCGAGCCGAGAAGTAGGAGTTTCTTTCGGACTTTTAAACCCTCACATCTTAACCCGGGGCAGGGTAGTTGTCAGTTAGCTTGACCGAGCGTTCAAGTCTTATAGAGGAATGTTGTCTTTCGAGGACCAATCACAGCATATTCCTCCCCAGAGGTCGTACCTCGTCAACCATAATGGTTAAACCTCACCAATCAGGAGTGAGGCAGTTATAAACCTCTCGGATGAATCCAGACAGCCAGTGTCGCACAACTTGTTTCGAAAAAAAGAAAAAAGGAATAAGAAAGCCCGCTAAGTAAAAGAGAAAAGCTAGAAAGCAAATGCTTAGGCAAAAATCAGGGCATCCCGCAGGACTTCAAAAGAAAAATTGAAAAGAACTCTGAAGAGTCAGTCCAGGCAAAAATTAGGGAATCAAAAGAATGAAAAAGAAAGGATACAAAAATAAAAAACCCTCAAACAAGGACAAAGTCGTGTAGATACAGACACCGAAACGAAAAAGGAGTAACTGTCACTCCGAAACATATTGTGAGTTCTGTAACCAGTTGTTCGCAATGATCAACATACCTCTCAAAGAGGCGAGCGCTCGAGCCAAGTTAACTGAACTTTAGGATCGGAGATCATCACGTAGAAGGGGTGGGTACAAATCATATTTTGAGCCAAATATCCTTTGTTTCACGAACCGTGAACCCGACCACGATACAACCCTTAAAAGACCTAATTGAGGCAGGGTTTATTCTGAAGGCGCATTACGATCAGGTTGAGTAACCTGACTCCTACATGATTTGCTAATCATATCCTTGTTGTATTTTTCACTGATCGAATCAGCACTACGTTTGAACTCTGTGGTTCATTCGTCACTCACTAGCATGACACGTAAATGAGTGACAGCATACATTTTTTCAAAATCTGCATGAACACTGCATTAAAATTACCATTCGTGAATAAACAATTTTAATTGCAGGTCAGTAGTTGATACGAAGGAATTCCAGCAGGGAATAATCAATCAGGACTGAATCGCCAGCAGTCTGGATCAGAATGGTATACTGCGAAGCCCTGTGAATCTGGGGCATTGACTTCCAGTGAGTTTGGAATCAGTTTGTCTGAGGACAAGTCCCGGAGTATCGGTTGATTAGGGGACAGATTGTTCGAGAAGCAGTTGATCAGAAGTGAATCTTCTCGAGACCCAATCAGGGGCAATCATTCAGAACTCCTGTGATCTGAGGGCAGATCCCTCCAGTGTTCAATCAGGGCATGTTGAGTCGCTCACCGCTCGTTCAGGGGCAAGCTACTTCGGAGATATTGAAACCAACCGTGCCGAGAGTTGGTTAATTGAGGATGAATCCTTCCGTTGTACAGATGTTGGGGCAAGCCATCTGAAGATTGTCTTGTTGCCGGCTGTTTTCTGTTCAGAATGAATTTTCCCAAAAGTCGGATTGGGGCAAGTTGAATTGCACTGGGGCAAGTTGTTCAAATGAGTTTGTTCACCCTAGCAAGAGTTGAGTGTCGGGGAATCGTGTCATTACCCTGCCAAAACCCAAACCTTCTGAAGAAGTCTTGCTGTCATTGGATCGTTATACTACAGCCTAACCTGTTACTCGGCTGCACCTTGTAACCGAATCGTTTTAAAGTCCAGTTCTCGTCTGGCAAACCGGAGATCAGTTCTCGTCTGAAATCCAAACCAGAAACCAGCCCTGTCTGGTCACCTTTTTCTGTAACCTATTGTTTAACCAGTTCTCGTCTGGCCAACACAGTTTTAAAGCCCAGTTCTCGTCTGACAAACCAGAAATCAATTCCCGTCTGATATCCAAACCGTAAGCCAGTTCTCGTCTGACAACCTAGCATATTTTGCCATTAGTTCTCGTCTGGTAATCCACCTCGGATGCTAGTTCTCGTCAAGTATTTCCCTTTCAAATCCACTTTTGTTGGTAACCAGAAATGGGTCCCTATCACCATAAACCTATCCCTAAACTAGAAAAGGCCTAATTGTACCTGACGCGATGATTCCTAGTGACTCGTATGTTGTTACATTCCCCGACACGAGGCTCGAGTGACCTCAGCTCCATGATTGGTATTCTGTATTCCCTGTGTTGATGTTGCTGAATCAGGATTGTTTTCTCAGCAGAGATGTACAATTTGAGATTGTTTCCCCCGAGCAGTTTGAAACTGCAGCAAGTTGAGATGGCATTCATCCCTTATCAGAGTAGGGTCAAGATTATCCTCGGCAGGTTCGATTGATATCCCCGGCAGAGTACGGCCATCCCAAGCATTGAACGTTGATTAGCCTGATGTGCTACTTTCCTAGGAGGGTTGAGGCTGAAGCTTTCCCTGACCAGCAGATTTGGGTTTATTTCCCCAGCGGTGGGACTGATGCAATGTTGTATCCCCATAGAGTCCGAGTTTGACTCCTTTTCCCTCCGAGTCTAGGTCATTGACTCATTCCTCAAGCAGAGGTCGACGTTGATTTCCTCATTAAGTAATCTCCAGATGAGTAAATTTTGATGTCGGACAGAGAAGAGTTATCTCTCAGCAGATTTCTTCGTACCCTATAAGGACTTATGGTGTTCTAAGAGGGCCGTTCAGGGTTGTTTTCCTCGGTGAAGTGAGGTTCAAGTTCAGTGATCGATTGTTATCTTCTGCAGATGCCAGAGGTGTTTCCTTGATAGGATCAGTACGTCTCCGTCAGAGTTGTACAATGAGTAGCTAAGGATTGATATCCCCAGCAGTGTTGATACACAGGTATTCCTCACCAGACTTGATAGTCCAGCAGGTGTTGCCCAGAAGGGTCATTCTTCGTAAGGCGTATGCAAGATTACCCTCAGCAGATCAGGATTGATATCCCCGATAGAGTGTAGTAGCATCTCCCCGCAGAGTCTGAATATGGGACCGTGAGCATTGATATGTCTCCCCAGGCAGAGAAGATTCTCTCCCCAATCAGATGTATCCTGAAGGATCATCATCCCCTCAGCTGAGTCAGGCGCCGAAGCATGATTCTTTTTTCCCCCAGCACCGGGTCACAAGTGCAGGTTTCGTAGGAAACTATTCGTGCGCCGAAGCATGAATTCATCCCCCAGCATCGGGTCACAAGTGCAGGTTTCGTAGGAAACTATCCGTACGCCGAAGTATGCCGCAACTGATGGTGCCAGACTGAAGTCTCCAGCGGAATTGAAATTCCCCACCAGAGTTGTACTCTCCCTCGAAGTCGGATGATTCCATCTTCCCCAACAGCGTTGGAACAACTGATGCTGTTTCCCCACCAGAGTTGTACTCTCCCTCGAAGTTGGATGATTCCCTCTTCCCCAGCGGAACTGAAGTTCCTCATCAGAGCCGTACTCTCTCCAGAAGCAGTTGGGACCATGAGTGGCTTTCCCCAGTAAAGTGTTGAACAGCTGATGCTGTATTTCCCCATTAGAGTCGTTCTCTCCAGAGAAGTTTAGTCGCGAAGGCCGCGCAGTTTATTTCTGCGATTGACATCGTTTTCCTCAGCAGTTTGTGGTTTGAATACCCAGATGAGCGGGTTCAGGTTCTCGTAGAGCTGTATTCCCCTGCATCAGTCGACTGAAGATCATTTCCCCAGACGGAGTCCAATTGAGATTGGTGGTTCTTCTCCTTGATAGGAGGCTTCTCCCTTCAGCATTTATTTTGCTGACGGGGCCATAGCATGTTGCATGATTGCATGGCATTTACCCTGAAAACGCGTAGCATTTCCACCGTGTGGAGCATTACGTCATTGCCAAAGCATAGGCATACGAGGCATGAGCCAGGTCGCCACCGTCCTTGTTTTGCAGGTGTTCCGTTGCAGAATTGATTGCTCAGGATGAGTCCTGACATTCTCCCCAGCGAAGTCTTCAGTTCAAGATGATTCTTGAATTCCCCAGAAGGGTCGTTTGCTTAAGATGATTCTTAAGCTCCCCAGTAGGGTCCCCAGTGAAGGTTGCCCAGGATGATTCCTGAAGCCCCAAGAGAGCCGAATCCTTAGAAGCTGCTCAAGCCATGATTGGTTTGTCCCCAGCAAGAGTTGCCCAGGATGATTCCTGGAATCCCCAACAGAGTGTTCGCTCAGGATGATTCCTGAAATCTCCAGAATGGTTATCGGTTCAAGATGATTCTTGAAAGCCCCCGACGGAGTTATTTGTCCAAGATGATTCTTGAAGTCCTCAGCAGAGTTGATTCATCCAGAATGATTTCTGGACCCTTGGAGCGGAGTTACTTGATGGTTCTCCAGATTCCCCAGCGGCGAAGCGTCCTCCCCAGCAGGTTTTCTAACGGCGAAGTTGGAACCTCCCTTGAAGACT
This sequence comes from Lathyrus sativus, assembly GCA_963859935.3. Classification (NCBI taxonomy): domain Eukaryota; kingdom Viridiplantae; phylum Streptophyta; class Magnoliopsida; order Fabales; family Fabaceae; genus Lathyrus; species Lathyrus sativus. Next base: position 124,300,216 of record OZ012736.1, on the reverse strand, counting down.
CCATGATTGAAGTCTGACCGTGTTAATGAAGTAGTTCTCTCAGTGATGCGGAATGCCTGATGGCATGATCAACCTGATGGTTGAAGTCTGGCTGATGCCCGACAGTGGTCTTTGGATGCCTGATGGCATGATCGACTATGTATTACCGGTTACCGTATGACCAATTCCCCAATGAAGTTTCTTCACCCTGACGGCGAGGTCAGATTATGTTAGTAGTTCCAGCGGCGATGTTGGATGTTTGTTTTGACGGCGAGGTCGGATTATGTCTAGTTCCCCAGCGGCGATGTTGGATGTTTGTTTCTAGCGGCGATGTCAGGTGAGTTCGTAGCTCCGGCGGCGATGTTGGATGTTTGTTTTGACGGCGAGGTCAGATCCTCTATTTCTCCAGCGGCGATGTTGGATGTTTGTTTATGACGGCGATGTCAGATCCTCTATTTCTCCAGCGGTGATGTGGGATGTTTGTTTCTGGCGGCGATGTTAGGTGATTTAGTTTTCCAGCGGCGGTGCTGGGTATTGTGGTTGTCCGACGGTGATGTCAGATTTAGTCCCCCAGTGGCGATGTTGGATGTTTGTTTCTGACGGCGATGTCAGATTCTTTAGTTCTCCAACGACGATGTTGGATGGTTGTGTCTAGCGGCGATGTCAGGTGGTTTATCTTTCCAGCGGCGATGTTGGGTGTTTCTCAGTTGATTTAGTTTTCCAGCGGCGATGTTGGGTGTTTTGTTTCCGACGGCGATGTCAGATTCTATAGTCCTCCAGCGGCGATGTTGGGTATTTTGATAGCTGACGGCGATGTCAGATCAGTATGTCTCCAGCTAGTTGCCGTGCAGCTATTATTCCAGTGTTCAAAGATTTGTTCTCACCAGAGTACCGTGTACTTGTGTAGTTGGCAAATTTCCGGGTTTATCGATATTCAACCGTCTCGCACCTTGATTGGATGAGAGCCGTTCGCTCCTCACCCAGTCAGGTTCAAGCCGTTTGAATAGGGGCAGCTGTTGCACCCCAAAATTTGACCAACTACTCCTCGCAATTTGGCTCATGTTTCGACTCATTTCATTTCGCATTTGCATACCACGTACATGGCATTTTTTTTCCCGTCAGATTGACTTTATCGGGATCACAGCCCTCTGATAGCGTTTCAGGCCAATGCGAGGACGTATTTTGAGAATCGGTGCTCGTCCCGGTGTTTTCAGCTCTCGCTGTTGTTTTTGAGGACCTCTCGATGTCCGGGTTTTTACCGTTTATTTCGATATAGTTCGCTAATCGATTTAATCGGCTTTCTCGGTAGTTTTAGATTTTTTCCTTATTTTCTAGGATTTTTTAGGGATTTAATTCATTTTTCTAGGTATTAGATAGTTTTTTAATAGCCTTTAGATATTAATAGATTTCTTTAAATAATTTTTAGATAATAGATTTTTAGAATAAATCATTTTTTAGATATTAAATAGAATTTTTTTAATGTTTTTTTATAGAATATTGTTTTAATAGGTATTTTTTAAATAGAAATTATTAGAGTTTTTTGTATTTTTATTAGTTTAGAGATTAGTGGAATTATTAGAGATTATTAGAGTTTTATTAGTTTAGAATTAATAGAGTTTTAGGTTAATTCTCTTTTTTAGATTTAATTAGAATTTAATAGAGATTAATTAGGTCTTAATCATCTAGTTAGATTTTAATTGAGTTTGTTAGAATTATTTAGGGTTAGATTAGTTTAATTTTCATTTAGAATTTAATTGTAGTTTTAATCTTCAGATTAGGCTTAATCATTAGTTAATTAGTTCAATTAGTTGTTCATTAATTATCAATTCAGATCCATTTTCGTTGGGCCGTGTGGCAGTTTTTGGAGGCCCACCCCATATCAGTCCACATGTCAGCATATAAAGAGGCCACGTCTCATTTCCTCCCAGTTTTTCCACGTTTCCCACTTCATTTTTCCATTCAGTGCCACGTTTCAATTCCACGAGCTTCCACGTTTCGCTCCCAGCTCCCACGTTCCATCCCCACTTTTCATCCATGTTTTCATCACACACTTCGCCACCTCATTTTCCTCTGCATGCAGGCCACACGTGGCTGCTTCACGCCCTTCCACCATTGCCACGCGTCCCACGCACATCCTCCCTCTGCATGCGCTTCGCCACGTGCCCTCCTCGCCGGCGATTCCCCCGTCCGGCCATGCAAACGCCGAAAAAACTCAACAGAAGGATCATACGGAGGTGCGCACGACCGAAATCTCACCGGAGTTCACAAACCGTCATCAGAAAACTCATCAGAAACTCATGTTCTTGCAACCGTTTTCCAGAAGATCTTCAAGATCTTCATCCAATCTCCGTCGATGTTCAAGCGTTTTCCAGAAAATCATCAAGCTGCAACAGTCTTCAGCAAGAACGTTCATCCACTCTTCCAAGATTCATCGAGATTCATCACCTTTATCAAGTTTTCCAGAAAACTTCACCAAATCTCAGATCCGAACATTCGTCTCCATCAATAGGTAAAAAGCGTAAACATACGATCCAAACTCCAACTACAATAGATCTTCAAAGATCTTCATCATCCGTTCATCTGTTTCCCGGCGACTTCATCCGATTCACCATAATCTTTCGCCAGATTCTTCAATATCGTCAAACAGACCATCAACGTTTCTCCAGATCTTCTTTCAACAATCCTCACATGCATTCGTTAATGTTCATCGCGCCTTCAACAATCTCCCAGAAGTGGTCGCGATCTTCCCATGTTCAAGCGTTTCCCAGAGATTCACCGAGGTCCAAGATCTTCAACAATTTCAAGATCTCTTCAAAGATTTCCTTAATCTCCGATCAAGATCCTTGACGAACTGCGTCGATCTTCAGCAAACCTCCTCTTTCGTTTAACCTCCGTCTCCGAATTTCTGCGTCCAGATGAGGGTGATGTTGGATTGAACTGGGAGGGGTAGCTGTTCGTGTTTGGCTGGGGAAGTTTTTCTGGGGCACGAGGGAGATGAACGAGAAAGAGATTGAAGGTGACGGCGCAAGGTTGAGAGAGAAGGGAGGTAGCTGAAACTAGGGTTTCTGAGAAGCTGGAATGAGGGAGAAAGGTGGACCGTGTGTGAATTGGGCCGGGCCCGTTAGCTTTCCATCCGTACACCCCCCCGTTCTTCATACACCCTTCCGTTTTTGTTTTTTTTATGGATTGGCTGTTGGGACAAGCCCAACGAACCCATTACTGGTTACACCCTCCGTTGCTTCAAACCCCCCCTGGTTTTTTTTTATTCTTTTCTGAATTTCTTATTGGGCTGGGCCCAGTTTTTTGTTCTGTTTTTGCTGCCTCACCTCCTGCTGCAGTTTTGCACCCCCTTGTATTTTTTCTCTTTTTTTCTTTATTTTCTTTTATTTTCTTTTGTTTAGACTTTTTAAAAGAAAAAGAGTATGTAATAGAAAAATAGTGAATATAAGGAAAATATGTAATGGAAAAATATAGAAATATTATATTAGTTAATAGTTTTTTTTAATATTTTCTTTTAGGATATAATTTCTTGTAGGAGCTTATTTTACACTCTCAGAAATAGTTTTAAATGTCCATTTGTTAGGGGACTTTTTACATTTTTAGAGATAGTTTAAAGGTCCACTTGTTAGGGGACTATTTTCCATTAGATTTTCCATAATAGATGGATAGGATTTTTAGGAGTTTATTTTCTTGTACTCAATCATTGTAATTTTTTCCGAATATTAATAAAATGAGATTGATGCTGTGGTCTCCGTTCTACCCGTAGTTAGGCCGAACTACAGCTGCTCTGACTTTCTCTGATGAGAATATGTAGGCATATGATGCGATATCCTAGCGAGCACACTAACAACTAACTTTGATTCTCTCGCTGCTGTGCGATCGAGACTTTCCCGCTGACGACTGATGTTATCCTTTTCTCTTGCCCGAGTGCATTTGAGACCAGACCGTAGTTCTAGTTCCCGTAGGTTCCCATACCTCGAAACCCGACATACTACGTCCGTTCTACCGCAAACAGGTACGCCTAAGTCTCCAATGGTCGAGCAGCGTCCACCTAACTGCTAGAATGCGTATGCTAGTATCGTCAATCATTTCTCTCACCCCCGTGTGACCGAGAACACCCTTGTCTAGCCGTAGTTAGCCTGAACTACGTCATGCTCTGATTTCTCGGAAGAGAATACATAGGCCCAAGACGCGACGTCTTGCCGAGCAAACTAACCCGTAGTTTCCCGAACTACGTTGACTCTGATTTTCTCTGAAGAGAATACGTAGGCATAGAGTGCGACGCTCTATCGAGTCAATTTCTTTCCGTTTAGATTTAGCAGCCGTAGATAGATTGTTTTTCACCTGTCCAAGTAAACCCAAACAAGCGTGGATCCCGTCGAGTACGACGGACGTGAGGGGTGCTAATACCTTCCCCTTGCGTAACCGACTCCCGAATCCAGACAATGGTTGCGATGACCTTGTCTTACCCTTTTTCGTCAGGTTTTTCCGATCGTTTCCTTTCCCGCTCTGAGGGATAAATAACGAAAGGTGGCGACTCTTCTGTCATGCCGGCACCTTATTTTCGCACAAGCGACAGAGCGCCACGAGTTTCTCCAGGGTGAAGTTGGCCACGAAGGTCACCAACCTTTGATAACCTACCTGGTCTTCCTCGTCTAAGGTACCTGCCCGCATGATATAGTGGTTTGTGCTCTGTCTGAAGTGTTCCTCCATCCAGTCCAAGGGGACCCTCGGTACCATGACCTCTTCCCTTTGCCTGTTCACCTCCCGGGCTTCACGAAGGTATAACGGAGCGCATGCCTCATGAGACACGAGCTGAACCACAAAGAATCGATCCTTGAAAGTCCGGAAAGAATCCATGTACGCCCTGGAAAATCTCCTCGGATGCTTCAATGACACCCATCCCTGTCGGCCATCAACCGTTTGTCTTTACAAATAAAAGAGCCAAAAGAACAGAGTGAGAGTGGCCTCAACCTCAAGGTGGCGACAGACGAGCTCGTATGCCTGGATAAAAGAAAATGCATTGGGGTGCAACTGCGAAGGCGCCAGCCTCAACCAGTCGAAGACCCCCAATTGAAAATCTGAGAAGAGCAGCTGAAGTACTACTTCACGAAAGCAAAATTCATACATGGAAATCGCATCTTCCTATAGCTCGAGTAGATACGATGATAGGCCCGCAGTCTATATGCTTACCAGCTCACAGAGGAACCCTCATGGCGATCCTCGACCATGGTGAAAGCGTCAGAGTCATCCTCGACGAAATGGGATGGCATACTCAGGGGCTCCTCCCCGACCCAGTCCTCAACTGTCCTATTCTGCCCCTCGACAGGCGGGGCTGTGGGAGACTCGGCTCTATATCGACTTCCATAAATCCTGGTATCCACGCAACCATGTTCACCTGAAAAGCAGAGGAAAATGGTGAATTCGACGTTTCAAGATCAAATTCACCCTTCTACCACAACTCAAGTGAAAGGGAGAAAGGGACGATAGCTACGATCTAGGCTCCTCTGACCTCGACATCGCTTTCCCGCGTGGCTTACTATCGTATCCCCATTACATTCATCTAGCATTAGCATATGTCCCCGGGACATTCTTCCAGCACCAACATACGTCCCCGCGACATTCATATATACCTAGCGCATGTCCCCGGGATATTCATATATACCTATCCTATGTCCCCAGGGTGTTCATCTAAACCCTATCATCTGTCCCCGGGGGACTCTTCCAACACAATCATTTTTCCTAGGGACATTCATCCAAAACCTATCAATTGACCTCGGGGGCTTCCTCCTAGGTCAAGGGAATCCCGTCGTAATCGCCGAAAAACCCACATCCTCCTCGAGATACTCGTCGTTTCCGCCGCAGGAGCTACCAGAAATGAAAGAAACAGAAGAAAAGGAAGAAGGGACTTACTTGATACAGTAGCTTGAGTAGAGGTACGATGAACTTCGCGGCGGACGGTACGGTGGCAGCGTTTACACGACGACGTAAGTGTGGAGGAACAAGAAAGAGGTGCATTCGTTAGAATTGAGAGTGAAAAGTAACAAGGGGGCAGGCCCTAGCCTATTTATAAGCCTAGCACGGAACTCGAAGCGCCCCTAGGCAATCAAGTACCCCTAAGACTAGCCACCCTAGGATGGCCAACGGGCACCAGACACGTGGCAACCGTGACTGACTGTGTCCCTTCGTTCTCCCTCGAGCTCAAAAGGCTAGCGCTCAATCATCTTTCGCCTCCCCGACATGATATTCTGGAGAGCACGACTCTCGACCCCATCATCCGGACATGGGACCGCCTTCCCTATCTGTCCTCGACATGGCTTATTCTTAAGTCATCACTCCTCCGCCTCGGAGCAACGACTTGGGGGGTGTTGCACCCTAAAATTTGCTCAACCTTATTCACTTGGTTTATGTTTCAATATCATTAGCATTTGCATATAGAGTCATGTACATAGTCTACACATTTGCATAGCATAAGCATAGCAAGTCATCCAACAGGGGAACAATCATTATTCTCATCTCTAGGAGCATATCAAGAGGTTATTCTTCAAGTTCAATCTCATTCAAGTCATCAGAAGAATTTGAAAGCTGAGAAGTCAATGGATCAGGCAGGGCTTCTAACTCCTATCTGAGGGTGTCTGAGGATCAACAAGTAAGTTGTGAGCTGTGGATGGAGCATGGAGAGTATGTGGGCATCATGGGAGACTTAGAAAGTCATTTGGAGAAGGAGACAAGTCATTGGTGTAGTCACAAGAGTTGTGGATGAAGACAGTCAACTAGGGTTTCATCTGGGTCAACCCTGGGTCAACTCTAGGTCAATTGAATGATTGAAAGGCATTAAGGGCTATTGGAGAGATGTGGGGTTCATCATTTGACATGTAAAGAAGGATATGTTGTTATGCTAAGAAGAAATCAAGAGAAATCAAGGAGAAGAGGAGTTTCTAAATTAGGGTTTCTGTGTAAAATCCCCTAGTTTAGGTCAAATTTCCAAGCAAGATAAGTCAAAATGAAAGCTTCAAATGGATCCTTGGTCAACATGAAACTTGTGGAGGATATTAAGAACTTTAATTTGAGTGGTGGAAGAAATCAAGGAGATTTATAGAACTCAAGTTATGGTCCTTGCAGGTTACAGGTCATCTGAGGTATCTGAAATTTTGTCTGTGAAAATGACTTGTCTTCCAATCTATTTTTACCCCTCAAGGATATTTCAAATGAATTTCTGGTCAACATAAGAGTTGTTCCTCATTGTCTTAGATTTCTATAATGGTGTAGTATGCCTTCATATGATTTGTGGAACTCTACTTATGGTCTTGGCAAGCAAAGGGTATTTTGGTCATTTGAGGATTACAGGTCATTTCAAGCCTATGCCCAAAACTCCTACAAGGAAGCTTCAAATGGAAAACTTTACAACATCAAACTTGTTCCAAATGACATTTTGAGTCTTGAAAAGTGACCATGAGAGATTGTAAAGATTCATAGCACAAGGTTTCAAAATTGTTGGATTTAATGAATAAAAATGACCTAAAAAATGAGATTTTTCATATTTTGGCCAAATGAGGTGAAATTATAGGTCATTTTGAATGGAAAGATCATTTTGAGAACATTGGCTAAAGTGGAATTTTGAGGTTAGTTCAAATTTTGAGAGTTATTCATGGTTACTTATAATGGAAGAAACATAAGCCAAATCCAAGGGAAATCACACATGGGAAGTTTCTCCAAGTTTCTAGGAGGTTCTAATGACATGTATATATTGAATGGAGAGGGTTCATGCCATGGTTGGTGATCACATTTACTCAAAACCACAAGTTTCACACACTTTCTTCAAATTGCAAAATCAATCCAAACTCTTTCAAATTCTCATCAATTTTCATCATTCTTGATCTGTTCTTCATCATCATCATCCAAGGATCAGAATTCACACATTCATTTGGTAAATTGAAGGAGGATTCGTGCCATTCATCATCATCATTCAAAGTGCAAGAATTTTGGAGTTACAAGATCCAAGAGGTTTGAGTCAGATTTGTTGCATACAGAAGTCATCATCAAGTTCATTGATCAGTTTTCAATCACTTCAAGCATTGGATCAAGAGGTTTTAGCACCTGTTTTCATCAATTGCACCAGGTATGTTTCTCTTTCAAATTGCATGTTTAGGTTAGAATTATTAGGTTTTGTTAGCATAGAAAGGTTAAGATAGGATAGATGACTGAATTTGGTGAGTTTGGAGAGCTTTCATGGAGTTTGATCATGGAGTGCAAGAACTGTTTGGATGGATATCTCTTAGAATCTTGCACGAAAATCTTAGGTGAATAGCATGTTGTGATCAGCATAATGTGTAGAGTATGTTAGGGCAAGAATTATGGAGAATTGAGAGGTTTGATATCAGTTGATTATGATGGAACCTATCTGTTACACCTATCGGGTTTTATTATGGAAATGGTTTCAAGCAAAATTGAAGGTATCATCGTGTTCAGGGGAGAGAATAGAGCAACTTTGCTCTTTATAAGTTTTGATTTCATGGCCCGAGGAAGGAGAACGAGAAGCTTGATTATGGCTGCATGGAAGCTGGGAATTCTGCAAAACCCTAGATCATTTTGGGACGATGACCCCAGGCCGTTGGATGAGCATTTTGACTTGGACCAAGGATCTAATCGTGTGGCTGTCGTTCAAAACGAAACCGGAGGGAAACCCTGGGCACCAAAACGCCCCGTTTCACTTAATTTTCTTGAATGGGCTCAGACGTTTGCTTGCTAATCACACCCTCCCAACTAGGCCCAAAACCAATTATGCCTGAAATACTTGCTATCTGCACCGTTTATGTTTTTTTAAATTTTTGTTTAACTTCTGAGTGCAACTGGGCCTAGCGCCCATTGCTATGCGCGCCTCCCATTTTTCTGGCCCACATGGATTATAACTGGGCGCCCTTGCTATTCAGACCCCTTCCCCCATTTATTTCTATTTTGTGATTTTCTTTTCTTTAATATTTTTTCTCATCTTTAAAAAAATCATTAAAAAATGAAAATAGCTTAGTTTTAATTGGTTTTTTTTTCTCTCATATTCATAATTCTGTCTAGAAAAATATGAAAAAATAAAAATGACATTTTATTTTGTTTTAATATTTTTTATGCATTTTTCTTGTAAATAGCATTTTGTTAAGTTTAGTTTGATACATGATTTTGTTAATTTTAGTTTGATCAAATGCTTTAATATTTTTTGTCCATTCTTTTTAGGTTGATTAATAGACATTGTTAGCTTGTATATACAATTTAGTTCACATTTTTAGGACTTAATTTTAGGTGATTAGTTTAGGTGAGAACAACATGAACAAAATTAGGGTTTAAGTGATGACTTAGGAGAATTGAATCATTTCCCTTAGGACTTAGAGATTGAATATTTTAGATATGGGACTATAGGGACTATGGGTAGTTATTAGATCCCTTAGAAATCACTAGGATTCCCCTACTGCTATTAGTATATTACTGTCTATATTTGATTGATTGGTATGGTGTGCCCTCTGGGGATTATTGTTTGTCTGTGTGGGTATTGGGATTGCCTGGGAATTGGGAGAGCTGAAGACTTGTGATGATGAAGCCATTGGGGATCCAGAGCTTGAAGACCAACTTCCAGAGTTGAGGAGGAGATTCCTGCTAGCAGCTGTTGAGGAGATTAGGGTTTAGGAGCTAGGCAGAGCTCTAGATTAGAAAGCTTGATTCTCAAACATGGAAGGTCTTGACTGCCTCCATTCCTCTCTGTGATGCAGAGTCTCTCTAAGACACTCACCCCCTTCCTTTGGAAGGCTTGGTGCTACTGTCTAAGGGATAAAACTCTTGAGAGAAAATATCTTATGTGTTAGTAGCAGTTTGTTTGCCACCCTTGGTGGTCAACTAAGTGCTTAACACCCAATTCACTCTTGTGATTGATCCCTCAGCTTGGAGGTTAGGACTTGAAGAAAAGCCATTGTAGACTGAAGATTGATGACAAAGACCTTGCTTGAAGGCTGTGGAGATGGAGATTGATGCTTGCTGAAGCTTGAAGATAGGTGTTGATGCAGAGCTGCTGTGGCTGTTTATTTTTGCTGTATTTCATTTCTGATGTATTGATTGGTTTTCTGGACTGTATTGTTTGCTGTTTACCCTGTTGGGTTGAAAGTGAATCCTGTTCACTTTTGCCTATTGTTTTCTAGGTTCGAGGTTGAGTGGGACTCCCTTGCCTCGCTTGTACTGTTGCATCCATGCATTTTACTGCTTTATTATATATATGCTATTGTTTCTGTTTCCGTCTATTCCCTTAGGATCTCTGTTTCTCTCTGCGCAAGAGAGGAGCATGATAGACATTAGGTCTTAACCCATGCATGATAACATTAGGTTAGTTTGATTCCCTTCGCAACCGTAGGTTAGAGTTCTGTCTCTTCTTTCTCAAAACAAACAGAAAAACACAATAAATATTTCAAACACAATAAAAAACACTTCTTCCGTAAAGGAATGTGAACTCATCAAAACGTCATTTTTGTCCGCTTGGACTGCTAATCAGAAAAACCCTTTTTTCAGAAGGAATAATAACAATCAAAACAGACTGGTGTCGTACGTGGCCCGAACTACGTTTGCTCTGATCTTCCATGCTGTGTGGAAGTACGTAGGCATAGGATGCGATATCCTAGCGAGCAACCTTCCCCTCCTTTCCCGTAGGTAGGCGAACTACGTTGACTCTGATTTCTCGTTCCAGACGGGAATACGTAGGCATAAAGTGCGATACTTTGCCGAGTCATTTTATTTTCATTTTGTTTTCTTTTCAACCCCTGACCTTTAGTTTAGATAGAGTAACAATCCATACCCGGAAACAAGCGTGGATCCCGTCGAGTACGACGGACGTGAGGGGTGCTAATACCTTCCCCTTGCGTAACCGACTCCCGAACCCAGGTTTTGGTTGCGACGACCATACCTTTCCCGTGTTGTGCGAGGTTTACTCTGAGCGTTTCCTTTCCCTCCTGTGGGATAAATAACGCACGGTGGCGACTCTTCTGTCAGCCGGCGCCGATTTTCACAGTAGCGACAGCTGGCGACTCTGCTGGGGACCCAACGTCCCCCGGCTGCTAAGGACTGCGATGGTCCTTATGCATTTGGGATCCAACGTCCCTTAAGAGAGTCAATCCTAAAGCTTGTTTTCCCGTCGAGGATTTTGTATGGATTTATATTTTTGACCTTTATTTTCAGCATTATATATATTGATTATTATTGCTGTATTTTGGGGTGTGACGGGTGTTCTGATATTGAGAGATAAGCCGGACCTGGGCTTGAGTGCACCTAGACTTAGAGTAGAGATTAGTTGGCGCCCGCTTGCTTTGCTTGCCTTGGTGTCCCGCGAAATCTACACTCAGACGAGGTTCCTCTGGTTGGCCTCCTGCCCCTTCCTTTGGTTGGCGTGGGTTGCTGGTTAGTTGAATTGTCGACTCTGGGAACCGATCATTTGGAAGTCAGCTAAGTGAGGCCTCTTCAAGACTTGATGATGCCACTCCTTCTGGGAATCGTATCGTCAGTCTTGAAAGTCTGTGACGCTGACGACCGCATAGGATGCCATACCTTTGTCAGTTACTAGGACATCCACCTGTGAGAGGGTTTGGGGTTATGCAGGTAACTAGACCTTCAGATACCGGTTATTTCTTGATCAGAGATCCTGGGTATTTAGGGAGAGTTATGAGGTCTGTCAGAGACCATTTGGAGATGTGTTATGAGGTCTGTCAGAGACCAGTTGGAGATGTGTTCTGAGGTCTGTCAGAGACCAGTTGGAGATGTGATTTAAGGTCTACCAGAGACCAGTTGGAGTTATGGTTTGAGATCTGTCAGAGACCGTTGTTGGAGCTTTGTTTTAGGTCTATCTGAGACCAGGGTTGAGGACTTCTAAAAGAGTCTATTTGAGACCTCTTGATATGGTTCAGGCTATTCAGCTACGGCATTTGGTCCCTGTTGCATGTTACTTGCATTGCATTGTTTGCATACCCATTATCATTGCATCCCATTAACGTGTGTCTGTGCTGCAGGTGCATTTGCACATCCCCCGGTTCTAGTGCCCAGACTTCTGAGTATTGATTATGGCTGGTTTGAGGAAAACAGTTGCATATAAGCTGCCCACACCTGATATTACTCCTTTGCTCGGTCTGATATCTCTTGCTGATGAGGAGGTTAGGAGAAGCTTCAGAATGAGTCATGGGAGATTGCTGAGATTAGTCTACAAGCCCACTGCTGATGAGATGAATGGGCTGTACACCCTGATGCAGTTGGGATGTTTTACGTTTGCTGATGTTATTCTGGGGCCCACCATTGAAGAGTATGTGGAGTTTACTGAACTACCCGTGCAGAACCAGGTTCCATTCATTCATTCTGGCGCTAAGCCCAAGCTAGAGGACTTGGCCAAAGCTTTGCACATGGATGCTTCTGAATTATTGACTACTGTTTCCCGTGGAGTTCCAGGCTTCTCACTCCAGTTCTTGGTTGGTAAAGCCCAGGAGTACGCTAAGAACGGGTGCTGGATTGCCTTCAATGTTGTGCTGGCTCTGTGCATTTATGGCATAGTTTTGTTTCCCAATGTACCTGATTTTGTGGACTTCGACGCCTTCTACTTGTTTGCCGCTGGTAATCCTGTACCTACCTTGCTCGGAGATTTCTACCACTCACTGCATTACAAGAATGAGAAGGGAAGAGGGAAGAATATTCACTTCTGTGTACCATTGCTGGGTATGTGGTTTAAGAGCCACCTTCCCATGAAGGGATCTTTTGTGGAGAGTGCAACCACAGCTAGTTGGTCAGAGCGCCTGATGAGGCTATCTTCCGAAGACGTTGAATGGTTTGATAGAGATCTGCTGGGATCTGAGCTCATCTTCAGTTGTTCTGGGTACCCTAATGTCCCGCTGATAGGAAGAAAAGGGTGTATCAACTACAACCCATCTCTGTTGGTCCGTCAGTTCGGATACGCGCTGAAGAACCCACCAAAGGAGGAAGAAGTACAAGAATCTCTGTACTTCACCGGTGATTTGAAGGGGGAGTTATTGGCCAAGCTGCAGCATGCCTGGACGCGTATTAACCGAAGAGGGAAGCCGTTGTTAGGGAAGAATGACTGTCAGGCCTATGCACCTTACAGGGTTTGGATCCAGGAGAGTGCCATTCAGTTGCGAATGCCGTTTCCAGATGCACCAGCCCTTGTTCCTATTCCGGTAGCAGAGCCAACTACTGTTTCTAGGGAGGCCTACGAGCAAGTGGTGAAAGAGAAAGAAGCCTTGATGAAGATCAACGAAGGGTTAGAGCAGGAGCTAGCCCAGATACGCAGTGAGAAAAACAAGGCCGTGCATGCTTTCCAACGGCAGATTGAGCTAGTGAACAGACTAGGGGCTGAGTTGACTGAGGAGAAGAAGAAGCGCGAACGTCTGGGGCAAGAGTTCAGAAGCTCCCATGACATGCTGGAATCCAAAAAGAAGGCACTCGACGCAGCTCACCGAGAGATCTCTTCTTGCAATAAGACTTGGAATGCTACGCTCACCAACAATAAGAAGAGGAAAGATAAGTTGAAGCAGCAAATTTCCGACCTCGAAGAGCAGTTGCAGGCCAGCATCGATAAGTGCGAAGAAGAAGTGATGTCCAGGTATAGTCTCCAGAAGGCGTTGAACAAGGCTATTGAAGGCAGGAACGAAGCCATGTCTCAGAAGCGGAAGTTAGAAGATCGCTTCGGAGAAGGGGCATGGGAAGAAACTGCTGGAGACGTGCGACGTGTTCTTAAGAAAAGAAACCAACTTGTTGAAGGGCTGCTTACCAGACCAGGTCATCCAGAGACCAAGAAGTTGCTAGAAGAGTATCAGGCTTATGAGTGTACCTGATCATTTCATGTATTAATGCTTTATTTGCATCAGTGCTGACCATCACCAGGATTGTTGGTTGAGGTCATGCCTTCTTATTATGCTCAGTAACATTGTATTCTTGGCCTATTGGTTTTCTCTGCAATATATGAAGCTTTCTATGATTCAGCTCCGATCTTTGTATTACTAGCACTGTCACTGCACCGGCACCTTCACACTAGAATCGGGGAATGAATTTCCCTAATGCACAGACACACACATTGCATTGCATTCATATTCATATTGCATTACAGGTAATTATTAAACTGTATCTCATCTCCTGTATCTTCCAGGTCCTCCAAGATTAGCGACCAAAGAATTCCCTGGCTTTCAACAAAAAGCAGCAGTAAGGAAGTCATGAGTCAAGATCCGACTGAGATGCAAGAGGTGCACGACAGTATAATGAGGCTCATACAGGTAATGGAAGCCATGGCCGAGAGTCAGAAACAGTTGCAGAATATGGTGCAGCCTCTGATTGCACGGGCTAATGATAGAGCTGCCGATTTTGCTCAGCTAGAGAATCAAGATTTTCTCCCAGGCCGCATACGCCAACTTGGGGGGATAGACATTGAGCAGGTTCAAGCAGAATTAACGGATGTTCGAGGCCAGCTGGGGCAGTTCATGAAAGATATGCAAGTGTTGCGCTCGAATCAAGAGACGCTAGAAGAAGAGAACTGCCGATTGAAGGCACAGATAGCGTTGATGGCTGAAATATTAAGGAATGTACTCAGGAGAGAAGGAGGGCAAATGTCTGAAGACGCGACTGGCTTATCTGCTCCTCAGGGGTCTGAAGAACCATTACCCACGCATGATAGGTGTTGCGGTGAAAATTTGATATCAAGCTATTAATTAACTTGAACCTTATTTCTTTTACAACCGGTCTTTAATTTATCCAAAGGATAGGTCTAAAGAAAGAAAGAACCTTTTGCGCGATGTGACAACAACGCTTTTAAGAGATTCGGGGATTCGGGGGTTGGTTATATCTAGGGAAGGTATTAGCACCCTAAGTATCTGTAGTACTCTACATGAACCTTTTGTTTAATTAATTGCTAAAGTTTGTGAATTGTGCACTATGGTTTGAGTTGGGAATAAAAGTAAAATAAAGGCCTAAGTGGTTTTCTAAGTTTGCTCGCAAAGGTATCGCACCTTCTGCCTACGTATCCTGACTAGGATAGAATCAGAGCAATCGTAGTTCACCTCACAAGGGAAAAGAACACTTGATGATGATCAAGGTTCAAAGGGGAACAAACATGACGATGTTTGTGTGGAGTTTGACAAAACTCCCTAACTAAATTGTAAAAGGGGGAAGTAAGAAATCATGACGATGATTCTTACACAGAGTTGACGAACTCTTTCCTAGGGTTCTAGTTGAAGAACACTCCTAGTATGGGTGGGTTTCTTAGACTTCAAGCAAAGTCTAAAGGCTTCTAGTCTAGGGTTAAGGTGACTTAACAAAGTCAAGGGATAGCAGAGATTTTGGTCCAAGACATTGACAGTCAAGTGGACAGACCTTCCTTTGGAGGAACAGTATTGTCGGCAACTGGACGAAAGCTAACGAGCTCCGTCGCTTAGGGATAAAATAAAATACAAACATCATTCAAACATTCATGGTGACAACTAAATACAAAGATTAAAGATGGAAAGCAATGATGACAATCAGAGCAATTGTTTTGGTACGAGAACCGTGACGACAGTTCGCACCTGGAATACCGTTAACAGACAGATGAGATAAATATAAAAATAATTCAAGGTAAAAATTCTAACATGTTGACAAACATATATAGATATGATAACAATCAATTTTCCTGAGAAAACACAAGAGGAAACCTTCTAAATTTCATCTGCAACCAAATAGGGTTAGTACCGTTGACGCGCGGATTGCGCACCATAAAACGTGGTGAAAAAATAATCAAAAATGGAAAATAAAATTATGACATGAAAGTACACATTAAAATAAACACAATGAAAAAAGAACGGGTGAAAAACGATAAAAAATGAGAGAGTTACGAATTTTTGAAGTTTATGTACAAAAATAGGAAAAATAATAAAAGGGTTCGACCTCCACCCGGATCGAACCCTGGTCATGATGGTGAAAGGTATAATTGCGCGCATGTTCTTACCGCTAGGGCGGCTGTTACATCCATTAATCAAATGGAAACAATATGTATACAAGGCTCGTTTTGAATCATGGCTGGGCAAAATACATAATCAACACCAAATACGTTTTATACTGTATCTCACTAACCGCTCATCGGATCGAGGCAAATTTTATATGGATCTTGGGTAGAAAAATGAGAGGAAGAGGATGGTGATGTTAGTTTTTCCAAATTGTTCACCTAGTGAAAAAAACGCTGACTGGTGTGTGTGTGTGTTTTGGATGCATGGAAACATAATCGAAACCAAATACGTTTTATACCGTATCTCACTAACCGCTCATCGGATCGAGACAAATTTTATATGTAAATTGGGTAGAAAAATGAGAGGAAGAGGATGGTGGTGTTAGTTTTCTGAGATTCATTTTCCTGTGAAAAAAACGATAGCTGGTGTGTTTATGTGCTTTTGATTTGCAAAATGACATGGACACCTTGATACAAACATGTTCAAAGCCAAGTAAATCCACATACACATCCAAAATATGATATATAAACAGACTGGAACAGGTTTATGGCCAGGAGTTTCAGATAGATGAAAGTCATGTTCAGTTTGCAAAAACACATAAGAACACACATGCATAACAAAGTGATTTTGGAGTTTGGGGTGTTCAGGAGCTGTACCAACCATCAAGACATCTTAAACATGTGATATCTAGTGTGTGTAGGTGAAAACATCAGATCTGGAACAAACATATGAAAGTGTAGCATTCAAATTGCAATTTGTGTGTATTATGTGTGCGTGAAGCATGATGTGAAACAAATCATTGTGCAGGTTGTTTTCAATGTTTTGGCTCATTCAAACACAACACATATGATCATATGAAGCTGTAGAAACAATGAGATAGCAAGAATACACAAGCATTTCCAAATTGACATGTGAGAATGAGACATTTTGCAAAATGATGAACAATCATGCATGATGATGCACAGATGAAGTTCTAAAGCAAATTTAAACAATTTAATCATTTGTACAGCACATGTGGATGATAATGAGATGATCTAAACATTGAAATCCCAAGGAGACCACCTGTCATGAAAAATGGCATAGCATATGCAAGTCATCCAAACATTGATGCACATGAAGATGTGAACTTTGATTCATTGGTTTCTAGTGTAAGATGAGCATACCAACATGTCATATTTGAGTGTTATAAAGTGTATGTGGAGTGAATTTAAGAGAAAACCAGTTTGGTGCAAAGTTGGTCTTTTGGTGGTTTATGTGTGGAAGATCATGAACACACCTCTCATTCATGCTTTATACTTCATTTTATCAAAAACCTAAATATGCAAGATATGGAGAATAATGAAAGAGCAAGGTTTTACAAATTACATACCTGTTGGTGATCTTATTTAGCAAGCCAAGAATGTTGAGAAAACCAGAGGTGATGAAATCCAAGCTTTGTATTTGTGCTTTTACTTGAAACTTAAGAAACAAGTCACTTGAGACGCCAAAATGAGATTTCTGAGTTCTTGATGAAGGATGGAGGTTTGGACAGTTGGTATATATGATATTTGAGGTGTCCAAAGGATCAAAACCTCAAGAAAGTGTTTGGAGCAAGATTTGGAGGTTTTTATGGACTTTGGTCAAAGTAAGTTTCATGAAAAGTTGACTTTTGCATTCTTTGAATTTTTTGGTGATTCAATGGTTGGTACACCTTCTATATGTGATTTAGAGGGTGTGTGGATGATAGTTTGAGTGCTGGAACATGAAGAACTTGATATGGTAGCAAAGTTGCAAATGCTGAATTTTGGCAATTTTTGGCTATTTTGGTGATTTTGCAAAATGTAAGTAAGTGAGAGATGTGATGAGGGAACTTGGTTTAGCAGGTTTTTAGAATGAAGTTCATGTCCTAAATGAGGAGTTTGAAGTCCCTATTTATAGAAAAAATGAGTGAGGAGCTTGCTAGGTGACTTTGCTTCACCATGAAGAAATCTTAGATTTTTTCTTCCAAATGACAACTTGCTTTGCTTTTCTGATCTCTAGCTGTTCCCTTAACTCAATTGGCAAGTTAGAATGATGATGTTACAGAGAAAACACAGCCTAGAGGCTTGGTAGAGTGGCTGGAGCAGAAATCCCTTTACACCTCATGCTTGGAAAAGTCAATCTTTTCAACTTAGGCAATGAACTTCCAATTCTTGATTCCATGCTATCTCCTTGCTATTTCTTTGATTCAACCTGCTTGAGATGATTAATATATCAGATAGAAGGATTTTAGAACATTGAAATTGATCCACTTGAGTGATAGAGGTGCTTTTGCAAAATTCATCAATGTGGGACAAAAGTGACAAATTGCCAACTTTGAACACATGTATCTCTCAGCTCATAAATCCCCTTGAGATGTACTTGTACTTTTTAGAAAACCCTCACATAGTACTACAACTTTCATGTTGGCCAGAAGTCTTGATTCCATTTGAAACTAGGTGAAAAACCCCCTTGAAGTTGGCTGATTTTAGCTTCTAAAGTGAAAATGACTTTCTAAGTTATTTTCCCTTCTAGGAATGTTTTTGCTTATATCTCAAAAAGTATGCATTTTATGGTTGTGGACTAGTATGGGACTTTTGTAGGACTTGTCAAGAGCTTTCAAATGAGACTAGAACCAACTCAATTGGATGTGCGGTTAAGGAGATACGGTTTAGCCCTTTTCAAAACCCTAATTTCTCGATTTCTCGATTACTCTCTCATCTTTGATCCAATGATCATGAAAATTGATATGCAAGTCCATTATGACATAAGGAACAACTTTGATTCACAACTTGGATTCCAATTCTCAAAATTCGAGGAGTTGACTTTTCGGTCAACCGTACGATCGATCGGTGCCGATCGAGTCGCCTGTTGATATTCTGGACATCCTGGGACTTTGACACTTCTTGAATAGTCTTTAATAGCCTATATTAACTTCATGGACCTCACTCCCACCATTAAAACCTTTCCCAACATCAAAGTCAAACCACAGTTGACTTTCCACTAGTTAAAAACCCTAATCGGGGCCTCCTGACTGCACTGTTCTTGATTCTGAAACGATTTCTTCAAATTGACTTCCCATTTGAATTTGATATTGTCTTTGATTTCATTCCATGATTGAATTGGCCCAAATCATTGGTTGATCATTCCTTGATTGTTTTGAATTTGTCGGTGCGAGAACCCTGATTCATCTGTAACTTGACAATAATAAACTTGCACTGATTTAGGGTTAGATAATGCATGATCATGCTTCTAAAAATGATAATGAGGATCTAAGGGGTCAAAATTTGGGGTATGACAGTTGCCCCTATTTAAATATCTTCACTAGATGGAACTGAGGATGACAATCCTCGAGGAATCGTAGTGAGAGGTATTTAAATACAGAAAAACCAAAAATTTTGTACCTTAGATCCAATGCTATGCAAAGGATCAATGCTTGAATGCTATGAGACCTAAATGATGATTTATGATGCTTGAAAATGCAAGACACACAAAAAAAAAACGGTAAAGACAGACTGCTATCCACCGGGGAACAGACTCTGGAAACTTGACACACAGAGGATGTCCTTATTGAAGGACTCGCACTGGGGAAGAGAAACTCAAACCTAGGCATCAGATAGTTCAGACATGACTAACTGATAGCATCTGAGGATAAAACTATGATTGGAGGAACGGAACCTGACGAGGACAACCGTTCACTGGGGAAAAGGGACATACTTTACTGGGGATCAAATAGTTCAGACGTGACTAGATGATATCATCTGAGAAACTCCGACTGGGAAACGGAACCTGACGAGGACAACCGTTCACTGGTGAAAGAGATGCACTCCACCGGGGAAAGAATAATTTTCACATGGGGAATAAAGGAAATTGGTGACAACCTCACTGGGGATGATCAGACGAGGCCTTCCTATAATGAAGAGTTCAAACGGGATCTCCAGGAATGGACTAGGAACAAAGTCAGACACACAGGGGATACTAGTGACAACTAGATCTCCGGGACTAGACTGGAAAAGCAAAGACCTACTGGGGTACTGGTGACTACCAACCCAGAGGAAACAAATAAGGAAAACGGGAATGCCAGTGACAACTGGACTTTAGCTAGTGGGATTGGTGACGACCGATGGAATGTTAAATGAATAAACGACCATACCAGTTACAACTGGCTTTTCACGGGATTTGGTGACGACCAACCAGTGATGCCGGATAAGAATGCCAGTTACGACTGGACTTACTGGGGAATTTAAATAACAACCACAAATAACAATTTGGGTGAGCGTGCCAGTTACGACTGGACTTTATGAGGATTTGGTGACAACCAAACTCAGGTATCAATAACAATTGGATTTAAAAGACGCCAGTGACGACTGGACTTCAGTAGGGGAGGTTGGTGACGACCAACACATGATACCAATGGCAACTGGATTTAACGATGCCAGTGACGACTGGACTTCAGGGGATGTAACAATAATGATTACTAACCACGGTTCGGTTGAAGGGTGCCAGTTACAACTGGACTTGATTGGGGATGTTAGTGACGACCAACAAACACAGGGTGCCAGTGACGACTGGACTTAAAGTAAAAAGTTGATAACGACCAACAAGTGATACCAACAACAATTGGATTTAAACAATGCCAGTGACAACTGGACTTTACTGAGGGAAGTTGGTGACAACCAACGAAAGGGTACCAATTACAATTGGATTTTGCGATGCCAGTGACAACTGGACTTTTCCGGGGACAGGTTGGTGACGACCAACAAATACAAGGTGCCAGTGACGACTGGACTTTTAAAAGACTGTGGTGACAACCACGAGATAGAACATATGAATGCCAGTGACAACTGGACTTGATGGTAACAACCAGAAAATGAGATACCACAACCGGGGGAGAGGGTAGAACCACACTGAATCCAGGCTAAGTGGTGCAAATAATCTCAACTGTACTGGGGAACGGAGCTTAGTCAGGTCAGCCCGCGATGTACCAGTAATCTCTGTCTTTGGCAATCCTGTGGAGGATGGATCCTTCAAAACTTTACATGATGGCTTCTTAGTCTTGGTTACTACACACGGCCAAAGGCGAACCAAGTGAACAGATCTGCTAAGTGTTTCAACTGGGGAAAAAATGCAAATGTATATCAATGCTCCTGCCACCTTGAGACATCAGGGTGAGTATGATCTTACTGAGTTTTCCACGAGTTTAAAGCATTTGTTTTTTATTGACCTTTTCAAGTTTTATCATGAAAATTTTTGCCTCTTACGTTTTTCAAAATCATCGTTTGTCAAATAAACAGTGTTTTGCATAACAAAAAATGATAAAGAGAAGTAGTAGTTGCAAACAAAAGAATGGTTCGAAGTTGATTTTATTCAAGCAGGAGGTCTTGCCAATGGCAAGATTCCCTAGAACATTGTACAAGTGAAAAATGGCAAAAGTGGAAGGGTTACATTGAATCCCATGACCATTTATCCCTAAAGACTAGAAATCCACCAACATCCTTGCTTCTGACGAGAGCAACCGGAAGTGAGTTTTCTCTGTGTAACTTGCTGCACTGGTGACAACCTTCTGATGCAGTGAAACGCCTTTGTCCCTAACTTTTGCCTGGATCGCCCTTTCGGGTTTTCAATCCACCGGGACGCTCATTTTTGCCTAAGTCGCCCTTTCGGGTTTTCAACTTAGCGAGCTTTCAATTCTTTTCTCTTTTTCTCTTTTTCTTTTTACCCTAACTTTTGCATAAGCCGCTCTTGCGAGTTTTCGACTTATCAGGCTTTTCTTAGGCGTAATATTTTCTGACTGCATCAGAATTTATTGGATGAGTAAGCTGCTCTCCATCCATGGTTGTGAGAATCAACGATCCTCCTGAGAAAACTGTCTTCACAATGAAGGGGCCATCATAGTTAGGCATCCATTTTCCTCGGGCGTCTTTATGGACTGGTAAGATCTTCTTCAATACAAGCTCACCTTCTCTGAACTCCCGGATGCGGACCTTCTTGTCAAAGGCTCTTTTGATCCTTTTCTGATATACCTGGCCATGACACATTGCAGATATACGCTTTTCGTCAATTAAATTCAATTGGTCAAATCTTTCCCTGACCCATTCTGCCTCTTCCAGCTTTGCTTCCATTATAACCCTTAACGAAGGGATCTCGACTTCAATTGGGAGTACAGCATCCATCCCATACACTAAAGAGAAAGGGGTTGCCCCTGTTGAGGTGCGGACTGATGTTCTGTATCCGTGTAGAGCAAACGGTAACATTTCATGCCAGTCTTTGTAAGTTTTCACCATCTTTTGTAAAAGCTTCTTGATGTTTTTGTTAGCTGCCTCAACAGCTCCATTCATCTTCGGACGGTACGGGGAGGAGTTATGGTGTTCAATCTTGAATTCATCACACAGTTCCTTCATCACTTTGTTGTTCAGATTGGTTCCGTTGTCTGTGATAATTCGGTTGGGAATCCCGTATCGACAGATTATCTCTTTCTTGATGAAGCGAGCCACCACTTGTCGGGTTACATTGGTGTATGAAGCAGCTTCGACCCATTTGGTAAAATAGTCAATGGCGACTAGAATGAAACGGTGCCCGTTGGAAGCTTTTGGCTCAATTGCCCCAATCATATCGATGCCCCACATTGAGAAAGGCCAGGGTGATGACAGTACATTCAGCAATGTCGGAGGTACATGCACTTTATCTGCGTAGATCTGACATTTATGACACTTCTTGGAGAATTGTATGCAGTCATTCTCTAAAGTCAACCAGTAATACCCAGCTCTTAAAATCTTTCTGGCCATCACGTACCCATTGGCATGAGTACCGAAGATCCCTTCATGGACATCTTTCATTAACAGCTCTGCTTCTCTTTTGTCGACGCATCTGAGTAGTACCATGTCATGATTTCTTTTATAAAGCACACCATTGCTGAGGAAGAACTTTGACGCTAGTCTTCTTAAAGTTTTCTTGTCAAGAGACGTAGCATCGGTCGGATATTCTTGTTGTAACAGGAAGTTCTTTATATCATAGTACCATGGTTTATCATCTGTTTCTTCGTCGATCATTTGACAGTAAGCGGGCTCTGTTTTTCGCTCAATCCGGATGAGAGTAGCATCATTTACATCTTGGACTTTCCACATGGAGGCCAACATGGCTAAAGCATCGGCAATGTGATTTTCAGACCTGGGTACATGCTTGAAGGTAATCTCGTCAAAGTACTCGATCATGTCGACAATATATGCTCTGTATGGGACCAGGTTTTCATGTCGGGTCCCCCATTCGCCTGTGACCTGGTAGATGACTAGTGCTGAATCGCCGCTCACTTCTAGAGTTTTAATTTTGAGATCAATGGCCGCTTCGAGACCAAGGATACATGCCTCGTATTCTGCAATGTTGTTTGTACAATCAAAATCCAACCGAGCCGTGAATGGCGTGTAACCACCTCCTGGATTCATTAAGACAGCGCCTACACCATGCCCGCTATAATTTGACGAACCATCGAACATCATTTTCCAAGGGGAACTTGGTGGTGAATCTTCAACAGGGTCGACCTTTTCACAATCCTTTACTAACATGACGTCTTCATCAGGAAAATCAAGCTTAACTGACTCATCGTTCTCAACTGGTTGTTCTGCAAGGTAATCTGACAAGATACTGCCCTTGATAGACTTCTGGGTCGTGTACTGAATGTCGTATTCTGATAATAACATGTGCCATCTGGCGAGCCTTCCAATCTGAGCAGGTTTTTCAAAGATATATTTGATTGGGTCCATTTTTGCGATTAACAGAGTAGTATGGCAAACCATGTACTGTCGTAACCGTTTGGCGGCCCATGCTAAAGCGCAACATGTCTTTTCAAGGAGTGAATAACGGCTCTCACAATCAGTAAACTTCTTGCTTAAGTAATAGATGGCATGTTCCTTTCGTCCGGATTCATCCTGTTGACCCAACATACAGCCCATGGAACTTTCTAGAACAGTAAGGTACATGAATAACGGCCTTCCCGGAACCGGAGGTATCAAGATGGGCGGTTCTTGCAAATAACTTTTGATTTTGTCAAAGGCCTGCTGACAGTCTTCATTCCAAACCACTGGTTGATTTTTGCGTAGTAGTTTGAAGATGGGTTCACAGGTCGGTGTCATGTTGGAAATGAACCGAGATATGTAATTTAATCTGCCCAGAAAACCTCTGACCTGTTTTTCTGTTTGAGGAGCCGGCATGTCTTGGATGGCGCGGACTTTGTCTGGGTCTACTTCGATTCCTCGTTGACTAACAATGAAACCAAGTAGCTTTCCTGACCTTACTCCGAAAGTGCATTTGGCAGGATTCAACCTTAGTTGATACTTTCTAAGTCTTTTGAACATCTTCAGGAGGTGCTTTAGATGATCATCTTCGCTTCGAGACTTTGCAATCATATCGTCGACATACACCTCAATTTCTTTGTGCATCATGTCATGAAATAGAGTGACCATGGCCCGCTGGTAGGTGGCTCCAGCATTTTTCAAACCAAATGGCATAACTTTGTAACAGTAGGTTCCCCACGGCGTGATGAAGGTAGTTTTTTCCATATCATCTGGATCCATTTTAATCTGATTGTAACCCGAGAAACCGTCCATAAAAGAGAACACTTCGAAACGAGCTGTATTGTCTACCAATGTATCAATGTGTGGCAGTGGGAAGTCATCTTTCGGACTGGCCTTGTTCAGATCCCTGTAGTCTACACACATTCGGACCTTACCATCCTTTTTCGGTACTGGAACAATGTTTGCTACCCACTCAGGGTATTTGGATACAGCCAAGAACCCTACATCTACCTGCTTTTTTACTTCGTCTCGGATTTTGAGTGCCATGTCTGGCCTGGTTCTGCGGAGCTTTTGTTTTACTGGAGGGCATTCTGGTTTAAGCGGCAGCTTGTGAACCACTATGTCAGTGTCTAGACCCGGCATGTCCTGATAGGACCAAGCGAACACATCCACATATTCCTTCAGGAGTTCTTTCAATTGTTGTTTGATGTCTGCCCCGAGGCTTGCCCCAATCTTGACTTCCTTTTTGTCATCTTCTGAGCCCAGGTTAATGACTTCAATCTGCTCTTTGTATGGTCGGAGTTCCATGTCTTCGTCTTGAGTTAGTCTTACCAGTTCATCGGGAATTTCAAGATCTTCGTCCTCCTCTTCAGCTTGGTGAATTGGTGAATCAAAGTCAGGAGGAGATGCCTGGTCATGGGAATCAATGGGTTTTTGGATGTGGCTGCAGATGGGGAATGGTTTAATTTTATTAAACATACAAAGATAAATGCAGCACACAAAAAAGAAGATTGCTTTCGGTTTTTTATGATTGCCATTTTTTCTTTAAAAGTGAAAACGAATAAAAGCATCAAAAGCAAATGAGGAATTTAGCAAAACAGTTCATTTTCATTGATGTATTTTGAAAGTGCGGGGCCCGTACAAAACATTCCTATGACCTTGGGCACGGTCATGGAGTTTTAAAACAACAAAACAAGAAAAAGACACAAAGCAAATTACTTTAACTCGTGACAAACTACAGGAACATCAATGGCCTCCCAGTTGCTCAAGGGAGATTTGCACCGATACACTAGATGCCCGATGTATTCACTTTCTTCTTCGTCTCCTACGGCGTTGACTTGGGACCCGCCGCTGATGAATATTTCTTGTATTGTCCTGGGACGCCTCTGGTCTAGTGTAGTGTCTTCAGCAGGAGTTACAGCTGCCACATATGGTTGTGCAGCATACTGCGGTGGGTATATTGCTCCGGGGTAACTCTGTTGAATGTAACCTGGCGGCGGCGGTTGATTGTAGTTCAGATAGGGTTGTTGTTGGTATGGCTGTTTTTGTGTACGTACCCCTTTTCTACTGGTGATGGCGTTAGTTTCTCCCTCCTTTTTCTTGTGGAACGGATTACTGGCTTTCTTGACCTGGCCGCTTGAGCTACTGGAACTACCCGTTACCCTTCCATTCTTCACCTAGCTCTACTCGGACTCCCACGGCTACAATGTCCGAGAAGCTAGCGGATACGCTACTGATCATTTTCTCATAGAATTCTGGTCGCACAGTGTCAACAAACCAATCAGTCAATTCCTTTTCACTTAGTGGAGGTTCCACTTGTGAAGCTATTTCTCTCCATCGCTGTGCATATTCCTTGAAAGATTCAGAACTCTTTTGGGACATGCTTAGCAGTTGCCTTCGGTCTGGAGCCAAATCCATGTTATACTTATAGTGTTTGACAAAAGCATTGGCTAGATCTTGAAAGCTGAGAATTTTGGACTGATCTAGACCCAAATACCATTTTGCCGGAGCCCCTTTCAAACTGTCCTGGAAACAGTGTATCATTAACTTGTCATTTTCAACGTAAGCTGCCATTCTACGGCAATACATGAGAAGATGCGTTCGTGGGCAGGAAGCCCCTGAGTATTGGTCAAAATTGGGGATTTTAAACTTTGGTGGAATTACTAACCCAGAGACCAAACACATGTCCCGGGTGTCTGCCCCAAATATATCATTGCCCTCCATAGCCTTTAACTTTCTTCCCATCGTTTCCACACTTTCTTTTAATCTCTCGTGTTCTTCATTTTCTCCTTCGTACTCTTCCTGATCTTCGACCGCTGGCTGATAATTATGGAACATTGGGCGCACCTGCGCTTGCATGGTTGCCTGAGTATAAGTAGGGATTGCCTGGGGTATTTCTCCTCTTAAAGGGACATTTTGCTGATTTATCGGCGGTGGATGCAGAAAATCCGGAGGTAAGCCATATGGTGGATTGTTGGCGATGGTGACAGCTGTTGGAATTGGATCGATAGCTGCATTAGTAACTTCAGAAACTACGGTAGCCTGTGTATCCATCTTCGCTCTTATTACCTGCAAAGCTTCCATAATCTGTTTGATTCCACCTCGGAGATCTCCGAGCTCATCGTCAATTCTTTCGATTTCTAGGTTCTGCGCCTCCATGATCTGGCGAGCTCGAGCTCTTGTATTGTACTTGTGTGTTGGATTCAGTGTGCTCCCCTCTGTTGGAGGATCAGACAACGGGATGAGACACGACACAGGAGACGACACTTATGCTATGTTTATGATATGCTTATGATATGCGGATGCAATATTTCGGACATTCAAGGGGTCTTAGAACGTCATTCATAGGTTTTAAGAACGGGAAAACATTACAGACACTTCTTGCATCCCTCTACCGGGGAGTTTTACAACAGTTGGAAATTGAAATACAACTTTTAAAATAAAGATTACAAAATAGCTCAAAAGATCCTGAACTATCTAACTCGAAGATCCCCCTTCTTCTGGTTGATTCCTTCTTCTACCTTGACGACCCAAACCCTGGAGAGCTTCCTTCTCTTGCATGGCCAAGAAGTACTTGTTCCTCCAAGCTTTTCCCTCCTTCTCTGCTTTTACCAAAGCAGTCTGCAATTCTTTCTCAAGTGTGGACTCTGTTGAATCAGGTTCGAAACTGGTATAGAACATCTTCAAAGCAGCTTCTTTTATCCATGCTAGGTAGGAGTCTGAAACTGCCGTGTCAGGGTAATCTAAAGCAGTCATGCCCCTGACGTTGATACGGCGCCAAGCGTAGATGATTCTAGCTTTGAATTCTTGGTCTCTTCCGTCTTCGATGCAGAAACTCCTCATCAAGTTGAAATCTGGTTCACCCCTCATTGGATGCCCCAATTGTCTGCGAGCAAGGACAGGGTTATAGCTGATGCACCCTTTGGTACCGATGAGCGGCACGTTTGGAAAATCTCCACAACTTGAATCATGGGGACCCCTCCGTAAACAGGGTCGTACCATTGAATATTAGTCTGCTTGAGCAGCAGTAGCCTATCAGTCCATGGATTGTTGTTTTGGACATCCCAAAGTGCTGGTAATCTTGGTAAGCGTGAAAGGAACCACTTGTAAAGGAGAGCGGAGCAACACTCAATAGGTCCAGCTTCATACAGATGTCGGCGATGAATTGCATAGTAGGTGTCGGCTAGGAGAGTAGGCACAGGGTTTCTGAGAAGGAACAAGTTGATTGCGTCTTTGTTGATGAAGTTGTCGTAGGATGGGAACAGGAAGAGTCCGTAGATCAGCAACACTAACAAGGCTTCAAAAACTTCCAAGTTCTTAGCTTCGGCGTGAAACTGCGCTTTTTCAAACAAGAATCTGGTAGGTAGCCCGTATGGGTGTCCTTGAGCGATCATCATGGCTCGTACTTCAGTTACTTCAAGATGAATAGCTTCGGCGATTGTTCCTTCGTTGGGAAACCCTTCCCTTCCAGAAAATGGTCTGGGAGCAACATTTAATCCCATTAATACTGAATATTCCTCCAAGGTTGGTAACAACTGGAAATCTGGGAAAGTGAAACAGTGATATGTTGAATCGTAGAACTTTACGAGCGCAGATAATATTCCCTCATCTACCTGAATCTCAAGTAAGGATAACACGTTTCCATGTTTGGCTTTGAATGCCTCAGGATCTTCTACCATTCTTCCCAACATCTTTAGATTCTCCAGATCTGGTTGTCGGAATTTGAACTCTGCAGTTGATCTTCTCCTTGGATCCATTTTTTTTAATATCTGTGAAATGAGTTTAAACCCCTTGAATGTTTAAAATAAAATGCGGATGTAAATGCAAAAATGCGCAAAGTTTTATGGAACTCAGACCTCGAGATTCAAAACATCAAGGATTTCATTTAATTTTTCGACGTTGCATTACAAAATAGTACACATTACAAGAAAAAGGAAACAGTGCTAGATAAGGTCTTCTGACAGAAACTCTACTGTTGCTTCAGCTTTCTTCAGCTTTTCTTCTACCTCAATTTTCTCTTTCATGAGCTTTTCTATCATTGTCTTCCATGGAGTAGACTGGTTACTGAAATAGAACAGGTTCTCTTGGGTCTTCCTCTTCTTGGATGCCCTTATCTCTTCATCTCTCTCTTGGAGCTGCTTGCGGAGCGTTTCGTTCTCTTCCATTACCACCTGATACTTATACCTCCAGGACACCTCAGTCTGCTGTGACTTTCTCAAGGCAATCCTCAACTTTTCCTCCTCAGAAAAGAAGATCAATGGGCGTTCTTCTTTCAGGACCATAGGTTCTTGCAAGGCATAAGGCATCTTCAGTTGGATAGCTCTCTTCCGAACCCATTGGAGATAAGGATCAAAAGAGACACAGTTAGGCTTTCCCAGACTTTCTTTTCCTCTCTTGTGGACATGTTTCCAAGCTTCCAAGAACTCCTCCTTCAACTCAGATTCTCCCACAAAGAACATACTTTCTACACAAGCACTGTTGGGTCTGTCTTTTAACGGATACCCGAGCTGTCGTCGGGCGAGAACCGGACTGTAGCTGATTCCCCCATCTATAGCAAGGAGAGGTACGTTGCCGAAGTTTCCACAACTGTCTATAATCTTTATCCCATCATAAACTCGACTGTACCATTCGATATCAGAGTGAGATAAGGCCATAATCTTTTCAGACCACCATCCTTTCCTCCAGAAGACTTGAGCTTTGGGCATATGAGAATGGAACCACTTGTACAACAACGGGACACAACAGACGATCATTCCTCCCTTAAGATTTCTGAGATGAATGGAATGATGAGTATTACCCAACAGGGTTGGTACCGGATTTTTCTTCAAGAAAATCTTGATAGCATTGAGGTCCACAAAATTATCAATGTTGGGAAACAGGAAGATGCCATAGATGAGCAAGGCTAGGATTGCCTCAAAAGTATCCATACTCAGGTGATCGGCATAATACTGCGCTTTCTTAATCAAGAACCCAGCAGGTAAACCAGAAATTCCTCCTTTGGTGGTCATATTCTCTTGTATATCTTTTACTCCCAATTGTATTGCTCTGGCGATCTCTTCTTTCTTAGGGTCCTTCTCCGTGAATGGAAAAGGAGAATCTTCAAGGATAGGCAAACCGATCAGACAGGAATATTCTTCAAGTGTAGGTACAAGCTGATAATCTGGAAATGTGAAGCAGTGATAGAGTGGGTCGTAGAACTGTAGCAAAGTAGAAAGGAGTCCTAGATCCATTCTCTTCTTCATCCTCAGTAGTGACAACAAATTACCGTACCTGCTCTTGAACCCTTCTACATCTGTGATAAGAGTGCTCAACCTTTCAATGTCATCCAGCTTAGGACTCTTGTATGTGTACTTGATTGTTTTCTTTTTTTCTTGATCCATGATGTTCCTAAAGTTTTAAAATAAGAGACTGAGTTCCATAAACCTTTTATGTTATGATGTCTATGAATGCATGAATGCAACAACACAAGTATTCACATATACACATAGATAAGCAAACAACAGATTTTGGTTTAGGGGAATTCAAGTATGGAGCCAAGGTCTACCCTTCCCAATAAGGAGTGTACTGGAGATTTTCATCACCTGTAGAACAAGGTTCTAAAAAGTTCCCAGAGTCCTCAACCCATCTTTCGGATATTATCAACTGCCCAAATAACTCGGGGGTCGATAATATTCTCAAGAGAGTCTTGTCCGAGTGTAGTATCGCGTATCAACTATTCGGAAATACTTCCTCATAATCATCGCACTACATCCTAATAAGGCCAAGTGGGGTAATGTGTTCTAAAGGTCCTCAATGGCATGGGCCCCTTATAGAAAGTAGCATTGTTTTCACGAATACTCGATCAACAACACTACCCTCAAAAAGGACCTCCATTGAGCGGCGGTTTTCAAGTTGGCTTAGTCGGGAATCAACTCCCTATAAACCTCCTTGAATATACCACCTTCCTATCATAAGTACGCTCAAGCACGGGTATAGTGCTGTCTCACCAATTGTATTTCCCAAAAGCCAAAAGAATAAATCTGCACATATTCACAAATATTCACAAATAGCAAGTATATAAACAAAATAGGTTAAACCCTCAAAATACCAATTCCCCAGTGAAGTCGCCATTTCTGTTGCGGTGAAAATTTGATATCAAGCTATTAATTAACTTGAACCTTATTTCTTTTACAACCGGTCTTTAATTTATCCAAAGGATAGGTCTAAAGAAAGAAAGAACCTTTTGCGCGATGTGACAACAACGCTTTTAAGAGATTCGGGGATTCGGGGGTTGGTTATATCTAGGGAAGGTATTAGCACCCTAAATATCTGTAGTACTCTACAGGAACCTTTTGTTTAATTAATTGCTAAAGTTTGTGAATTGTGCACTATGGTTTGAGTTGGGAATAAAAGTAAAATAAAGGCCTAAGTGGTCTTCTAAGTTTGCTCGCAAAGGTATCGCACCTTCTGCCTACGTATCCTGACTAGGATAGAATCAGAGCAATCGTAGTTCACCTAACAAGGGAAAAGAACACTTGATGATGATCAAGGTTCAAAGGGGAACAAACATGACGATGTTTGTGTGGAGTTTGACAAAACTCCCTAACTAAATTGTAAAAGGGGGAAGTAAGAAATCATGACGATGATTCTTACACAGAGTTGACGAACTCTTTCCTAGGGTTCTAGTTGAAGAACACTCCTAGTATGGGTGGGTTTCTTAGACTTCAAGCAAAGTCTAAAGGCTTCTAGTCTAGGGTTAAGGTGACTTAACAAAGTCAAGGGATAGCAGAGATTTTGGTCCAAGACATTGACAGTCAAGTGGACAGACCTTCCTTTGGAGGAACAGTATTGTCGGCAACTGGACGAAAGCTAACGAGCTCCGTCGCTTAGGGATAAAATAAAATACAAACATCATTCAAACATTCATGGTGACAACTAAATACAAAGATTAAAGATGGAAAGCAATGATGACAATCAGAGCAATTGTTTTGGTACGAGAACCGTGACGACAGTTCGCACCTGGAATACCGTTAACAGACAGATGAGATAAATATAAAAATAATTCAAGGTAAAAATTCTAACATGTTGACAAACATATATAGATATGATAACAATCAATTTTCCTGAGAAAACACAAGAGGAAACCTTCTAAATTTCATCTGCAACCAAATAGGGTTAGTACCGTTGACGCGCGGATTGCGCACCATAAAACGTGGTGAAAAAATAATCAAAAATGGAAAATAAAATTATGACATGAAAGTACACATTAAAATAAACACAATGAAAAAAGAACGGGTGAAAAACGATAAAAAATGAGAGAGTTACGAATTTTTGAAGTTTATGTACAAAAATAGGAAAAATAATAAAAGGGTTCGACCTCCACCCGGATCGAACCCTGGTCATGATGGTGAAAGGTATAATTGCGCGCATGTTCTTACCGCTGGGGCGGCTGTTACATCCATTAATCAAATGGAAACAATATGTATACAAGGCTCGTTTTGAATCATGGCTGGGCAAAATACATAATCAACACCAAATACGTTTTATACCGTATCTCACTAACCGCTCATCGGATCGAGGCAAATTTTATATGGATCTTGGGTAGAAAAATGAGAGGAAGAGGATGGTGATGTTAGTTTTTCCAAATTGTTCACCTAGTGAAAAAAACGCTGACTGGTGTGTGTGTGTGTTTTGGATGCATGGAAACATAATCGAAACCAAATACGTTTTATACCGTATCTCACTAACCGCTCATCGGATCGAGACAAATTTTATATGTAAATTGGGTAGAAAAATGAGAGGAAGAGGATGGTGGTGTTAGTTTTCTGAGATTCATTTTCCTGTGAAAAAAACGATAGCTGGTGTGTTTATGTGCTTTTGATTTGCAAAATGACATGGACACCTTGATACAAACATGTTCAAAGCCAAGTAAATCCACATACACATCCAAAATATGATATATAAACAGACTGGAACAGGTTTATGGCCAGGAGTTTCAGATAGATGAAAGTCATGTTCAGTTTGCAAAAACACATAAGAACGCACATGCATAACAAAGTGATTTTGGAGTTTGGGGTGTTCAGGAGCTGTACCAACCATCAAGACATCTTAAACATGTGATATCTAGTGTGTGTAGGTGAAACCATCAGATCTGGAACAAACATATGAAAGTGTAGCATTCAAATTGCAATTTGTGTGTATTATGTGTGCGTGAAGCATGATGTGAAACAAATCATTGTGCAGGTTGTTTTCAATGTTTTGGCTCATTCAAACACAACACATATGATCATATGAAGCTGTAGAAACAATGAGATAGCAAGAATACACAAGCATTTCCAAATTGACATGTGAGAATGAGACATTTTGCAAAATGATGAACAATCATGCATGATGATGCACAGATGAAGTTCCAAAGCAAATTTAAACAATTTAATCATTTGTACAGCACATGTGGATGATAATGAGATGATCTAAACATTGAAATCCCAAGGAGACCACCTGTCATGAAAAATGGCATAGCATATGCAAGTCATCCAAACATTGATGCACATGAAGATGTGAACTTTGATTCATTGGTTTCTAGTGTAAGATGAGCATACCAACATGTCATATTTGAGTGTTATAAAGTGTATGTGGAGTGAATTTAAGAGAAAACCAGTTTGGTGCAAAGTTGGTCTTTTGGTGGTTTATGTGTGGAAGATCATGAACACACCTCTCATTCATGCTTTATACTTCATTTTATCAAAAACCTAAATATGCAAGATATGGAGAATAATGAAAGAGCAAGGTTTTACAAATTACATACCTGTTGGTGATCTTATTTAGCAAGCCAAGAATGTTGAGAAAACCAGAGGTGATGAAATCCAAGCTTTGTATTTGTGCTTTTACTTGAAACTTAAGAAACAAGTCACTTGAGACGCCAAAATGAGATTTCTGAGTTCTTGATGAAGGATGGAGGTTTGGACAGTTGGTATATATGATATTTGAGGTGTCCAAAGGATCAAAACCTCAAGAAAGTGTTTGGAGCAAGATTTGGAGGTTTTTATGGACTTTGGTCAAAGTAAGTTTCATGAAAAGTTGACTTTTGCATTCTTTGAATTTTTTGGTGATTCAATGGTTGGCACACCTTCTATATGTGATTTAGAGGGTGTGTGGATGATAGTTTGAGTGCTGGAACATGAAGAACTTGATATGGTAGCAAAGTTGCAAATGCTGAATTTTGGCAATTTTTGGCTATTTTGGTGATTTTGCAAAATGTAAGTAAGTGAGAGATGTGATGAGGGAACTTGGTTTAGCAGGTTTTTAGAATTAAGTTCATGTCCTAAATGAGGAGTTTGAAGTCCCTATTTATAGAAAAAATGAGTGAGGAGCTTGCTAGGTGACTTTGCTTCACCATGAAGAAATCTTAGATTTTTTCTTCCAAATGACAACTTGCTTTGCTTTTCTGATCTCTAGCTGTTCCCTTAACTCAATTGGCAAGTTAGAATGATGATGTTACAGAGAAAACACAGCCTAGAGGCTTGGTAGAGTGGCTGGAGCAGAAATCCCTTTACACCTCATGCTTGGAAAAGTCAATCTTTTCAACTTAGGCAATGAACTTCCAATTCTTGATTCCATGCTATCTCCTTGCTATTTCTTTGATTCAACCTGCTTGAGATGATTAATATATCAGATAGAAGGATTTTAGAACATTGAAATTGATCCACTTGAGTGATAGAGGTGCTTTTGCAAAATTCATCAATGTGGGACAAAAGTGACAAATTGCCAACTTTGAACACATGTATCTCTCAGCTCATAAATCCCCTTGAGATGTACTTGTACTTTTTAGAAAACCCTCACATAGTACTACAACTTTCATGTTGGCCAGAAGTCTTGATTCCATTTGAAACTAGGTGAAAAACCCCCTTGAAGTTGGCTGATTTTAGCTTCTAAAGTGAAAATGACTTTCTAAGTTATTTTCCCTTCTAGGAATGTTTTTGCTTATATCTCAAAAAGTATGCATTTTATGGTTGTGGACTAGTATGGGACTTTTGTAGGACTTGTCAAGAGCTTTCAAATGAGACTAGAACCAACTCAATTGGATGTGCGGTTAAGGAGATACGGTTTAGCCCTTTTCAAAACCCTAATTTCCCGATTTCTCGATTACTCTCTCATCTTTGATCCAATGATCATGAAAATTGATATGCAAGTCCATTATGACATAAGGAACAACTTTGATTCACAACTTGGATTCCAATTCTCAAAATTCGAGGAGTTGACTTTTCGGTCAACCGTACGATCGATCGGTGCCGATCGAGTCGCCTGTTGATATTCTGGACATCCTGGGACTTTGACACTTCTTGAATAGTCTTTAATAGCCTATATTAACTTCATGGACCTCACTCCCACCATTAAAACCTTTCCCAACATCAAAGTCAAACCACAGTTGACTTTCCACTAGTTAAAAACCCTAATCGGGGCCTCCTGACTGCACTGTTCTTGATTCTGAAACGATTTCTTCAAATTGACTTCCCATTTGACTTTGATATTGTCTTTGATTTCATTCCATGATTGAATTGGCCCAAATCATTGGTTGATCATTCCTTGATTGTTTTGAATTTGTCGGTGCGAGAACCCTGATTCATCTGTAACTTGACAATAATAAACTTGCACTGATTTAGGGTTAGATAATGCATGATCATGCTTCTAAAAATGATAATGAGGATCTAAGGGGTCAAAATTTGGGGTATGACAATAGGCGTAAGAGACCCTCTCCACGATTCGAAGCTCAGGATTCTCCTCGTCAGCAGTCGCAATTGATCTTTCAGGACAACTCAAGAAGGTGTGGTAAGAGGATGAGGTCTTCTAACAGAGTATTTGATGAGATCCCGGTGGATTATGATCAGCTGGTGCAACTCTTGTTCCAAATTCAACTGGTTGAGCCTCGCATTTTGGTTCCACTAACAGGGCAGCCGCCACCAGACTATGACCTGAACGGCCATTGTGCCTTCCACTCCGGAGCACCGGGGCATGACATTGCAAACTTCAAAGCTTTTAAGCATAAGATTCAAGATTTGCTGGATGAGAAAATAATTGAGTTTGTACCAGGGGGCATAAAAGTTTCAGGGACTGATATTCCCGTTTCTCCGCCAGAGGTTGCAGACGAATCGAGATATATCCCAGAGCCACTGGAAGCTAAGTCCCCATGTCCACAACAGTTGCCGATGCCAGGGTTGAATTTAAGGATGATAGCGCTTGAGCCTAAGGAATCGTCCGAGCAAAGCCAACAGCATACAAGATGCCAGTATCCGGCTCAACAAAGAATTCGGGGAAATAAGCCAAGGAGGGTGTTCGAAAAGCCTCCCTCAACGTACGCAGATTTGTTACAGACACTACTAAGATTGAACTTGGTGGAGAAAAGAACTCTGGCGCCAATAACCGGCACTCTGCCGGATGGCTATGATGCAAGCAGGCACTGTGAATTCCACTCTGGGGCTCCTGGACATGATATTGAAGGTTGCCACGCGTTCAAGCATAACGTCCAAGATTTAATCGACAGCAGGGTTATTAACTTCTCTGATAGGGTCCCCAAGGTGGTGCAAGGCCATAGACAAGCGAAAGCCGGGATGATGAAAAAGTTTCCCAGGTTTGATCGGGCCGTTGAAAGGAGATCGAGACAGCAGTAAACTACCCCTGATGATAGCTTCTGAGGATGGTTGGCTCGCCAATAAGTCAAAGTGCAGGAAGTCCAGTTCTGAGACACCGACATTTTTCATGTTATCTTGTTCATGTCCGCGCATTTGTAGTTTCTTTTCTGTTTAATTGCAAATTTCGCTTGTAAAACTTGTTGTTTTTCAATTGATATTGATAAACGAAATGAATATGCATGTTTTGAATTAATCCAGTCGTGTTCACTCTTTGTGTTTCTTTAATGCTTAATGCTTGTTTTAGCAGGAATCCGGGAGGATGACGAAAACAGATGACGAATAATATTCCGATTGTATGCTGTTGGATAAAAACTTGTTGATGAGATACAGGCATTGTTTCAATCCATAAACACGGGAGATATAAGGAAGATAATCCCTTGATAACCCCTTTTGAGCCCAGTAGTAGGAGTTTCTTCTCGAAAATGAAAAACCCTAAATCTTAACCCAGGGGCAGGGTAGGTGTCAGTTAGTTTGACCAAGCGTTCGAATCGCGAAAGGAGTGTCCGTTTGAGGATAAATCACATTTGTATAGGTCGTGCCTAAAGAACCACAATGGTTAAACCTTGCCGACAAAGAGTGAAACAGTCACATTATTCCACAAAAAGTCAGACAAACCAGTGTCACACGACTTGTTCGGAAAAAAAAACGAAAAACGAAAAGAATCAAAAGCCCGCTAAGTCAAAGTTTGAAAACAAATGACTTAGGCAAAAATAGGGGCATCCCGCTGGACTGGAAAATCAAAAGAATCTCAAAAGATAATCAGTCCAGACAAAAGTTAGGGAACGAAAAACGAAAAAAAACGAAAGACGGAAAGGATTGCCAAAGAAAAGAAAAAATCCTCGAAAAGGACAAAGTCGTGTGACTCTAGGTACCCAAAGACGAAAAGCAAATGATTATCACTCAAAAAAACGATGTGTGGTATCCTGAACCTTCACTCCTAATAGGTGAACGCTGAAGTCAGATTAGCTGAACATAGGATTGGAGAACATCATGGAGAATGGGTGGGTTAAAATAAACTTTGAGCCTATATCTTTCCTTGTTAACCGTGAACCCGACCATGTTACAACCCGAAAAAGTCCTAATTGAAACAGGTTTTGGTCAAGAGCATATGTCAGTAAAGATCTCGTCGATTCTGACTCCTAAAAGGGTTCCTCTTACCAGATTTCATATTGACATTTTGATAATTGATTCATTACATGTCACAAAATTTTTTCAGTGAACAGACTTGGATTTTGAAACTGTCATATGCATTGCATTTAATATATCTTTTATACAGAACAACTTGTGTTACTTGCGAGTAAGCGCATGTCGACAAGAAAGATTCCTACAGTGGAAGGTCTGATCGGGATAAAATGCAGAATGCCAAAATGTTTCGTGAACTGGGGCAAGCTATACTGATTAATTCAGGTAGAGTCAGTCATCCTAGAATCAGTAAATCTGGGGCAGTCAGGTCAAGATTTGGCAAATCTCTCATAACTATGGGCATTGTTCCACGAATCAATCGATCAGGGGCAAAAGCCATTATCAGACCAAGATAGGTCATCCTAAGAGCACGAGAGCTACTTTTGACAAAGCACCTCTTCGAGGGTCAAAATTGTAGAAGCGGTCCATTCCAAAATTGTTGCAGATTCAGGGGCAAGCTATTTCAAGATAGAGTCCTGACTAGGATTTCCTTTCGAGAAGAAGAATGCAAGAACACAGAATGGGGCATGCTAGTATCCTCGAAGCAGAGTTCCGAGAAGGTGGACGATCAAGAGATTGCAGTATGGACCAGGAGTTCGTAGCGAAAGATTCGATCCCCGCGCAGGTCGTGTTTCCGAGATAACAATGTTCCATACTGAAGAAGGATCGAATTTCCCAGCTAGCTGCGGCTTATTCGAAGGACATTCCCCAGCCAAGTCATTTATCCTCCGCAGAGTTTGGCGGATTCCTTATTTCAAGCAGAGTGGTTCAGCCGCAGAAGATTAATATTTGCGAACTGAATTCAGATAATTCACCTTTCCCCGCAGGGTCATTTACTCTCCTCCAGCGGAGTCAGTTGATTTTCCCCATGAGAATTAGTTCGTCCTCAACGAAGTTCTATTTCCAGCAAGTGTTCTTTCCTCCCAGTGGAACTTGAAAATTAAGACTCTCCCCGGCAGAGTTGGTTGTGGGTCCTGGCATTTATTTTGTCAGGGATACTGTGTAATATCAGTTCACTCTCCAGCCGAATTCCAATCATACTGAGCACGTCCGCTATTCCCCAGCAGAGTTATATTCCCCAGCAGGGTGTTACCTCAACAAGGTGCTTGGTTAGGTTCCCAATTTCCCAACAGGGTTGACTTCACTCTTCCAGCATTTATTTTGCTGGAATAATTCTGTAGCACCTGGCTATCCCCAGCGGAGTTGGCGTTATCTTCAGCATTTATTTTGCTGAAGCAGTTTCTGTACTCTAGCAGTTCAGGTGGAGAGAGCTCTCGCTCAAACGAACTACCAAACATTCAAGATCTCGGCATGAGACATTCAATGATAATGTCAGTTTCGGCAGTATTCCCTACAGAGTTATCAGTCAAGGTTTCCCTTTATTCCCAAGCAGAGTTATTTGTCGTCAAAGGGTTTCGTGGATCAGGATTTCAGAAGTTGCCTCCGGTTATCAGAACAGGCGGCCGGTAGTTTGGTTTCCAAATATCCCCAGTAGAGTCCGCCTCAAAGTCGCTGTCACGTCAGTGCTAAAGAAGGTTATGGGTTGGGATCAATGTAGAACTAAGTCCTGACGTGGACAATTTATTCCTATATTGACGGGATTTCTTCAGAAGTGGGTGAGTCCTGACGTGGACAAGTTTTATTTCCCCAGCGGGTCGAAGATACCTGAGTCCTGACGTGGACAAATCAAGACGAAACATGGGTCCTGACGTGGACGAATTTATTCCTTACGTGGACAAATCAAGAAGAGAGTTATTCCTAACGTGGAAAGGGAGGTCCTAACGTGGACGATGTAGTCCTAACGTGGACAAATTATTCCTTACGTGGAAAGAGTTGGAGATTCCTTACGTGGAAGAAAAATGGTTTCCTTACGTGGAAAGACGAGTTTATTCCTTACGTGGAAAGATTGGAGTCCTTACGTGGACATATCAAGAGCATTCCTTACGTGGAAGAAAAATGGTTTCCTTACGTGGAAAGAGTTGGAGATTCCTTACGTGGAAAGATGGAGATTCCTTACGTGGAAAGACGAGTTTATTCCTTACGTGGAAAGATTGAGTCCTTACGCGGACATATCAAGAGCATTCCTTACGTGGAAGAAAAATGGTTTCCTTACGTGGAAAGACGAGTTTATTCCTTACGTGGAAAGATTGAGTCCTTACGCGGACATATCAAGATTGATTCCTTACGTGGATAGAAGTTGTTTCCTTACGTGGAAAGATTGAGTCCTTACGCGGACATATCAAGATTGATTCCTTACGTGGATAGAAGTTGATTCCTTACGTGGAAAGATTGGAGTCCTTACGCGGACAGATCAAAGAAGATTGTATTCCTTACGTGGAAAGAGATGAGTCCTTACGTGGACATATCAAAATATGATTCCTTACGTGGAAAGATTTATTCCTTACGTGGAAAGAAGTTGATTCCTTACGTGGAAAGAAAAAGTTGATTCCTAACGTGGAAAGTTTGATTCCTAACGTGGAAAGATCGTGATTCCTTACGTGGAACGAGAGTTATTCCTTACGTGGAAAAGAAATGGATTCCTTACGTGGAAAGAAGCGTGTTCCTTACGTGGAAGAGAAAGATAGTTATTCCTTACGTGGAAAAGATGGAGATTCCTTACGTGGAAAGATAGAGGCATTCCTAACGTGGAAAAAGTTTGATTCCTAACGTGAAAAGATTGAGTCCTTACGTGGACATATCAAGTCGGAATCCTCCCGTGGACAGGGGAAGAAGAGATGTTTCCTTACGTGGAAAAGAAGATTTATTCCTTACATGGAAAGTTTAGTCCTGACGTGGAAAAATTCGGAAAAGAAGTTGGTTTCCTTACGTGGAAAGATGTGATTCCTGACGCAGAAAAAAGATGTGTTCCTTACGTGGAAGAATTTAGTCCTGACGTGGACAGATCCAGACGAAGTCTTATTCCTAACGTGGAAATGTTATTCCTAACGTGGAAAGGTTATTCCTGACGTGGAAAAGTTTAGTCCTGACGTGGGCAGATTCAGAAAAGAAGTTGATCTCCTTACATGGAAAGATGGGATTCCTGACGTGGAAAAGCGATGTATTCCTGACGTGGAAGAGTTTAGTCTTGACGTGGACAGATGCAGAAGAGATGATTCCTTACGTGGACGGTGTTATTCCTAACGTGGAACGGTTATTCCTTACGTGGAAGGGTGAGTCCTAACGTGGACGGTGTTATTCCTAACGTGGAACGGTTATTCCTTACGTGGAAGGGTGAGTCCTAACGTGGACAATGTTATTCCTAGCGTGGACAAGAATTTACTCCTAACATGGACGATTTATTCCTGATGGAAAAGACGAGTCATCCCCAGCACGGTCGCACGAGATCAGTGGGTTGCCATAACAGTCAGATTCAGTTGATGAAAATAATCCCCAAGCAGTGGCGCAGTTTATTTCTGCGGTTGGCAAATTTCTGGGTTCTTAGTATTCAACCGTCTCGTACCGCGAATGTCTGAAGGCTCCGGGCTATTCACCCAATCGGGTCCAAGTCGCTTGAATAGGGGCAGCTGTTGCACCCTAAAATTTGCTCAACCTTATTCACTTGGTTTATGTTTCAATATCATTAGCATTTGCATATAGAGTCATGTACATAGTCTACACATCTGCATAGCATAAGCATAACAAGTCATCCAACAGGGGACCAATCATTATTCTCATCTCTAGGAGCCTATCAAGAGGTTATTCTTCAAGTTCAATCTCATTCAAGTCATCAGAAGAATTTGAAAGCTGAGAAGTCAATGGATCAGGCAGGGCTTCTAGCTCCTATCTGAGGGTGTCTGAGGATCAACAAGTAAGTTGTGAGCTGTGGATGGAGCATGGAGAGTATGTGGGCATCATGGGAGACTTAGAAATTCATTTGGAGAAGGAGACAAGTCATTGGTGTAGTCACAAGAGTTGTGGATGAAGACAGTCAACTAGGGTTTCATCTGGGTCAACCCTGGGTCAACTCTAGGTCAATTGAATGATTGAAAGGCATTAAGGGCTATTGGAGAGATGTGGGGTTCATCATTTGACATGTAAAGAAGGATATGTTGTTATGCTAAGAAGAAATCAAGAGAAATCAAGGAGAAGAGGAGTTTCTAAATTAGGGTTTCTGTGTAAAATCCCCTAGTTTAGGTCAAATTTCCAAGCAAGATAAGTCAAAATGAAAGCTTCAAATGGATCCTTGGTCAACATGAAACTTGTAGAGGATCTTAAGACCTTTAATTTTAGTGGTGGAAGACATCAAGGAGATTTATAGAACTCAAGTTATGGTCCTTGCAGGTTACAGGTCATCTGAGGTATTTGAAATTTTGTCTGTGAAAATGACTTGTCTTCCAATCTATTTTTACCCCTCAAGGAGATTTCAAATGAATTTCTGGTCAACATAAGAGTTGTTCCTCATTGTCTTAGCTTTCTATAATGGTGTAGTATGCCTTCATATGATTTGTGTAACTCTACTTATGGTCTTGGCAAGCAAAGGGTATTTTGGTCATTTGAGGATTACAGGTCATTTCAAGCCTATGCCCAAAACTCCTACAAGGAAGCTTCAAATGGAAAACTTTACAACATCAAACTTGTTACAAATGACATTTTGAGTCTAGAAAAGTGACCATGAGAGATTGGAAAGATTCATAGCACACGGTTTCAAAATTGTTGGATTTAATGAATAAAAATGACCTAAAAAATGAGATTTTTCATATTTTGGCCAAATGAGGTGAAATTATAGGTCATTTTGAATGGAAAGATCATTTTGAGAACATTGGCTAAAGTGGAATTTTGAGGTTAGTTCAAATTTTGAGAGTTATTCATGGTTACTTATAATGGAAGAAACATAAGCCAAATCCAAGGGAAATCACACATGGGAAGTTTCTCCAAGTTTCTAGGAGGTTCTAATGACATGTATATATTGAATGGAGAGGGTTCATGCCATGGTTGGTGATCACATTTACTCAAAACCACAAGTTTCACACACTTTCTTCAAATTGCAAAATCAATCCAAACTCTTTCAAATTCTCATCAATTTTCATCATTCTTGATCTGTTCTTCATCATCATCATCCAAGGATCAGAATTCACACATTCATTTGGTAAATTGAAGGAGGATTCGTGCCATTCATCATCATCATTCAAAGTGCAAGAATTTTGGAGTTACAAGATCCAAGAGGTTTGAGTCAGATTTGTTGCATACAGAAGTCATCATCAAGTTCATTGATCAGTTTTCAATCACTTCAAGCATTGGATCAAGAGGTTTTAGCACCTGTTTTCATCAATTGCACCAGGTATGTTTCTCTTTCAAATTGCATGTTTAGGTTAGAATTATTAGGTTTTGTTAGCATAGAAAGGTTAAGATAGGATAGATGACTGAATTTGGTGAGTTTGAAGAGCTTTCATGGAGTTTGATCATGGAGTGCAAGAACTGTTTGGATGGATATCTCTTAGAATCTTGCACGAAAATGTTAGGTGAATAGCATGTTGTGATCAACATAATGTGTAGAGTATGTTAGGGCAAGAATTATGGAGAATTGAGAGGTTTGATATCAGTTGATTATGATGGAACCTATCTGTTACACCTATCGGGTTTTATTATGGAAATGGTTTCAAGCAAAACTGAAGGTATCATCGTGTTCAGGGGAGAGAATAGAGCAACTTTGCTCTTTATAAGTTTTGATTTCATGGCCCGAGGAAGGAGAACGAGAAGCTTGATTATGGCTGCATGGAAGCTGGGAATTCTGCAAAACCCTAGATCATTTTGGGACGATGACCCCAGGCCGTTGGATGAGCATTTTGACTTGGACCAAGGATCTAATCGTGTGGCTGTCGTTCAAAACGAAAACGGAAGGAAACCCTGGGCACCAAAACACCCCGTTTCACTTAATTTTCTTGAATGG
Source organism: Lathyrus sativus (assembly GCA_963859935.3). Classification (NCBI taxonomy): domain Eukaryota; kingdom Viridiplantae; phylum Streptophyta; class Magnoliopsida; order Fabales; family Fabaceae; genus Lathyrus; species Lathyrus sativus. The sequence goes on along the minus strand of OZ012736.1, from coordinate 124,256,727 downwards.
GCTCAGACGTTTGCTTGCTAATCACACCCTCCCAACTAGGCCCAAAACCAATTATGCCTGAAATACTTGCTATCTGCACCGTTTATGTTTTTTTTAATTTTTGTTTAACTTCTGAGTGCAACTGGGCCTAGCGCCCATTGCTATGCGCGCCTCCCATTTTTCTGGCCCACATGGATTATAACTGGGCGCCCTTGCTATTCAGACCCCTTCCCCCATTTATTTCTATTTTGTGATTTTCTTTTCTTTAATATTTTTTCTCATCTTTAAAAAAATCATTAAAAAATGAAAATAGCTTAGTTTTAATTGTTTTTTTTTTCTCTCATATTCATAATTTTGTCTAGAAAAATATGAAAAAATAAAAATGGCATTTTATTTTGTTTTAATATTTTTTATGCATTTTTCTTGTAAATAGCATTTTGTTAAGTTTAGTTTGATACATGATTTTGTTAATTTTAGTTTGATCAAATGCTTTAATATTTTTTGTCCATTCTTTTTAGGTTGATTAATAGACATTGTTAGCTTGTATATACAATTTAGTTCACATTTTTAGGACTTAATTTTAGGTGATTAGTTTAGGTGAGAACAACATGAACAAAATTAGGGTTTAAGTGATGACTTAGGAGAATTGAATCATTTCCCTTAGGACTTAGAGATTGAATATTTTAGATATGGGACTATAGGGACTATGGGTAGTTATTAGATCCCTTAGAAATCACTAGGATTCCCCTACTGCTATTAGTATATTACTGTCTATATTTGATTGATTGGTGTGGTGTGCCCTCTGGGGATTATTGTTTGTCTGTGTGGGTATTGGGATTGCCTGGGAATTGGGAGAGCTGAAGACTTGTGATGATGAAGCCATTGGGGATCCAGAGCTTGAAGACCAACTTCCAGAGTTGAGGAGGAGATTCCTGCTAGCAGCTGTTGAGGAGATTAGGGTTTAGGAGCTAGGCAGAGCTCTAGATTAGAAAGCTTGATTCTCAAACATGGAAGGTCTTGACTGCCTCCATTCCTCTCTGTGATGCAGAGTCTCTCTAAGACACTCACCCCCTTCCTTTGGAAGGCTTGATGCTACTGTCTAAGGGATAGAACTCTTGAGAGAAAATATCTTATGTGTTAGTAGCAGTTTGTTTGCCACCCTTGGTGGTCAACTAAGTGCTTAACACCCAATTCACTCTTGTGATTGATCCCTCAGCTTGGAGGTTAGGACTTGAAGAAAAGCCATTGTAGACTGAAGATTGATGACAAAGACCTTGCTTGAAGGCTGTGGAGATGGAGATTGATGCTTGCTGAAGCTTGAAGATAGGTGTTGATGCAGAGCTGCTGTGGCTGTTTATTTTTGCTGTATTTCATTTCTGATGTATTGATTGGTTTTCTGGACTGTATTGTTTGCTGTTTACCCTGTTGGGTTGAAAGTGAATCCTGTTCACTTTTGCCTATTGTTTTCTAGGTTCGAGGTTGAGTGGGACTCCCTTGCCTCGCTTGTACTGTTGCATCCATGCATTTTACTGCTTTATTATATATATGCTATTGTTTCTGTTTCCGTCTATTCCCTTAGGATCTCTGTTTCTCTCTGCGCAAGAGAGGAGCATGATAGACATTAGGTCTTAACCCATGCATGATAACATTAGGTTAGTTTGATTCCCTTCGCAACCGTAGGTTAGAGTTCTGTCTCTTCTTTCTCAAAACAAACAGAAAAACACAATAAATATTTCAAACACAATAAAAAACACTTCTTCCGTAAAGGAATGTGAACTCATCAAAACGTCATTTTTGTCCGCTTGGACTGCTAATCAGAAAAACCCTTTTTTCAGAAGGAATAATAACAATCAAAACAGACTGGTGTCGTACGTGGCCCGAACTACGTTTGCTCTGATCTTCCATGCTGTGTGGAAGTACGTAGGCATAGGATGCGATATCCTAGCGAGCAACCTTCCCCTCCTTTCCCGTAGGTAGGCGAACTACGTTGACTCTGATTTCTCGTTCCAGACGGGAATACGTAGGCATAAAGTGCGATACTTTGCCGAGTCATTTTATTTTCATTTTGTTTTCTTTTCAACCCCTGACCTTTAGTTTAGATAGAGTAACAATCCATACCCGGAAACAAGCGTGGATCCCGTCGAGTACGACGGACGTGCGGGGTGCTAATACCTTCCCCTTGCGTAACCGACTCCCGAACCCAGGTTTTGGTTGCGACGACCATACCTTTCCCGTGTTGTGCGAGGTTTACTCTGAGCGTTTCCTTTCCCTCCTGTGGGATAAATAACGCACGGTGGCGACTCTTCTGTCAGCCGGCGCCGATTTTCGCAGTAGCGACAGGGGGCTCTTGTTCTGGAATGGGTCGGGACCTGCCCATCAGTCGGGCAGGCCCAACCCAACACTACATTGGGGAGGCCCAATAAGGCCCAATCCTCCCATGGGCACAAGCCACCTACGTCGGGCAAATGAATCTCTTCACGGGAAGACTCACATGTTTCTCCCATGTTCTCCACGTGTCCCCCACGCGGGGACACGTCATCATGAAACTACCCACCTCTAAAAGAGTCGGTCAACCCACTTTCCGAAGATCACTGGGCAGTTGATCTAGGGCGAAGACCACATGCTAGTCCTCACTATGCGACGTGAGCCCTAGTAGTTACTTGGGTTGAGCCTGGCAGTTTGGCCTAATGCAATGTAACCGTTGGCCCTGCGCTAGGGTCTCTCTATAAATACCCTCTTTCACTAAAGGGTCAGGTATTCTATTCTCTACACCTACTTCTCTGTATTTTCTCTCCCACTCTGATCCTTTACTCAATTAAGCTTCAGAGTGCTTTGCAGGTACACCCTCTCCTTCTCCCTACCTCCGGTGAAAGCTACAATTCAACGACGCATGGCAGACCATTGATTCTTTCTGATCGGGTGATATCATATATTATAATAAAAACATATGGGATATGGGGTTTCCAAGTAAAATTTAGGGAGATGGCAAGAAGATTCCTCCCACTACCACCGCTATTTCTCCTCCACAATAATTTATGGAACCCATTCATATGCATCACCAAACTACCTTTCCAAACTCACACTTATAATTTTACCCTATTCCATCAATACCCTTTGTTGTACCCCAAAATTTTCCCAACCTTTCCTTTACCTGGTTTATGATTCATTGCATTTTCATAGAATTAGCATTTGCATACCATTGTTCATTTACAGGGGATGGAGAGAGGTGTGCCTAGAAAGAATAGATTACCAAAGTTTCCAAGCCTAATCAAGAGGTCTTATTCAAGCTATCCAATGTTTATCATCATCAGAAGAAAGTCAAAGTTCTTTGAGAAAGGTAGATGAATGAGTATGGTTCACCTCCTATCTTGGAGGCCATGTGAAGATCATCAGATGATATTGAGTCCACAGTTATGGATGGAGAGAATTATATAAGCTCATTGAATGTCTTGAGAGTCATTAAGAAGCTTGTTCAAGTCATTATACCAAGTGCAAGAAGCCACAGTCAAAGGTGGTGCAGTTAGGGTTTTTATCTGGTCAACCCTAACTCAACTGTGAAGTTGAAGGAGATTAAGACTCAATTCCAAGTCTTTATTATCATGGAATGTTGTGTTGAGGTATCTAAGAAGTTATTCCAAGATCAAATCAAGAAGAATCAAGAGTGTGAGAAGTTGCTAAGCTAGGGTTTCTAAGCTTGTCAGTGTAAAATCCCCTATTTAGTGTCCAACTTCAAGACAACATATCTCAAGATACAAGTTTTATCTCATCTTGAATCCAATAGGAAACCTATAGATAATGTTTCTAGCTTTATTTTGAGTACTAGAACTCATACATTGGGTTTCTAGAACCCAATTTATGATGCTGACAAGTTATGGGTCCTCAGATGAATGTGATTTTGGTCAACAAAAGTCAACCAACTTCCAAGACATTTTTGACTTAGAAGGATGTTTTTCCTCACTTTGACCCAAACATGAAAGTTTTTCCTTATGATCTTAGCTTTCCAAAAAGTACTAGAAGTCATTCATATGATTTTTATAGCTCAAGATATGAAGCTTGCAAGGAAGGGGTATTTTGGGAAACTTTGATTATAGGTCATTTTGGTTATAGGTCAATTTCCCAACTTTGCACACTTCAAATGGAACTTTATCCAACATCAAACTTGCACCAAATGATCTCAGTTTCATCACTAAACCATCACCTGTCATGGGTTTGGATTGAATTAGAAGAATGGTGAAGGAATTTCCATGAAAAGCACATGAAAACCATGATTTGGATTAAATTCATTTTGAACCATCACATGACATGTTTATGCATTTTTTGAGTCACTTGAATGTACCAAATGCAATTACAATTTCAAAATTGAGTTTTGGTGGTTAAAACCATGCCAAATTCCAAGTTACTTCACCATGAAGCAACACATCCAAGATCCACCACAAGATGGTTTCAAGGGATCAATTCTGTCCCTTAGATCACCCAATACCATAAGCAATGTGTATGAATAAGTTTTAAAGCTGTTAGGGCCATTTTCATGTGCGCATTTTGGAGCTTCAAACCAAATTTTTGGACTTTTCCAATTGACACAAACAGGCCATGATTGGGCCTCCATTCAATCTGGATCCATTCCATATAATGCCAAGATCATTCACAAAGCTTCAGAGTTAGATTTTGGTTAGGTTTTAATATACCTGCAACTTTGTTCAATCGGAGAAGACGACCGGAGCATGGTGGCTCCGGCGTCTGGTTATTCCCTCAAGCGTGCATACGTGTATGCCATCACACCCCTTGGACATTTTGACCTATCCAGATCCAACGACCATGATCTCACCTGAGAGTGCTTTGACATGTTGACTGGCCACGTAGTCCATCAAAACGAACTGTTTCATTAATGTTTCTGAGTTGGGTGGACCTGGGCCTCGTTCATATTTGCACCCCCTCAATTCAGAGCCCAACATTATAACTGGATTTAATTGCTATTTGTCACATAAGTTTTCCATTTTATTTTCTCTTTCTTATTTTCTCCATTTCATTTCTATTTGATTTTTAATTCATAAAAAATACCTCAAATATGCTAAAAAATCATACAAAAATATTTTCCCATACTTTGTCATGTTATTTGATTTTACAAATTTTTTGATTAATTTTCTAAGCCATTTTCAATTAAAATTCATTTTTCCATTTTGAGGTATTTTATGTGAATTGAAAAATGCATATCTTTTGTTCTTTATTTTATTTTGTGATGAAATGTTCATATAATTGGATGATTTTTCTAGTGCATACTCTTGACGTGTTGAGTGATTTTTGTGACATTTTTACCCCTGGTTTTATTACCATTTGGTTAGGGTTTTAGTGTGATTCTTAGGACCCTCGATTTACCCTTGCTTTTAGGGTATCCCTTAGAACTTTCCCTCTGTTTGCCTAGCCTTGTTTATGAATTTTTCCCATAGCTTTGGCCCCTGGTTCCTAACACCTTAGGGGCCATCTAGAATTTTATTTGGCATTTTTTGAGTATGTGTGCTATTTTTAATGTAATTTCCATTTTGTGCTATCTTTGTGTGATGTTTACCCTAACACATGTGCTAGTTTTTGTTCTAAATGGTTTTTGTGCATTAAGTGGGCCTCTAATTCTTATGGGTTCATGTTATAGGCATAATGAGGTGTTTGTATGTTGAAGTTTAGGTCCTAATTTGGTTTGAAACTTGTTTAAGTTTGTACTTATTTTGACCTATCTTTTAGGATTCCATATGGGCATGTATGTGAATGTTTACACTCTTTTTACATGATTTGTTTGCACTCTTTGGTGCATTTATTTTCAATTACTTTGCGTACACTCTTCTCTTTCATCTCTTTCTGTCCTAGGACTTTAGAATCCTACTTATGGAAGCTTGGTCCCTCCTTTGGAGGAACTTAAGGCATGCCATAAGTAATGAGCCTTTGAGGACCATTTGTGTAATTTGTGTGCATATTGGATGTAGTATGTTTGGTTGAGTAGCTCTTGTGAGTTCCCTTGGTTCTCACTTTGCCTCCCATCATCTCATTCAATCCTCTCCTTCATTCCCTTTCATGTTGTATGATTTTGTGCATTAGGATTGAGGTATGCATGTTGTAAGCTTTTATCCTTCTTTTCTTCCCTTATGCATTAATAGAGGTTGAGATGTGCTTGTGAAGGTGTTCACCCCACACTTTTTCCTCCCTTTGTTTGTGTGTTATTTTATCTTTGTGCATTCTTTTCTTGCATTAATAAAGGTTGAGATGAGATTGTGGAGGCGTTCACCCCCACACTATTTCCTCCCTTTGCTTGTATGTTGCATTGCATATGCATTCATTCATTCCTATTTCATGTCTTATCTCATGTTATTCCTTTCTTACCATGCCCCCTTAGGACTTCCAATTTCTTTATTTACGGATGATTGTGATAGACACTAGGTTTCAATCCATGTATGAGAACATTAAGTAGACTCCTTTTAACCTCAACTATAGGTTCATCTTGCATGACAACTACTAGGTTTTGAACTAGTTTCCCTTTAGTTTGTCCTCTCTCTTTCTGATCTCAAAACAACTTCAAAATACTTAATAAAGGCTAATGAATATTGTACACTATGAGCCTTAAGTACTTGGGAAGTGGTTATTGGGGGGTTTCCTCTTGATGGCCTATAGTGTTTAGTGTTCACCCTTTGGGTGATGTGCGACGCATTCGCTCCCAAGTCATAGTCTCTAGTGCAATATGAATTACAAATAATTCAAAAACACTTCTCCTTAAAAGACACAAAAACAAATGATCAAACTTCATTTTGTCCTTTGAGACCCTTAATAACGAAAAACCTTTTCATAAAAAGAGTTTCATTAACTCTTAGTTCTACTGCAAACAGGTAGCGCCTAAGTCTCCAAAGGTCGAGCTGCACACACCTAACTGCTAAAACTGTTTGTTAACCCTACTCGGGTAAAAAACTTTTGAACCAACCGATGTTTTAGTTAGCCGAACTACGTTTTCTTTGATTTCTCGTACTGTGCAAGAATACGTAGGCACAAGATGCGATGTCTTGGAAAGAAACATTTCCCCACCTTTCATCCATAGTTAGTCGAACTACGTTGACTCTGACTTTTCCATTGCACGAGGGAATACGTAGGCACAGAGAGGCGATGCTTTGCCAAGTCACTTTTCTTTTCTTTTGTCCCTGAGACCTTTAGGTAGATATATAAACACACCCTTTAGATAGACAACCAAGCGTGGATCCCGTCGAGCACGACGGACGTGAGGGGTGCTAATACCTTCCCCTTGCGTAACCGACTCCCGAACCCGAGATTTGGTTGCGATGACCAATCTTATCCCATTTTCGTCAGGTTTTCTCTGATCATTTCCTTTCCCTCTGTTGGGATAAATAACGAACAGTGACGACTCTTCTGTCATTGTCGACACCTTTTTTCACAGTAGCGACACCCTTAAATACAAATATTCCATAATACCCTCTAATCCCCTTTTCAAACACTGAAATTAAAAATTAACGTGTTTGCTGATTTTGAACCTTTGAAATGATTATTTCAAATTGGACAGTTTTTTAAATTTCTATAATATACCTCTTAAAATTTGTTTGCCATTAGCTTCATTTTATATAATGTGTGATACTTTGTGTTGGTATAGATGGATGCATCAAAATAATCAATTGTTAGATTGATTTTCATTCACAAAAGTGTTAGAATTATAATTTTGACCTTTCTACTTATGATAATAACTATACATAATTATTTAAATTGAGACAAAAAGGTCTAGCCATTGGTTACCAAGCAAAGTTTGAGAAATTATATTTTGGGAACACCCAAAAATTTTATTTTTAATTATTTTATTTCTAATCTAACGCCTAAAAACAAAAATGAAAACACTAACCAAAGATTAATTTTCATCTCTCAAAGAATTGGCATTGCCAAGCTCATTGAAGCTAAATTGAAAGATGCTAAACCCACGCTTCAAAAACATTTCTTCAACTTCTTCAACCGCATAAATCACACATCTCAAAGAGTATACACTAAAAATCCCTAAATCTCAAATTTCTAATATTACGCCTCTACCCCTAAGCCCCCATCCACATCCCTACCATTTAAACCACCAATACAATGTCTATCACAAGCTCAATTACAAGAGCGATGTGCCAAAGGTATTTATTATAATTGTGATGAAAAGTTCGTCCCTAGACACAAGTATGTTTTTAGTCATTTTTTACTACTTTTGATTGAGGAAGAGACACCACCTACATAAGAGGTGGAAGATCCTAGTAGTAGAGAAAAAATCTTAGAGGTTGAACCTACCAATACTTATTTCTCAAACACTAAAATTTTTGGGACTGATTGGTTGACTTCCTGTGATGGTTCTTATTGACACATATAACACCTACACCATATTGCAACCTCACATTGCACAACATTCAAACCTAGTTGCTACACCAATTCTTCAATTTGTAGTTGTGGTTAGTAATAACTCACATTTATAATTCCAAGTCATTTGGAACAATGCTCAAATTACCTTACAAAACTAACTTCCACACTACCCTTTTATTTATTACCCATTTAAGGTGTTGATATTGTTTTAGGCATGGATTGGTTGCGTAATTTAGTACCAATACATGAAATTTTTTCAATTCCCTCCATCACATTTTCTCATAATGACACTACAATAACTTTAAAGGGTGGTCCTAACTCCCATCTCACTCATACAACATTTCACCAACAATGCTAACTCATCCACACAAATTCGATTGCCTCTTTACACCTTATGAATTTTCAAAGAATATACTCTACACAAATCCCAATGGAGTCCACTGTTCTTACCCTTGAGAATCTAACTACCACTCTTGGACCATAAATTACTACCCTTAATAGCAACTACCCAACTATTCTTTAAGGTCCACATGAGCTCCCACCCTTAAGACCGCATGACTACCCTATTCCTCTCCTACCAAATACACCACTTATCAATGTGAAACCCTATCACTAGCCTTACTCAAAAAGAGGTCATGACCTTCATCATACATGATATGTTAAAGGAAGGTACCATTATCCATAATAATATTCCCTTATTCTCTCAAGTCCTACTAATGAAGAAAAAGATAAGACTTAGTGATTTATTTTGATGACAGATTCCTAAATGTTGTTAATAAAATGTAGATTTCTCATTTCCATAATTGATGAATTACTAGATGATTTAGGTGTTGCATCAATTTTTACCAAGATAAATTTATGCTCAAACTATCATTAGATTAGGGTTGCATTGGAAGATACACATAAGATTGCTCTTTGAACTTTCAATGGTCATTATCAATTTCTAGTGATGCCTCTTGGGATTACAAATACACCTTCCACATTTTAAGCTACCATGAATGATTTACTACGTCCTTATCTACGACAGGTTGTTTTAGTTTTTTTTAATGATATCTTGATTTATAGTTCAAGTTTGAGTGATCATTTGGTTCATTTGAAATTTTTTGTAACTTATTAGAGTCACATGTTTTTTTTCTCCAAATTATCTATGTGTGTCTTTGTAGTTAATAGAGTTAATTGTTTGGGTCATGTGATTTCTACTAGGGGTGTTGCCCTAGTTCTAGATAAGGTGATATTGCTCATAGGGTATCCCCGTCTCTTTAGGATGTTTTGTTGCTTGTCCTTATGTTTATTATTTTTGCAATTGAGTTCCTCATAATAAGAATTGTTGCACATCTCCTTAAAATGGTTATTTTTCATGTATAAAAAGTCTTTTAGTGCATAAAACAGGCCTTCAGGTTGATTCAAATAAATAAGTTTGTGACTAAAATCAAGAAATTATGGCAGGCATGATTCAAATCATGTAGAGATTTGATTCGAATCATAAAGTTTTTCATTCCCCAAAAGTTGGTTTGGAAAACAAGATTTGGACCATGAGAATGCTTGACTCGAATAACGAGAAATATTGTGAAATTGGAATTTTTTTTATGGAAATGCGAGTCAAATCATAAGTTGGCTTGATTCAAATCATAACCAAATTATTTGGTTTTGAAATCAATTCTGGAAAACATGGTTTGAACTATGGTTGAGTGTGACTCGAATCATGATTTGAATCACTAAACAAAATTTTGAGTTCCCTATTTACTTGATTTGATTAATTCTCTCACTAGATTTGTTCAATCAAAGTCTCTAACTCAAATAAAATGGTCATTTTTCTCTGCTTTTGTGCCCAATTTCTATAGCATATATAAACCTTTTCTCTCTCATATTTTTAATAGAACCTTTGATAAATTTTATTATTCATTATTCACACATTCAATTTCTTGATTAAAACTTTGGTTTTTGTAAGATTTTATGAAACTTTATCCTCTATCTCAAACACTAAAAACTATTGGAGAGTATGAATGTGTCTACACTAAAAATTGGTAAATAACCGCTAGTCTCTTTAATAAAGATTACTTGCAGGATCAACTAGTAAATCCTAGGACATAGTGCCAAAACCATGTTTTATAGTTTACTATTGAGAAAAGCCAAAGTTCGACTTGGTTGAAATAGTGATGAAAGGGTTATGAAAGTGTAGAGTTCGAAAATATTAAAAATAAGAAAGGTAGTAGGAAACTGAAAGTAAAAGAAGCAATGTAATTGAGCGAAATTGAAAATAACTAAGCAAGAATTATAAATTGAATTTAAAGACTATGTACTTAAATAAAAGTGGTGTTTCAATGTTCCTCGTTGAATTTATTCGAGTGAGGCTTCCTTTGAGCCTTTGACGCAGCTATATTGTGCTTCGCCTCTAAGGCTTCATACTTCATTTCAAAGGCCTCCCTTTCAAACTTCTTTTTCCTTTGGTGAAACTTCCACTGTGTACACGTCATCGAATTATTGCCTTTATAGGTCGGAGAGATGTGCGATTTTCCCTTCGACACATTTTTCCTATTCTGATATGGCACCCCCATCTTGGGGCCGACCTCCTTTCATTTGGGTTGATTTTCCCCCTTCTGATTTAGAGGCTTCACCCACTTCTCCTTAGGTGTGCTCGCTAGTGGGCGAAAGGTCTTATATTGAGGCTATTGAAACTGCCTCATATACTCATTGTGTGAGTGTATCTTCTATTTAGATATGTTTTGCATGATATCAAAACTAGGACAAACTTTAACGTTTTTGTACATTAGACGATATCAATCAATTCTAGGTGTGTGTTGCACCCCAAAATTTGCTCAACTTTTCTTTACCTAGCTTATGTTTCATTTCATTCACATTAGCATTATCATTTGCATTTCATTGACATGTATGCAGGAGATCAAGAGGTATGATTACTAATCAAGGGCTACACAAGAGTTTGAAGCTAGCTAAGAAGGTTATTCAGGTGTTCAAGGGTTGATATCCTTGTCAGAGAAGTTAAAAGATCCTCAGAGAGAGTGGTTGAAACCAAGAGTGTGTGCCTCCTAACTTGAGAGTTGTGGGAAGTCCTCAGATGATTCTGAAGCCAATAAAATGGACTTGAGGTCTTGAGAGAGCTCATGAGAAGTGTTGAAGGTCACTTTGAAGCCTCGACAGGTCATTGTGCAAGATTAAGAAGACTCAGCCATGAGTGGTGCAATTAGGGTTTGACTGGGTCAACCATAAGTCAACTGATGATTTGGACAAGGTTGAGACCTAATCCAAGAGCCATGTGATCATAGATTGATGCATTGAGATGTTCTAAGGATGATTCCAAGGTTAACTCATCATGATTGAAGAGTTTGAGAAGTTTCAAGCTAGGGTTTCTAAGGCTTGACAGTGTAAAATCCCCTAGTTTGACCCCTATCTTCAAGGCAGTTTAGATCAAGATGTGATTGTCATCTCATCTAGCCCCCAACATGAATGTTGTATAGCATGATCTTAGCTTTAATTTGAGTGCTATAAGTCCTTGATAGTATTTGTAGAACTCAAGTTATGACTTTGACAAGTTACAGGTCATCTGAGGTATGTGAATTTGGGGGCTTGAAAGTCGCCCAACTTGCATGAAACGTTTATCCTAGAAGGATGATTCCTATGAACTTCTGGTCAACATGAATGTTGTTCCTTATCCTCTTAACTTTTTAGAGAGTACTATAAGTCCTTGATAGGATTTTTAGAACTCAAGTTATGGCTTTGACAAGTCAAGGGCATTTTGGTCATTTGGAGATTATAGGTCATTTCAAGCATAAGGCCATAACTCCCATTTCCGAGCTTCAAATGGGAAAATGTTCAACATCAAACTTGTTCAAAATGATGTTTTAAGGCTATCCAAGAGGTCATGAGATGTTGGAATTGCTTGTAGTTCAAAGTTGCAAAAATGACCTAAAGTAAGGGTATAAGTTAAATGAACCAAAGTTGAAAATTGATACTTTTGATATACATGTCCAAACCAAGGCATGTAATAGGTCATTTTGACTCTAAAAAGAATTTTAAGAACATTGGTTTAGCCACATTTTTGAATTGAGGTCTAATCTGTGGACTTGCTTTGAAAAGTAGATACTTACATCTTAAGTAACATTTGCAAAACCAAAATGCAATGCATAATCAAGGTCCCTTGCAAGCCAAACACTTCCAAAAGGTCACTAGGGGAGAAATTGGAAGGGAATGGGATTGGTTTCAAGATGTTAACAGGATTATGCACACCATGGCATATAAGTGAACTTCTCATGTCATGAGAGATTGAATTTCTCCTTGGAAGGATCTAGAGTTTTCTAGATCATCCCTACACACTCTATATATGAAATAGAAGTGGTTCAGATCATTTTTTGGTGATGATTGAAGGAGAGAGCAGAGATTGAGATTGAAACTTCATTGCTTGCAACTGAATTCGGTTACATCATTTCACTCACTTTCCACCCATTTTCTTGATTGCAATCTCTTCCATGGATGCTAGGGAATGATTCCAGATCATAATCAAAGGGAATTCGTGGCTGATTGGTGTTCTTGAGCTCAGATTTCTCCACCTGCAACTCAGATTCGAATCCAAGAATTGAAGCCATTTCAATCAATTCTAGTGCATACAGAAGCTTGGGAGTGATTCACTGAAGGAGTCTGGAGCATTTGAGGGCTTGATTTGAGGTCTTGCTACTTCTGTGCATGCGAAATGTTTAGGTTGGTAACCTTTGATCTCTGGCTTGTTTTAGTTAGAATCAATAGGAATTAGGATGATAGATGCATTGTAGAACGGTGTAGGAAGGATTTCAGATCATTAATTTGAGAATTAGTGACCAATTAGGGATGTTGCCATTTTCGGTTGAGAGTTGGTTCTGGCGAATCTTGAGGTTTCAGAGAGAATTAAGGGCATGAATGAATTCGTGAGGAAATTTGGGACATGTTTCATTAAGGGATCGTGGCCTATGGTGGACTCTATGTTGAACTAGGGTTGTGGAATGGTGACCGGAGAAAGTCACCGGCGGTGGTTTTGGGCGCGCAGGTGATCTGAATTGCAGAGATTCAAAAGGAAGAAGATGACTTGATAGCCATCAGATCAAGGTTGGACTTTGACTAGGAACCCCATCCAACGGCCACGCGTGCGTTTCATTTTGTGAAGAGTCTGAACTTTAATGAAACACATCGTTTCATTTAGTTGCTGATTTTGGGCTTAAGGATCTAACTGCTACTTACACCCCCCTGATGGCCCAATCCATAAAATGAATTGATTTTGTTTACTATCTGCACCATGTGTTTACAATTTTATTTTGATTTTCTTTAAATTTTTCATTTTATTCATGGTACTTTATAAAATCATAGAAAATGGAAAAATGATCCAATTGACCCCATTCTTTTTGCATTAGATTCATGATAGAATCTAGTATTTTTTAGAGAAAGAATATTTTTATTTCATGAATTTTCTGATTTTATGGGAATTTTTACATTTTAATTGATATTAAAATAGTCATGCTTGATGCTTGATGTTGTGGAATTTTGTGTGATTAATTGGTGATGATTTTGATCTTGATTTTTTGTGAGTAGTTTGCATAGATATGCATGCTCCCCATAGATTTTTCTCACATTTTTGTGATGAACATAGGTGGTAGTTTAGGTTGAAACCTTTAGAAGCTCCATTTTTAGGGTTTATGGTTGATACCTTTGGATTTAGGACTTAATTTTAGGACTTAATAGATGATATAGTCCCTGGTTTTTGTAGGAGGCATTCTTAATTGAATTAGGATCCCTTAGGAATTTTGTTAGAAATTTATAATATAGTTTACTATTTTTGATTGATTTTAGTTTAGGTGCTAGTTTTAGATGACTCTAAGGCACTAACTCAACTAGATTAACATCTTTAGTTCCCTTAGATTAGGGTTTTGCTTTGCTTGTTCTTGGATGATGATGGAGGCAAGTTGAAGATGCATTGGATTGCTTGAAGAGGCTTGGATTTGAAGATCTTCCCTTCTTGTGGTGTAGTTTTGATTAGGTTAAGATTAGGGTTTTGTAGGCAGAGCTTCTAGATAGTTCTCTTCCTTCATAAACATGGATGATGTTGATCACTTCCATTCTTCCCTATGATGAAAGGTCCCTTTGTAAAGACCTCATCCCTCTTTTGGTAGGATGTGTGGCTCTTTGCAAATTGGTAGAACCTTTGAGGGTCCCTTTCTCTGATGATAGGATGCTTAGTGGTGACCTTTGGTCTTCACTCTGCTACCAATCATCCAAACTTTGCTCTTGACAGATGCATCTTTCTTCCTTGTTAGAAGATGGAGTTCCTTGCTTGAAGAAGGTTGAAGGATGGAGTTGACACTTATTTGTGTTTGAAGATTACTCTGAGAAGCTGAAGCTTATAGATGAAGAGGACCAAGTTGATATTGGTAAAGCAAAGAGAGCTGAAGCTTGAAGACCAAGTTGATACTTGTGAAGAAGATCCATTTGAGATTGAGCAAAGAGAGCTGAGGCTTGAAGAATAAAGGATAAGTTGACACTTGCATTGATGCATTGAGAGCCTGAAGGAGTCAAGTTGATACTTGTAGTTAGGAGTAAAGCCTGAAGGTGGGATTTACTGTAAAGCTGAGGCTTAAGGAAGAGAGAATAAGTTGGTACTTATGTTTGATTGGTTGAAACCTTGGAGAAGCAAGTTGATACTTGTTATTGAGGATGATAGCCTTGAAGGGTGATTGAAGTCTGATGACTGAACTGCTGTCAGAAGATTGCTTTGCTATGAAGCTGTGGGAGTGGTTGATCTGCTTTCTTTTCTTGTCTGTTTTCTTTTCTGTATTGATGTGCCTTGTTTGATTTGCTTGATGCATTAGAATAAGTTCATATTTAGATTGATTTAAGCTAGGGGCATGATTGCATTAGAGGTTGAGTTGCTCCCTCTGCTTGTATTTTTACTGTATGGCTTTGCTTGCGGGTATTCGGTAGAGCCCAGCTCCCTTGCCTATGTGGTTTGTTTTTTTGCTTGATAGCAGTTATTTCTTCTGTATGATTGCAGTTATTCATATCTGGCTTGAGGTCGAGATGAGCTTGTGGAGGCTGATGCCCCACACACATTTCCTCCCTCACTTGCATTGCATGCATTTTACAGTCGTTTACTGTTTACTGTTTAAGCTGATGCTTTATCTGTTTCTGTTTATCATTGACATGATCCCCTAGGAATCTCACTTCCTTTGATAAGGAAGTGATGATTAGAACTTTAGGTTGAAACCTATGCATGAAAACTTCTAGGAGTTCCCTGTTTCAAACTTCACCATAGGATGAATCCTTGGCATGACAACAGTAGGACTTGATAGTCTCCCCTTAGTTGAGCCTGTTCGTTCTCTCTTCTCATCTCAAAACAAATTAAAATACAGTAATAAAGGTTAACTGACGTCGTACGTTACGAGCCTTAAGCTATCTGAGAAAGGATTGTTGGAGAGTTTCTTTTCAACAGTCTGGATGTTTAGTATGGCACCCTTTGGGTGACATGCGACGCATTCACTCTAAGGTCATAGTCTCTAGTGCGATGCTAGTTGCAAACATCCATAAAAAACAGTTCTTTCGTAAAAGACAGAAAACAAACTCCAAACCTTTTTGCCCCGTGGGCCCATAATTCAAAGGAAGCTTTTCTGAAGAAAAGAGTGTCGTTAAATCCCCGTTCTACCGCAAACGGTAACGCTTAAGTCTCCAAGGGTCGAGCTGCGTATATCCAACTGCTGGAACTGTTTGTTAACCCTACTCGATAAAACAAATGAATCTGAATTCCCGTAATTCGTATTATCCCGAACTACGTAAGCTCTGATCTCTCATACCTGTTGAGAGTACGTAGGCACAATACTGACGTATTGGCGAGCCACCTTCCCCCGTAACCCGTAGTTAGTCGAACTACGTTGACTCTGATTTCTCATTCTCTGATGAGAATACGTAGGCATAAAGTGCGATGCTTTGCCGAGTCATTTTCTTTTCTTTTTAGACCAGCCTTGATAGGTAGATAGTTAAATAAACCCGTCCAGTAAACACAACAAGCATGGATCCCATCGAGTACGATGGACGTGAGGGGTGCTAATACCTTCCCCTTGCGTAACCGACTCCCGAACCCAGACAACGTTTGCGATGACCTTGTCTTATACCTTTTTGTCAGGTTTTTCCGATCGTTTCCTTTCCCGTTCCGAGGGATAAATAACGAAAGGTGGTAACTCTTCTGTTTTCCCGACACCTTATTTTCGCGGAAGCGACAGCTGGCGACTCTTCTGGGGACTTGATAGTTTCCTGGGATCCGACGTCCCTTATGTGAGTCAGTTTGGGGATCCAACGTCCCCTGCGAGAGTCAATCCTAGCGCTTGTATGATTACTTGTTGGGTTGTGTTTGTTTATCGCATTTACTTCCTGCATTTTATTTTCAGTATGATATGATTATCTGTGCTGTTGTGGGAGGGGCATTCCGATGAGTGAGAAGCCAGACCCAGGCTTGAGTGAACCTAGCATTAGTTGTGGAAATTAGTGGGCGCGTGCTTGCTTGGCAGGCACTAGTGTCTCATGAAATCCACGCTCAGACGAGGTTCTCCCGGTTGACTTATTTTTCAACCCTTTGGGTTGAGGGGGTTGTTGGTTTGGAGGATTGTCGACTCTGGGGACCGATCATTTGGGATTCAACCGAGTGAGGCCGCTTCATGAGCTGGTGATGCCACACCTTCTGGGTATCGTATCACCCCTCTTGAATGTCTGTGACGCTGATGACCGCATAGGATGCCGAACTTGTGTCAGTTTAGGTCCATACCTGTGAGCAGGGTTGGGTTTGTTGCAGGAAACCTTAACCTTCAGACTACCTGGTTTTCTTGATAGTGAGTCAGTTTTGGTTGGGATCAGAGGATCTCATCAGCAGATGTATGTTTGTTCTTGACAGAGCAGAGTTTTGGTCCTGTATCAGAGGTCCTTATTTTCAGAGATGTTTGTTCTTGACAGAGCAGATTTATGGTCCTGTATCAGAGGTCCTTATTATCAGATGTGTGTTTGTTCTTGACAGAGCAGATTTATGGTCCGATATATGGGTTTTCTTCGCATCAGATCTATGGTTGTTCTCGACAGAGCAGTGTTGTGGTTTTGTTGATACAGAACCTTCGCATCTTCAACAACACAGTCGTCTTGATCTCCTGCTGCATGATTGCATTTTACATTGCTTTGCATACCCATTTGCATTTCATTAACGTGTGTCTGTGTTGCAGGTATCGTTTCCCCCGATACGGGATTTCTTGCCTTCTATTGTGCTATCATGGGTTCTCTAAGGAAGACCGTGGCTTACAAGCTCCCTACTTCTGATGTTGTTCAGCTGACTGGTTTGATTGCTTTAGCAGATGATTCTGTGAGAGATGAGTTCAGAAAGTCTTACGGCAAATTGCTCAGTTTGGTTCGTAAACCCTCTGTGTTTGAGTTGAACGGGTTGCACGCTCTGCTGCAGTTCTACGACCCTCCGTTGAGATGCTTTACTTTCCAGGACTTTGTTCTCGCACCCACACTAGAGGAGTATGTTGATCTGTTAGGTGTGCCTATCAAGAGTCAGATGCCCTTTGTCCATATGGATGCTGAGCCGAATCTGCCTAGTCTAGCTCCGTCACTTCATCTGGATGCCTCCGAGTTGGTCTTGTCTAGTTGGAACAAGGTTCCCGGTTTCTCCTTGCAGTTCTTAGTGGGAAAGGCTCAGCAGTGCGCCAAAGACGGATGTTGGGTCGTGTTCAACGCCATTCTCGCTTTGTGCATATATGGCATCATTCTGTTCCCCAATATGCCCGACTTTGTAGACTTCGACGCCTTCCACATCTTTGCATCAGGGAATCCAGTCCCTACCTTGATAGGATATGTCTACCATTCCATCCACTACAAAAACGAGAACAGAAGGGGTAAGAATGTCTCGTGCTGTGTGCCCCTGCTTTATAGATGGCTTGATAGTCATCTACCCAAGAGGGGTCCCTTTGCTTCGTCTGCAGCCACAACTGAGTGGTCTGAGCGTTAGATGAGTCTATCAGCGGAGGATATTGACTGGTTTGACAGAGATAGGTTGGGTACCGAGATTATCTTCAGCTGCAGCGGGTTTCCGAACGTGCCTTTGATAGGCAGGAAAGGCTGCATCAATTATAATCCGTCTCTGCTGGTCCGACAGTTTGCTTACGCTTTGAGAGCTCCGCCGAAGGATGAAGAGGTGCAGGAATCTCTGTACCTCACTGGTCTTCTAGAGGGGGATATATTATCTAAGCTTCAGCGCGCTTGGAATGGTATCAGTAAGCAGGGAAAACCATTGATGGGGAAAAGTAATAGTCGAGCCTACGCTCTGTATATGACTTGGATCAGAGCCAGAGCAAATACTATAGGGATGCCGTTTCCTCCTGCCAAGCCAGAAAGCCCCCCAGTGATTAAAGAGCCTACCACCGTGCCCATTCAGCAGCATAATCAGGTGTTAGCTGAGAGAGATGAATTGAAGAGGGAAAATGAGGAATTGGAGAAAGAATTGGCGCAACTCAGATGCGAGAGAAGTGAAGCCATTCATTCCTTCAAAAGGCAGACCGAGCTGGTGAACCAGCCGGGGACAGATTTGACTAAGCAGATAGCCGAGCGCGAGCGCATGGGTCGAGACTTCAAAGCTGTCAACGATGTACTGGCCACGAAGAAGCATCACTTGGACGAAGCGTATCGGAGGATATCCAAGTTTAACCAGCATTGGAAGGCCACCCTAGCCAACAGGAAAGCGCGGGAGGATAAGCTGATGCAACAGATCTCCAAGCTGAAAGCCCAGGTGAAGGCTAGTGAGAAGAGGTTTGATGAAGAAACCGCTCGCAGATATGCCGCCGAAGGCCAGCTCAACAAAGCCCTTGCTAACCTGAAGGAGCGCAAACTGACGTTTGAATCCAAGAAGCGGAAGCTAGAAGAATGTTTCGGTGAAGGAGCGTGGGAAGATTCGGTCGAAGGTCTTCAGTACACTATTATGCAGAGGGAGTTACTCGTCGAAGGGTTGCTCACTCGGCCTAATCATCCAGAAACGAAGGGGTTATTAGAAGAGTTTCACTCCCGTGGCCGTGCTTGACTATTTGTATTCCTTTTGTTTTGATCATTGTTGTATGCTGACCATCTCCAGGCTTGTTGGTCGAGGTCATGCTATTGATTCAGCTTGTACTCACTGACGTTGTGTAATGCCTTGATGGGCTTTCTCTATATGAGATGTTATTTCCATGACTGGACTCGGACTTCTTATTATCAGCATCGACACTCAGGCACTAGGATCAGGGGAAATCTCCCTAACGCACAGACACACGTTTGCATTTGCATGAAGCATTTGCATAACGAGCACTTTGTTGTTTTTTCCTAACCCTTTTGTGTTTTCAGGTTGTTCCAGGTTGTTCCAGGATTGATCAGAGACCTATCCACCGCTATCCGACCAGAGCAAATCAAACCAGAATCATGGAGCAAGTGCAAACTGATGTTCAAGAACTCCGCGAAAGAATGGACCGCTTCATGGAGCTCATGCAAGCGGTCGCCAATGGCCAGGATCAGCTCAGAACCTTGGTTCAGCCTCTGATTTCAAGGGTTGATAGCAATGGCGTACTCCATGGTGGGACCGTGCCTACCCCTTCACCAGTTGAAACTCCTCAGAATGGCGTCCTCGTGACCGGGGGGAATGGCAGTGCCAACGGCAATGTGATAGCTAACATGGGACTCAATGGTAATACGATGGGCGTCGGTAATGGGAATATCGAAGCTAACGTTAATGTTGGACTGGGCAACGACAATGCGGGTGTTGGAAATCTGTATGGGCCTCAGCCATGGTTAGAAGATCGTCAAGACGATGTGTTCTCTCAGAGAGGTGCTGAACGGGAGCTGACTGCTGAAGCACGACTTAGGTTCAAGGCACTCGAGGACAAGATGAGGAATATCGAGAACCAGAACACCCTGGGTGTTGATATGTCCAAGTTGGGACTGATTGCCGATTTCAAGGTGCCTCCCAAGTTCAAGGTACCTGACTTTGAAAAGTACAAGGGCACCACTTTCCCTCGCGTCCACCTGAGATCATACTACAGAAAAATGTCCGCTCATTCCGAGGACGAGAAGTTGCTGATGCACTTCTTTCAGGACAGTCTGTCCGGACCCTCCCTCGAATGGTACATGAGTCTGGAACCTACCAGTGTGCGCACGTGGAAGGAACTTGCTGAAGCATTCGTGCACCACTACCAATACAACAGTGACTTGGCTCCGAACCGAGTCCAACTACAGAATCTGTCGCAAAGGAACAACGAAGGGTTCAAGGAATACGCCCAACGATGGCGTGAGTTGGCAGCCAGGGTTCAGCCGCCGATGGTTGAACGCGAGCTTGTGCAAATGTTCGTAGCCACCCTCCCAGGGGTTTATTATGAGAAATTGGTCAGCGGTATGTCTGGAACCTTCTCAGATCTCATTATCACGGGTGAGCACATTGAAAACGGGATCAAGCTGGGGAAAATTCAAGGTGATTCATCCTCAGTTGGAGGAAGCAAGAAACCTTATGGTGGCAAAAGACGGGAAAGAGAGACGAGCGTCGTGTCCAACGCTCGAAGGAAGGGTAAAGGCCCTTACCAACAGGTGGCCAGCATAACTATCCCGGCAGTTCAACAGCCACAGCAGCAGCCGCAACAGCAGCAGCAACCGAATCAACAAGGGTACAAAAAGTATCAGAACAGGGCACCTCTGTCGAGCCGTCACCTCGAGACTCCACCCATGTCGTACGCTCAACTATTGCAGACTCTGCTCCAGCTACAGTTGATCCAGAAGAGAACCCTGGCTCCCTTGACAGGGGCACCTCCGCCAGGTTATGACGCGAATGCAACTTGTGAATTTCACTCAGGGGCACCAGGCCACACAATAGAAAACTGTAAAGCCTTCAAGCATAAGGTGCAGGACATGGTGGACGCTAAGATCATCAACTTCTCAGATAGTGTGCCAAACGTCACGAAGAACCCTATGCCGAATCATAGGGGAGGTGGAGTAAATGCCATTATTGAAGACGAGAATTTGGATTTGTTGACTGACGTCAGAGATCTGAAGACACCGCTTAGTTTCGTTAAAGCTAAGCTGATGAAAAGGGGTTTCTTTCCAGGTTGTGGAGAGCTGTGTATGGGCTGTGCGACAAGTCCTGATGGATGTGAACAGTTGATAGAGGGGATTCAAAGTCTAGTGACTGAAGGGATCTTACAGTTTAGCCGGAGGGCCAAATATGGATCGGGAGAGGTAATGCTGAAGCAAGATGATGAGGTTTCCACCATCACCATCCCTCACCAAACGATAACTATTTCCGCACCCAGGCCGCCTACGATTACCATCACCAAAGCTGGGCCGATATCTTTCGAAAGCACTAACGCTGTCCCGTGACACTATGGGGCAGAGGTCTACTGCAACGGACAAAAGTTGGAACTAGAACCGTTTGGGTCGTCTGTGGAGAACCTAGTGGGTGTTAGCGGAATTACTCGCAGCGGAAGAGTACTCGCACCACCTGAGATCGTGGCGGACAAAGCGGACAGAGCTGATGCAATTGATAAAGGTAAAAGTAAAGTCGTTGAAGAGATCCCTCGCGGGGTAGAAAAAGACTTACTTGTTAAAGACGCCGAGGAATTTATGCGGTTGATTAAAAAGAGTGACTACAAGATCGTGGATCATCTCCATCAAACACCCTCAAAAATCTCCATCCTGAACCTGTTGCTATGTTCTGAGGCACATCGCAATGTGCTGCTGAAGGTGTTGAATACCACATACGTGCCGCAGGAAATATCGGTAAACCAGTTGGAAGAGGTCGTAGCCCACGTGAATGCTGGAAACGGGTTAGGGTTCACTGACTTGGAGCTGACGCCGAAGGGGAGGAACCACAATAGCGCCCTGCACATCTCGATAGAGTGTAAGGGAACGATTATGTCTCACGTGTTGGTGGACACAAGGTCATCGCTCAATGTTCTTCCGAAGAAGGCATTAATGAAGTTAGATACTCGAGGATTGATTTGCACACCCAGTGATCTGGTTGTGAAAGCGTTTGATGGAACCAAACGTCATGTTTTCGGGGAAGTGACCTTACCAATCCAAGTTGGGCCAGAAACATTCGACGCGATCTTTTACATTATGGACATCATGCCTGCCTACAGCTGTCTCCTGGGTCGGCCATGGATCCATTATGCGGGTGCCGTGACCTCCACGTTGCACCAGAAACTCAAGTACGCCGTTGGAGGAAGCATTGGTACTGTTTATGGCGAGGAAGACATAATGGTGAGCCATTTGTCGTCCTTCAAGTATGTTGAGATGGATGGGGAAATCCACGAAACCCTATGTCAAGCGTTCGAAGCTGTTAAAGTCAAGAATGTAGCTCCTGCAGTCACTGAAAAGCCAGAGATGACTCTCTCATCCTTCAAGGAAGCCCGAGCCGTTGTCCAAGCCGGATCTACCTCAGGCTGGGGGCAGATTTTGGAGATACCTAACAAGCAAGACAAGTTTGGGTTGGGATATTCTCCTGGAGCTGAAGCCTCCTCTTCTAGCAGTGCGTCGCGAGGTAAAGGGCCGATCCAGTTTACTAGTGGTGGGGTGATATTTGAAAGCGTCAACGCAGTGTCTGAAGACAGCGGAGATAGCGACTGTGACCTAGACTCTTGGATCCAGCCAAGCAAACCAGGCGAGAGCCTCAACAACTGGTCCGTCAGGGATATCATCCAAATGGCAAGCAAAGAGTAATGATTTACTTTTTCCATTCATTGTACAACCCTATGTCCTACCCGGGGCATAGTGGTTTTATTGTCAGGGCCTCGTTTGATTATGTACATGCATTTTACCAATAAATCAAAAGGCGTTTTTCTTCGTACTCAAATGTTGTGATCTCTTTTATTCCTGTTTTATATTTGTTTTGAAAAATAATAAAATGGAAATGGGGTTTGTGCTAACCTGCATATCCTTGTCTTAAGCTTAACCCTTGTTATTGCAGGATCCACATAGCAGATGACATCGACTCTGGACCTTCTATGACTCACTTCGACTTCGATTGCCTGATCTATCAAGCCAAAGAAGAGATTGATGAAGACGAAGACCTTCCTGAAGAGTTGTCCCGCTTGTTAAAACAAGAAGAGAAAGTTATTCTGCCTCACGAGGAGGAGATCGAGATTGTGAATTTGGGTTCTGAAGAATTGGTCAGGAACGTCAGGATAGGGGCTGCATTGCAGAGTGATGTCAAGCAGAGATTGGTCGAGATGCTGAGAGAGTATAGTGACGTCTTTGCTTGGTCATACGAAGATATGCCCGGACTTGATACTGACATTGTGGTCTACCACTTGCCGCTGCGAGAAGATTGCCCTCCCGTTAAGCAGAAGCTTAGAAGGACGCGACCAGATATGGCCGTTAAGATCAAAGAAGAAGTGCAAAAGCAGCTCGATGCTGGCTTCTTAGCGGTCACTACTTACCCTCCGTGGGTCGCCAACATAGTGCCTGTACCGAAGAAAGACGGCAAGGTGCGAATGTGCGTCGATTACCGGGATTTGAATAGGGCGAGCCCTAAAGATGATTTCCCGCTGCCTCATATTGATGTGTTGGTCGACAATACAACTCAGTTCTCCGTATTTTCATTCATGAATGGCTTCTCCGATTACAATCAGATCAAGATGGCGCCGGAGGACATGGAGAAAACTACGTTTATTACTCCTTGGGGAACATTTTGCTACAAGGTAATGTCTTTCGGTCTGAAGAACGCATGGGCCACTTACCAGCGAGCTATGGTCACTTTGTTTCATGATATGATTCATCATGAGATTGAAGTCTATGTTGATGACATGATTGCGAAGTCCCAAACGGAGTAGGGGCATCTGGTCAATCTGCTGAAGCTTTTTGAGAGGCTTAGGAAGTTCAGGTTGAGGCTGAATCCCATCAAGTGTACTTTCGGAGTACGGTCGGGAAAACTACTGGGGTTTACCATGAGTGAAAGAGGCATTGAGGTTGATCCTGCGAAGATATGAGCGATACAAGAAATGCCAGCTGTCGCTACTGCGAAAATCAGCGCCGGCTATGACAGAAGAGTCGCCACCGTGCGTTATTTATCCCAACGGAGGGAAAGGAAACGCTCAGAGTAAACCTACCGCAAAGACGGGAAAGGTATGGTCATCGCAACCAAAACCTGTGTTCGGGAGTCGGTTACGCAAGGGGAAGGTATTAGCACCCCTCACGTCCGTCGTACTCGACGGGATCCACGCTTGTTTTCGGGTACGGATTGTTATTCTATCTAAACTAAGGGTTAAGGGTCAAAAAGAAAAGAAAATGGACTCGGTAGAGCCTCGCTGCTCTATGCCTACGTATTCTCAAGAGAGAAAGTCAGAGTCTTTGTAGTTCGACTAACTACTGGAAAGGAGGGGAAGGTTGCTCTCTAGGATCTCGCATCCTATGCCTACGTACTTTCATACAGCATGAAAGATCAGAGCAAACGTAGTTCGGGCCACGTACGACACAAGTCTGTCTTGATTGTTTTTATTCCTTCTGAAAAAGGGTTTTTCTGATTAACAGTCCAAGCGGACAAAAAAATGACGTTTTGATGAGTTCACATTCTTTTACGGTAGAAGTGTCCTTTATTGTGTTTGGAATATTATTGTGTTTTTCTGTTTGTTTGGAGGAAGAAGAGACAGAACTCTATCCTACAGTTGAAAAGGGGATCACACTAACCTAATGTTATCATGCATGGGTTAAGACCTAATGTCAATCATGCTCCTCTCTTGCGCAGAGAGAAACAGAGATCCTAAGGGAATAGACGGAAACAGAAACAATAGCATAAAACAGTAAAATGCATGAATGCAGCAATACAAGCGAGGCAAGGGAGTCTCACTCAACCTCGAACCTAGAAAACAACAGGCAAAAGTGAACAGAATTCACTTTCAACCTAACAGTTTAAACAGCAAGCAATACAGTCAGGGAAACTCAAGCAATACATCAAAAATTATAAACAGCAAAAATAAACAGCCAACAGCAGCTCTGCACCAACATCTGTCTTCAAGTCATCTTCAACCATATACCAGCTCCAAGCAAACCTCAGTCTTCATCTTCACAGCCTTCAAGCAAGGTCTTTGTCTTCAACCCTTCAATGGCGTTTCTTCAAGTCCCAATCTCCCAGCTGAGGAACCAATCACAAGAATGAACTGGGGTGTTAAGCAATTAGTTGACCACCAAAGGTGGCAAACAGACTGCTAACGACACAGAGAATATTTCTCTCAAGAGTTCTATATCTTAGACACTATCACCAAGCCTTCCAAAGGAAGGGGGTGAATGTCTTAGAGAGACTCTGCATCATAGAGAGGGATGGAGGCAACCAAGACCTTCCACGTTTGTGAATCAAGTTTTCTACTCTAGAGCTCTGCCTAACTCCTAGATCCTATAACCTTCAACAGCTGCCAGCAAGAGATACTCCTCCTCAACTCTGGAAATTGGTCTTCATTCCTTTAGTCTTCAATGGGCTTCATCAGCACAGTCTTCAGCTCAAACCCTAACCCCAAGCAGGCCCAATACCCCACACATTCAAATGATAACCCTAGAGAGGGCACACCACACAATCAAGCAAGTACAAGCAATATACTAATAGTAATAGGGGAAGCCTAATATTTTCTAAGGGATCTATTATCTACCCATAATACCCCTATAGTCCCATACCCCCAAACTTCAAACTACAACTCCTAAAAGAAATGATTTACTACACCTATGTTATCTCTAAACCCTAGTTTTGATTCTCTTAATCACACCTAAACAAACCATCTAAAGTTAAGTCCTAAAATCATGAATTAAATTTCATATGAAGATTAAAGTTCTAAATGAAGTACTCTAAAAAGAATGGGTCCAAAATGTACAAGAATTTATCTAAACTAAAATCAACAATATCAAGTGTTAAACTAAACATCATTTAAACCTATTTAAAAGAAAAATATACTAAAAATGCAAAAATAGAATAAAATGCTAATTTTATTATATGACAATTTTCTTGACAGAAATATGAAAAAGATGCAAAAACAACCATTTAAAAATATGCAATTTTCAATTTGTTATGATTTTTTCAAAGAATTGAAAAAATTGAATGAAATTAAAATGAATTAAATTGGTTATGGGTGCAATCAGCAATTATTTCAGTTAAAAAGGAATGATGGGCCCAGACTGGGGGTGCGCATAGCAAGGCGCGTCTGGGCCCAGCTAACCAGAAAAAAACACAAAAGGAAAAATGACCAAAAACGGTGCAAATAGTAATTAATTCAGTTCATTTCTCGTTGGGCCTTGAAAGTGGTGGTGTGAAAAGCAGTAACAACTTAAGCCCAGTCTGAGTGTTTAAGTGAAACAGTGCGCTTTGGCACCCAGCTTCCCTCCCTTTCTCAACTTTGAATCGTGGCCGATAGATCAGTTACTCAGTCAAAGTCTTATGAAGGATCCAACGATCCTCATGTTTCTTCTCCAAAGCTAGGGTTTCCACCATTAATGAGACCTGAGCAAGCTCGCACGAACCAGTTTTCAACATCCTCATACAACCTCATCTCTCCATGAAATTCAGATCTATAAAAAGCAAAGATGCTCTAGATCTTCCCCTCTACACAGCCATGGTTTCAATTTTCTTTAAAACTCACCCCAGCACCAAACCCGATAGGTAGAAAACCTTGGCTCCACCATTTTACACTGAAATCAACCCTGCTAATTCTTGCTAACTCTTACACTAATGCATTCTACATGCTATGCTGATCATTCTAATCTATCTAACTAAGATTATCATGCCCTAACCTAGGTGTTCTAAGGCTCAACAGTTTTGGTGCTTCAATGGTGAACTCCATGAAATGTTCTCAAATTCATCAGAAATGATCCTCTACCTATGCCTAACAATTCTAACCTAAAGATACTTTATCATGCTAACTAATTCTAACCAATTCGAAGAAAACACTAACCTGGTTTAAAGTTGAAAACAGATGGAGGAAATCACCACTTCAAGCTCAGCAATGCTCCAATGGCAATCAATTAACCAAGATCTTGATTCTGTATGCAGTAGTTCTTGCTCAAACCCCTTGGATTCTTGTAACCACTTCCTTTTGCAATTTGGATGATACACTTGGATAGCACGAATTCTACTTCAATTAAGCCAGATCTTGATGGAAACTTGATCTATGATGGATGTAGATGATGATAGGATCAAGAATTGTGGAGAATGATGAAGATTTGATAGAGTTCTTATGTGATTTGCAAAGTTGAAGAATGAGATGAAACTTGGTGTTTTTGATAAAAATGAAGTGCCAACCCTTGAATGGATCCAACCTACTCAATATATAGATGCTCATAGACCTTTCTAGAACTTGGTAGAAACCTCTTGTGCACAATTCCCTTGTGCATTTGGATATGTTACTTCCTTTGTAAGCCAACTAGTATAACTTCCAAACTTTGAACTAAACTCAAAAATACACTTTTGCCAAAGTTTTTAAAACATTCTTTCCAATCAAAATGACCTATAATTTCATCCCAATTGGCCATGTTATGAAAAATCTCAATTTTAGGTCACTTTTATTCGTTAAATTCACTTTTTAATTGACCAAATTTGGAACCTTGAGCTATGAGCCTTTCCAAACTTTCATGATAACTTTTCTAAACTCAAAATGTCATTTGGAGCAAGTTTGATGTTGTGAAGTTTTTTCATTTGAAGCTTCCTTGTATGAGTTTTGGGCATAGGCTTGAAATGACCTGTAATTCTCAAATGACCAAAATACCCTTTGCTTGCCAAGGTCATAAGTAGAGTTCCACAAATCACATGAAGGCATACCATACCTTTATAGAAAGCTAAGACAATGAGGAACAACTATTATGTTGACCAGAAATTCATTTGAAATCTCCTTGAGGGGTAAACGTTGCTTGGAAGACAAGTAACTTTCACAGACAAAATTTCAGATACCTCAGATGACCTGTAACTTGCAAGGACCATAACTTGAGTTTTATAAATCTCCTTGATGTCTTCCACCACTCAAATTAAAGGTCTTGAGATCCTCTACAAGTTTCATGTTGGCCAAGGATCCATTTGAAGCTTTCATTTTGAATTATCTTGCTGGGAAGTTTGCCCTAAATCAGGGGATTTTACACAGAAACCCTAATTTAGAAACTCCTCTTCTTCTTGATTTCTCTTGATTTCTTATTGGCACAACACCACATCCTTATCTACATGTCAAATGATGAACCCCACATCTCTCAGATAGACCTTGATGCCTTTCAATCAATCATTTGACCTAAGGTTGACCCAGGGTTGACCCAGATGAAACCCTAGTTGATTGTCTTCAACTGCAACTCTTGTGATCACATCAATGACTTGTATCACTTTCAAAATGACTCTCCATGTCTTCCATGATGTCTATATACCCTCTATGGCCTCAATTCATGACTCACAACTTCTTTGATGATCTTCAAATACCCTCAAGATAGGAGATAGATCCACTGCTTGGTCCACTAACTTCTCAGATTTCAATTTCTTTCTGATGACTGGGATAGGCCTGAATTTGAACAATAACCTCTTGATAGGCTCATAGAAATGAGAATAGTACTTGGTCCCTTGTTGGATGACTTGCTATGCTATGCTATGCAGATGATTAGACTATGTACATGACTTTATATGCAAATGCTAATGCAATTGAAACATAAACCAAGTGAAGTAGGTTGAGCAAATTTTAGGGTGCAACAGCTGCCCCTATTCAAGCGACTTGGACCCGACTGGGTGAAACGCCCGGAGCCTTCAGGCATTCGAGGTACAAGACGGTTGAATACTAGGAACCCGAAAATTTTGCCAACCGCAGAAATAAACTGCAACACTGCTTGGAGGAACGACATCCACCAACTGAATCTGGTTGTTACGGCAACCAACTGATCCATTAGTGACCGTGCTGGGGATTATTTTCATCAGCCTGAAAAAGATTCTATCATCGCAGGGATAGAACTTTGTCCAGGTTAGGACGCCTGTTTCGTCAACACGAAGAAATCTCAACTAAACTTGTCCACGTTAGGACTCCACCTGCCGTCAACACGGAAAAAATCTCGGCGACTTCGCTGGGGATGACTCGTCTGCATTTCATCAGCATGAGGGGATCCTATCAACATAGGGATGAATTGTCCACGTTAGGACTAGCACATCTCGTCAGGAATAAATCGTCCACGTTAGGAATAAACTCTTCCACGTTAGGAATACACTTATCCACGTTAGGAATAACATCGTCCACGTTAAGAATACATCGTCCACGTTAGGACTAAACTTTTCCACGTTAGGAATAACCTTTTCCACGTTAGGACTATACTTTCCACGTTAGGAATACACTTTCCACGTCAGGAATAAACTTTTCCACGTTAGGAATACACTTTCCACGTCAGGAATAAACTTTTCCACGTTAGGAATAAACTTTTCCACGTTAGGAATACACTTTCCACGTCAGGAATCACATATCGTCTTGATTTGTCCACGTCAGGACTCACATCTCGTCTTGATTTGTCCACGTCAGGACTCACATCTTCGACCCGCCGAAGAAATAAAACTTGTCCACGTCAGGATTCACGCTTCACCAACACGAAGAAAGATAAATTTGTCCACGTCAGGACTCGCGCATCTTGTCATCACGAAAAACTATAAACTGTCCACGTCAGGACGCACATTTCACCATTACGAAGAAAGATATCTGCTAGGAATAAATGGTCCACGTCAGGACACCAACACAAAGAGTAATCAATTTTGTCCACGTCAGGACTTCACATTCAATCAATACGGAGAAATCGAATCTGTCCACGTTAGGACTAGCACATCTCGTCGGCCCGAGGAAATAAATCTGTCCATGTCAGGACTCCCATGTCTCCAGCACGAAGAAATCCCGTCAATAGAGGAATAAATTGTCCACGTCAGGACTCATATCTCGTCAACGCGAGGAACTCCTATCAATATAGGCAATAAAAATTTGACGACTCCGGGGAAATACTCCTGTCAACCAGTAAGAAAATACATCCGTCTGTTCCTACGGGAAGATACTCTGAATACAATTTCTCTGCTTATCTCCACAGTAACTAACTCCATTGATCCCAACCCACAAACCTTTTAGCACTGACGTGACAGCGACTTTGAGGCTGACTCTACTGGGGATATTTGGAAACCAAACTACCGGACGCCCGCTCTGATAACCGGCGGCAGCCTCTGAAATTCTGATTCATGAAACCCTTTGATGCTGACGTAACAACAAATTTGAAGAAAATAATCCGCCGGCCGGACTAGAGACACTTCAACAAGCAACTCTGGCGGGGAAAACAAGAGACATTTACACAAATAACTCTGCTCGGGGACAAAGAGAAACTTAGCCTAATAACTCTGTGGGGAACAATGCCAAAACTGACATTATCGTTGAATGTCTCACGCCGAGATTTTGAATGTTGGTAATTCATTTGAGCAAGAGCTCTCTCCACCTGCAAGAGAAACAATATTTGAAAACAAACGGTTAACCAACCTGGTTTATGTTTGCATATGTTTGACAATGGCGTAATGCTCCATTCGACATGGAAATGCTACGCGTTTTTTATTTGGTGGATGCAAGTATGACACTATATGCCGATGCAAATGCAGACTCGAACTGCTGGGATACAGAAACCGCTTCAGCAAAATAAATGTTGAAGACAACGCCAACTCTGCTGGGGGATAGTTGCATGCGTCAATCCTGATTAGACTTCTGCTGGGGAGTGAACAGGTATCCCACGGTATTCCGACAAAATAAATGCCAGGGCACACAACCAACTCTGCCGGGGAGAGTCTTAATCTTCGAGTTCCACTGGGAGGAAAGACAACACTTGCTGGAAAGAGAACTCCGCTGGGGACGAAATGATTCTCTTGGGGGAAATCAACTGACTCCGCTGGGGGAGAGTAAATGACCCTACTGGGAAGGGTAAACTGTCTAAGTACAGCTCACGAGTTGGAAATATTACTACTCTTCTGAGGCTAAACCACTCGACTCGGGATGGGGGATCCTTTTGGGGGACACCACACTGTCTGAATACAGCCTACAATCTTGGAATCGTCAATTCTGCTGAGAGTAAACGAGTTTGCTGGAGAATGTCCTTCGGCTAAGCTGCGACTAGCTGGGGAATTCGATCCTTCTTCAGTAAGGGACATTGTTATCTCAGAAGCGCGACCTGCGTGGGGATTCGCTTCACTTAACAATCAAGTCTTTTCGTTACGAGCTTCTGGTCCATACTGCAATCCTTTGATCATCCACTTCATACGACTACGAACCCTGCAACATCACAAACAAGACAAGACAAGTCTACGCAACCAAATCTATTCAGGTTAGCGTTAGTGACATTATTTTCAGTTAACTCAAAGTTTTAGCAATTATTGGCAAGGGCCAACGACGTTATACACACGCTAGTTTCATTAAACCTAGGCGTTTATCATGCACAAAACAGTAAAGAACCAGCATCAAGTACTGAATAACATATTTTATTGATAGGGCCCCTGAATGGGCGGAGTTTTGTACACAGGATGTAACTCCTGAAAAGAGGAAGCTACGCACAACAAATATACAAGTATGCACAAGAAGCATAAATATCAAATTTGTACACATGTCGGCAACGGGATGCAGACGAACATCACGAGCTGATCCTCCTATGACTCGCCCGACTCTAATGCTTTTCCCGGTATCTACACTTCCGAAGAGATTGTATCTGATAATCGACCCCTCAGGTATATTTCCCCGCACCAATGCTCACTGCAGTATCAAATTTGGACCGCAGTCATTTGCTTTTCAAATCCCTAACTTTTGCGTGAACCGCCCTTTACGGGTCTTCAGTTCACCGGGATACCCCTTTTTGCCGAAGCCGCCCAATGTAGGTTTTCAACTTCGCGGGTGTACATTTTTTCAATTTTATCCCTAACTTTTGCCCGAACCTTTCATTCTGTTTTTGGTTCGCCAGGATGCCCCATTTTTGCCTGGACTCTCTTTTTTCTGTCCAGCGGGTCAATTTCAAGCAAAGTATTTTTTAACTGCGTCCGAATTCACAGGCGACGTAAAGTCTTCACCGTCCATGGTGGACAACAATAAAGCCCCTCCTGAAAATACTTTTCTGACAACATATGGCCCTTCGTAGTTGGGGGTCCACTTGCCCCTGTGGTCTGCCTGCGGCGGGAGAATCCTTTTCAGCACAAGGTCGCCCGTCTGAAAGCTCCGAAGATGTATCTTCTTATCATATGCTTTCTTCATTCGGCTCTGGTACAAACGACCGTATGCTAGAGAAGCTAGCCTCTTCTCATCCATTAAACTCAGCTGGTTCAACCTGTCTTTTACCCATTCTGCCTCATCTAGTTGGACATCTTGTAGTACTCTCAGAGAAGGAATCTCAACTTCCAGTGGTAACACTGCTTCCATTCCATATACCAACGAGAACGGGGTTGCCCCGGTTGATGTGCGTACCGTCGTACGATAACCGTGCAAAGCAAAAGTTAGCATCTCATGCCAATCCTTATAGGTCACCACCATCTTCTGGACGATCTTCTTTATATTCTTATTGGCCGCTTCAACAGCGCCATTCATTTTGGGTCGGTAAGGGGAGGAGTTGTGATGTTCGATTTTGAAATTCTGACAGAGCTCCTTCATCATTTTGTTATTCAGGTTTGAACCGTTGTCAGTGATTATCCGCTCGGGGATCCTATATCTGCAAATGATATCTCTCTTGATGAATCTGGCCACTACCTGCTTAGTCACATTTGCATAAGACGCCGCTTCCACCCACTTGGTGAAGTAATCGATTGCTACTAGAATGAACCGGTGTCCATTGGAAGCCGTCGGCTCGATCTTTCCAATCATATCGATTCCCCACATCGAGAATGGCCATGGCGATGACATCACATTCAGAGGACTCGGAGGCACATGAATCTTATCTGCATAGATTTGGCACTTGTGGCACTTCCTCGCAAACTTGAAACAATCAATTTCCATAGTTAGCCAAAAATAACCTGCCCGCAGCAGCTTCCTCGTCATAGCATGCCCACCCGCATGCGTACCAAATGTACCCTCATGTATTTCCTCCATGAGCAGCTTTGCCTCTTTTTCGTCTACACAACGTAGTAGCACCAAATCGTGATTTCTTCTGTATAAGACACCATCCGGATTCAAATAGAAATTACCCGCTAATCTCCTGAGAGTCTTCTGATCTTGACTGGATGCCCCAGCCGGATACTCTTTGTTCTTCAGGAAATTAAGGATATCAAAATGCCATGGTTTATCATCGGATTCTTCGTCAATGGCAAATACGAAGGCAGGTCTGTCAAGCCGAGAGATAACAATTCTGGGAGCCTCATTCCAGAAGTTGACTTGGTACATGGAAGACAAAGTGGCCAGGGCGTCAGCCATCTGATTCTCTGCTCGCGGTACATGATGCAATTCAACCTTGTCAAAGAAAGGCAACAATCTCCTCGCATAGTTCATGTAAGGTATCAAATTGGGCTGACGTGTCTCCCATTCCCCTTTTATTTGATTCACCACCAGAGCCGAGTCTCCGTATACGTCCAGATTTTTGATTCGCAAATCAATGGCTTCTTCAAGCCCCATTATACAAGCTTCGTATTCGGCTTCATTATTGGTAACCGGAAAGGTCAATCGAGCAGTAAACGGGATGTGCGACCCGTGTGGAGTAGTGATGATTGCCCCTATTCCGCTGCCGTAGGCATTTACAGCTCCGTCAAAGATCAACTTCCATTTGGAACCCAATTCTGGTCCTTCGTCTGGCAACAACTCTTCACAATCTTTCATCTTTAGGTACATGATATCCTCGTCAGGAAAATCAAACCTCATCGATTGGTAATCCTCAATAGGCTGCTCTGCCAAGTACTCAGACAGTACACTCCCCTTTATAGCCTTCTGCGAGACATACTGGATGTCGTATTCAGTCAAAACCATCTGCCAGCGGGCAATTCTCCCCGATAATGCCTGCTTTTCGAATACATATTTGATAGGATCCATCTTCGAGATGAGCATGGTTGTATGATTCAGCATGTATTGCCTCAAACGCTTGGCGGCCCAAGCTAGCGCGCAATAAGTTTTTTCAAGCATTGAATATCGAGATTCACATTCCGTAAACTTCTTACTCAAGTAGTAGATCGCATGCTCTTTTCTTCCTGTCTCGTCGTGTTGACCGAGAACACAACCCATACTTCCCTCAAGAATTGTCAAATACATAATCAAGGGTCTCCCTGCCACTGAGGGTATCAAAATAGGAGACTCCTGCAAATACTGTTTTATTTTATCAAACGCCTTTTGACAATTTTTGTTCCACGTTACAGCCTGGTCTTTTTTCAACAGCTTGAATAATGGTTCACACGTAGCTGTTAGGTGAGATATGAACCGGGCGATGTAGTTCAACCTCCCTAAAAACCCGCGCACCTCTTTTTCTGTTCTAGGCGTCGACATCTCTTGTATTGCTTTTATTTTTGCAGGATCAACCTCTATTCCTTTTTCACTCACGATAAAGCCCAGCAGTTTACCCGATCTCACCCCGAAGGTGCACTTGTTAGGGTTCAGTCTTAGCCTGAACTTCCTAAGCCTTTTGAATAACTTCAGCAGATTCACCAAATGCTCTTCCTCCGTCTGGGATTTGGCAATCATATCGTCAACATAAACTTCGATCTCCTTATGCATCATATCATGAAAAAGAGTCGTCATTGCACGCTGATACGTTGCCCCAGCATTCTTTAGTCCGAAGGGCATCACTTTATAACAAAATGTTCCCCAAGGCGTTATGAAAGTAGTCTTCTCCATGTCCTCTGGCGCCATTTTAATCTGATTATAGCCCGAGAAGCCATCCATGAAGGAGAATACGGAGAATTGAGCAGTGTTGTCAACTAGCACATTGATGTGAGGAAGCGGAAAATCATCTTTCGGGCTCGCTTTATTCAAACCTTGGTAATCCACGCACATTCTCACTTTACCGTCTTTCTTTGGCACTGGTACAATGTTAGCGACCCATGAGGGATATTTTGTAACAGCTAGGAAACCAGCATCCCACTGTTTTTGAACCTCCTCCTTAATTTTCACTGCCATATCAGGTCTAGTTCTGCGAAGCTTTTGCTTAACCGGCGGGCATTCTTCTTTTAACGGCAGACGGTGCACAACCATATCTGTATCAAGCCCGGGCATGTCTTCATACGACCAAGCGAACACATCACTATACTCTCTGAGCATTTCAACCAGTCTTCGCTTGACGTCGCTCTGCAGCGAGGCTCCTATACGGATGTTCTTTTCAACCCCTTCCGACCCCAGGTTGATAATTTCAATGACCTCCTCATGAGACAGAATGACTCGTTCTTCTTGCTTTACCAACCAAGACAATTCTTCGGGAACGTCACCATCTTCAACATTCTCTTCTTCGGCCTGAAATACCGGGTGCTCAAAGTCGAGACGAGTCATAGACGGTTCAATGATGTCATCTGAAAATGTTATCCTGCAAAAAGGAATGGTTAAATGCTTCAAAATGCGTATAAAGCAAATACCCACGTTGCCATCTTATTGTAAAATACAAAGCAAGAAAAACAGTGATCGCAATATTTGTACATGAAAAAAAACGCCTTTTATTTAAAGATTAAACACGCAATGTTCATAACAGCACATCCCTAAGCAAATCACGATGCCTCGAGTAAGACACCAGATTGTTCAACAATTAAAAAAAACAAAGTATTACTGTTTGTGAGTCACAGGAACAATCTCCTGAATAGACCAATTGCATAATCCTTGTCCTGGCACGCTTGGCTGAATCCAGGCGTCCATATCGCAGTCACTGTCTCCTTCCTCGGAATCTGAAACAGCGTTGATGGCCTCGTGACACACTCCACTAGCAGTGATAGTTATCGGTCCTCTGAAACGGGGTGCCCCCACAGCAGGTGTTGATGATGACGGTTGATATCCCAGCCCGAATCGGTCCATCTTCACGGGAATATCCAGCACCTTGCCCCAGCCCTTTGTCCCACCAGTCTCCACTAGAGCTTGAGCTTCTTTGTACGACGAGACGGCTACCTCTGACGCTTTACTCGGCCCGGGACCTTTGTCTTTGATGCGCAACCCTTCAAAGGCTTAACAGGGTGTTTCATGAATCTCGCCGTCGACCTCTACATACTTGAATGATGACAAATGGCTGACCAATATATCTTCTTCTCCACAGACTGTGACCACGCTGTCCCTACCATGTATTTCAGCTTTTGATGCAAGGTAGACGTGACTGCCCCAGCACCATGAATCCAGGGTCTTCCGAGAAGGCAGCTGTATACTGGCAGGATATCCATAATATAAAATTCAGTTGCGAAAACCTCCGGCCCCACCTGTAAAGGTAATGTTATGGACCCAAAGACTGTTCTTCGTGTACCATCAAACGCCCTGACCACCAAGTCACTAGGCGTACACAGGATTCCTCTGACATCTAATTTCATCATCGCCTTCTTAGGCAGCACGTTTAAGGACGATCCGGTATCTACCAGTACATGAGACATGACTGATCCTCTACACTCCACTGAGACGTGCAACGCCATATTATGCTCTCTCCCCTTAGGGGTCAAATCAAAATCTGTAAAGCCCAAGCTATGGCCTGCATTCACATGCGCCAACACCCCCTCCAGCTGATTCACGGAAACATCTTGGGGTACAAAGGAAGTATCCAGAACTTTCAACAATGCATTTCGGTGAGCTTCAGAACATAATAGCAACGACAGTATGGATATCTTTGATGGCGTCTGTTGAAGGTGCTCAACAATCTTATAATCACTTTTGCGAATCAAGCGCATGAACTCTTCCACATCTTTCGATGCCGTTTCTTTTTCGCTCCTCTGCACAGGGACAGTCTCATTCATCTTTCCTTTTCCCTTCGCCAGTCGTTCAGCCTCTACCTCAGGCGATATGAAGATTCTCCCACTTCTTGTCATACCTCCGGTACCGACGACGTTGTCTACAGTCTCAACTGGCTGCTTGCTAACATCAATTTTCACCCCATCTCAGTATACTTCCAACCCATAAGTCCAGGGGACTGCTTTAGTGCTCTCATACGGGATTGGTCCTGCCTTGGTGATAGTGATCGGCGGTCGCTTGGCCGGCGCCGTTATAGTTATCGTTTTTCGGGGAATCGTCACAGTAGCTACATCGCTTTGCTTGTCGGCTAATACCCCTGCGGGTTCTTCAATTGCTGCTCGGTCAAATTGCAATGTGCCTCCATCTATTAAGGTCTGAATCCCCTTCTTCAATTCATCACAACCCCCAGCTTGGGTCCAACACTCTAAACAATACTCGTCGCAACCTGGATACACACCACCTTGCAATAATCTGCTCTTTATCTCGCACAACGGTGTCTTTAGGTCGTCAACATTCATAATCAAGTTTAAACCCTCCTCAGTTAAAATGGCGTTTGCCCCATGGTTGGGCATGGGCTTCTGCACTATGTTCGGACCCGCCTGTCCAAAATTGATAGCCTTACTATCCAATAGATCCTGCACCACATGCTTGAACGCGTGGCAACCCTCTACATCGTGGCCAGGAGCCCCGGAGTGGAATTCACAGTGCCTGCTTGCATCATAACCATACGGAGGAGTGCCTGTTATTAGCGCTAGAGTTCTCTTTTCCACCAAGTTCAAACCCAGTAATGTCTGTAGCAATTCTGCATACGTTGAAGGAGGCTTTTCAAACACCCTCCTTGGTTTACCCCCCTGGAATCTGCGCTGGGCAGGTTGTGCCCCCTGTTGTGGCTGCTGTTGCTGTTGTTGTTGTTGAAATGGTTGTTGCTGAAACGGAATAGTAACACTTGCCACCTGCTGCGGCTGATTGTACTGGTTTCGACCTCTGCCCCGGCCTCGGCCTCGGCCCCCAAACACTGCGCTTGCATCACCTTGACGATGTCCCTCGAAAGCCCTTCTGTTACTGCTAGCTGAAGTGGATTCCTCAGCTTGGAATCTTCCCTATTTAATGTTACTTTCAATCTTCTCTCCCATCAGGATTAAGTCTGAGAAACTGCCCAAAGAAGTGTGAAAAAACTTGTCATAAAACATGCCAGTGAATGTTCCTATGAACATATCATTCATTTCTTTGTCCTCTAGAGGAGGATGAACTCGAGCAGCCATGTCGCGCCATCTCTGCGCATACTCTTTAAAGCTCTCGCCCTTCTTCTGGGACAACCCCTGCAATTGGACCCGGTTGGGTGCCAAGTCACTGTTGTACTTATAGTGAGCCACAAATGCTTCAGCCAGCTGCTTCCATGTCTTTATCTGAGTTGGTTCCAATCCCATATACCACTCAAGGGAAGGACCAGACAAGCTATCTTGAAAGAAATGCATTAGCATCCTCTCATCATTTGAATATGCCGACATCCTTCTGTAGTATGACCGCACGTGCACCTTTGGACAGGTGTCCCCCTTATACTTGTCGAATGTGGGAGCTTTGAATTTGATTGGCACCCTCAGGCCAGGCACCAGACCCATTGTAGTCATATCTAAGCCAACAGCACTTTGATTTACGACCCCCTTCATCTGCTCCTCGAGCATCCTGATTCTATGAGAGTCATCCATAGGACCTTCGAAACCTCCGCCGGAGAAAGCATCCTCTTGCTGATCTTCTTGCCAATTACCATTCCTAACTCCGTATCCATCGTACCCGTTGTTACGGCCAACTCTAGTCTGATTCATTACCGGGCCTCGCCCCCTGATACCGTATCCCGGAGCAACTCCAGCAGGTCCAAAAGCCATTAACCCAGCGCCATTTCCATTTCCGAATCCGCCATAACCCTGATTGGTCGTACCAAATCCGTCCTGTCCGAAGCCTTGAGCGTTGAAGCCGTACTTCCCAGCATGATCAAACCCCTGGTCATTGAAGCCAAATCCATTATTACCAAAGCCATTACCTCCCATATTATCACCTAGGTTGACATCTCCGAGCCCAACGTTGTTGACGACAGTCTCGTTCCCAATTCCAACGTTACCGTTCCCGGCAGCAGCGCCATTGTTCACATTGACAGCAGGTACGTTTACTACAGGTGGAGCCACCGGTGTGGGGGTACCATCCCCGTGAATAGTGTCGACTCGCACAGACTGATGATCCTCATTTCCGTGCCCAGCATTTCTTACCAACAGAGGCTGTACCAAAGCTTGCAAATTCTCCTGCCCTTTCGCAATGGTCTCCATTGTCTGCAGGAAGAGCGCCATCTTCTCACGCATGTCTTGCATTTCATTCTGCATTTGATCCATAATTCTTCAGCAGTTGGTACGAGTGGAGTATCGGTGCGGGCGCTGACCTTCAATCCTAAAAAAAGACCTGGTACAGTGCAAGAAATAAGATACCGCTCAATAATCACCTGTAATGCAATATGAATGTGAATGCAATGCAATATGTGTCTGTGCATTAGGGAAAATCATTCCCCGATTCTAGTGCGAATGTGCCAGTGCAGTGACGGTGCTAGCAATACGGTGATCGGAGCCGAATCATAGAAAACACATCATATATTGCAGAGAAATCCATTAAGCCAAGAATACAATATCACTGAGTGTACAATAAGAAGGCATGACCTCAACCAACAATCCTGGTGATGGTCAGCGCGATGCAAAATAAAGCATACACGTTAATACATGAAACAGTCAAGTACACTCATAAGCCTGGTACTCTTCTAGTAACTTCTTAGTCTCTGGATGACTTGGTCGGGTAAGCAGACCCTCAACAAGTTGATTTCTTCGCTTGAGAACGCGTCGCACGTCACCAGCGGTTTCCTCCCATGCCCCTTCTCCGAAGCGATCCTCTAGCTTCCGCTTCTGTGACACAGCTTCTTTCTTGCTTTCGATGGCCTTGTTCAATGCATTCTGGAGACTGTATCTCGTCATTACCTCTTCTTCATACTTCTTAATGCTAGCCTTCAACTGCTCTTCGAGTTCAGAAATTTGCTGCTTCAATTTGTCTTCCCTCTTTTTGTTGTTGGTTAGCGTAGCATTCCACGTCTTGTTACAGGAAGATATTTCTCGGTGAGCGGCATCGAGTGCTTTCTTTTTGGACTCCAACATGTCATGAGAGCTTCTGAATTCTTTCCCCAGGCGTTCACGCTTCTTCTTTTCTTCAGTCAATTCAGCACCTAGCTTGTTTACTAACTCAATTTGCTGTTGGAAAGAATGCACAGCCTTGTTCTTCTCACTACGCATCTGAGCCAGTTCCTTTTCTAACCCTTCATTGATCTTCATCAAGGCTTCTTTTTCTTTTACAACTTGCTCGTAGGCCTCCCTAGTAACAGTAGTTGGTTCTTCCACCAGAATATGAACAGGGACTGGTGCAGCTGGAAATGGCATCAATAACTGTCTTGCTCTCTCTTGGATCCAAACTTTGTAGGGTGCATAAGCCTAACAATCATTCTTCCCTAACAGTGGTTTCCCTCTTCTGTTGATACGCATCCATGCGTGCTGAAGCTTGGCTAGTAACTCTCCATTCAAATCACCGGTGAAGTACAGAGATTCCTGTACTTCTTCCTCCTTAGGTGGGTTCTTCAACGCGTATCCAAACTGGCGAACAAACAGAGATGGGTTGTAATTGATACACCCTTTTCTTCCTATCAACGGAACATTAGGGTATCCAGAACAACTGAAAATAAGCTCAGACCCCAACAAGTCTCGGTCAAACCATTCAATGTCTTCAGAAGATAGCCTCATCAGGCGCTCTGGCCAGTCAGCTGTAGTTGCACTATCCACAAAAGGTCCCTTCAGGGGAAGATGGCTCTTAAACCACATGTACAACAAAGGCACGCAACAAGAGACGTTCTTGCCTCTCCTGTTCTCTTTTCTGTAGTGCATCGAATGGTAGAAGTCCCCGATCAATGTGGGTACAGGGTTGCCAGCAGCAAATAAATGAAATGCATCCATGTCCACGAAGTTCGGGAAATTGGGAAACACTACTATCCCATAAATGCATAGAGCCAAAACAGCGTTAAAGACCACCCAACATCCATTCTTGGCGTATTCTTGAGCCTTGCCAATCAAAAACTGGAGAGAGAAACCTGGAACCCCGCGCCAAGAAGTCATCAACAGCTCAGAAGCATTCATGTGCAAGGCCTTAGCCAAGTCCTCCAACTTGGGCTCAGCGGCAGAGTGAATAAAAGGAACTTTATTCTGTACTGGCAGCTCAGTGAACTCTACATACTCTTCAATGGTAGGCCCCAAAATAAAGTCAGCAAACGTGAAGCATCTCAAAGCAGGGTCATAGAATTGCATCAGTGTATACAGCCCATACAGTTCATCATCAGTTAATTTGCGAACCAATCTCAACAGCCGTCCGTAACTCTGCCTGAAGCTTCTACGGACATCCTCATCAGCAAGAGAAATCAGACCCAGGATGGGAGTAATATCAGGGATAGGTAAATTGTAGGCAACTGTCATCCTCAAACCAGCCATGATCAATACTCAGAAGTCCGGACACTAGAACCAGGGAATATGCAAATGCACCTGCAGCACAGACACACGTTAATGGAATGCAATGATAATGGTTATGCGAACAATGTAATGCAAGTAACATGCAACAGGGACCAAATGCCATAGCTGAGAAGCCTGAACCATATCAAAAGTCTCAGATAGACCCTCCAGAATTTCTCAAACCCTGGTCTCAGATAGACCCAATACAAAGCTCCCACACTGGTCTCTGATAGACCCCACAACACAACTCTGACTGGTCTCTGATAGACCTCATATCATAACTCCAACTGGTCTCTGACAGACCTCAAAACTATCCATAAATACCCAGGATCTCAGATCAAGAAATAACCGGCATCTGAAGGTCTAGTTACCTGCATAACCCCAAAACCCTCTCACAGGTAGGTGTCCTAGTAACTGACACAAGTATGGCATCCTATGCGGTCGTCGGCGTCACAGACTTTCAGGGTTGATGATACGATTCCCAGAAGGAGTGGCATCATCAAATCTTGAAGAGGCCTCACTTAGCCAACTTCCAAATGATCGGTTCCCAGAGTCGACAATCCAACTAACCAGCAACCCGAGCCACCCAAAGGGCAGGACAGGAGGCCAACAAGAAGAACCTCGTCTGAGTGTGGATTTCGCGGGACACTAGGACATGCAAAGCACGTGCGTGCCCACTAATTTCCACTCTAATTCTAGGTGCACTCAAGCCCAGGTCCGACTTATCTCTCAATCATGGAACACCCGTCACACCCCAATACAACAATAATAACAATAATATAATGCCGAAAGTAAATGACGAAAATATAAATCCATACAAAATCCTCGACGGGAAAACAAGCGCTAGGATTGACTCGCTTAAAGGGACGTTGGATCCCAAATGCATAAGGAACTATCGCAGTCCTTAGCAGCCAGGGGACGTTGGCTCCCCAGCAGAGTCGCCAGCTATCGCTACTGCGAAAATCGGCGCCGGCTATGACAGAAGAGTCGCCACCGTGCGTTATTTATCCCAACGGAGGGAAAGGAAACACTCAGAGTAAACTTACCGCAAAGACGGGAAAGGTATGGTCATCGCAACCAAAACCTGGGTTCGGGAATCAGTTACGCAAGGGGAAGGTATTAGCACCCCTCACGTCCGTCGTACTCGACGGGATCCACGCTTGTTTTCGGGTACGGATTGTTATTCTATCTAAACTAAGGGTTAAGGGTCAAAAAGAAAAGAAAATGGACTCGGTAGAGCCTCGCTGCTCTATGCCTACGTATTCTCAAGAGAGAAAGTCAGAGTCTTCGTAGTTCGACTAACTACTGGAAAGGAGGGGAAGGTTGCTCGCTAGGATCTCGCATCCTATGCCTACGTACTTTCATACAGCATGAAAGATCAGAGCAAACGTAGTTCGGGCCACATACGACACAAGTCTGTCTTGATTGTTTTTATTCCTTCTGAAAAAGGGTTTTTCTGATTAACAGTCCAAGCG
This sequence comes from Lathyrus sativus, assembly GCA_963859935.3. Taxonomy (NCBI): domain Eukaryota; kingdom Viridiplantae; phylum Streptophyta; class Magnoliopsida; order Fabales; family Fabaceae; genus Lathyrus; species Lathyrus sativus. The sequence goes on along the minus strand of OZ012736.1, from coordinate 124,213,443 downwards.
GACAAAAAAATGACGTTTTGATGAGTTCACATTCTTTTACGGAAGAAGTGTCCTTTATTGTGTTTGGAATATTATTGTGTTTTTCTGTTTGTTTGGAGGAAGAAGAGACAGAACTCTATCCTACAGTTGAAAAGGGGATCACACTAACCTAATGTTATCATGCATTGGTTAAGACCTAATGTCTATCATGCTCCTCTCTTGCGCAGAGAGAAACAGAGATCCTAAGGGAATAGACGGAAACAGAAACAATAGCATAAAACAGTAAAATGCATGAATGCAGCAATACAAGCGAGGCAAGGGAGTCTCACTCAACCTCGAACCTAGAAAACAACAGGCAAAAGTGAACATAATTCAGTTTCAACCTAACAGGTTAAACAGCAAGCAATACAGTCAGGGAAACTCAAGCAATACATCAAAAATTATAAACAGCAAAAATAAACAGCCAACAGCAGCTCTGCACCAACATTTGTCTTCAAGTCATCTTCAACCATATACCAGCTCCAAGCAAGCCTCAGTCTTCATCTTCACAGCCTTCAAGCAAGGTCTTTGTCTTCAACCCTTCAATGGCTTTTCTTCAAGTCCCAATCTCCCAGCTGAGGAACCAATCACAAGAATGAACTGGGGTGTTAAGCAATTAGTTGACCACCAAAGGTGGCAAACAGACTGCTAACGACACAGAGAATATTTCTCTCAAGAGTTCTATCTCTTAGACACTATCACCAAGCCTTCCAAAGGAAGGGGGTGAATGTCTTAGAGAGACTCTGCATCATAGAGAGGGATGGAGGCAACCAAGACCTTCCACGTTTGTGAATCAAGTTTTCTACTCTAGAGCTCTGCCTAACTCCTAGATCCTATAACCTTCAACAGCTGCCAGCAAGAGATACTCCTCCTCAACTCTGGAAATTGGTCTTCATTCCTTTAGTCTTCAATGGGCTTCATCAGCACAGTCTTCAGCTCAAACCCTAACCCCAAGCAGGCCCAATACCCCACACATTCAAATGATAACCCTAGAGAGGGCACACCACACAATCAAGCAAGTACAAGCAATATACTAATAGTAATAGGGGAAGCCTAATATTTTCTAAGGGATCTATTATCTACCCATAATACCCCTATAGTCCCATACCCCCAAACTTCAAACTACAACTCCTAAAAGAAATGATTTACTACACCTATGTTATCTCTAAACCCTAGTTTTGATTCTCTTAATCACACCTAAACAAACCATCTAAAGTTAAGTCCTAAAATCATGAATTAAATTTCATATGAAGATTAAAGTTCTAAATGAAGTACTCTAAAAAGAATGGGTCCAAAATGTACAAGAATTTATCTAAACTAAAATCAACAATATCAAGTGTTAAACTAAACATCATTTAAACCTATTTAAAAGAAAAATATACTAAAAATGTAAAAATAGAATAAAATGCTAATTTTATTATATGACAATTTTCTTGACAGAAATATGAAAAAGATGCAAAAACAACCATTTAAAAATATGCAATTTTCAATTTGTTATGATTTTTTCAAAGAATTAAAAAAATTGAATGAAATTAAAATGAATTAAATTGGTTATGGGTGCAATCAGCAATTATTTCAGTTAAAAATGAATGATGGGCCCAGACTGGGGGTGCGCATAGCAAGGCGCGTCTGGGCCCAGCTAACCAGAAAAAAACACAAAAGGAAAAATGACCAAAAACGGTGCAAATAGTAATTAATTCAGTTCATTTCTCGTTGGGCCTTGAAAGTGGTGGTGTGAAAAGCAGTAACAACTTAAGCCCAGTCTGAGTGTTTAAGTGAAACGGTGCGCTTTGGCACCCAGCTTCCCTCCCTTTCTCAACTTTGAATCGTGGCCGATAGATCAGTTACTCAGTCAAAGTCTTATGAAGGATCCAACGATCCTCATGTTTCTTCTCCAAAGCTAGGGTTTCCACCATTAATGAGACCTGAGCAAGCTCGCACGAACCAGTTTTCAACATCCTCATACAACCTCATCTCTCCATGAAATTCAGATCTATAAAAAGCAAAGATGCTCTAGATCTTCCCCTCTACACAGCCATGGTTTCAATTTTCTTTAAAACTCACCCCAGCACCAAACCCGATAGGTAGAAAACCTTGGCTCCACCATTTTACACTGAAATCAACCCTGCTAATTCTTGCTAACTCTTACACTAATGCATTCTACATGCTATGCTGATCATTCTAATCTATCTAACTAAGATTATCATGCCCTAACCTAGGTGTTCTAAGGCTCAACAGTTTTGGTGCTTCAATGGTGAACTCCATGAAATGTTCTCAAATTCATCAGAAATGATCCTCTACCTATGCCTAACAATTCTAACCTAAAGATACTTCATCATGCTAACTAATTCTAACCAATTCTAAGAAAACACTAACCTGGTTTAAAGTTGAAAACAGATGGAGGAAATCACCACTTCAAGCTCAGCAATGCTCCAATGGCAATCAATTAACCAAGATCTTGATTCTGTATGCAGTAGTTCTTGCTCAAACCCCTTGGATTCTTGTAACCACTTCATTTTGCAATTTGGATGATACACTTGGATAACACGAATTCTACTTCAATTAAGCCAGATCTTGATGGAAACTTGATCTATGATGGATGTAGATGATGATAGGATCAAGAATTGTGGAGAATGATGAAGATTTGATAGAGTTCTTATGTGATTTGCAAAGTTAAAGAATGAGATGAAACTTGGTGTTTTTGATCAAAATGAAGTTCCAACCCTTGAATGGATCCACCCGACTCAATATATAGATGCTCATAGACCTTTCTAGAACTTGGTAGAAACCTCTTGTGCACAATTCCCTTGTGGATTTGGATATGTTACTTCCTTTGTAAGCCAACTAGTATAACTTCCAAACTTTGAACTAAACTCAAAAATCCACTTTTTCCAAAGTTCTTAAAACATTCTTTCCAATCAAAATGACCTATAATTTCATCCCAATTGGCCATGTTATGAAAAATCTCAATTTTAGGTCACTTTTATTCATTAAATTCACTTTTTAATTGACCAAATTTGGAACCTTGAGCTATGAGCCTTTCCAAACTTTCATGATCACTTTTATAAACTCAAAATGTCATTTGGAGCAAGTTTGATGTTGTGAAGTTTTTCATTTGAAGCTTCCTTGTATGAGTTTTGGGCATAGGCTTGAAATGACCTGTAATTCTCAAATGACCAAAATACCCTTTTCTTGCCAAGGTCATAAGTAGAGTTCCACAAATCACATGAAGGCATACCATACCTTTATATAAATCTAAGACAATGAGGAACAACTCTTATGTTTACCAGAAATTCATTTGAAATCTCCTTGAGGGGTAAAGGTTGCTTGGAAGACAAGTAACTTTCACAGACAAAATTTCAGATACCTCAGATGACCTGTAACTTGCAAGGACCATAACTTGAGTTCTATAAATCTCCTTGATGTATTCCACCACTAAAATTAAAGGTCTTGAGATCCTCTACAAGTTTCATGTTGGCCAAGGATCCATTTGAAGCTTGCATTTTGAATTATCTTGCTGGGAAGTTTGCCCTAAATCAGGGGATTTTACACAGAAACCCTAATTTAGAAACTCCTCTTCTTCTTGATTTCTCTTGATTTCTTCTTGGCACAACACCACATCCTTATCTACATGTCAAATGATGAACCCCACATCTCTCAGATAGACCTTGATGCCTTTCAATCAATCATTTGACCTAGGGTTGACCCAGGGTTGACCCAGATGAAACCCTAGTTGACTGTCTTCAACTGCAACTCTTGTGATCACATCAATGACTTGTCTCACTTTCAAAATGACTCTCCATGTCTTCCCTGATGTCTATATACCCTCCATGGCCTCAATTCATGACTCACAACTTCTTTGATGATCTTCAAATACCCTCAAGATAGGAGATAGATCCACTGCTTGGTCCACTAACTTCTCAGATTTCAATTTCTTTCTGATGACTGGGATAGGCCTGAATTTGAACAATAACCTCTTGATAGGCTCATAGAAATGAGAATAGTACTTGGTCCCTTGTTGGATGACTTGCTATGCTATGCTATGCAGATGATTAGACTATGTACATGACTTTATATGCAAATGCTAATGCAATTGAAACATAAACCAAGTGAAGTAGGTTGGGCAAATTTTAGGGGTTGTCCCCAGTAGAGTGTTGAATAGCTGATGCTGTATTTCCCCGCCGGAGTCGTTACCTCCAGGAGGGGTTGGCTGCGAATGCCGTGCAGTTTATTTCTGCGATTGACATCGCTTTCCTCAGCAGGTCCAGGTTCTCGTAGAGCTTCGTTCCCCTGCAGCAGTCGACTGAAGTTCATTTCCCCAGGCGGTGTCCGATTGAGATTGGTGTGACTTCTTCTCCTTGGCAGGATGAGTCCTTCCTCCACCAGAGTGGTTCTTTCTCCTTGACAGGAGGATTCTCCCTTCAGCATTTATTTTGCTAATGGGGTCGTAGCATCTTGCATGATTGCATAACATTTACCCAAAAAACGCGTAGCACTTCCACCGTGTGGAGCATTGCGCCATTGTCGAAGCATATGCATACTAAACACGAGCTAGGTCGTTACTGTGCTTGTTTTGCAGGTGTTCCTCCGCAGAGTCGCTTGCTCAAGATGATTCTTGAATCCCTAGCGAAAGTCGCTTGCTCAAGATGATTCTTGAATTCTCCAGCGAAGTGGTTTGCTTAAGATGATTCTTAAAATCCCCAGTGAAGTCGCTAGAGAGGGTTGCTCAAGTTGATGCTTAGAGTCCCCGACAGAGTATTTAATCAGGATGATTCCTGAAATCTCCAGCAGAGTTATTGGTTCAGGATGATACTTGAAGTCTCTGGCGGAGTTATTTGTCCAAGATGATTCTTGCAGTCCTTAGCAGAGTTGATTCACCCAGAATGATTTCCGGATCCTCGGAGCAGAGTTAGTTCTCCAGAATCCCCAGCGGAGATGCGTCATCCCCAGCAGGTTTCCGAACAGCGAAGTTGAAACTTCTCTTGAAGACTTGATGATTGAAGTCCAACCGTATTGACGAAGCAGTTCTCTCCGCTGATGCGGAGTGCCTGACGGCAGAAGTTTGGATATCCCCAATTGGTTCATGATTGACTGAGAATTCTATTCCCGATTTGGTAATGAAGTCGGCTGACACCCAAAAATTTCTCTGAATGCTCGATGGCATGATTAACTTGATTTTTTATCTGATAAGTCCCGAGGAATCCTGATGCCTGACGGCATGATCGACCATGTATCACCGGTTACCGTGTGACCAATTCCCCTGCTAGTTGCCGTGCAACTATCATTTCAGTTTTCGAAGATTTGTTTCCATCAGAGTACCGTGTACTTGTGTAGTTGGCAAATTTCCGGGTTTGTTGGTATTCAACCGTCTTTCACCTTGATTGTTTGAGAGCCGTTCGCTTCTCACCCAGTCAGGTCCAAGCCGTTTGAATAGGGGCAGCTGTTGCACCCCAAAATTTGCTCAACTTTTCTTTACCTAGCTTATGTTTCATTTCATTCACATTAGCATTATCATTTGCATTTCATTGACATGTATGCAGGAGATCAAGAGGTATGATTACCAATCAAGGGCTACACAAGAGTTTGAAGCTAGCTAAGAAGGTTATTCAGGTGTTCAAGGGTTGATATCCTTGTTAGAGAAGTTAAAAGATCCTCAGCGAGAGTGGTTGAAACCAAGAGTGTGTGCCTCCTAACTTGAGAGTTGTGGGAAGTCCTCAGATGATTCTGAAGCCAAGAAAATGGACTTGAGGTCTTGAGAGAGCTCATGAGAAGTGTTGAAGGTCACTTTGAGGCCTCGACAGGTCATTGTGCAAGATTAAGAAGACTCAGCCATGAGTGGTGCAATTAGGGTTTGACTGGGTCAACCATAAGTCAACTGATGATTTGGACAAGGTTGAGACCTAATCCAAGAGCCATGTGATCATAGATTGATGCATTGAGATGTTCTAAGGATGATTCCAAGGTTAACTCATCATGATTGAAGAGTTTGAGAAGTTTCAAGCTAGGGTTTCTAAGGCTTGACAGTGTAAAATCCCCTAGTTTGACCCCTATCTTCAAGGCAGTTTAGATCAAGATGTGATTGTCATCTCATCTAGCCCCCAACATGAATGTTGTATAGCATGATCTTAGCTTTAATTTGAGTGCTATAAGTCCTTGATAGTATTTGTAGAACTCAAGTTATGACTTTGACAAGTTACAGGTCATCTGAGGTATGTGAATTTGGGGGCTTGAAAGTTGCCCAACTTGCATGAAACGTTTACCCTAGAAGGATGATTCCTATGAACTTCTGGTCAACATGAATGTTGTTCCTTATCCTCTTAACTTTTTAGAGAGTACTAGAAGTCCTTGATAGGATTTTTAGAACTCAAGTTATGGCTTTGACAAGTCAAGGGCATTTTGGTCATTTGGAGATTATAGGTCATTTCAAGCATAAGGCCATAACTCCCATTTCCGAGCTTCAAATGGGAAAATGTTCAACATCAAACTTGTTCAAAATGATGTTTTAAGGCTATCCAAGAGGTCATGAGATGTTGGAATTGCTTGTAGTTCAAAGTTGCAAAAATGACCTAAAGTAAGGGTATAAGTTAAATGAACCAAAGTTGAAAATTGATACTTTTGATATACATGTCCAAACCAAGGCATGTAATAGGTCATTTTGACTCTAAAAAGAATTTTAAGAACATTGATTTAGCCACATTTTTGAATTGAGGTCTAATCTGTGGACTTGCTTTGAAAAGTAGATACTTACATCTTAAGTAACATTTGCAAAACCAAAATGCAATGCATAATCAAGGTCCCTTGCAAGCCAAACACTTCCAAAAGGTCACTAGGGGAGAAATTGGAAGGGAATGGGATTGGTTTCAAGATGTTAACAGGATTATGCACACCATGGCATATAAGTGAACTTCTCATGTCATGAGAGATTGAATTTCTCCTTGGAAGGATCTAGAGTTTTCTAGATCATCCCTACACACTCTATATATGAAATAGAAGTGGTTCAGATTATTTTTTGGTGATGATTGAAGGAGAGAGCAGAGATTGAGATTGAAACTTCATTGCTTGCAACTGAATTCGGTTACATCATTTCACTCACTTTCCACCCATTTTCTTGATTGCAATCTCTTCCATGGATGCTAGGGAATGATTCCAGATCATAATCAAAGGGAATTCGTGGCTGATTGGTGTTCTTGAGCTCAGATTTCTCCACCTGCAACTCAGATTCGAATCCAAGAATTGAAGCCATTTCAATCAATTCTAGTGCATACAGAAGCTTGGGAGTGATTCACTGAAGGAGTCTGGAGCATTTGAGGGCTTGATTTGAGGTCTTGCTACTTCTGTGCATGCGAAATGTTTAGGTTGGTAACCTTTGATCTCTGGCTTGTTTTAGTTAGAATCAATAGGAATTAGGATGATAGATGCATTGTAGAACGGTGTAGGAAGGATTTCAGATCATTAATTTGAGAATTAGTGACCAATTAGGGATGTTGCCATTTTCGGTTGAGAGTTGGTTCTGGCGAATCTTGAGGTTTCAGAGAGAATTAAGGGCATGAATGAATTCGTGAGGAAATTTGGGACATGTTTCATTAAGGGATCGTGGCCTATGGTGGACTCTATGTTGAACTAGGGTTGTGGAATGGTGACCGGAGAAAGTCACCGGCGGTGGTTTTGGGCGCGCAGGTGATCTGAATTGCAGAGATTCAAAAGGAAGAAGATGACTTGATAGCCATCAGATCAAGGTTGGACTTTGACTAGGAACCCCATCCAACGGCCACGCGTGCGTTTCATTTTGTGAAGAGTCTGAACTTTAATGAAACACATCGTTTCATTTAGTTGCTGATTTTGGGCTTAAGGATCTAACTGCTACTTACACCCCCCTGATGGCCCAATCCATAAAATGAATTGATTTTGTTTACTATCTGCACCGTGTGTTTACAATTTTATTTTGATTTTCTTTAAATTTTTCATTTTATTCATGGTACTTTATAAAATCATAGAAAATGGAAAAATGATCCAATTGACCCCATTCTTTTTGCATTAGATTCATGATAGAATCTAGTATTTTTTAGAGAAAGAATATTTTTATTTCATGAATTTTCTGATTTTATGGGAATTTTTACATTTTAATTGATATTAAAATAGTCATGCTTGATGCTTGATGTTGTGGAATTTTGTGTGATTAATTGGTGATGATTTTGATCTTGATTTTTTGTGAGTAGTTTGCATAGATATGCATGCTCCCCATAGATTTTTCTCACATTTTTGTGATGAACATAGGTGGTAGTTTAGGTTGAAACCTTTAGAAGCTCCATTTTTAGGGTTTATGGTTGATACCTTTGGATTTAGGACTTAATAGATGATATAGTCCCTGGTTTTTGTAGGAGGCATTCTTAATTGAATTAGGATCCCTTAGGAATTTTGTTAGAAATTTATAATATAGTTTACTATTTTTGATTGATTTTAGTTTAGGTGCTAGTTTTAGATGACTCTAAGGCACTAACTCAACTAGATTAACATCTTTAGTTCCCTTAGATTAGGGTTTTGCTTTGCTTGTTCTTGGATGATGATGGAGGCAAGTTGAAGATGCATTGGATTGCTTGAAGAGGCTTGGATTTGAAGATCTTCCCTTCTTGTGGTGTAGTTTTGATTAGGTTAAGATTAGGGTTTTGTAGGCAGAGCTTCTAGATAGTTCTCTTCCTTCATAAACATGGATGATGTTGATCACTTCCATTCTTCCCTATGATGAAAGGTCCCTTTGTAAAGACCTCATCCCTCTTTTGGTAGGATGTGTGGCTCTTTGCAAATTGGTAGAACCTTTGAGGGTCCCTTTCTCTGATGATAGGATGCTTAGTGGTGACCTTTGGTCTTCACTCTGCTACCAATCATCCAAACTTTTCTCTTGACAGATGCATCTTTCTTCCTTGTTAGAAGATGGAGTTCCTTGCTTGGAGAAGGTTGAAGGATGGAGTTGACACTTCTTTGTGTTTGAAGATTACTCTGAGAAGCTGAAGCTTATAGATGAAGAGGACCAAGTTGATATTGGTAAAGCAAAGAGAGCTGAAGCTTGAAGACCAAGTTGATACTTGTGAAGAAGATCCATTTGAGATTGAGCAAAGAGAGCTGAGGCTTGAAGAATAAAGGATAAGTTGACACTTGCATTGATGCATTGAGAGCCTGAAGGAGTCAAGTTGATACTTGTAGTTAGGAGTAAAGCCTGAAGGTGGGATTTACTGTAAAGCTGAGGCTTAAGGAAGAGAGAATAAGTTGGTACTTATGTTTGATGGGTTGAAACCTTGGAGAAGCAAGTTGATACTTGTTATTGAGGATGATAGCCTTGAAGGGTGATTGAAGTCTGATGACTGAACTGCTGTCAGAAGATTGCTTTGCTGTGAAGCTGTGGGAGTGGTTGATCTGCTTTCTTTTCTTGTCTGTTTTCTTTTCTGTATTGATGTGCCTTGTTTGATTTGCTTGATGCATTAGAATAAGTTCATATTTAGATTGATTTAAGC